>JAJJXE010000004.1:2400000-3000000 GCA_022432365.1 Hypoxylon sp. FL1284 | reverse complement strand
CAAGTATTAAGCTTCCCCAGGCCCTCTGTTAGCAGCAAACACTCGCAGCTACCACTACATAATAGCGATGATGTAGAAACTGGTTGACATCTCTGCCATCCCTAGTCAATTACCTGGCAGCGTCGTCTTCTCTCTAGGAATGAGCCAAGATCACTGAATATGAGGAAGAGCAATGGTAACATTATTCACGATTTTAAGGGCATACTCGAATTTCCCCTCCACAGCTAGGGATTGATAAGGTATAATTCTCCAAAGAAGCGAATGTAGCTAAAGAGTATATAACTACCTAAGGCATATAGTGAAGGCCCAAGTAAACGACAACATGTTCCGTAGCCAATATATACACGACATACGATCTGGAAGCTGAACCAAAGTAGCATCAATCCTTGGGTCGATGACATCAAGACATATTGCCTCTTGGATATTAAGATGTGCCCGAGCAGCCCACGAAGTTGTTTCCGCTTGCACCTGTGTGGGTGATCTCGCCCGCTAGCTTGCAAGACGTGTTGATGACAACTCGGTCGGGACCAGGAGAACCTTCGCACGCATTAACACATGACTGTAGGGCAGAGGGAAACAGAAAGACAAACCGCCGGTGAAGACGCTTCCACTTGACAGCAGCGGAAACTCGAGATACGGTCCTGAGACCGAGAAGGAGAACCCCTCATAGTTGTTATACGTGTGCGGGTAGCCTGTTTAAATTGTCATCATTGAATATTCTCTCAGTTTACAGGACCGGCCGGGATATCTCGTACTGCTGGGAGCCTGTCCGGACTGGTAGTAGGTGCACGCCTTCTGCGCTGCCTGGTTAACTGCCGTCGCAGTATATTGCGTAGAGCCGCAAGTCGTCGCCGCCAGTTCAGCGCGTCCTTCTACGAAAAGGGCTGTGGCCGTGGAGACGAAGAGTGCCGCGAAGGGCAGCAGGTTGGCGATGAATTGCATGGCTTTAAACGGATTAAATTGAAGTATGACTATATGGACTAACCAGCATCCAGCCGGACGATCACGGTTCTGCTATTTATGCTCTACCGTCCCTCTAGCCGGCCTATTCGAGCCCGTACCTGAAGATCCTCCTTCCTAGCACAGGACGAAGCACCGCGAGAGTGCTATTCATCTTGCGTGGATGGCGGCTTGGACGAGACGGCAGTTGCTTGTTCTGGAATGGAACCGAAGCTCTTCGCGCTTGGCTCTTCGCCTTGGCTGTAGCTCAAAGAGGAAGGTCGTAGATAAACGGGCAGAACGTGCCGATAAGGTTGGAGGAGGGACTCTGATGATGAGAATGTTGGAGGGCGGGTCTAATACAAATCAGGGATGCCTATGGGTACCGGCGTGTCGAAACTCCCTGGCGCTATTGGCGATCAACTCTGAACGACATGACGAAATTATCTAAATAGTCGACCCATCGCCTACATGGGAACAGCCGGGGAGTTGAGAATAATAATGCGCTATTCACGGCTAGCCAAGTGTCTCTTAGACACTAGGTCTGTAGTGAAGCTTCCCTCGAATAGGGAAGTGGCTGTTGCAGTCCGTTAGACCGCGCACCATTTATCTCACAAAGGATACCTTATATATACCCATGTAAGGCTCACCTCCAACAGCATAGCTTCTAGGTCACCTGGATAAATAAGCCTGTTCACGACTGGAGCAATGAGATATATTGTCGCCTGACCGTCCTCCTAGCAAGCAGAGGGCAAGTATGGACCCCCTGAGATCTTGGCTTACAGCTTAGTGTCTAAGGTTGCTGACAGAGGCTACCTCGGGGTGAACCTTCGAAGCGGCCGCCGGCGCCTCGCCATCAGCCGGACGGGCCTTGCGTCTGCGGAGGACTACAAAGGCGATAACACCAACGACAGCGAGAGAGGCTGCGACTACGCCGACGGCAATGCCTGCCTTTGCGCCGGCTGACAGTCCATCGCCTGAGACCTGTCCCAAGGTCATCGAGGCCGGGGAGGAAGAGTCGCTAGAGTTGAAGTCCGAAGCCGTGACGTTGAAGCAAGGCGGGTTCTCCTTGAGATCCTTGGGCTCGACAAAAGTCTACGAGTGGGGACGGAAAGGTCAGTACATGTCTGAATACAGATTGTTGTTGGCGCGGTAGCTTACAATGTCAGCACAGGCGTAGAATGTCTGGTTTCTACCATTGAGCTCGTTGTCGACGTTGGACCAGTACTCCAACTGGATGGTTGCGTTCGCTCCGGCGGTCACGGTGTCGGGAATGGCAGCAACCTTGTAGCACTGGTGGCCAGCCTCGAGCTCCGTGATCTCGCTGACAACCTGCTGGGTGAATTGGCTCTGGACAGTGGGAGCTGGGAGCCTGTTAGCATCAAGGATTATGTTTACAGCTGAATGGCGTGACTGACCATTGTTGTATGCAATAGACACGTTGACGTTCCAGGCGTCGTCGGCGATGGACAGGGCAACCGATCCCTGAGAAAGGGGAAAAGAAGTTCTGTTTCCCACGCCGCTCGAACTCCCGCAGGGCCCAGAGTTGTCGGTCGAAGCACTCCACGGTCTGTCGTCAGGCCAGAGGAAAGCGACGGGCCCCATCACGGTACCCTCATAACCTTCGCCGTGGGGCTCCGAGTCGCCAGCTACCAGCTGACTGATAGCCACCGCAATGAGACAAGATGACTGACTGAACTTCATATTGAACATATCATATGCTACAAGCTGCTATGAAAGTTGTAGAGTGACGAGGACAAGATTATCGGAACAGCTGTGGGGGCCTGTAGTCGATTTAAGAAGTCTTCGTACCAGTGAGTACAGGTATAAGGATATCCCACAAGTGTTACTTACCTACCTAACCTATAGGGCATGCAGCTTCGTACGACGCATGGGAAGTTCATTTAGGCAAAAATAACCGGCATCTCATCGCAGGTCAATTGCGCTCTTGTCAGGCCAACATCCCTCTGACCTGTTGCTGAGCCGATGGGCACTCATTCGCCCAAGATAAGCCGGCCCAGGGTATTATTGATCACTTTGCGTCTTGCCCAGAGCAGAGATGTTGCTACACCACATTCAACGGCCCGGATCTAGTTCTACATCGATCATTCACACGGGCCTTGCACTTTCGAAGTCACACAGCAGGGTAAAGCGGAGAGATGCAATCGGTTTCGCCATGTATCACCGTCCCACGTTCAACCAGCCCCTGGAGGCTTGACCATTTTCGAACCAAAGTGCGACCAATCCGTCGCTTAAAAGGAATAGGAGGTCACTCCAAATCGAATCGGCTGAGACATCAGCGTCGGTGGCCACGAAAGGGTAAGACGGACCTGGAGAAATAAACAACCTGCCGATGTCGGCAGAATAGTACTAGCATAGGTCGGCCAGCTGATCCAGCAAGGAGACGTTTCATCGCTCAACTAGCAACGGACGGGTAGACGCAGTCCTGCAGCTCGTGTTTGCAACCGAGTCTGTTCTGACGTGATAGTCTCTTTGACGACATGGGGTTTACCCGCTACCTACGTGCGTAGGTGGATGGATTTGGGTAGCAGAGCGCGTCAAGGCGTCAGTCTTGCAGGTCGTCACAGGCCCACACGGCTACGCCCAACATACATACCTCATCACTCGCATTCGAATTTTGTTTTAGGTTCCTCATGTGAAAAAGAGGGGGAGAAAGCGGCTCAGTGAGCATCAAAGACATGCGCAGCTAAAGTAACTCAGCGTCTCAGATTTCAAATGGAACCTAATAAGTGGTTCTTGTATAAGTATACTGACCATATTGCCGAGAACTGAAGAGTTGTGTCACCATCCAGACTCTCTCTAACCTAGCCTTTCACCTCACTATCGAACCACCAGCATGTGGGCTTACTTCGAGGAGCTATGAAAAAGCAGTCCCTTGCTCGATGCCCACTTTATTTGCTCGTAAGGTTGCAACCATAGCGGAGACATGCGGCAGGGTGTGGTCTTCATCTAATCTTATCAATCTAATCAGATCAGTTGTGAAGACTCTTGTAATAGAGTATAGGGGAGCGGGACAGAGGAGGGGGGCGGGGGCGAGAATTACAGGCTTCCGAACATATTCGAACCTAGGGGCAGAGTTACGACATTCAAGAACTTAACCGAACACCTCCTAATGGGCCAGATTTACACTGAGTTACTCATGAGCACACATCGATCCTCAATCTAACCCTTCATAGCGCTGGAGAGGTCATGACACATGCTGGACCGCATCTTGTCATGATCATGCCTCTGATACCTCGCCAGGCAGCGTAGTGCGCCTATGCTATAGCCGTCGCATAGACTCTGCAGCTGACCGAGTCCCCCAAGGCAGACACATGATCTTATATGGGTGGTTTTCAGTCTAATCTGCCACGAGCATCGGCCAGCTTCACATGTTCTGTCCGTAGAATTGCCTGCATCAGTTGAAACTTTGTCCGCTTGAATATGCTCGAGTTAACCTGGAAAATGCGGCATCTGCAAATGAGCTACACAGCTATAAGACAGGAACGTCTACTACTGTCCTGTCCGCCATTGATTTATCTGTCTCTCGTTCGTCTAGCTTAAAGACATTGACTGGCCGATCGTTTTAAATCAAGCAGAATTTCGTTTTCAGTATACGCTTGTCAATATGGTTGTTTACCGTTGGTTCTTGGGTGCAGTCATTGGCGCTACGGCGGTCTCTGCCACTAACGACTTACAACTCTTTTCCCGCCTCCTCAAAGAGCAAAAGCCCGGCACGCCTGCCTACAATTGCCACGACAATTGCGGTGAGAAATTGACCCACGGTGATCGATAGAATAACTGAGCAGACGCTGACGATACCATTCGCTTCCAGGCCAGGCAGCAATTCGGAAGGGGAATTGTGCCGATGTCTGCCATGACGATACCTTCTTGTCCGACTACAAGGCTTGCTTGCAGTGCTCGGGTCCTGACAACCAGGATATTGTATGTTTTAGTATAACGTCAGATAACCGTTTAGAATGCTGCTAACTCTTCCAACAGTGGAAATACTATGGCGAGACCCTAAAGACAGACGCCAGTCCATGCGGATTACCTAGTAAGCCGCTACCTGGAAATCAGCCAGGCGCTGGACCAGCGACTCCTGGAGCCTCTACTGCGACCAGTGCCTCGGAGGCGACGTCGCCAGCTGCTACAGGGACAGCTGGCGGTCCAACTGAAACCGAAGCTACAACCACGGCTGAATACTCAACTACAGCCGAGGCTTCAACTACGGTCGTGACTCCAATCGCAACTGAGACTCAGATCACGACTAAGGCTGGAAGCACCACTGAAACCCCGGAGACTACCCAGGCCTCAGACACAACCCAGTACCCAGTCACCACCGAAGTGCCCACGACTACTGGTGTGGTGCCGGTCCCCATCGGCACCGAAACCGTCCCGGGAGGTACTACCAAGTCTGCTGGTGAAACCGGCTCAAAGAAGAGCACGACGAGCAAAAGCTTCATCACCTCTACTCCTACGCCTACCGACACTGGTGCAGGCGGTGACCACGGGGCGACAACGACGGTATGCTCCATGTCCCTATTCCCCCTTTCTGCGCGAAGAATACCCGCAGAGGTAACTGACATGCCATCAGTCTGGGCGCGTGATAGTTACCAACGCGGCCAACGACTTGGGTGATGGCTTGATTGGTCCTTACGGTGCCTTGGCTCTCGGTGCTCTGTACGCCGCGGCGCTGTAAGCATAGGCGTTCTCGAGAGAAGCGGTCCTGTCCATCGTAGCGAGACGGCTACGCTGCTACGTGGGTGGCTTCTGGGTTAGCAGACTGTATGTAATATCACACGTGTAACGTGTGACCGATTCCAACTTCCAACTAGGTGTAATCCGTATGGTGCTTCACCGTCGTTCTCTCCTTAGTAGGCGTTTACTTTTTGTATTACCCCTGGTTATCTCGGCCTAGATCCTGAACCGCCACACGCTCTACACACCGCCCCTTTTCTCCTAGGATTCAGGAATACCTTGACCACCTCAGTTATTGCATCACTCTATTACTTAGGGGAGATACAGTAGTCAGTAATCGCATAATCTTTCATTTAAGGCCTTGTGACATGCAATAGAGGCGGAGAGATGCAGGTTAAAAGTGATACGTAAGGTTCAATAATGGCTAGTTCCTACGAAGCACTTAGCAGATATTATCGGAATCTTCCTATGATTGGAACCACTTGTTTATTTTCAAGTTCTATTCGGAATTCCGACGTAGGACGGTGTCCAAGATGCCTAAGGTCCCTGGAAGGATAGGAGGCGTAAATAAGGCCTAAGCTGTAAGCATTTAGTGGTTTACGACCGTACTGGAGTTGCTAAATTTATCGCATCCCCCCCAGCCCACCATCCGGCCGCAATTCGCAGCCGCGGTCGGGTCTAAGACTAGCACGGCATAGGCAACGGTGAAGTTCCCCAGCTGCCCAGCCGCAATTACGAAGATCCCGGCCTCTTGGCGTAGGGCCCGGGCAACCGGGTATCAAGCTGGCAAACTGGCAGGTTGGCTGGCAGGCTGGCTCGCGAGCTCGTCAGGGTATCCGGGTATTACATTCCTGAAGCCCGTAGAACCCGGGCTGCCGGGGTTCGTATTACGGCGCCGATCCCACCTTGAATAGGCGACCACACGTCGTAGCCAAGGCTAATAGAACGACGGACAGCGGGACTTTGCCAGCGTGAAAGCCGTCTCCTAATTTATCTCGTATTGGACCGGGTGCCTCCACATGGTCCATATCCCGCCTAACCAGCAAATGCCGGGCCAGCTGGGCTGAGCTGAGATGGTCTGCGCCGCGTCCTATCATCATCAGCCGCAGGGTCCCTTAATCATGGCTCTCCATGGTTCGTATGGTCCCGGGAACACAGTATTAGCGTCCTTACGTAAAAACGTGCCACGATCTAATCATGGAGTAATACGTCGAGGGACCAAGAAGACGTATATAAGTCAGATGGCCCTTCTCTGCATCATCGAATATCTACCTCATCACCAACCACCACACCATCAAATCAGACTCCAAAGCCAATAACAACTCTAATCACGAATCTCGCATCATCTTAATCTTAATCTTCACGATAATCACCTCAACATCCAAAATGCAGTTCACCAGTGTCTTCGCTTCCGTCATGGCCCTCGCCGGCATGGCCGCTGCGGCCGGAGACGCCCTCGTCAAGGTTGAGCGCTCGCACGGCGGAGCCGGCAACGACATCACGAGCACCACCATCGTCGTTCCGCTCGGCGAGGTCTTCAAGGGCGACCCTGCCCTGGAGGCGGTTTCCACCCTCTACCTCGTCGGCGCCACCAACCACGTCGACATGAACACCATCACTTGCACTCCCTACCAGTCTGACGACGCGTAAGTCTCATCCGCTATATGCTTGGACGACATGGATCTCTTGCTAACCCATTGTAACAGCACCGGCACCCACGGCCTGGCCTTCGACAGCAAGACCCCGTCCCGTCTCTCGACCAACACCGTCGTGGTCGGCAGCATCCTCTGCGAGACCACCTCCTAAGCTGCTTAGAAGGAACAAGCTCCCGCTTTGGAACATGGGCATTATATATGCATTGCTTTGGCGCAGGGTTAAAACGAACTTGAGTTGATGGGAATGTCGCAAAAGTGCTCACATTGTTCCATTCCTCGCATAATTGAACTCGTACATATACATAGTTAGAGATACTAAGCATTACAGACTCTTGCATATAATGTCAAATATTATATAACGCGAAGTCTTGGCTACCTTCCATAAATCCATGTGTGGCGACAACTTCACAGTCTTCGGAGATGTACCCTGTAATCACGACTAGGTTACCTCCTAGGTACCCCGAAGTTAGCAGTCACGTTAGGTGCACGTACCGGGCATATAGGCGCCTGCATGTACCTACCGTATAAATCCATCCCACCTATCCGGGAGTACCAGACAGCCAAGCAGGCAGCCAGACGAGGAATGACCTTATATCTTCGCGGCTGCTCGGCGGAAAAAAAGGTAGGTACATACACGCTTAGATGGGTAACTCGGACTGCGCCACGGAGCTACTATGTGGAAGGCGAGGGAAAAAAGGTGAACGTGAATGATTTCTCTTGGCGGTGTCTTTGTTTAGCGGCCTAATGACGACAGCAGTGGAAAAGCACCAACAAAATATCCTTCACAGCCTCAACGATAACGTGTGAGGCGCAAGTCCGAGCAAACTCTCTTGGAAAGCGAGATATAATAAATATCCCCGTTGACTATATCCGGCGTCTTTCAATCTTCTGGAATAGAACAAACCTTATTATTCTGAGCTTTCTTGCGCCTCCAACTTGGATCACGCCTCACCCGTCATTACATCATCAAGCTCTTCGCGACCAAACAGCGTGTAACCGATCGTAACCACCGCGTCATCTACTCACCAGACCACCGCATCATCAAGCCACGCGATCTTATTACAACAATCGCGTCTTATACGCAAACCACTGACTGAATTCCCTGAGCACATGTCGTATCCTTACGGTCAGCCGGGTTATCCCGGCCAGTACGGCCAACCTCCTCCTGGCCAATATCCGCCTCCTCAGGGACAATACCCTCCGCAAGGCTATCCTCCATCACAGGGCTACCCGCCGCCTCAAGGAAGTCCATACCCTCCTCAGGGCCATTATCCACCACAGGGAGGCCAGTATCCGCCTGCAGGCCAGTATCCTCCCCCACAGACGAGCCCTTACCCCGCGCAGGGTGGCTATCCCCCGCCTCAGCCCTACGGAGCGCCCCCGAATCAGAGTCATGGCTATGGGCCACCACCTTCGGGGCCGCCTCCCGGTCAGTACGGCGCACCACCACCCCAGCAGGGATACGGTTACCCTCCGCCTCAGGGCGGCGGGCCTCCTACAGCGCCCAGTGTGGGATACGGACCTCCGCAGATCATACAATGGGACGCCAACCCCGACGCGCAAGCGCTTCGAGGCGCCATGAAGGGGTTCGGCACCGACGAGAAGACGTTGATTCGCGTCTTGTCTACTAAAGACCCTCTCCAGATCGAGGCCATCAAATCAGCTTTTTTCCGAATGTTCAGCCGTAGTCTTGAGAAAGATATTAAATCAGAGACGAGGAGCTGGTTCGAGAAGGGACTAGTCGCTCTTGTCCAGGGGCCTCTCCTCCACGACGTCCATCTTCTCAACTCGGCGATGGACGGCCCGGGAACGAAGGAGAAGGTGCTCAACGACGTCTTGCTGGGCCGGAGCAACGCGGACATGCAGGCCATCAAATCCATGTACCAGCACACCTTCCACCGGCCGCTAGAGAGCGATGTGAAGGGTGACCTCAGCATGAAGACGGAACGGCATTTCCTGATCGTGCTAGGAGCAAACAGAGCTGAAGACAGCGCGCCGGTCATTCCCCAGGCCGTCGACCAAGACGTCATGGAGCTGTATCGTGCTACGGAGGGCAAAGTAGGCACGGACGAGATGATGGTGTGTTCGATCCTGTCTACACGAAACGACAATCAGATCCGGGCTATCAATCACGCCTACGAACAGAAGTTTAGACGACGGCTAGAAGATGTCATCAAGAAGGTAAGCCCGGCCCCCTAGAGACAATCTGACTGTTGTTATTAGACGCTAACTTTGATCAATAGGAATTCAGCGGTCATATGGAGCAGGCCTTGCTGTTCCAGCTGCGAAACGCTGTTGACAAGTATATGCACGCGGCTGCTCTACTCGAAGACGCGATGGCGGGCCTGGGCACGAAGGATCACCTGCTCGTATCTCGAGTGGTTCGCTACCACTGGGATAGGCAGATGATGGAAAACGTCAAGGGCGCGTATTCGCAGCGCTATAGGAAATCGCTTGCCCAGCGCATCAAGGGCGAGACGAGCGGGGACTACGCGAGGCTGATGCTTGGCTGTCTCGGAGAGCCAGTCTAAGGCATGCGTCGTGAAGGGGGGTGTATGTTCTTCGTCCTTTACAGCTCGCCTGTGGGAAATCATTGTATAACTCGGTGACGTGTTGCCGATGTATAGAGCCCGTTGTCGTTGTCGTATCCTTCGGGAGCAGTTTCATCAGTCGATGATAGAGTTACTCGAAGCGCTGCGGCTATCCGCAGCTTTGCACGCAGTCATTAGTAGAATTTATACCCGATTTTTTTCTTCATTCCCTCACATGTTGGGACCTTGGAGTAGATGGCCAGTGTCTCGGTACGGTTGACCTCACAATTTCCATCCGGAAAAGAATAGGGGACAGGACAAAGCTTATATATCCTTTCGGAACAATGCAATTATGGGACTATCTCTACCTGGACGCAGGCATCGTACATGACTATACCTGACTTAACGGGGCAGATCAGCCACGTCGGAAGTCCAATTATTCTGTCACGGGCAACCAATCACCAGGGGGCGTCCCTGGCTCGTCTGGGCATCCTGAATGGTTGTTAGCTGTTCATTCCCCCGCTACTTCAATTCCATCACGCCTCTTGACTAGCCTCGAATTTTCTTTTTTTTTGTCCTCCTCTAAGCTGTAGTCGGTTTGGCATACGCGTTGGATCTAATCCAATATCGGTGCTGTAACCTATACCAGCGAACCTTAGAGCGAAACACCCAAGACGCACGGGGAGACGGAGCTGTCGGTAGAAGAGTCAGTCCAAGTCCAAGTCAAAGAAATCATTGATGGCTCAATGATATTCGCCTCCTCGAGACTAAAGACGAAGCCTCGCCTCTCCGGACCCCCACGCTCTTGGTGAGTTCCAATGTGCGCTCAGCACCGAATAATGCATACAGCTCGAGAGACCTCTTCCTCACGTCACACACCATGGATATAGCTTATACACATCAATATGAATCCCCTTCGTCCCTATCAGAGTCCAATTCTTCGTTTTTTGCATTTCAGACCCGTTTCAACCCTTACCCAGACTTGATCTCCATGGATACGATATATTGGACCTCGATCGCTCAGGCGGCCATCTCAGCCGCCTGTCTCCTGCTATTCATCAGTCACGGCCTCTTCCCCAGAGGACCGCAATGGGCCCGTCCGTTCGCGAAGGAGGAGGAATTCGCACATAATCTGCGCCCGAGGCACTGGTCGTTTTGGTCATTTTCTCTCTTGATCCTATCCGCACTTGGGCTTCTTCTAACCCTAGCCGCCGCTGTATTACCACCGTTTAATATTGCCAGAATCCTAGAGCTGGCACCATGGGCCGTAGCTCTATTCATCACGGTCGTCGACCGTCCTAGGAAGACGCCCAAAATCTTATTAATTCTCTTCACCGCCGCATTCGCGTGTGGCATAGCATCGCTCGCGGCATGGTACGGCTCGACCGACCGCGTGAACATACTACACGTCGGTGCCGTTGGCGTGGAACTGGTCACCCTTCTAGTCATCCTTTCGATGCCTCTACGCGATCCAGACTTCGACTCGACCGGCATTGCCGGCTCTTACTATCCTCCTACTTCCGAGCTTCGCAGCCCAGAGGACAAGTTGACCTTGTGGCAGTTCATGACCGTCTCGTGGATGAGTCCGCTGATTTCTCAGGGGTACAAGAACAAGCTGAACGACGAAGACGTATGGTTCCTACCGTACGACTTCCAGCACGAAAGACTGCATATACTATTTCGAGATCTCAAAGGCTCCATAATAAGACGTCTGCTTCTAGCAAATGGTTTGGATCTAATCATCATCACCTTCCTTGGACTTATAGAGACTGCCGCAAACCTTTCCAACCCTGTTCTTCTGCAGCGCCTGCTGCAGTCTATCGAAGCTGGTATTTCCCACAGAGACGAGTCTTTCCTGTTCGCGCTGGCCATATTATTGGTACGCCTCGTTGCGTGCCAGTCGGGCGTTTTTCTGTTGTGGTATAGCCGCCGCTCATACGAGAGATCGCGTGGCGAAATGCTTACGACGGTCTACGCCAAAACTCTGTCGCGCAAGTCGTTTGGGCTTCGCACCGACCTGGGCGGGGCTCCTCACGAGAACGGCACTGAGCCTAACGGCAACGGAGCGGACGAAGCCACGCCGCTGCTCGGCGGGAAACCTAAGAAGACCCGTTCGACTCGCATTCTCGAGTTTCTCAGGCTCCGGAGGAACAAAGACGCAGTTCAAGTTAAGGGTCCCGCCGAGCAGCCGGCGACAATGGGCAAGATCCTCAACTTGATGAGAAATGACGTGTATGAAGTGGCCCAGAGATTTTGGGAGTTTCCCTCCATCGTCACGAAGCCGTTGCAATTGGTGTTCTCTTTGATTCTCATTTGGCAGCTGCTGGGCTGGCCTTGTCTTCTTGGAGTGGCGTGGGCCCTTGTCCTACAAATACTGAACGCTGCTTGTGTCCGCTCCCTGATCAATGTCGAAAAACGTCGGAGAGCCGCCGCAGACGTCAGACTGCAAGTAACTACTCAGTTCGTCGAAGCCATTCGACCGCTCCGATGGTATGATTGGCAGTCCAAGTGGCTAGGAAACATTATGCAAGCACGGGCGAAGGAGCTCAATCTGAGAATTATCTCGAGCTTGTGGACGATCGGAGTTGGCGCTTCTAATCTCGCTGCCAGTGCCCTCTTCCCGGTTTTCACCTTCTTTGCCGTAACATACATTGCAGGACGACCCTTACCCGTCGACGTTGCCTTTCCGGCCCTTCAGCTCTTCACAATGCTAGAATCGAGTCTGAAGGAGCTTCCTAGCTTGATCACAACTCTTCTCAACGCCTCCATAGCAATGGGACGTCTCGAGTCGTTCATGAGCGAGCCGGATAAGGAAGAGGGTGCCTACAACGATACTCCCTCAGAGATCGAGTTTCAGGGAGCATCCTTTGCCTGGCCAACCAATGGCAAACTTGTTCTTGACGATCTAGACTTGCGATTTACTCCAGGCCTCACTGTCATTTGCGGCAAGGTTGGCTCGGGAAAGACCGCATTGCTCGAAGCTATTCTAGGCGAGCTCAACCAAGTCAAAGGCAGTTGTACACTACCTAACGAAATGGTGGGATATTGCGCTCAATCTCCGTGGCTGCAGAATATGAGTATTCAAGACAACATTCTATTCAACTTCCCTCTAGACAGGAGCAGATACAACGAGGTCCTGGACACCTGCGAACTCATTCCCGACCTAGCCAATTTCGCCCATGGAGATAAATCTCACATTGGCGAAAATGGTATTGGGCTCTCGGGAGGACAGAAAGCCAGAGTTGCCTTGGCGCGAGCTATATACTGCCAGTCGCGTATCTTACTGCTCGATGATCCTCTCGCAGCACTCGATCATCACACAGCTCAGTCCATTGTGCGCAAGCTGTTTCGCGGCTCCCTTGTGAAGGGTCGTACCGTCATGCTCGTCACGCACCGGGTCGATTTATGTCTCTCGCTCGCGGATCAAGTGGTCGATATCACTGACGGCAAGGCGCGCATTGTTGATTCTGATGAATATCCCCGAGAGATCGAGATGCTATCGCACAAGGAAGACAACGCCTCCGAAGATGAAATCCCGGAGGTGAACGAAGAACTGGCAAACGCTGCGGTCCCCGACAAGTTTGTCGAGGAAGAAGGCCGGGCGTCGGGGGGCGTGGTCGCCAGGGTCTACTGGACGTATATCAAAGCGGGTAAACTCACATACTGGGCTGCCATCATCGCAATCTTCTCCATTTTCCGGTTTGCCCGCATATTCAACTTCTGGTTTCTCAAGGCCTGGGGAGAAGCATATGCGAGCGTCGAGGTCCAGCCTTCCGAGAGCCCATCCGACATCGCGAACGGCATCTTCGACGGGCTTCCGAGCCCAGACGACGACGTCAGGCCGTGGCTCGTATGGTACGCCGTACTCGGGCTCATCATGACCGTACTATATGTCCTCATGCAAGTCGGCCTTACTGTTATCCTGTACAGAGCAGCCAAAGACTTGTTCGCCAGGGTCATCAACCGAGTGAGCAAGGCAACGTTCCGGTTTTACGATGTCACTCCGGTCGGGCGATTGATGAATCGATTGACTTCTGACATTGGAATGCTGGACGGCGGCGTGATCCAGCCGCTTCAGAATTTCGCCTTCTGGTCTCTCACTTGGCTCAGCTCCATGATCGTCATCGCCCTCACGACACCTGTGTTCTTCGTCTTTGCCCTCGGCATGACGGCTTGGTTTATTGCCATCTTTATGCGATTCTTACCCACGTCTCAAAGCCTTCGCCGATTGGAAATGGTGACCCTTAGCCCGTTAATGTCTAATTTTGGTATATTGGTTGATGGGTTAGCTACCATCCGAGCATTTAAGGCGCAACCAGACTTCCAGCACCGCAATATCGTCGCCACGGACACGTTTCAGAAGATGGACCACTTCTACTGGAGCCTGCAGGCGTGGCTCCAGTATAGATATGATCTATTGTCCGCGTGCTCCATATTCATATTAACATTGCTAGCCTTGTATCAAGACCTGTCGCCTGGCCTGACGGCCTTTGTACTTACGAGTGCTTCTCAGTTGGTAGAGGCCACGCATGTTTTGTGCAAGACGTACGGTCAGCTCCAGATGGATTTTGTATCGGTGGAGAGGGTGGTTGAGCTCCTCGATCTGGAGGAGGAACCCAACGGGGATGTCAAGCCCCCTAAGCAATGGCCTTCGTACCAGGACGGCATCACGTTCGACTCGGTAACGATCAAGTACGCGCCACACCTAGACCCTTCGCTAGTCGACGTCTCCTTCACAATACCCAGCGGGTCGACCTGCGCGGTGCTCGGGCGAACGGGATCGGGCAAGTCGACGCTAGCGCTCGCGCTCCTGGCGACGATGCACCCCGAGAAAGGGCAGATCCGGGTGGGGGACCAGGACATCGCGTCGGTGGACGTGCACACGTGGCGGCAGCGCATCAGCTTCGTGGCGCAGGACCCGGTGCTGTTCCCGGGGACGCTGCGGGAGAACCTGGACCCGCTAGAGCGGCACACGGACGACGAGTGCCGGGCGGCGCTGGCGCGGGTGCTGGGCCCGCGCTGGGCGCTCGGCTCGGCCGTCGACGCGGGCGGCAAGAACCTCAGCCAGGGCCAGCGCCAGCTCGTCGGAATCGGCCGCGCTATCCTCCGCAAGAGCCCCATCATCGTGCTCGACGAGGCCACGGCGTCCATCGACCGCCGCACCGCCCTCGCCGTCCAGGACGTCCTGCTCCACGAGCTCCGCGACAGCACCGTCATCACTATCGCACACCGCCTCGAGGCCGTCAAGGACGCTGATTACTTTGTTCGCCTCGACTCCGGACGCGTTGTCGAGGCTGGGCCGGCGGGAGGGGCGAGGGGGTGATGGGGAAGGAGGGGAAAAAGGAAGAAGGGAAAGGGAAGGATGTGGGATGTCAAGAGATGAGGACAGGATGAATGAATGAAAAACACCTTGGGAATGAGTTGAATGGTAGATACTATTAGCTTGGTGTAGATGAGACGACCTCAGGTCTCTTTCTCTTCGAAGGCGATACCATTCTTGATAGGCATCATCGAATACAACTTGCTTGCTCATCAGATACATTCACGGTGATTAAGTTGTCTGAAGTCTCGGGCTTATCATGATAGTCCAACACTGAATGCTTTCAATGGCTACGCTCGCCGCCGTCTTCTAGTACCCGTCAGTCGATCTCGGATAGGGTCAATACTATATGTTGCATTTTCCTTATTCACGACTCCGTTATTGGAACTGCGTAGTACTGCGAGCACGGAATCTGTGCTGATCTCACAGCCTGCTACCGGGTAGAGAAGAGGGGATGACGACAGCGAAGCAGCTGACGAATGCAAGATGGTGTTGTGCAGAGAGTTTCCTAACTTTAAGTATATCATATGTAAGCAGAGGAGCAAAGGACGTAGAAAGGAAGTATAGCGTAGGTGATTATGTATGACTCTTACCTCTTCTAAACAAACACTATCCTAGAAAGGATTGAGTTATCGACTGAGGAGTGCATGATGAGAGATTGCTGCCGCTCTGAGAGGGGTTCATGACGATGGGTACATTACATCATGTCGTGATGCTATCCACGTCATGACATCCGTATGACCATTCGTCTACTTTGGTATCCAAGAATTGCGACAACGGGCCTGGTATCACCTTTGATCAACCGGTTAATAGTACCGATTAAATCAACATGACTCCAATGCGCCATCTGCATCTCGATCCAACCAAGAGGAAGCCTCTGCTCAAGGATCAGGCAACTCCTAACGAAGTCAACACCACTCTACCGGTGAAGAATGTACATACCAACCCTCAGGGGTCCAAAGGCGATGAAGACGCCAGCATTTACTTTATCGGGACGGCGACGACGGTGATCGAGTGGCAAGGACTCCGCATCCTGACCGACCCCAACTTCCTGCACGCCGGCGACCACGTGCACCTGGGGCCGGGGGTGACGGCGGAGCGCCGGACGAACCCGGCCGTGGACCTGCACGAGCTGCCGGCAGTCGACTGCGTCCTGCTCTCGCACTACCACGCCGACCACTTCGATCAGCTGGTCGAGAAGTCGCTAAACAAGGACTTCGACATCATCACGACGCCGCACGCGAAGGGATGCCTTACCTCAGGCGAGTCCAAGGACAAACCCTTCAAGGCGGTGCATGACCTGGACTTCTTCGACAACATGATGCTGCACGTTGACCGCAAAGATGCGTCGCACGCGGGGGGCTACGGCAAGACGCCGGTGATCAAGGTGACGGGGACGCCGGGGAAGCACGTACCGCCGGGGCCGCTGTCGGCAGCCAACGACTTGCTGCGGGCGGTGCCGCCGACCAACGGGTGGCTGCTGGAGCTGGGGCATACGTTCAAGGCGCCGACGGGTGCGGACCCAGAAACACTCGAGGTCGGGTTCCGCATCTACATCTCGGGCGACACGCTGCTGGTGGACGAGCTGCGCGAGATCCCGCAGCGGCTGCTCGGCGACGGCAAGGACCGCGTTGACCTTATGCTCGCGCATCTCGGCGGTACCACGATCCCCGGGCCGTCAGTGCCGCTCGTCATGGTCACCATGGACGCCGAGCAGGGCTTCAAGCTCATGCAGCTCATGGACCCGGACGTGACGGTCCCGATCCACTACGACGACTACAGCGTCTTCCTGTCGCCGCTGTCGGACTTCAAGAGCAAGGCGGACGAGGAGGGGTGGCGGGAGCGCGTCGTCTACCTCGACAGGGGAGACCAGTACCGGTTCAAAGTCCGAGGGGGCTGAACTAACGGTTGGCAGAGGCGCTGGGACGGAGCCGGACGGGCCTGCAGGATCTGATGCCCGTTCCCTCTTGGCGCTGCCACGGCAAAAGCACATCAATATAATCAATATATCGACGCATTGGTACACGGCTGCATCAACATCTAGTCCGAATTGAGTAAGCGGTAGTCAGCTCTGCTAAGCAGATGCGAACCCAATCGTCATAAAACGATGCAGCAAACAGCCTAAAATCTGTGCTGTCCTTTTTCTTGTACGGCACGTTGCAGGCTGCGTGGGACATGCCTCTTTTCACAAAGGGTCTCTTTTGGTGAAACATAATCTCATTCGTGTCTCACCTTTCCCGGAATCTGCTAAGCCAACCATTTGACCGTGCCTTAAGCAGGTAAAAGCTACCTATGCTCTTGATTATGTACGTCTCGTCTGGTAAGAAGACCAGGTCAGGAGCGGGCCAGGCCTCAATATATGTGAGATGGACCAAGGGAGACTCGCTTCGCTTAATGTGCGATATATTAAATTCGACGTTAGCGGCACGACGACGGTGGATGGCTGTCACGAAATGGACAATATATGTATTCCAATGGGAAGAAAAGGGGCAATACAAGTAAAGAATAAGAGAGCCGGATCCCAGTAATTTAGTTGAAAATACAGGTCATATCAGAGCTTCATTCACCCGGACGGTAGGCATTTTTACCGTCCCTGTCGAGCCTGTCTAGGGGAAAAAAGAAAGAAAAAGAAAATGGCTGCACGTTTCGCTCTAAAACGGAAGACAAGCTAGCAAGGCCGACAAGCCAATCATAGGCTAGATTACTTAATCGCACGCGCCAATTAACTCGTTTAACGCGTTTTTTTCTTATTTTTAATTTAATTTATTATAAAGTAAAATTAATATTCATATACTATGCGCCCCACTTTATAAATAAGATCGAAAAAAAATTATAGATATTATAAACCCCGGAAATTCGTCCGCTTTAATTTATCATTGCCTAGATGTCGACATCGACGTGCTAATCTCAGCGCAACGGATTGCTCGATCTTCGGTACGATAGAAAATCGCAGCAGTAAGCTGTAGCGCGTTAAGTTGCTTGAATCTTCTCTCGTCGCGAGTGGCAAGTAAGTACAATGGTGGCGACCAAGAACCTAAGCTGATTGATGTACTAGAACACACAACTGCCTGAGAAAGTGCTCGCCTGGTAGGCGTCTGGGCACTTACAGCTAGACAATAGGAGGCACGACGCCTGCCTATGACAACTTCCTCATAATTCGGGCAATATTTTTCTTTTCGCAAGAGGCGCAACTACTTTGCATATCCACTTGAGCTCATCCAAGTGGAATCACTGCGGACGGCATCTTTTCCACGAGGACGTTAAAAAGGGGATACGAAAGTGCACGGTTGTTTGCCACGGCGTCTGAACCAATTTGAAACCCTTCCACAACATTTAGATGCTAGTGTAGCAGTCAAATCAAGCTTGCCATAGTGCGTCATGGAAGCGCAATCTCGTTCAGCAACGGCGCCGACCGAGCAGCCTGAATTCCGTGGACCTCGGGAGTCTGGCTCGGCCCCGGCCGAGACCTCAGCGCAGACCCCGTCGCGAGCCCCATCCCAGGTCCTCTCTCCGATCAATCCTCAGCCCAACCCTGCGACTCACTACGCAAACGGCCTCCCGAGAAGCATCAATGGGCTCCAGCGCCATGCTGCCAATGGATCCAGCTCACCTGGGCCTTCTTCGCCTGCCTTGGCCACGGGCATGGGCACACCAGGTACCACCGCGCCGAGTGGCCTCAACGCGCCCTCCCCGGTAATGATGACAACTCCCACAATAGCAGCATCCGCGCCGCCGCCGGCACGGCCCCTACCTCCGGCCTCCGCACCGGTACTAGCGCCCGCGCCGCTAAAGCCGATGAAGATATACACGCCTTCCCAGCCCCCCAAGTCAGCCCTACCGCGTCAACCGCCCCAACGCCAGTCGTCCTTAGCTAATATCTCCATCCTCGAGCCTCCTGGGACGACTCCGCCGCGACCACAAGCTGGCCAGCAGTCCCCTCAGGGCTCAGGTTTCCCGTCACCTCGGAAAGCACATCATCGAGAGAACCCCAAGTTCGTGGATGACCTGTCCCGTCTCACGCATGCTATGCAGCAGTCGCTCCCCGCGGCCGCGAGAAGGGTCGTCCGTGATAACTGGGAGAAGTGCCTTCTTGGCTCGGAATTCCACCACGCATTTATTGTGAGTATTCAGGTTTTCTTCTTGCTTTGTTGTTGGAACCCTCGTTTTCATTACGCCTCCGTCCTATTAGTCATTTGCGGCTGTTATTCATTACCAGTCATGGCACGTTTGACTCGGCATGACTTCTTGAATAGCAATCTATAAACCGACGTGGCCCTTTTCATTGTTCTGTTTAATCATGATACATTATAAGTCGGCCTAGCAGCTCTGTCACGTCTCCTAGCTCGTGTCGACCTGGAACTGTCCTGATATGAGCTGTATCGGCAGTGCCGCTCTCTCCTCTCCAGCCTTATAGCTCGTCTTCACCCTTCCGACCTCCATCCTCTAACAAGACACTTAGTTGAATGCTGTTATCCATCACTCAAGCGGAACAATAATTCGTCGGTCTATCAAGGATTTCGGTGCCAAGATGGTCCCTGAGGCGAAGCGAGAGATTTTCGACCATCTCTCTACTTCTGATCTCGATGAGATAACCGATAGCATATTGGAAAAGGCTAGCGATAAGTTGCTGGACAAGGCGTTGGAGAAAAGGCTAGCAACCATCGACGCCCGTTCTCTGATTGATTATCTCGCTCGCGCAGAGCGTCTCGGTTACGAGGATAGTGGCGTCGTCGACGAGAGAAGAGGATTCAATCCCGCACCGGCACCGCTACCATTCGATCCCACGCCCCAACCACCCCCCGTTCCCATGGAACCAGTCCCGAGACCGATGCCGCGTGAACCAGTTCACATTCTTCAATGCCCACTATGCTGGCGCAAGTTTGACAGGGAGCCAGCGTATATCTACGTGAGTCTAGCCTAGTTGCCCTACTTATGCCGACCACTAACCTGGAAAACAGCATGTCCAGAAGCAGGTCTGCACCAAGGAACCGCCCAACAACGAAGGATTTGCCTTTTCATGCCAATATTGCGGCTCCGGGTTTATCACGAAAGTTGGCCGCGACTATGTAAGTGACCGTGCTCTAATAGCACTTGCACACTGCTAATATGACCTCCAGCATATCATCAATAATGTATGTGGCGATCACGGCACCGCTGGGCCAACTCCCCAAGCCCCGACGAATGGCGCGTCTCCCATCACGGTCTCGTCTGGCAACAATAGCCCGGTGGTCCAGCCTCCCTCATCTACGGTGCTCCGTTCTTCCGAAAACCTCCCCGCTTCGACGCCGGTAGCGCGCAGAGTATCTACGGCGCCGACTCCCGCATCCAAGGACCATAATCCCTACGCCCACTTGAACCCTAGCACGCTAGAAAAACTGAACGAGGAACTCCGACAGGCTGAGCTTCACTACACCGCCCGCTTTAAAGAAACAGAAATGATTGAAGATCCGGCAGCAAGGCAGGCTAAGCGCGACGGTTACCAGAACAGTTTCAGCACGAAGCAGAGTATTATCAGGAAGAAGTACGGTGTTCGGCTCCGAAACCGCCGTACGAGGGCGGAGATCGACAGCGAACGCCAGCGTATGGGTTGGCCGCCCAGCAGCCCGGGCCAGTCAGAAGGCCCTCCTAGCGCCAAGCGACAACGAACCGACGACGGCTCTTCTCACACGGGCTTACAGATCCCCAAGACTAACGATGCCGCGCCCAGGATGAACACTGTCTCTGTCTCGGATATGAAGACGGGGCTAGGCGGATCAAACTCGACGGCGGCCACGGCCGATCCCACGCTACAGCACCCCCCTGCTCCGCCACAGCCCACGACTTCGCAGCAGCAGCAGCAGCAGCAGCCATCAGCGGCCGCTCCGAACAGCCTCTCATCACTGCAACGCCAAGGCTACCGCGTATCGTCTCACCTACCACAGCCCAGCCAAACTTCTTCGCAGCCGGCCCAAGTCCCTACCCCGACGAAGGACGTCGTCTCTTCGGTGGAAAACTCGTCAACCCCTAAGCAGGGCGGTACGGCCTCGGAGCCCATGGTGCTGGACGACGCCGAGTCTTCGGACAGCGGCTCGGACGAGGACATCCCCGCGAGTCTGCCTCCCCGCAAGGTCGAGCCTGTTCAATCGACGCACCTCGGGCCCTGATGTTACACCTAACGAGTTCAACTCTCGGCTTGTACTTTCACTTTTCTTCACTGGGGCTTCTGCGCGCATAGGATTAAAAAAAACGGGGTGGTGTTCTAAGCCAGGTATATGTGTACGATTAGTATGCTCCGCGGAACTTTTCTCTTATTTGCATTATCACGACCTGGAGTTGCGCAGCTTACTTGATGGCATACCCCCCTTTTCCTCCCACTCCTCCCCCTTTTTTTTCTTCTATCTACCCGAAACGATGATTTGATAACTGGGCTGGACGGAACCGGACTTCGTGCCAGGAGGATATTACGGCGAGTTCAAGGTGGTTACCACGCTCACACGTTATATGTTACTGCTGCCATACGCGTAACAGAGTAGTTCAGGTAGCTAGCTAATTCATGGGACTGTGACTATTCCACATGACAGGCATAACTGGCCGCTACGTGAAACTTGAGTGATGTATCCCCTTCTAGACTATGATGACTGAAACTGCGTCACCGTGCCACGAAACCACCTTGGCCTTATAAGTATAAAACAGCGATACTTGTTAACACGTGTGTCCTTTACTCTCCTTAAAACAGTCCATATACACGCACCATAACAACATGACCTACAGGATAGGTCATTGTCTGTTACAAGAACAACAGATACACACGCGTTTGCTTGCGTTTTGGGGGAATCAAGGTCTTTCTTAGGTGTCTCGACAACTTCTACCTAACATACTATCCTACACACGGCGCACTACCTATGTCTGTTCCAGCTGCCCTTTACGAGAGCTGTTTAGGTATCTGAGGTATAGGTACGATGGAAGAAAAAGGCAAAAGAATAAAAAAAGGAACAAAAAAAAGGGGGAATATATGCCGTAAAACTCCGTGCTGTGCCCCTGCCTCGCGCCCCTGCTTGCTTGTCTTGTCTTGTCTGGTCATGCGAAGTAATCGTATCAGGTCTCAAGGCTCATGCTGGCTTCTTCTACTTTAAGTGATAGAGCCGTCGATGGAAATGCACAACGGCCGCGCGGTCATACAAGTGTAGAGAAGAAAAAAAGGGTATGTAGAGGCGAAAAGGTATAAAATCAAGATTCCCACTCCCCTACTGCCTCCCGAGACGTTGAAACAACCGCGAGTGTCCCATCCATGGCTGGTGGGCCAATCAAATAAGTCAGCCTGAGGCCATCAATCCGTCTCCTAGGGATTCTATTCTTCTTTATGGATATACGCCTTACGCGCCGGTGACGCGACGGACCCAGAGGGTGGTAGGCTCGTACTCGGCGTCGCGGTCCATGCGCTTGTAGGCGCGGTGGAGCTTGAGGCCGAGCTCGTAGGACTCGCGGTCGACGTCGGCGAGCTCGGCGCGGAGGATCTCGACCTTGCGCTTCTCGGCCTCGCGCTTGCGCACCACCGCCTCGCTCGCCAGTATGTTGTCCGTCGGCATCAGCTCCGTCATCTGCCG
Organism: Hypoxylon sp. FL1284; assembly: GCA_022432365.1. Lineage (NCBI taxonomy): Eukaryota > Fungi > Ascomycota > Sordariomycetes > Xylariales > Hypoxylaceae > Hypoxylon > Hypoxylon sp. FL1284. The sequence goes on along the minus strand of JAJJXE010000004.1, from coordinate 2,977,271 downwards.
GATCGCCGTGTTGAGGTTGATGCGCCGGTTCCCCAGCGCCTGCAGCCGCGCGTTCAGCTGTGCCACCCGGTCCTGCGTCTGCGATTGCGACTCGGGCGGAGCCGGCGGCAGCGTCTTGTCCGCCGAGGACGACGACTTCTTATTCTTCTGCGCCTGCGCCTGCGCCGGCGCCGGCGCAGGCGCGTAGTACGGCGAGTCCAGGCTGATCTTGACCGGCTCCGCCGGGCTGCTCTTCCGCGACGGCGGGACGCTGTCGTAGCCCGCCACCATCGGACGCTTGCGATCGAGCATCGAGCTGCCGGTCGCCGCCTTGGGGGGCTGTTGCGACGCGAACTGCTGCGGCGGGGTGGGCACCGGCGGCGCGTTTCCGTCGACGTCGAGGCTCTCTCTGGGCGTCGACGACTGATGAGAGGTAGCGTAAGTCGTGACGCTGAAACGGGAAGGCGGCTGCGTCCAGCCGTCGTTGGATGGTTCCGGGGTCTTTTGCGCCGGATGCGCGTCCTGCTGGGAATAGACAGATGACGACGTCGAGTTCTGGACGTTGTGCCCTGTTGCTCCGGCCGGTTTTCTACGCACTGACTTGTCGCCAGGCGGTATTTGGAGCGACTGCTGTGGCTGGGCAGGGGGGTCGCGTTGTACGGGAGATGGAGTCGGAACGGTGTTGTCGTCGGAGAGGGGCGGGCTTGGATATGTCTGCGGGTTGACCTTCGCCTTCGATACCGCGATGTCTGGTGGCTGCGCTTGACGACCGAGCTGCGTAGGCAACCCGCGGTTGCCCAAGCCCTTACTGTTGGCGCCCGGGCTCGCAGCCGGCGGCGACTTGACAGAATCGGACCCGACCGAGTTGACGGGGGATAGAACTTTGGGTTCACGAACAGCACGCTTAGTACTCTTGGGAGGAACCTTCAAAGGGGCCACGTTCGTCTTGTCGGCCACGGGCGGGACGATGGCGGTTCTACCGCTGGCGCCTCGCCATTCAGGTCGCGGCGCTGGTTCGGGTTGGGGACTGGCGCTTGTCTGTCGCACGCGACGGATGCGTTCGCCAAATGGTGTCTGCTGGACCTGCCTATGTTGCGGAGGGGAGGTGTCGTCCTGTCGAATCCCAAGCCCCTGAGCGTATTCTTGTGGGTTTACTTGCGACGGCCTGCCTTTCGCGGAGTCGGTAGTTGGTTCGCCGGTACGAGGATCCCAGCGCACATCATGGCCGTACGGTCTCTGCTGCCTTAGTCTTTCGCGCGACTTGGTATCACGTAGGGCATTCATGGCGGCATCCGAGTTCTTGCGTCGCTCGCGGCGCATCATTGGGATGTTGCTTCGTGTTTCGCCCTTAGGGGGGGCCCGGGGGTCTAGTGCTAATTGAGACATGTCTGGGATCTCTTCGATCGGAGAAACGTCGCCTGAATTTGGTCTGAAACAAGAGAGGGATGTTAGCTTCATATTCGTATCCGCCTTTGCCTTTGATATTAACCCCTCCCCCGTGATTTTTTTCCCTAGTAAAACAGCTCCTTTCGAATAAAGACACTGTCATCGTAGCGAATCCAAATGCAATGCAGTGATTCCAGTGGCGTCTTTCGCGATATAAAAGACCCTTCCAAGCGGCCCAAACAACACCAAGCAGACACAAAGTCGAGTCACGAATTGCTGACTGCCAGTATGTGTTTGGATATGACGAGACGGAAGGCCACGAGGGATTTCTTGGGCTTCCTCCCGTCAACAAACACCTGACATCTATTTCTGTTTTCCATATTCCATATTCGTGCTAAGTAGCGCAGCGGCGCAAACAAAGAGAAGCGTTTGCACTTACTCGTCTCTTGGTGACAGGGCGTCAGGAGAGCTCGGCGGGGAAATCTCGTTGGGATCGCTGTGGACGCCTTCGCCTCGTAGCTGCTGCGCAGCAAAAGTAGCGGCGTCGGGCGACGGTTGCGAGTAGATGGAGGAGACGGGCCGGCCGTAGGTCGAGTTGCGATACGAGTTGGGCGCGTGCGCCGACGGTGGCGCTTGGTAGCTCTGTCGATTTTGCTGGCTGCGATATCGCGGTGTTAGCATCTCGTCGACGAGAAATTGGGAAGGACAAGGCAGTTATTCAACTGCGACGACTGCATCTAGAGCGACCAATGCGACGGATGCGACGATTACGGTGTGAGGATGTCGATCTTCTTTAGCTAACAAGTTATCTCCCATCTTGGGGTCTGAACGCCTGCTCCTCCATCCTCCTATTCGCTTGCGTTGGGGGCTGAAATGCATGTGATTCCTGCATGCTGCAGGAGGCCGTCGACGTCCAATTCGAGGCAGTAGAATAGGATGCTAAGAACTAGCATAGCACTAAGAGAGGAAGAAAAGAGCACTTGCCGTTCGTTTGGATTGTTAGTGTCTCTCTGCGGTCTCGGGGGCGGAGGACCTCCCGGCCCTCCTCGGATCGAGTATTGATATTGGCTGTCTCCCCCCTTTACTCCGCGGGCGTTGGACGTCGACGAGCGCGAGTTCTGCCAGGCCTCGAGCTGCTTCCTGTCCAGCTGCGCAGCCTTGCTCTTTGGGCCGTTTCGAAGTCGGTCGAACATGGCGAGCTGCTGTCGTGCGAGGTCGTGTACCGTATCGTATCTAATCGTACCAAAGTGCGCAGTATGCAATGCGATCTAGCATTGGAGGGGCCCTGTCCGTTGTATGTCCGTCCGTGCTCTTTGCTAGCGACACGCGCAGTGTGTAGGAATGGCAGCCAGTGCGTTATGCGTTGTTGCTTTACGCTATCGACCTGAGCTGTCTGGAGTGGATGCCAGAGCAATCTAGGCTGTCGCGAAGTCGGATTTCTTTCTTTCTTTCTTTCTTTTTTTTTTTTTACAGTAAGAGAGACAGGAGAAAAAAAAGTTATACTGGACGAGTTCGAATGACTTGTTGCTTAGTTTTTTGGGTTCCCCTCTAATGCGCGTGCATGAGACGTACATGGACCCGGGATTGTACATATAGTACAGGTAGTATTTCGGCCTCCAAAGACATGCTGTCCTTGTACCTCGCTTTATCTCTTTTGCTTTCCTCTTGTTTGTCAATTGCTACCTCGTACTCTTTTACCTGTCACTTACTTGGCCGACGTTGAATCGCGCCTCTTATTTACTATTCAGCTGAAACGCAAGCAATTTGCCTAATGGAGCTGTTGTCCTCTCTCTATGTCACATTCACGCCTGGCCGTATCAATTTCGGGGCCAGATGGTCGCATAGCAGGCCGACTTCCGCGTATTGACTGGGTTGTGGCTGTCCGTCACTCGAAGGATGCGCGTCTCGGCCGTCCTTAAATGTTGGTTCCTGAAGATCGGGGCATCTAGCACTGCCTGGAACCCTGTAGACAGATGGTAATAGGTAGGAAACCTAGCGTTATATTCTTTGAGTCAGCCTATTAACCTGTCGACACAAACGAACCACTCAGAGCCTTCAGCTCGGGAAATCGTCAAGTGACTTGAAATCGAACTACATTTCCTATCCTTGGAAATCTATGACAAGACTCAACGTCTCCTTGGCGTAGTGACAGACTGCGTGTTTTCTATGTCGCAAGCCTCATCGTACCCATATGAATCTATTCGGATCCATCCAGATGAGCACCGCTTAGGGGCTTCATCGGCATGTCAATACCTTCCGTTCAGGAGCGACATGGTGGGCGTGGTGAAGTTGACGAGAGAGGCAGATGAGAATGCCGATGACCCCTTTGCTACTGACGATAGTGATGACCGCAGTGAACCGGCGGACCCCGAGATCAGGGCCGTGATGTTCGAGAGAGGCCTTCTGTGCCTAGATCCCCTCCCCTTCCCATCACAGATGACAACGGCGAGCTTGGCTCCTGTTTTCCTCGGCCATGGCATAGCAAATTAGACGAGAGGAGGCCGGTAGGGCAGGATGAGGCAGCTGCTAAGACGATACGAGCTGCTAGCTGTGAGGTACAGTGGAACTGCTATGCGGACCTCGGGCATTGGTATAAGGTGTCCGACGAGATTGACGATATTGTGAATTTCATCCGGGTTCAAGCCAGATGGCTCAGGGACGATGAATATGTAGGTAGATAGATGACTCTGATGCCACTTACTGTCTTAACGCCATTTGACATCTCACGTAATGAACCCACGGATGTCTGCATATTTCGAAAGATGCTGCTATGTGTCCATAGTGGTATCATTCATTAAAAGGTCTAGATGTTGATGCCATATACGAATTGTGCCATGTACGGATTGTGTCATATACGGCTTGTACAGGTGGGCTGGTAATCCGCTGGTACGATGAACATACACGTAAGTATCCGTGTGCAATACTGCGTGTACCTGACGTACTTCGTGAATCTAAGTGGGTCCTATATTCTCCAAAAAGGACTGGTATGCATATACCAGAGTATTCAATCGAATTATGCGGTGTGCAGCATGCAAAAACTTTTTGTGATTACCCCACCATGCATTTAACCGAACCTGAACCCTCCATCTCTCAACTTCGGAAAGGATCATCCCTCTGCCTAGCGCCACTCTACAGCAAACATCCACCGCGCTAATCATCAACGCTAGTCCAAAGGAGGCATATTTGCTCTCAAATTGCAGGGATCAATCCGGGATTCGGAATAGCAGATGCGCCTAGCGTCGGATGAACTTCGGCTGATTACCCCCACCAGAAATTTCCTCTGAATTTTCGAAGATGCAGGACATTTCTGACTATGCTGCCCCGCAGCTCCCTGATCCTCCTAACAATTACAAGAGCTACATCGCCGACCTTGTGCTTCCAGCAAAGCACCGCCGACACAGGCAGCGTCCCCGATACCCAATCCATCGTCCTAACCACGGCTGGCGCCGCCAACCCGACTTGAGTGACACTGAATCTTGGGAAGTTTTGCGACCCTCGACACCCACCGCCGAAGCCTGGGAAGAGACTGAGCAGGACGACGGTTACACTGACGACGACGACGACGACGACGACGACGACGACGACAGCTCTTCTGACGACCAAGATTTCTCCGGCTACGAGAGTCCTGGCATCTACGACCAAAGCCCTTCCATTACCTACGCGGTCGACCCTCTATCGCTCATCATAGAAGCCGCAGCCAGTCTCGCCGCCTCACGCGTCGCCGGCACTGTAATCGATTACGCCATTGCTATCGCAGTCGCAATTGTCACCCGATTCGACAAAGCACCCGAGTCCATCATGGCAGCCGTGGCAGCTCAACCCGAGGCGCAGCCTCGACAGTACGTCTTCGTAGACTCTCCCTTCCCTGACCTCGCGCAAGAGATGGCCAACTACGTCCAAGTTGGCGACGAAGTCAGTGCTATGATCCAGGCCGGTACCAAGAATGGCGAAGTGACCAACAAGGATGAGATCCTTAAGAAGATCGTCCTCGCTGTCCCAGCTCTGCTGTCTATCCCCGAGAAGGAATTCACCGCTGCATACAACTGTCTGGCGTATCTGATCTTGCAGTCTGACAATCCTGAGATGTTCTTGCCACGAGTTTGCGAGAACCTGATGAAACCGATCGTCTCCTCGCCCGTCAACGGCACTGGTCTCGCGCTCTTCGCTCTTACCAGCATCTTCAACATGCTACCGCCCAACAGCGAATTGCGCTACCACGTCTTCATGGCTGTTCTACAATTCCTCAAGCAGCACAGCATGTTTGACAACCTCAAGGGTCACTTGCCTTATCTCTCGCGATGGACTATCGAGTGGGGAATCGATGAGGAGGAGCAACGTAAGCTATACCTCCGAGTTTCCGAGGTTGCTGCCGAAGCAGGCGATGAGAAGTAAGTGGAAACCTCTATGAATCTCGACGCGCTCGGCATGGTTGCTAATCCTTATTCCAGATCGTCCTACGAGAACGTGCTCAAAGCTCTGCACACATTTCAGGGAGACGAGCTCAGATCGAACGAGGCCGAGCAACTCGCTGTTCGCGCTGTTAGGATTGCGCTTTCGAACCCGGCTCACAACGACTTCTCGGACATCCTCAGTGTGTCTGCCGTACAGGCGCTCAGCGAGTCGCGCCCGACTTACTACGAGCTCTTGCGAATCTTTGCGGAGAAGGACTTGGAGGACTTCAACGACTTCAACGAGGAGCACGAGGGTTTCCTGGAGAAGGAGAACTTGAACGACTCGGTGCTGGTAAAGAAGATGCGCCTGCTCACCTTCGCAAGTCTCGCCGCTCAGACTTTCAACCGCGAAATCCCTTACGGTGCCATTGCGACGGCATTGCAGATTCCTCCCAAGGAGGTAGAGATGTGGGCGATCGACGTGATCCGCGCGGGCCTGGTCGAAGGTCGACTCTCGCAGCAAACCCAGGTGTTCAAGGTCCATAGAACGGACGTTCGCGTCTTCGGCGAGAAGCAGTGGCGCGAGATAGGTGATCGACTGGGCAGCTGGAGAGGAACTTTGCGCGGTATCCAGGACATCCTCGTCAAGAGCAGGAACGAGGTCGACGAGAAGTCGAGACGCGATGCCGAGGATCTGGAGCGACGCTTGGCCCAGGCGGGTCTCAACGGAGCAGGTGGTCATTCGGGCCCTGGCGCTAGTGGAGGCGGACGTCGAGCTGGTGGTGATCGTGCGCCTCGACGAGAGCGTAATGATGACGACGACTGAACGGCTTCTTTCCCCTCCTTCACTGATGCATCCGATCAACTTGCATTACAACGGTGCCCCGGCGTACGAGTACGGACATGGACACGGGCATGGCGAGGCTAAAAAACGTTTCTGATTGTTTTCTCCGGTTGTTTTTACTTTTCGTTTGCGGCGACCGGCACATGACCGTGAGAGAGTTGACTTACTGTGGCATGGCCGACCTCTGGTGGTGCGGTAGAGGTCCGGTGATATGGTCAACTCCTCATGATACGGTCAACCTCTGACGATGCGGCCAACCTTAGGTGTGGTGTTTAGCATCTGGTGATAAGGTTGATGCCTGGCGATATCGTCTACAGCAGGTGGGATGGTGGAGAACTTTACTGGGTGAATTTTTCTGCTCGTTACAGGGGCAGAAACGATGATGAACCCTCACGGTGTTGCTTGTTCTCATAACTCACCTGAAGCCGGTCGCCGCAAGCCCTGACACTACCCGTTGTTTAGAGGATACGGAAGAGTTCCAGGGTGTGCATACAATGCGCAGATACTCGCCGAATGCGAATGGATTAAACAGATAGTTGATTCCGTCTTCCTATATCGCCATGTGAGATGCTAACTGTGCCCTGCCCGGACTCTCTGTCGGAATGCAGTCAGAGGTCCTGAATCCTTTGATTCGACTAATCTTTGCTCGTAATCATAACGTATCTCATCTTTTCTGTCTATGTGACCCAAGGAGTAGCCCAGAAATCTAGAACTCGCGACACCCTATGCCTCTAGCCTCCATGTCTTGCACCAGCTAGCTGATTCTATCCAGCTCAGCTCTCCTCACCCTGCCTGCGCTCTCCTCACCAAACGAGGCCTTCTCTTCCCCCCTTCCACTGTATCTCTATCTCCATCTCTTCTACGAGGGGACGACGTCGTCGCTGAGGCGCTTGGCGAGGTGGGCCTGGGTGTCGACGAAGACCTGGTCGGGGGCGGGTGTGGCGTCGACGCGGACGACGCGGCCCTGCTTGTCGAAGTAGTCGACGACGGGCATGCTGGTGTCGACGAAGGTGCGGAAGCGCTTGCGGATAGACTCGGCGTTGTCGTCCTCGCGGCCGGAGGTCTTGCCGCGCTCGAGCAGGCGGCGCTCCATCTCGGCCTCGGGGCAGTCGAAGAAGAGGACGAAGCGGGCGGGCACGACGGCCTCCTCGAACTTGACGGCCTGGTCGAGCTTGCGCGGGAAGCCGTCGATGAGGAACTTGCCCTTCCTGCGGCCAGTGGACTTGTCGGCGGAGGCGGTGTCTGTTACCGCCGTCGGCTCGTCGAGCACCTGCCGCATCGCCGCCTCGAGCAGCGCGATCGTCACCTCCATCGGCACGATCAGCCCGTTGCGGATGTGGTCCCGGATCAGCTCGCCGAACTCGCTGTCGGGCCGCGCCTGCTCCGCCCGCAGCAGGTCCCCCGCCGACAGGTGCGCGAAGCCGTACCGCGCCACCAGCCGCTCGCACTGCGTGCCCTTGCCCGCCCCCGGGCCCCCCAGCACGAACAGCACCGTCACGTCGTCCGCCGAGAAGACGGGCGTCGTGCGGTCCTTGAGGCTGTCGATCGTGGACATGGTTCCTGTCTTCTGTCTTCTTTTTCGAGACTTGTTGAAAGACTAGAGGAGTGTCGAGGGCGGTGTGTAGGTATATCGGTGTAGTAGGTCGTAGGTGGAAGATAGTAGGTAGTCCGTTATAGGAGCTATAGTCATAGATCCAGTTAGACAAGGCTAAGCTAGAGGGTATAGGCAGACTATCTATAGCAAAGCAAGCTCATAAAACCGCTCAGAACCGAGAGAACAAAAAAGGGGACACTCACTATCTATGTTGGCTGTTTATTGTTGAGGTCTGGTTAATTCGATGTTACGGCTTAATTTCGTCCGCCTCTCAATGTCCCGCATTTTGCTAGGCCCAGAACAGGGTCCGATAGCTTGTGGAAGCCCCTCCTTTGCCCCTGATTCAACATTGCAACCTCCATTAAGTCATCTTCGCGCAATTGAAAATGATTCGCTAAAGAGATAGGGTTAAATAGATAGAGGGTATAGAGGTTTGCCGTGTGCCATCTTGTCCTTTGTCTCTCAAGTCATATACACAATAAAAGAGGAAAACAGGTGTGAGATGGAGAGAAGGTAGGTATCGTGTATTTGCTATGATACAGTCTGGCTTAAGCCATTGTTGTACAAGCCGTAACTAGAGGCTTGATGAGGGTATATGCCTATGTCCTCAGCTAGGTCCTTCATATGCGAGGAACAGCCGTTGGTGGATAATACAGAAGCAGAATTTCTGCACTGGAAGAACACCAGATGACAACCCGGCCTTCAGTCTACCGAGCCTAGGTATTTCTCCTTACCGGCACGTTCCTATAAGATCATCAGTCAATACCCTGACCAAACATCGACCTAGACCCGATCCCTTTGGAACGAGAAACAATGACAAGGTGAGAGTGCTCGATGACAAGCTGAAACAGGACCGACCCACCTGCTCTCGGCCCTCGACTTGATCAGCATGGCGTAGCCCGCCGTGCCGAGGCCAATGATGACGAGGAAGGGCCAGAACTTGACCGCGTTGTTGGACCCCGTCGGGGGCTGCGAGCTGTAGGCTCGCAGCGTCGATGACGAAAAGGCGGCGGCCTTTCGAAACCGGGACGGTGACAGCGGTCGCGGCAGCAGCCGCTGCGTGCTGCTTCTACCCGCCATTGGACGCGAGGTGATACCTGGGGGCGATTATCTCGGTTCACGGCACCAAGAACGATAACGGAGGTCTGCTAATGGCCGCAGAGGGGAAATGTTCTCTCTGGTTTGATCTCCCAGCTCCTTGCGCCGCGGTGAACAATCAAGCTGTTGCTCTTCCAGAATATCGAGCTCGAAGAGCCCTTTAGGGCCGCCGGCCCACCATCAGGCCATTCGGAAAGACAAGCTGTGCAGCTGTTTGTCAGTTGTCGACCAGCTGACAGGATATTATTAGGAGTATAGGAACATCCCCACGCCTTCGCCCTCCACTGCCACACTTGTCGTGGGTGCTGAATATATCAGGTTGTCAGGTATATACGAAGATCTACGTAGCTAAGCTATGCCTGCATAAATTCATCTGCTTGCTACTTAATGATGACCAGATGGGATCGTCAAGGCTGACTCAGGCCTCCCGCTCGCTCTTTGGAGGTCTGCGCCTTTCGGAAGAGACCACTCCCGTGCTCGTATTCCTACCGGCTCTTGGACTCCCAGAAACTCGGATATGCTGTTCCTTCCGGCTGACTGACGCGTTCGGACATGCGGCTCTTGTCAATAAGCAAACCTGTTCCAAGAGAAGATGCAGTGCGACGTTCAACGTCAACTACAGCCACAGCCACGCGCACGCCGCGACTGGGAGGATTCAGGATCCTCATAATACATGACTACCTAACTCGTGAGTAATTAGGGTCTACATAACTACAAGTTGACCCGTAGATATAGGTAGGTGTCTATTAACCGTTATAGCGGATGTAAGCAGACAAGTAAGCAAGCGACAGATATAGTTACGAATGGATATCTTATTGACAATACGGAATAGAGTCAAGGAAACAATTGTACAGGTATGTCGGTAAATTAAGTATAGTAAGGTAAATGATTGCTTGTTCCGTCCCCGAGGTATAATATCCCAAGTTCGCCAATATTCCAAACAGCACACACTCAACCCAAGATATCATATCCTCGAGAACGCCGTTTGAGTTGTCGTTCAAGTCTTGGAGGGGTTCGGTGTGAGAGAGTCAAATTCTTTCGTCGGTTTCATACTGCAGGTATAGATCCTCACTTGTCGTTCGTACATGGCATATAGCGCAGAGGTCGCGTGAACGAAGGGGAACCCAACATTTCGACGTCATCGTTTCCTTTTCCTTCCCCCCCGAAGCTCGGCTGAACAAATGAAAATTAAGACTATATTCAGAGAAAATAATAATAGTGTTTTTCCAACATCGCTCTCTCACCGCGCTTGCCCGAAGCTCGTCTGTCCTGCTGGCGGGCTCTTCACCGCGGCGTCGGCGTAAGCGCCGGGGATGGGTACAGCGTCGTACTGGATCTCACCAGGAGCGACGGGACCATGCGCGTTCACGTTGGAGGTGGAGGCCGAGGCCGAGGCGCTGCTGCTGGGCGAGCTGGGGCTCGTAGGCGTTCGGAAGCCCCCTTGTCCGAGCTTGGGGGTGGCGGAGGGGGCCTTGGTAGGAGGAGCTTGCAGCTTGAAGGGCTTGGGCGCCTGGGATGGGAGTGCGGACGACGCAAAGGCCGACTGCGGCTCGGGAATCTGGGCTCCCGGCGTGAAGTTCGGGCCCGCCTCGAGGTCGGACAGCGACTTGTAGGTCGACGGCGGGAAGCGCGGCGACATGGCGTACTGCGAGAAGGATGGCGACTTGGGACCGAAGCCAGGCGTGTTGGGCGCCGACTGCGAGCGCAGCTGGGCGAGGTAGAGGTCTGACCGGGCGCGGTCTCGCAAGTCCATCGACTTGGCCAGGCGTCGCTTGCTGTAGTAGCGGTAGAAGACGATACTGTACAGAGTGATTGTGATGACATCGATCACGATCTCAATGATGATGCAGATCAGAGCCCAATTCTGACGAGACATGTTAGCTCTGTGCCCTAGCTCAGGCAATGCATGGACGGGTTACTCACCTGAAGCCTGCAGACGAGCTCGTAATCGACCTTCTGCGAAAAGAGATCGGAACGATGGTTCTGAACACAAGCCCATCCCCACATATCTTGGTTGCCGCTGTTGTTTCTCGTGAACTGCAAGACACCGGCGGCGGCAGCCCATAGGATCACGGAAACGACGAACCAGCCTACCGCGAACAACGTATAGTAAACGGCAACTTTCTCGGCGCGGTGGTGGCCGCCACGGCAGTACCCAACGAAGATGAGGATGCAGATAAGGAGGTTGGTGCAAGCAACGCTCAGCACGAGGATCTGGGGCCAGGTGTTCGTGCCTGTCGACCATGACGGTAGGCCGTTTTGTGCTGGTAAAGACCTGGTGGCGTGGAAGATGGAGAATGAGGAAGCAAGCATAGCGAGGATAATGGTGCTGCAGCTGAAGCTCACGCCTCGAAGAGCGAACTTGGCCATCCGCACCTTTGTCTTGATACCCTATAATGCGTGTTAGTCCCCTTCTCTGTGTATACACTTTGATGACGACGCGACCTACCAGATCCTTCTTTTGTTCCTTCTCGGTAGAGTGCTCTCGCTTTTCCAAGATCTCCTCTTCCCTGAAGGTCGGGCTCAGCGGGTTGTCGAATTTCCTTCCTGGCGTACCCGGGACTTTCATCGCGCTCTTCAGGGGCGACTTTGGTGTCATCGGCACGTTTACTGTTTGGACATGCGAATCGTCGTTGATATAACCAAACCCAACATCCGCCGGCTGAGCATCTCTTCCAAACGGCATACTTCGTGGCTCCACGGGCGAGTGTACTGTGGTGGCTTCCGCAAATCTCGGTGTCCTCGGCGGCTTGAGCGATGAGGAAGTAGAAGTAGAGCCTGTAGATGATTTCCGCGAGGGCGTTAGGTTGAGGGCGGAGGGCCGCCTCCTGTCGTCCTGCGGCGCCATTGCGTTGTGATGTGATGTAAAAAGAGAGGAAAGCGAAGGAGAGGACGAGACCCAGTCAATGCGTCGAGGCTACTGTATATTTGTATGACGGCTTCAGGAGTAGAGTCTAAGTGTATATAACCCAAGGATAGGAACGAAGCGATATGAGAAGAAATTCAGAGAGACCAGCTACCGAGAGAAGAAGTATCCTCGAGCTGGGCAGCTGGGGGAGAGGGGCGTTTTGAGTAGGCGCCGCAGCAGATTACCACCACCTCATTCGGCCTGCTCTGGGGATGTTCTGCATGGGATTATTAGTCAATGGGGCTACATGAGATGCAATGGGATCGCTCACGGTGGACCGGGGGTAGGAAATCGCCCGAACCCAAGCCTCTGATAGGGCCGCTCGAGTGACCCCCCAATATCCAAGTTGTACGATCAAGAAAAATAGACGCCCGTAGGTAATGAACTGGCGCCGAGCACTTGCGGCGTCGTACTGGGAGTCCCCGATCAACGTGTCAGCGTCGATGAGAATCCGACGGAACGAGTCACAGACTTCTGATACCGAACTTGTCGGCTAAGTGAGAGCACGAGCGCGAGGAACAGGCTCATAAAGACACAGCTCACGAGAGGACGCACAAAAGACAGCTGTGTATGTGTGTGTGTGAGAGAGGAGAGAAACCGATAGCCTCCCTTCGTTGGGGGATCGATACCTCAAGAGCGATGATACTTTCCTTGATTCGGAGATACACGTTCATGGATGGCTCGCCCATAGAAAAGGCCTCCTGCCGTTACCAGCCAGCATGTATCTGGACACATTGTTAGCAATCTGATCATGTACACCTGTGGAAATGGCAGCCCATCGTTGCACCCAACTGCGCTCTTGGGTGCAGAGCTGGGCGACGATTGGACGGCCCGACATGGCACATTTACGAATGAGGTCAAGGACTATGCCAGGGACCCTTCCCGGTCGAGCGCAAAGACGGAGAGGGAGAAGTGTGGTTGGATGAGCTGGGAGGAGCCGACGCGATGCTCCCTAGACGCCCTCGCCAACCCCTGTCAGCCATCTGCCGACTTGATAGGCGGATAGTCCCCCATGTAAGACCCGTGCCAAGTACGAGCTAGAACAGACAGCCAATCAGGGGCTGAGCAGGCGTGATTCCGCACGACACCATGCATGGGCAGGGTCGGGCGTGGGCGGTAAACTCGACCACCACATTGAACGGTGAAAAACGAAAAGAGCCGGGCCACATTCGGACTTGGGGTCCCGGCCAGCCAGCCCAGCTCATGCTCGCGCCTTATCTGTCGAGCCCATTTCTCCAAGTTGGAGGAGTAAAGTGGCGTGAAAAGGAAATGGACTTAGACTTGCCGGCGAGTAGACGACAGCAATACAGACAGACACCTATACCATAAATCAGGTACGGTAGTAGAGAGGTGATACATAGCTGGCGAATACTCACCTGGCCTCAGTAGCCCTTGGAGATGCTGTTTTTAGCATGAAATATAATCAGTCGAGCACCCATCTCGGGTGTATTGAGAGGAGAATATTCGGGGTTGTTAAGTCGTAACAGATGTAACCCAAGACCGAAAAGCCTACCCTCCCCCGCCTCCCCCAATGGAAGGGCGGGAATGTAGGCCAATATCTGATGAACCTGCACAGCATTCCGCGTCATTGCTACCATATGGACTTAGTTCCGCCTCGAAAGCAATGTGCTGCCAAGGACTCGGGCGGTTATTTTTAGCGATATTGCACCCACGGCCTCTGCGTTGCTTTGCAAAGTGCCTCGCTAGCCACGGTTCTCTGCCATTCATATCGCTCGTGAGACCACACTTGAACGATCTAGATGTCATACTAGCGTGCGCAGTCAGTTCGCAGTGCTCCTATAGACACGTCTTTGATCGTCTTCTGAATACCAGAATAGGTTTCGAAGACGCCATGTAACCTACACCGAACGCGAAATCAAGGTAGGGCTGCAGACGAATATATATTGATACAGGGAACGGGTGAACCATGTGCTTCTGACATGCTGATCTAGTATAGTAGCCTTACCTAGGGAGTCAGGCTCGTCATCTTCGTGAGTATAAGCCTCGTCGAACTGTCTAAGAATAGTATTTTCCGGTGATAATGGTCGAGTATAGCACATAATGTATAGGTAGGTAGTCTGAAGACCAAGGATAAGCCAACATCTTGATCATCCACCTTGCCCAGCCATGTTGGCGGGGGACTGGTGCTCGGGTGGTCACACCACCAACTGGACGGCCTTTTGATAAAAATACATGCTGCTTATTTGGAATATCGAGTATCAAGCTAAACTGATACCTTACGCGGGATTAAAATGATGAGACGACAGCTTGGGACAGAGGTAGTTGGTGGCATGTGACGGGCAGTATACTGCGTGTTATACTAAGGCAGCCCTTGAAAGTAATTGGAAATATCCATAAAACGGATAAAGAGATAGTAAGTTAACCACTTATTCTTGCATCCGGATATAGTACCTAACGAAGTATCGGGATATCTGAGCGGGCAGGTTGCCCCTCATCCCGCTATCTTATCAGCGCATAGAGGCAGACGAGTCATACACAACTCTCGAAAAAAATAGGTACCAAACCCCCATTGCCCAAACGTCATTCTACGAGCGCCTCACCTTCCAATCCTACGTGCAAAGCTTCAGATTTGACTCGTCAAAGAGGCACATATTATTCTTGCGCGTGATTGATTTCCCGACTTAGCACCGTCATCCAAGCCCAACATGTCCGCGCCCGACAAGTTTGGCAACGACATCGAGTCCGAGTCGGACTCTGGCAATGAGTCTCTCCACGATGGCGGCGACGACGTCGAGGAAGTGGACCAGAAGCCTCTCAAGTCGGCCATGAAGAAGGCTCCCATGGCCCCTCCCCCCGTCATCGAGCGCCCCCCTCTCCCTCCCCAGACCGATGCGAAAGACCTCGATCTCGGCTCGCTGTCTCCCCTTACACCCGAGATTATCGCGCGACAGGCAACCATCAACATTGGCACCATTGGTCACGTCGCTCACGGAAAGTCCACCGTCGTCAAGGCCATCTCCGGCGTCCAGACCGTCCGATTCAAGAACGAGCTGATCCGCAACATCACCATCAAGCTGGGCTACGCAAACGCCAAGATCTACAAGTGCGACAACCCCGAATGCCCAAGGCCCGGATGCTACAGGAGTTACAAGAGCGAGAAGGAGGTAGACCCCCCGTGCGAACGAGAGGGATGCAGCGGCAACTACAGACTACTGCGCCATGTGTCGTGAGTCCTTCACCGGCTAGGTTGTGAAGCCATGTTGAATCGCTACGAGTGCTGATCTGATATATATTAGTTTTGTGGACTGCCCTGGTCACGATATTCTGATGAGCACCATGTTGTCCGGAGCCGCGGTCATGGACGCTGCGCTCCTGCTCATCGCCGGCAACGAATCCGTGCCGCAGCCTCAGACCTCGGAGCATCTAGCGGCCATCGAGATCATGAAGCTAGACAAGATCATCATCCTCCAGAACAAGGTGGACTTGATGAGGGAAGAAGCTGCTCAACAGCACTACCAGTCCATCCTCAAGTTCGTCCGTGGCACTCCGGCCGCCAAGTCGCCCATCATCCCCATCTCTGCGCAGCTCAAGTTCAACATCGACGCTATTAACGAGGCCATCGTAAACACCATTCCCGTTCCCATCCGAGATTTCACCCAGGAGCCGCACATGATGGTCATTCGATCATTCGACGTCAACAAGCCTGGTGCCGAGATCGAGGACCTGAAGGGCGGTGTTGCCGGTGGCAGTATCCTGCACGGAGTCTTGAAGCTGGGTGACGAGATTGAGATCAGACCGGGTATTGTCACTCGAGACGATAAGGGCGCTCTTCAGTGCAAGCCCATCTGCAGTCGTATCGTGTCTCTCAACTCCGAGTTCAACGATCTGAAGTATGCCGTTCCCGGTGGTCTGATCGGTGTTGGCACGCGTATCGACCCCACGCTCTGCAGAGCTGATCGTCTGGTCGGTTTCGTCCTCGGACTTAAGGGTCGTCTTCCCGCCATCTATAGTGAGATCGAAGTCAACTTTTACCTCCTGAAGAGACTGCTCGGTGTCCGAACCGCGGACGGCAAGCAAGCCAAGGTCGCCAAGCTGGCGAAGAACGAAGTTCTCATGGTAAACATCGGTTCTACCTCGACCGGTGCCAAGGTTGCCGCCATCAAGCAGGATGCCGCGAAGCTGTCGTTGACCAGCCCCGCCTGCACGAATCTGGGTGAGAAGATCGCACTCAGTCGACGTATTGAGAAGCACTGGCGTCTCATCGGCTGGGCTACTATCACAGCGTAAGTTTTGTCCTCCGCGTGCATGACTTTCTTGCCCACATGTACTGACGAATCGCATAGTGGTGTCACACTCGACCCGACGGAATCGTGAAAGACGAATTAGGGCCTGGGTTTACGAAAAGCACTCGCTCGACATGTCGCGCTTCTGGGAGGTGCCACGCACCGGAGAGACGTGAGCCAACTAGGCTATCCTAAGATGAATTCACTATAGCGTGGAATAACCCCCCAAAGCTGCAGCGAGGAGCAGGAATACGGATGACCTCTCTCTGCCAGGGCGGCCGGAGGTAAAAGGCTAAGTCTTCGGAGAGACTATGTGTACTTAAGCGACTAGCATGGGGAAAATGGACGAAAAATGGTCTACGTGTTGGCGATGCCGTACTGCCCTTTCTTATGGACGATGTGAGACCTGTAACCTGATAAGACGTCACCTAAGATGGTGGTATAACCCGGATGATATTTTCGTGATGTCAAGGACCGCTAGATTATGGTACGAAGTCCATGCCTTACCAGTAGCGTTACGCTGCCGGTAAAAAGCAGAGTCACAGTAGCTCTACAACAAGACCTATAGGGCTTGTGACGCCAAGCCTGGCAGGAGGAAGACGATTACCACGTTGAAAGGATCAAGTTTAAGCAATAGGACTTTTGAACTATGATATGGTATTTCATGCTTTTTACTTCCTAGTCTTTCGAGCGTGCTTCACCAGGTTTTCTATCACCCCCTCGAATGCCTCCCTGTCCCCTATCTTGGCGTCGGTCTGCTTCTTCCAGTACTCGAGCACGTCCTTTGCCAAGACCTCCATATCTTGCAGCCTCTTGACGTGTTGCTTAAGTTCCGAGTCCGTCATGCCAGCCAACGCCTCGTCCGTTGTCGTGCACAGCTGCTTCGCAGACACCAAGTCCAGCTCGGGCGCTTCGGGCTGTCCTTTTCGCCGCTTCGAGCCCGACCTAGGCTTCTCTTTGCCTTGGGAGTCTACGGAGAGCGACGAGTTATTATCGGCGTCGGGCTTCCGGAGCCGGGATACGGAACGGGACTCCGACGACGTGCGTATAGATCCATTGGAAGTAACGCGATGTATAGAAGGAAGCACGAGCTTCTTTTGCTTGGAGGCTGGCAGTATCTCGTCCAAGTCTACCGGCACACCCAAAGACACTAGAAATAGACGTCGTATGCGGGACCGGATCCAGTCCGGCGGCTGGAGAGGTGGCGGGGCAGCGAGTTGTGACCAAAGAGAAGCGCTTCTGGGGTTGAAGAAGATGGGGTTGTCCTTGGGAGGTGAGGGAAGGGCTGGGAGGTCTTGTACATCGGGAGAGAACAAAGCATCCAGGTAGGGTTCGGTTGCAGATAATATGTCCTCGGAGTCAAGACCGTCGAGGTCTAGTATTGGCTAGCAGGCAAGATTGTCAGCATGTTCATGCGGCTACCTATGGTCGGTCCTAAACATACAAATGAAGGTACTGAGACCTGGGGCTGAGCAGGCACAGCAACGGACGGGGCTGCCTCAGCCGCCTGGAAGCCATCGTCGAAGTCGCCAAAATCAGCATCCTCATCACCTTCTTCAAAATCGTCAAAGTCGTCGCCAAAGTCGTCATCGTCATTGCCATCAGCGTCTCCGCCGCCACCTAGGCCTCCCGGCGGCTTTGCTGCCGATGATTTTCTCCGTCGGTGTGGCACTGGTGACTTGAGTGATGGAGCTACGGCCGCGTGATCTACGAGGGCAGGGTCAATGGTACTGGGTGGCTTAGGAGGACTTGGCTGCCGTACCGGTTGCTTCCTTGCTGGCGTCAAGCGAGGAGGGTGTCGGGTTGGCTTCGCCAGTGCCGTCTGGCTTGCGAATGAAGTCTGGTGTGGCATCTGCTTTGTGGAGGTCCTCGTGATAATGGTGAGTTGAGGAGCCAGGCGCGTCTGCTGCTTCATCTATCACGGTTTTCGGAATCGGGTGGCCTCCGGGTGTCAAGGGCCTATCTACCGGGGAAGATTCTGGCTTCTTGTCGTGCACTATGGCAATCTCATCCGGTGTGGCATCCTGTGTTCGCTTCTGGTAGGCGTCCGTACCGGGCACTTCGCCATAGGACGGCGCATCATCCACCTTCTCGACTCGTGTCCGAGGGACGGGAGAAGCAGAACCAGGGCTGTTTCCAGGAGAGGATTGAGCATCGGAGAAGTGATCGTCCGAGTCAGAAGAGGCTAGAAGACCAGCTGTTAGCTAAGAAAAAGACGTTAAGGAAGCTCGAAGCATACCAAGATCGCGAGCACCTGGATCCTCTGTCCCCTGTCTCTCTGGGGCCTCCAGGCTAGCAGAGCTAGCGGAGCGTGATCGGCTCTCTTTCGACATGGCAAAAAGAATCGAGATAGCTTAAGAGTCTCGGAAGCTTAGGTCAGGGGGACCGCAAGGTGGCGTAGAGGATATGGGGTAGGTCCGTAGGTTAAGGCTTCATAGGTTGCTGTCTCCCTTATAAACGGCGGTAGGCTGGTTGGAGGGGTAGGTAAGACAAATCGATAGACTTGGAGAGAGAGGAGGGCGGAAAGAAGTTGGAGAGTAAAGATCTAGGAAAAGGCTGTACGATCTGAAAAAAAAAAAAAATATGTGTGAGATGGAGGAATGGCTCTCCTGTCGTGCCCCCCTTTGAGCTGAGGTAATAGGTAGAGATCGAGACCAGTCGCTAGGATGCTACCAGGCAGGAGACATGTGTTCTAGACTGTCGAGACTTGGTGGGAACTTGGTGGGAGTTATGAGCGGACTGGCGAATGATTAGATAACCTGCCGGTGCCCAGCCCGTCATTAGCACACGGTACCTACTAGGTACAGGCACGCAGGCACGCAGGCACGCAGGCACGTAGTATGCACCCTGGCACCCAAAGCTGGCAGCTGGCAGGTGGCCCGTGCGCAGCTGTTCACCGTACAAAGCTAGTCGCGTCCAAACTTCAGCATCGAAAGCTTGTCGCGCAAAAAAGTGGTTGGCCTGGGCTGCAGTTAAGCAACAAAAGAAAAAAAAATAAGACAATTGCAGGTAAATCTGCCTACTTACATACCTCTCGCCTTTCTTCAATCTGTCAATACACAAGCAAGTTGACCTAACCAGCTTCTCCATCTAGTAATCTCTCGAGCCTTTATTTAGCCATCCATCATTGGCTTTGCGCAGCCTCCGACCAAAGCACCCAGCACCGAGCACTGACATCCCAGCCCGAAGCTTCTCCCTTTGATTTCCATCGGGCTACGAGGATGAGTGCAGGTCGATAAGCGATACGCGCAGCAACCTGAGAATAAGACCGCATTCCAGCAAGCATATCATACCTCATACCTAACATACTTCAATCCCTCCCGAACACCGAGCTATACATACCACCTACCAAACATCAACCACACACCATGTCCATGTTTGGCAATACCAGCTCAGGCGCCCAGCCCAATAATGCCACTACCTCCAGCGCCCCTGCTTCTGGCGGTCTGTTTGGCTCATCGACTCCTACCTCTTCGGCCGGAGGTCTCTTTGGTTCCTCCACCGGTACACCTAGCTTCTCTTTCGGAGGCCTAGGCGGAAGCAGCAGCGCTACAGCTGGTGCTTCATCAGCCCCCTCGTCCAGCTTGTTCGGGAACATGGCTTCTAAGCCGGCGGAACAGAAGCCAATGTTCGGAGGAAGCGCGGCTGGCAGCACGCCCACAACTACTGCTGCATCCGGTGGAGGTATATTTGGCGGTGGCTCACAGACGCCCGCCTCGAACATGTTCGGCGGTGCTGCGAAACCGGCACAGTCCACCGGCATGTTTTCCGGCTCTACCCCAGCCTCGACTGCTGCGAGCACTGCACCGGCTTCGACGACAGCGGGAGCTTCAGGTGGAATGTTCGGACAGAAGCCTCCTGGTTCTTCGGCACCAGCTGCCACCACATCCGCACCTCAGTCCGGCGGAATCTTTGGTGGTAACTCCGGTGCCAGCAACCTATTTAAGAATACCCCAGCCGGTAACTCTGCTTCGCAAGCGACCACACCCGCGAAACCCCCCATGTTCTCTCTCAACTCGACGACTCCCGCCGGAGCTCCCCCGGCGCAGCCCGCTAGCGCATTGTTCGGCGGCGGAGCTCAAGGCGCGCCTCCCTTTGCATCCTCTCAACCGGGTGCTAAGAATGACAGCCAGTCGAGTGGCGGCTTATTCGGAAATCTCGGCGGCACGTCGCAAGCCACGGCGCCAACGAGCCAAGCAACCTCTTCCGCGCCACCTACAAGCTCTTCATTATTTGCAGGCGCCGGTCAGACCTCAGCCCAACCCTCCAACATGTTTGGAGGGGCTAAACCTGCAGAGAGCCCTTCCGCATTAGGTGGCATGTTTGGCTCCAAGCCTGCAGCTACACAAGGCGGTGGTACGACACCTAACGCCACTGCGTTCTTCCAGCAACCTGCTAAGCCTGCTGATGCCACTTCTACCAGCAAACCTGCCGCTGCCGGCGGTATCTTTGGAGGCGGAGGATCCGGTGCTACGGCAGCCATGCCATCTAACCCTTCTGCGATGTTTTCCGCTCCGGGCAATACTTCATCTACGCCAGCTAGCACTGCTGGCTCTACCGCCCCAGCGACCGGTGGGCTCTTTTCAGGTGCCTCTAAACCCCCGAGTGCCGCCCCTACGTCTGAACCGCCGAAACCGCAGTCTGCCATATTTGGTTCAGCAAAGCCAGCTTCCGGTGCGACTACGGAGCAGCCTAAGCCTGCATCTAATATTTTTGGTGGCGGTGCTTCTACCTCTGCACCAGGAGCTACGCCAGCTACAACATCTACACCGGGCGCCGGTGCAACTGCTTCTGCTGCCCCGGGTACTACCGCGCCCAGTACCGCGGCCCCTGCCGCAAGCTCCATGTTTGGAGCGCCCAAGACAGCTCCGTCAACAGATAACGCGACAGCACAGTCGGCTGGAGGTGCCAACCCGTTAGCAGCCTCGACTGCGGGTCCTACTTCGTCCATGGCCCGCCTGAAGAACAAGACGATGGACGAGATTATTACCCGCTGGGCTACAGATCTCTCCAAATACCAGAAGGAGTTCAAGGAGCAAGCGGCTCAAGTCGCTCAGTGGGATCGTCTGCTGGTCGAGAACGGAGAGAGAATTCAGAGACTTTATCTGGAAACCTTTGAGGCCGAGAAGGGCAGTCGCGAAGTCGAGCGACAGCTGGTCGGCATCGAAAGCCAGCAGGAAGAGCTTGAGGCTTGGCTAGACAAGTATGAGGGCGAGGTAGACGTCATGTTCTCGAAGCAGATCGGACACGGAGAGCAGCTTGCGGGGCCTGATCAGGAGCGCGAGAAGACCTACAAGCTTGCCGAGAAGGTGACCGAGAGGCTGGACGACATGGGACGTGACCTGACCAAGATGATCAAGGAGATCAACGACATCTCAGGCTCGCTGAGCAAGGGCAACAAACCCGATGACCCGGTAAGTCGCCTCGTCTGCGTAACAATCCCTAGGTATACCCACTAACTTTGACGCAGCTGAGCCAGATTGTTCGCGTTCTCAACGGACACCTTACGCAGCTTCAGTGGATCGACACCAACGCAGCTGCGCTCCAGGCCAAGGTCGCAGCCGCTCAGAAGCAGAGCAGTAAGATCGGCAACCAGTACGGCGGCCCGGAGCAGGACAATGTAGATAGCTTCTACCGATCCTACATGGGACGTCGATAAGTTAGGGACGCCTAAGGGGTGAAGGCACCGATAGGTTACTGGGTTCGTGGATAATCCCGGAAATACGTATCACGCTACTAAAGGCGAGCTTCTATTAGACGGAAGCTTGGTGTAAGGGCACAGGAGAAAACCACACATAATACCAGGACATACAGTTCATGGAATACATTCAGGATGGTGGGAGCTCATAGGAAAGCATACCCTAGGTATGTCAAGAGACGAGAGAGCTTGATTCTCAAGGTAGCAACACACGACCACGACGCACAAATTGTGTGCCAGGAGCCGACTTATGTACAGTAAGAAGTAGTGAACATGTTTTTAATGTGACGGCTGAAAGACAAATCTGGTTCTCGAGCTGCTTTCTAGTAACCACACAAGGATGAAGACTCGCGCGCCGATGCTGGGACGCCGTATCTCGACGACGGTAGCCAGTGCTCTGCGGGAACTCCGGACCTCGTCATCCTACACTCGAGGCGCCTCGATTTAGTTTTTCTCACCGCCTTGCTCCTTGGTCAACTCGTCACTGCAAGGTAGATGTACTAGTCAGCCTCTGTCGGTGGTAAAGGGGGGATGCGGTGAAGAGGAAAGGGGGGTGGAGGTTCGCATGGATCCGGAACTCACATGTGCTCGGTCAACTTCTGGAGGTGATCCTGCTGCTCGCGGAGACTCTTGCGCAGCTCGAGCAGCTTCTCCTTCTCGCGCTGGCGGATGGTGAAGTCCTCGTTGGCCTTCTCGCGCTTGTGGAAAGCGTCACTGCGGTGGGAGTTGTCAGCCGGGTTTTTTTTTTTCTTTATTCAGTTCTTCTCTTTGCGTATGCTCTTTTTTTTTTCTGGGGAAAATGATTCGAAATATCCGATGTGTATCTGAATATCCAATATGACTTCTCTCTTCGTTCCGTGTCTTCTCCTTTATTTTATTTGATTTATGTTTTGTTTTTTCTTTCTTTTTATTTCTCGCCCATCGATGTTCAGAGCGGGGTGTGAGACGGGATATGTGACGTACGTCTGGCCGCCCAGGCTGCCGAGTCTGCCCGGCGCGCCGGTGTCTCCCTCAGCCATGGCGCGGATGGTGGTCGTGAAAGCTCGACGGTAGGAAGCGATGGCGAGGCCGCGGGACGGGACCTTGGTCAGAGTCTGGCGGTACATTTTCTTCTGACGTATTCTCTTTGGAGGGGGCGGATAATGATCTATAACAAGGCCTTAAATGGAGGGCAAGACAGCTTGTATTAGTGACGTCTGGATCGAAATAACTGGAGCAGCAAACTCAGGGATTCTGGGAGGCCAGGGAAGCTAAATATTACCTTGTGAGCTCTTGGGATTGGCTTGATTTGCAGTTTGGCTGGTATTGCGTGGTGTGATGGGTTTGAGGCACTTCCCAAAGTTGGAGTGGTTTGTCGGTCGATTGGCAAAAGCTCTGCTATCCAGCCTATGAAGTCAACAAGCCAGCAGGCCCAGCAGGAGCCAAGCTTCCAATTCGGCGGGAGGCGGGGCGCACGGACCACTTGCGGGACGGAACTCCCCTAAAGCCCGCCGTTGAACCTTTCAGCTTTCCTCAGGCCATGCATAGCAGAGAGCACGTAAGTGCTCATGGCATCATCGGTGATAATGATCAGTGATCACGCCAAAAAAAAAAAAAAAAAAAAGAAGTTTCCGGCATATCTCCTAAAGCCTGTAATAGTCATCTGATGCCTGTGCTCGTAATTAACTTGCCTTGACACCGAATATCTTGCCTTGTAGTCAGACGGAAACCCTTTTTTCCATATTCACCGTTTTGGAATGTCTCATGGGATCTTGATGGTGTCTCTTTTTGCTTTCTTATCTTCTTTTCTTCTTTCTGCAAGATTATATGCTACTGGTACTTCAATTCAGTCAACCCTTTGCAGAGCAGGGGTATACATAAGAACTCATGCATGATAGTAAAAATCACGTCCAAGCTCGCTATGCCAGGCGACGTTTGGGGTTGGCCCTAACCAAGCAAAAATAACTTGCGGGTGGATATCATGAGCCTCCCGTCCTGGCGGGGTACTGGAAAGTTCCGGACAAACGCGAACAGGCGAATAGTTACATGCTCTAAAGGTTTCAAACAAACGTAGTGAGGCAGGCTCCTCATCAGGTTCGCCCTGAAAAAGTCGGGGCAGACAGGATGCTTGGCAATGCGTGGGCTAGTTTGTCCCCCCCCTTTTCAGTCTAAAAGGGGGGGATGAGGTCGTTGTCTTTTTCTTCCCCCTTTCCAGGCCAGGGGCAACTCTTTGGCATCGACGATACTCTCGACGAATCGGACAAATCAGACTCCTCTCATCTTGCGACAGCCAGTGAATGGTCCCAAACCAGAATAGCCAGGCGCACCTGAGTAGCACTCGCGATGCATATGTATGCATAGTAGTACTTGGATAGGCATGTAAGTGTGAGCTATCTGGGGCTGCAGATATTGACGTAGATCGAAATTCGATGCCCCCTTCGCCCAGTCGTTGTACGTACGTGGTGTTTCTACCCAGACGGAACGCATCAAGACCTAGATTAGCTCAGTGCCTCTTGGCCAAAGTCCGGAGAGAAAGGGAATCAATAGAATGGATGAATGGATACGTGTAGGTACTTAGGGCCCAAGTGGGCTCATGCTATGGAGGGGCTCGCCTTGAAGTCGCCTTGAATTATGGTCGACCTACCTTGGAAGACAGAGATGATTGATTGGCTTGCCTGACTATGGACCCTATCTTGGTGACTCTGAGACATGGGATATGATTGTGGGGTCATTGAAATGCCTTCTCTCCTACCTGCGTACAGACAATAGATACAATAGGCATGAGAGGCGAGGAGGATCGTAGCTGAATAGGAGATAACAGGTCCAGATTAGCTTGCTGCTTAGCTGGACCCCGAAACCGTCCACAATAGGCTGGTCTATCTATGCCTTAGAGCAGGTAGCCGTCCCGTGTGAGATATAGGCACATGTCCTCCAACAGTATTAGCGCTATCCGCCACAATACGATACGATGCTCGGAGTACAGGTGTCATGAGGCAAAACCGTCATGTAGTACTAAATATTATTCTCTATATATGCACTACCTAGATAAACATATACAAACGCCGAATGGAATTGGAACTGGTGTAAAAACATGAACAAGGGGGGCAAAGAAGACCAAGCATAGGGGTTAGATAGCCAGAGGAGGGGCATTGCTCCCATACTGATGTTGGAAAAAGGGGGAAAAGAAGCTTTCGTTATCAAGACCCTTATCAAGGCAGCTTGCGTACATGTATACGTGGTAATGTGATATAATTCGAGCAGGTATTTTCTTTCAGATTCTTTCTGTTTTCTTCTCCTTTTTTTTCTCTTTTTCTTCTTCATAATGAATGTGATGCATTACTTGCTGCCAAGTTTACGGACACTGTAGGCGGCTGTGGCTCACCGGTCACTGTCCGTCGTCTATTGGCTTATAGTGTTCTATTAGGCCTGAGGTATCAGGAACTAGGGAACTAGCAGAGGTACGGGTAGAGACAGGTAAACCGAGGCGTGACACATGACGTAGGCATGTAGTGACCTAGATGAGTGGCGTACCGGGTACTTTTACGTGTGTGCAATGAACGAATTACACTGGTCACGCAGCGGGTCTCTGCCTGGAAGTGGCCTACAGGTAGGTACCTCTGTACCTGGGCCTACCCGCCTGCTAGGCCTGAGGGGCCTAAGCATGCCCACGTACCGCCCGCCCTGCCTGGCCTATCCGCCCCTCCCAAGCCAGGGCCAGCGCTCAAGCACCCAAGCACCCAAGCACCCAAGCACAGCACCCAGCGCCCTCTCCCCACGCCCAACCTGAACTGAACCTCGCTGAGCTATACCCCTCTGGGCATCCTTCTTTCTGCCCACCTTCTCCTTCACCTCCCCCCCCAGGCCTCTTTCTACCCTTTCTGCCAACAAAATCAAATCTGCTACTGCACGCTCATCCGACCTACACACAACTCTTCCCAATCTTTTGTTCTCCCGTTATTCCAACCAGGAAAACAAAAAAAAAAAAGAAAAGAGAAGAAAAATAATAACCAGCCTGCCTTCTACTCTACTACACTCTCTTCTCCGTCGCCCTTGTGCATTACTCTCCAGCACAGGTCATTCCTTCGCCAATCCAAGAGATCTGAACAAAAGGTACGTTCTCCTTTATCTCCCCATCATCGGCATATTCCCCCTTATATTATTTTTTTTTCCTCGTGGCCGCGTGCACCTGTGATCACTGTGCCTTGGCCTGCTACCCTGAGTCCCGCCTTACACTTTCGTCATCGCCCACATCACGACCTCCTCTTCCTGCCGCCAGCCCAGACGACAACACGCCCATCAGCCGCCAAGTACGACTCGTCTTTCGTATCAATTCCTACTTGCGACGACGTCTACGCCTGCTCATTTACCTTTTCCACGCGCGTTCCCCAGCAACACCTACTGGCGCAAACCCCCACCGACTGCGGGGGATTCGACTACCTACCTCACTTCACCGTATCCCTCCTTGAGCCTCCCAGTCGTCAACGGCAACACATCGCGCTTCCCTCCATCAGACCGTAAACACGCAGAGCCTTTTCTCTGTTGCAGTCTACACACCCAATCATCAGCCTTGCAATCAGCCTGCAATCCTCTCCGCTACACTACACTACACTACACTCTGCACTGCACCGCACCGCACTTCCTCTACTTCGCCCCTCTTTCACACCGCACTGATCATCGCATTGAGACTCAATACAGATTACAATACCTACTTCTGAGCCATAACTAATCTACTCTTCTCCATCAGCTCTGTCCGTATCAAGACTTCCACATAGCCAAGATGGGTCACGAAGATGCCGTGTATCTCGCCAAGCTGGCCGAGCAGGCTGAGCGCTACGAAGGTACGTGATATCCTGCCGATTGCGAGGTGGCCCCCGCAACGTGTCACGTCTAATTTTATCGTCATCAGAGATGGTTGAGAACATGAAGATCGTCGCCTCTGAGGACCGTGATCTTACCGTCGAGGAGCGCAATCTCCTGTCCGTCGCCTACAAGAACGTCATCGGCGCCCGACGTGCTTCCTGGAGAATCGTCACTTCTATCGAGCAGAAGGAGGAGTCTAAGGGCAACTCGTCTCAGGTCGGCCTTATCAAGGAGTACCGACAGAAGATCGAGGCCGAGCTTGCCAAGATCTGCGATGACATCCTGGACGTCCTCGACCAGCACCTTATCCCGTCTGCCAAGTCTGGTGAATCCAAGGTCTTCTACCACAAGATGTATGTTTTCTATCTACTCATATTCTTAGTCTAGCAACTTTTCCTCTGCTAACGCCCGCATCAGGAAGGGTGACTACCACCGCTACCTCGCCGAGTTCGCCATTGGCGACCGACGAAAGGAGTCAGCCGACAAGTCGCTTGAGGCCTACAAGGCTGCCACCGAAGTCGCCCAGACTGAGCTGCCCCCCACGCATCCCATCCGTCTTGGTCTTGCCCTGAACTTCTCCGTCTTCTACTACGAGATTCTCAACGCCCCCGACCAGGCTTGCCACCTTGCGAAGCAGGCTTTCGATGACGCGATCGCTGGTGAGTATTCGGACACGCGATTTACAGGAAGCCTGAAGCTAATACTTGTTGACAGAACTCGACACTCTCAGCGAGGAGAGCTACAAGGACTCGACTCTGATCATGCAACTCCTTCGTGACAACCTGGTACGTGCTCACTAGATATTTGAAGCCACGCATGGTATTCCAGCTACTAACGCATGTCTAGACTCTCTGGACTTCTTCCGAGGCTGAGGCTCCTGCTGACTCGGCGGCAGCTCCCGCCCAGGAAGCAGAGAAGGCCGCCGAGGCCCCCGCCACCACCGAGGAGCCCAAGGCTGCCGAGTAAAAAAGGAAGGAAAAAAAGCCCGCGTCCCTTATTAGTCTCTAGATATCGCAGGGGCCGACTGGAGATGGGTGGAAATACCGGTGTCTATGGAGTGTTTGCTTGAGAACCCTCTAATCGGGATTCTGCATTGATTTGTTTTTTTCCCTCTCGTGGCAGCTGCACAGACCCAAAGATTTTGGCGGTTCTCTTTTCCTACCAGGCAAAAAAGGCCTTCAAGAGCTTTTGGCACGTCTCTCGCAGAATGCCCTTTAGACTCTTAATGCAAATTTCGTCTGGACAATAAACCCATACTTTCTACGTTTTTTATTTTCCTCGCTAACCCATGTTTTCGAGTTTGAGATGCGTGAAGGACGGCGAGTTGAAAAGTAACAAGTTATTTAATGGCGTCGAATCAGACGTGACAGCCCCGAATTAGGGTTGTCGGTCAAGAATACGAGATGTTGCTATTGCACGATGCTATCCAATACTGAGCACAAATTGCTCTGGCCAGTCTACGCTATTTGAACCAGTTTCGTGATTTGTAGCAGCAAGTCGTTATTGTAGATCATATGCCATCTTCTATATCCCATCCAACTAGGGGGATCTGCTGCCCGTGGAAGCTATACCAAAGGCCTTTATAGAATGCTATGGGTGTATCCAAATGTTACAGCGATATAAATATGATGACGGCCTTTGCCTTGTCTCCCCTTCAGCACGGAGTCCGCAACGTGTGCGGGTCGTAGGAAGAGTAAATATTTGAGCTCATAGCACAATAGGTGGTGGATGATGTTACATATAGATCTGAGATCCCCTTCTACTACCGCCGCGAGCCGCCGTTCCCCACCGTCGCGGATCCCGAGAGCGAGATGCCCCAGTTGAAGCTCCAGTTAAACGTGAAGCCGCGGCCGGCGCCGCTGCCGCGCCTCTGGCCTCCCCTCGTGACGGCGCCGCCGTCATTCTTGGCGGGGGCCACGGCGGCCTCCTTACCGGTTGCTATTCCGCCTCCCCCGCTGTTGCCGTTACGAGCGACATCGTTAGCATCGTCGTCCTCCTCCTCCTCGGCGGCGGCGAACAGGACGCGGATCCAGAGGCTGCAGTCGAGGCACTCGACCATGAGGACGCCGTCGTCCTCGAACTCGTCGAGGTTGTCCTCGGTGAAGGCGTAGCCGCGGGCGTTGCCGCAGCGGCACGGGCGGTGGTAGACGCCCTTGCGCTCGTCGAAGGCGACGTCGTCGAGGTCCACCGTCTCGACGCCGGTGTGGAAGAAGGCGGACGACGAGGACGACGTGGCTAGGTGACCCGACGACGATGATGCCGCGCGGAGGCTCCGGTCGTACTCGGCCCGCTGCTTGCGGTCCGATAGCACGCCGTACGCGTGCTGGATCTGGTCTACGGTGTACAGGATGCGCGGCTGCTTCTTCTGCTTCTGCTGCCGCTGCGGCTTCTTGGGCTTCGGGGCGGGAGAGGAGGTAGGTGTAGATGCAGACGGGGCTTGTGACGGTGGTGAAGAAGAAGAAGAAGACGAGGCCGGCTCATTGTCCTTGCTCGCCGCCTTGTCCGGGTGGTGGGTCAGCAGGGCGCGGCGGTAGGCCTGCTTCACTATCTTCTGCTGCGAAGCGCTGGCCTCGCCCTCCAGGTGCTTGGGGGTCAATGATAGCACGTCGTACAGCGTGGGCTCCGCTGACGTCTTGGAGACCTTGGGGGGCGCCATCGTCCGAATATGAGTATTACTGGTCTTCCTGGACAGCACCAGTCAAAATGAGCAGCGAGGCAGGCGACTCGGAAGAAACCTAGAGGTCTTGCGAATGAGGGCCTCGGCCACCCCCCTTGCGAAGCTGCGAAGTTTAGACGTTCTTATAGGCTGGGGCCGCAATAGCTGACGAAGTTCCCGAAGGAGAGGAAACCGGTTTTAAGAGAATTCAATCTTGAAATCGGGTACGTGGTCACGTGAGCTAGTTGGGCAAACATGAAAGATGAGGATTTGACCCTTTCGACCCCTTTAAACACGGACAACGCGCCGCGCGTTCTTACCATTAATGATATACTTACTATTGCTGGCTCGTGTGTGTTCTCAAATTGAGTTTCCTTTGATGCCAATACTCGGCGAATAGAAGAGAGCGGAGAGAGCAGCCTAGGCCTTAGCGGTGAGGGTCATCTGTTGACTTCCAACATGGCTCGAACGTCTTTGCATTTGTACGAGTAATACATAGATTTTGTACAATTCGCTTTGCTGGCAGTGCATCGCCGTAGTATCATAGAATAGTAGCTCATCGTGGATACTTGTTCCATCTGGCTTTCCCAACCTATTTCTTCCGTTAGCAGAATATTGCTGGACGGAAGATATGATGAGACTTACCTTTCGCCATTCTCTGACGAGTCTCGGCATCCCCAGCATAGCCGTTCTCCTCTTTTCCATCCTGTCCCGTATGTTAGCACCGATATCACAGAAATACTACTTCTTGCCCCGAGCCCCAAGCGGAACCCTAGTAAAGAGGGAAGGGCCACGACGTACTTGGTAGCCAGCATTCTCTCGTGCAGGTGACCCTTGACAGACTGGCCGACACCAGTACCGCGCACCCGCAGACCGTGCTCGACTCTGTGCCGTATCCGCTCCTCGGTGCCCTTAGATGTGAATGGTAGCAGCTCCTCTACGCCTTGCTCTCTGGCCAGTTTTACGAGCTCTGCCTGCCGCCTCAGGGAGAACTCCGGATCTTGCCACTTGCCAGTGACCGGGTGCTTGTGCGGCAGGAAAGGGTTCGGCGTGGCCCCGTCCTTGATCGTGTTGGTTCTCGTCGAGGCAGGGAGGATCTGGTCCGGAGGGTACTTGGCGAAGAAGCGCGAGAGTCGCGGATGGAGCTGCTTCGCGAGCTCGATATATCTGGTGTTGACCGCCATTCCCCAGGTATCACCGGTCGAGTCGTTTCAGAATTGACTTGGTAACAATTGAGAACTGAGAGGATTTCCCATTCGTTATGGTGAATGAAGTCGCAGTCGAAGTCGCAAAATGCAGATGCTCTCCAAATTTTGGTCGTGGATGGGTAAAGCGACAGGGGTGTACTCTGATAAGCAAGGGTAAATTTCCCGATTGGCCCAATACCCGCTAGCGGCTCTGGCTACTTCTTTCAAAGGCTGTAAACGCCGACATGCCGACATATTTCATTCGCCTCCAACCTAAAAAAGTGCCTGGTATTAGAACAAAACCACCGATAAAGCAACCCTTTTTCGCTTCCAGGGCATAACAAGTCGGTAATCTACTGGTGAAATAGACAGTTGATTCTATACATACTACACTCGTAACTACATTACTGCCTTACAGATCCGTCGGTTATCGCAAAGAGCCCTCGCGAGGCAATAGCTTCGACTATGGGGATGCAACCGCGGACTGGATCGCTGGCTCACACCAACGGAGTCAAGAATGGTACGAATGGCACGAATGGCGAAGCATCTAAGAGGAAAGAACCTCTAGATATCGAAGAGATCCTGCGCAAGAAGAAAGAGGCCAACGACGCTGCCGCCAAACCGAGATTCATCCCCAAGGCCGAGCGCGAACGTCTTGCAGCAGAGAAGCAGAAGGATGAAGACGAGAAACGAAAACGGAAGGCCCAAGAAGAGTTACGAAGCAGGCCTGGCGACAGATCCACCAACGCGCCCGAGGTTGACAGACGGCATGGCGGCCGCCGCGACAGGGACAACGTGCCAGCTGTGCCAACGGGACCAAGGGCCATGCGCCAGACTGGCCACGATAGGCGCGACGATAACACACACGAGAACAGAGAGGCGCGGGGCAAAGGAGGCAAGAAGGGACAAGGAGAGAAAAGAGCGGCGCCTGAGGAGACAGAAGCAGCTCTGATAAGAGCGCGTTACATGGGGCCGGAAATGAATCAGTCCACCTTCTCAGCCAAGAAGAAGCGGAGAAGAACGACGGAGAAGAAGTTCAACTTCGAATGGGATGCGGAAGAAGACACGAGCCAGGACCACAACCCCATCTACTCAGAAAGGGCCGAGCCGACCTTCTTCGGCAGGGGAAGGCTGGCTGGTTTTGGCGATGACATGACGGAAGAAAATGCCAGAAAGTACGCCATGTCTCTCGCTGAACGCGATCCCGAGAATGGGGCCCAGCGAGCACAGGAGCTCTTGGACATGATGCAAAAGGCCAAAGAAAGGGCCAACCGTAACGGATTAGGGAAGCACTGGTCAGAGAAGAAGCTTGACGATATGCGCGAACGAGACTGGCGTATATTCAAGGAAGATTTCGGCATCTCTACCAAAGGCGGGCTCATTCCGAATCCGATGCGCAGCTGGCATGAGTCCGGGTTGCCTCGAAGGTTGTTAGACATCGTGCATAAGGTTGGCTACGATGAGCCAACCCCCGTTCAGCGCGCGGCTATACCTATCGCTTTGCAAGCCAGGGACCTGATTGGCGTTGCCGTCACAGGTTCAGGAAAGACAGCTGCGTTCCTTTTACCTCTACTGGTTTACATCTCGGAATTACCTCCACTCACAGAGATCACAAAGAACGACGGCCCATACTCGCTGATCATAGCCCCGACCCGAGAGTTGGTGCAACAGATTGAGACGGAAGCCAAGAAGTTTGCCGGTCCGCTTGGGTTTACTGTAGTCAGTCTCGTCGGTGGGCATTCTCTTGAGGAACAAGCATTTGCTCTGAGGAACGGAGCCGAGATCATTGTTGCCACGCCCGGTCGTCTAGTTGACTGTATCGAGCGACGTCTGTTAGTCCTGTCTCAGTGCTGCTACATCATCATGGATGAAGCAGATCGTATGATCGATATGGGTTTCGAGGAACCCGTCAACAAGATCCTGGATGCGCTTCCCGTCACCAACGAAAAGCCCGACACTGACGCAGCTGAGAACGCGCAGCTTATGAGCCGACATCTGGG
Organism: Hypoxylon sp. FL1284; assembly: GCA_022432365.1. Taxonomy (NCBI): domain Eukaryota; kingdom Fungi; phylum Ascomycota; class Sordariomycetes; order Xylariales; family Hypoxylaceae; genus Hypoxylon; species Hypoxylon sp. FL1284. The sequence continues at coordinate 2,944,447 of JAJJXE010000004.1, read as the reverse complement.
AGGCAAAGACCGATATCGACAAACTATGATGTACACGGCTACTATGCCTACAGCCGTCGAGAAGATCGCCAAGAAATATCTGCGACGCCCTGCCACGGTGACCATTGGTAATGCTGGAGAAGCTGTGGACACGGTTGAGCAGCGGGTCGAGTTTGTTCCCGGAGAAGACCGACGCAAGAAGAGATTGCAGGAGATTCTCCTATCTAATGATTTCGCGCCTCCTATCATCGTCTTCGTCAACATCAAACGCAACTGCGATGCCGTGGCCCGGGAGATCAAGCACATGGGCTTCTCGTCCGTCACGCTTCACGGAAGCAAGACTCAGGAACAGCGAGAGCAGGCTCTGGCCTCGGTACGCGGCGGCTCAACGGACGTGCTGGTCGCTACCGACCTTGCTGGTCGTGGTATCGATGTCCCGGACGTCTCCCTCGTCGTCAACTTCAACATGGCCACGTCCATCGAGAGCTACACGCACCGTATCGGTCGTACGGGTCGTGCCGGCAAGAGCGGTGTCGCCATCACGTTCTTGGGTAACGAGGACGCGGATAACATGTACGACCTTCGGCAGATGCTCTCCAAGAGCTCCATCTCGAGGGTGCCCGAGGAGCTGCGGCGGCACGAGGCGGCGCAGCAGAAGCCAACGAAAGGCCCGAAGAAGATTGAGGAGAAGGGCTTTGGTGGGAAGGGAGGTGGCTGGGACTAAAGATTCTAACATGCTTATACCTACCATAGAAGCTTTTCAGAATGCGGGTATACAAAGAGGTTCTACATATCATGTTTCCAACCTGGCTAACCTCGAAGACTGTTTGGTATCTGTCTATGTGCCCAGCCATTTGTTAATGTGTATACTAGGCATTTTCTCACTTCTTGAGTCCTTGCCGAGCGGCCTGTCCGAGGAGGGCCTCACTCAGGGTTCAAATGCTAGCTTTGTTCAGGGGAACCCAAGATGAATGAAAGGAGCATCTAGAACACCCCGAGATATGACAGGTAGACACAGACAAGTGACTCCCGTACCTGGTTGCCTCTTGGAGTACATTAAGTAGGTACGTGTCCGATAAACTACTGGTTGCCGAAAGCACACGGCACGTCATATAATGTATACTGTACGGATGTGGCGAGTGCCGCCTTTACTGGCCTGGAAAGCAGTAGAAATTATGTGGCTGTCTAGCAGTTTAATACTCTTATTCCGACTTTTCTTATCTTGAGTCTTCTCACCTTTTATACTCATATCCGTGTTCTCGATACACATTTCTTTAGACATGCTGCCTCGGCCGTCTCAGGTTACACGGCGCCTGCAGTCACCCAGCTTTGACATTGTTGACATAGCGAACCCGATCCGACTTCCGGGATGTAACGCCGAGCTGATGGATTTTACGCTCGCCTATGTCGGGCATCTCGGTACGTTCTAGAACACGTCGATGAGATGCTTGCTACCCTGGCCTGCATATGAGTCGCTTCTATCAAAGTTGCAGCGTCGGTAGGAATGCCTAAGTGATGCATTGTACACATCAGAATCAGACACAATCGGATATAAATATCTTGGATCCATATCTGCAGTATGTGCTGTGGCTACAGTATCCGTACTTTATACCTGGGCACTGATGAGACCTGCATCTTCCCATCCCGCAACGGATAGGTACATGTAAGGCATGTACGGATTTGCTTCTATCGGTACGGCACCTTAGCCTCCTTTTTCGTATCCAATCATCGGCTCGGCCTGCGGTCATTCGCTACACCGCCTACCGTCCTCGGGCCATGGCGTCTAGTTTTTCGGATCAACTAATTTTTTTTTTTCTCTTTTACTTTTTCCTGCGTCGAAATATCCACATCCGCATGTACCCCTACCTTGATGGACAGATATCGCAGACACCCTAAGCCAAGAAGGACGTCTACTCGTCAACCTGCTCGTTAGGATAAGTCTTAGGTGCTCGAGGTATATACGTGTGCGCGAATAGGGTATGTTCCTCGCCGGATATACACACCCACACACAGTAAAATACCTGGGCCCGTGAAGTCCCCTGGGAGACCAGAGATACATCAGAGCTGTATGTGTACGTGGTATGTGTACATGACCCTGACCTGGATTACCCCTCCACCCCGCCATTGTATTACCGCATGTGAAGTTCCCGAGTCACTAAATGCTGTAGTTACATATCCGTACATGGCGCGTGGCATTATATGACATGAAGATTGTATAATATCCCAATCCCCTAGTCCCTCCCGTCTCTCCTTTACCCATGTCGTCCCGCGCAGCTTGCCGTGCCGAGTTCGTTCCTCGGACCTTCCCATCGACGCCACCGCGACTTCGATTCAGACCGCGCACTCTCCTCTCAGCTTCCGTCCCCGTCTCAACCCCAATTCCCTCTATAACCGCAGCTCCCAACGTAGCTCAGTGGAGACGGAACCACGCCTGGCGCACTTCTGTCTTGACCTCTCCGCCTTCTTACGGGTATGCCTAACCCAATTGACCGCCCTTCCACCGCTTTCGACCTTCCAACCCTCCTTCTAGCCTTGGTGACTATAAGACATATAGACTAACGTAGAAGCTAGTCTTGATCTACCGCGTCTTGCGAGCCACACCTCACTCAGCTGTCTCCCACGATCCTCTCCCTTTAAGAAGACAAGGGCCACCCCTACCTCAACAAATCCCGTTCGATATTGCTCATACCGGAGACACAATATGTGTAGGCTTGCCGGAGACCTTGACCACACCGGCGGAGCTTCCCCGGACCCTACCCAGGGCCGTGAGCTTCTCCCAACCAACGTTGTCCCGACCCATTATGATGTGACCCTGGAGCCCGACTTCGTCAAGTATACTTTCGAGGGAAAAGTCTTGATCGACTTCGACGTGCGGGAGGAGACCAAGTCCATCTCCCTCCACACTATCGAGGTTGATATCCACAGCGCCCAGATCAAGTCTGGCGAGACCACCGTCAGGTTCGTTCACCCCCGATATAACTGGCGGCGCAGTTCTAACCATCCTCTTAGCTCCTCCTCTGCAATTACATACGATGAATCTAAGCAAGTTACCAAGATCGAGCTCAAAGATGCTCTTCCCAAGGGCAAGACCCAGCTGGAGATCAAGTACACTGGGCAGCTCAACGACCAGATGGCTGGGTTCTACCGCTCTACCTACAAGAAACCCGACGGCTCTGAGGGCATCTTGGCTACGACGCAGATGGAAGCCAACGATTGCCGCCGAGCCTTCCCCTGCTTCGACGAGCCCATGCACAAGGCCAAGTTTACTGTGACGCTTATCGCAGACAAGCACCTGACGTGCCTGAGCAATATGGATGTTGCATCCGAGTCCGAGGTTCACTCAGAAATGAGCGGTTCTACCAAGACAGCTGTCAAGTTCAACACCACTCCTCTCATGTCGACGTACCTCGTCGCCTTTATCATTGGTGAGTTGAACTACATCGAGACCAAGAAATTCCGAGTGCCGATTCGGGTATACGCCCCTCCTAGCTCGGATATCGAGCACGGCCGCTTCTCTCTTGAACTCGCAGCTCGAACTTTGGAATACTACGAGAAGATCTTCGGGGCCGACTTCCCATTACCCAAGATGGACATGGTAGCTATTCCCGACTTTGCGGCGGGAGCCATGGAAAACTGGGGTCTCATCACCTATCGGGTCGTTGACCTGATGCTGGACGAGAAAGCTAGCGGCGCCGCTATGAAGGAGCGCGTGGCCGAAGTTGTGCAGCACGAGCTGGCGCACCAGTGGTTTGGCAATTTGGTGACCATGGACTGGTGGGAAGGCCTGTGGTTGAACGAAGGCTTTGCGACTCTGATGAGTTGGCTAAGTAAGTTCCAGTTTCCTAATTCATTCCGGCCTTGATAAAAAAGAACGATCTGCTGACCGCCTAATTCATTTAGGTTGCAACCACTTCTACCCAGAATGGAAGGTCTGGGAAACTTACGTTACTGATAATCTTCAGAGTGCTCTTGGACTAGACTCGTTAAGGAGCAGTCATCCTATCGAGGTACCAGTCAAGCGCGCCAGTGAAGTTGATCAGATATTTGATGCGATTTCCTACTCCAAGGGTTCGTGCGTTCTTCGCATGATATCCACATACCTTGGCGAGGAGACGTTCTTGGAAGGTGTCCGGAGATACATCAAGAAGCATGCCTACGGCAATACCCAAACGAACGACCTATGGGCGGCCCTGGAAGATGCCAGTGGCAAGCCGGTCAGGGAGATCATGTCCATCTGGACCAAGAACGTTGGCTTCCCCGTGGTCCAGGTGACCGAGAACGAGAAAGAGAGCGCAATTCATGTCAAGCAGAATCGATTCCTGAGAACAGGAGACACGAAACCAGAAGAGGATAAGGTCCTGTACCCCGTCTTCTTAGGTCTTCGATCAAAGGATGGTGTAGATGAGTCCCTGACACTGTCCAAGAGGGAGGATACGTTCAAGGTTAAGGACCTGGACTTTTTCAAGTTGAATGCAAACCACACAAGCATCTACAGAACAAGCTACACGCCGGAACGCCTCACGAAGTTGGGACAATCGGCGAAAGACGGCCTCCTGACAGTTGAGGACCGTGCTGGTATAATCGCCGATGCCGGTGCACTTGCTGTCTCTGGTTACCAGAAGACGTCTGGGGTTTTGAACCTGCTGAAAGGGTTCGACACCGAGGCTTCATTCGTCGTATGGAGTGAGATCATTGCTAGAGTCGCTACAGTCCAGTCGGCGTGGATATTCGAAGACGCAACCGTCAAAGACGGCCTTGAGGCGTTCGTCAAGGATCTAGTCAGCGAGAGAGCGCACAGATTAGGATGGGTCTTCTCAGACAAGGACGGCCATGTTGAGCAGCAGTTCAAGGCCATGCTATTCGGAGCAGCTGGTATGGCAGGCGACCAGAAGGTCATCGCCGATGCGAAGGCGATGTTCAAGAAATATATGGACGGTGATAAGTCGGCCATCCACCCGAACATCCGGGGCAGCGTCTTCAGCATGGCTCTGAAATACGGTGGAGAGGAAGAGGTAAGTCGTATAGATGTAACATCCAGAGCGACCGTTACTAATTTGACACCTAGTATGATGCCATTCTCAACTTCTACCGCAAATCCACCAACAGTGACGAGCGGAACACTGCGCTTCGATGCATCGGCCGAGCCAAGAACCCGGCGCTCATCCAGCGGACGTTGGATTTCGTCCTCGGCGGTGAGGTCAAGAGCCAAGATATATACCTTCCCACGAGCGGACTTCGGAGCCACGCCGAGGGTATCGAGTCTCTATTCAGCTGGATGACAAAGGAGTGGCCAGAAATCTACAAGCGACTGAGCGGAAACCCTCCCATCCTAGGGTCGATGGTTTCCATCTGCACGTCGAGCTTTGCGAAGCAGGAACAGCTGGATAAGGTGGAGGCATTCTTCAAAGACAAGGACATCGAGTTTTTCGCCCAACCGCTGGCACAGAGCAAGGACGCCATCCGCAGCAAGATCGCATGGTTAGCACGCGACCGAAACGATGTTGCCACGTGGGTCAAGGAGAACGGATATAGCTCCTGAGACGTGACGTATGAGCAAGTGATGAGGTTGCTAGGCTTTCATCACGGGGTATTAGAAGAGTCCATACTTAGTCTATAGTCAAAAACTGGAACAGGAGAAGGACAGATACCCTCTAGAGACGATGATAGAAAGGCGATCAATATAGTGTTGGTAAGAAAGAGAAAGAAAAAAAAGTGAAGCTGCTTTCTAGCAGCTAGGTATGTAAGTCTAGTACTCTGCATCAGGTGTATCATACGGTGATGTATATACACCCACCTACCTCCTGAGATGCCAAGGATGTTTACAAGATTTCTAGAATAGTCTTTACGTGATGATGTTTCAGAGGTGCGGTGGCCAGGCCAGCCTTGTCCATTCTGAAATAGCATTATACAAAGAGCATTGTATGGCCAGCTATGATGATGCATATCATGTCAGGCCGGGCATATGCGCGATTATAATGGGTTGCCCTTAGTTTGTCCCCAACAAACCAATCGAACGGAGAGCTGCAGCGGAGGGGCAGAAAAGGGCCTTTATTTATACAACTGCCCATTAACACATGTCGGTCCGGTGATAGTGATGACAGGAGACATGATAGGGCTACGATGATTTCTTCAGGTGTTAAGAGGTACCCAGTTACGGGTATCATGGGTACATAACCTCTGTGAAGCTGGACAACTCGTCGAAGAACATCTGTAGCCAAGCAGCTTGGCGTGTAAGAGGCGTGTAAGACAAGATAGGTGTGGACAGGCGGATAAGCAGCAAGCCGACAAGGTACCGGACTATCGCCAATACTATCATATGCGTTAACATATGCGAGGCGTGTACATATGTATGTATGTAGGTAGTAATGATGGGCAGTGAGGAAGCGAAGGCAAGAGGAAAGGTCCGTCGCCGGACCCCGCCAACCGGGGCCAACCAGGACCAACCAGGAAGCCCTGATTCAAAGTCGTGCCATTCCCCGTTTGCTTCGACTCGCCTCGGACTCACGTTATGCGGTCCACCCCCAGCCCCAGCCCAAGCCCAAGCCCAGGTCAAGCCAGGTCAAGCCAGACAGCCCACCTGGGCACGCAGCCACGGACCACGGCCAGGCCGCGTGCGAGGCCAAGCTTGGCTCGACAGAGCACTAGGGAGGTCCCTAGATCAGAAAGGTTTAAAGGTTAGCTAACTCAAAATTATTTCTTGATCTCGTCTCACCCGGACTTCAACAATTCTTTTTCTCTCCTGCTCCCTCCCTTTCACACCTCATCGCTCATCTCTCTACGATACTCCTAGGACACAGTAAGTATACGAGCTTCACTTTTATGAACTCCAGTCAATACATACATCCCAACCCAGATCGAACAAGTCCAACAAGTCCAACTTCCACTTGGGCTATTCCACTACAAGTCGGGCTGTCTTGTGAAGAGAGAGAAAAGCTACCCCGCCATCCCGCCATCCCACCTTTCACCATCTTCAAGCCCCTCTGCCCCTCCAATCCTTACTCTGGACCCCTACACGCCTATCTTCCATCCAAGGCTCACCATTGAGGCATATTTTTTTGTGATTTTCATGACTACATAACATCTCTTACCAAGCTGCCCCTCCAATTGAGCGAATTTCTTACTTGCTGGGGACTCCTTGATTAATTCCTCAAGAATCACATCTCCTCTCTCTCTTCCCCCCAACTCATCATTAATTTGCAATCCCTCAAACTGACTGAATAATTTCATCCGTAGTCCCTACACCAATATATCAGACGTCAAGATGGCCATCAAGAAGATTCACGCTCGTATGGTCTACGACTCTCGTGGAAACCCCACCGTAGAAGTCGACGTCGTCACCGAAACTGGCCTACACCGCGCCATCGTCCCGTCTGGAGCTTCCACCGGTTCGTCTGGCTTCCTCGCAGTTTAATATTATCCCGTACTGACTAGCATCTCGTAAAACAGGTCAGCACGAAGCTTGCGAACTCCGCGACGGTGACAAGAGCAAGTGGGGAGGCAAGGGTGTTACTAAGGCCGTCGAGAACGCCAACTCCGTTATCGCTCCTGCAGTCATCAAGGAGGGCCTTGATGTCAAGGACCAGAGCGCAGTCGACAAGTTCCTCAACGGCCTCGACGGCACCCCCAACAAGACGAAGCTCGGTGCCAATGCTATCCTGGGTGTCAGTCTTGCCATTGCCAAGGCTGGCGCTGCCGAGAAGGGCGTCCCTCTATACGCCCACGTCTCGGACCTCGCCGGCACCAAGAAGCCATACGTCCTGCCCGTTCCTTTCATGAATGTCCTGAATGGTGGTTCCCACGCCGGTGGCCGGTTGGCCTTCCAAGAGTTCATGATCGTCCCCTCCGCCGCTCCGTCTTTCTCCGAGGCCATGCGTCAAGGTGCCGAGGTCTACCAGAAGCTCAAGAGCCTTGCCAAGAAGAAGTACGGCCAGTCTGCGGGCAATGTCGGCGACGAGGGTGGTGTTGCTCCGGATATCCAGACTGCTGCCGAGGCCCTAGACCTCATTACCGAGGCCATTGAGCAGGCCGGTTACACTGGCCAGGTTAACATCGCCATGGATGTTGCTTCCAGCGAGTTCTACAAGGAGGACGTCAAGAAGTACGACCTGGACTTCAAGAACCCCGACAGCGACCCTACCAAGTGGATCACGTACGAGGAGCTGGCTGCCCTGTACGCTGACCTCGCCAAGAAGTACCCCATCGTCAGCATCGAGGACCCCTTCGCTGAGGACGACTGGGAAGCCTGGAGCTACTTCTACAAGACCCAAGACATCCAGATCGTCGGTGACGACCTGACGGTCACCAACCCCATCCGTATCAAGAAGGCCATCGAGCTGAAGGCTGCCAACGCCCTGCTCCTGAAGGTCAACCAGATCGGAACCCTGACCGAGTCCATCCAGGCCGCCAAGGACTCGTACGCCGACGGCTGGGGTGTCATGGTCTCTCACCGTTCTGGTGAGACCGAGGATGTCACCATTGCCGACATCGTCGTCGGTATCCGAGCGGGCCAGATCAAGACTGGTGCCCCTGCTCGTTCCGAGCGTCTCGCCAAGCTCAACCAGATCCTCCGCATCGAGGAGGAGCTGGGTGACAACGCAGTCTACGCTGGCGGAAACTTCCGCAAGGCCGTCAACCTATAATATAACTGGCTATAACATGGGAAAAGTTTTTTAGGCGCGCTCTGATACATTCACGAATAAAGGTGATGGGGATGATGGGACGAGGCTTTGTTCGGGTAAAAACGGTCACCTAGATTATTACTGGCTCGTACTCGATATCCAATTCAATGAGAAACATTCTGCACTCATATTAAGGCGTCGTTCTTCATGGTACTGGCCTGTCACCCGTATCTGTGTACTCAGTGCCGTCGTAGACCCGGAGCCGTAGACTCGGCATTGGCACGTAAACAACCCGGATGCCTACGTTAATTCTCCGGCTGTGTTTTCCACCACGTATATTGACATTGCCGAAGACTACGAAAACGGTTTGTTTCGTATCATCAAGGTGAAATACATGTCGTTTAGAGGTGGGTGTATATGGCCGATGAGTGGAGATCAATAGACCGGACCTCCGTTATCTCCTCAGAATCGAACGAGTGGGTGATGGAGTGTAAGCCTCTTTCACAGAGCGAAGGAGTCCCGCCACCTCCACCTGAACAGCCCATGCTGCCAGGTCCGCTTGATTGATAACTATGTACATAGCACACATGAACACGGGCTATCGTGTCCACACAAGTCTTCCCCATCTGCGGTCCACCAGGATCACGTACAACAGTATCGTATGCCCTAGCCCTTAGAGAGTTCCACCAAGCTAGCCAAGCTGGCGAAACATGTCAGAAGAAAAAAGAAAGAAAAGAAAAACTAAATGACCCTCCTCGGGCTCGAACCGAGAATCTCCTGATAACTTTGTCAAGCATGTTTTGCACTCCTGCTCGGTCGTAGTCAGACGCCTTACCATTGGGCCAAAGGGCCAGATACACTCCCAGGTACAAGGCTTTGATACTGCCTCTGTATGCGTACGAGTCTTTACTGTGATTTATATACTAGATCTCTTAACGGATGGTGGATCGGATATTATTTGCGTTTGTTACTCTCTTCATAAGCGTCTATGGGCACCAGGCAGGCAAGATGAAGGGACAGTCGAAGGAATCCTGGAATTGAGCATGTCTTCTACTATATTTGGGTCGAAATCTTCACCAGCATACATAACATACTGTCACACGAGGTTGAAATTATAGCAATGAGGGTATTCATGCGCTAAGGATTGATGAACAGCTTTGTAATATCGTATTTTACTACCTTCTTAACTACGGTGACCTACGTCTGCAATGCTGAGATCAAGCCCAGACTCTGCCAGAACACTATCAAGCCAGAAAGCGTTGCTGTAAAACAACTACGGCGTATTTCGAACACGAACCTGGGCTCGGTCCGACAAGTCTATCTACCTACCTTGGGTGAGTAGAGAAAAGAACTTTTAACATGGCCGATATCCCGACTTTCTAAGCCATTCCTCATTTATCTGCTCGCATGTTAGCTATGCTTCGACACCTAAAATGCGTAGATGGCTGAAGATAGGTTGGTCTCTGTCAGAAGTCCGTTTAATACATTTCAGGCCTGAAGACCCGATGATATAAGAGGTACCAGAAATAAATTGAATTGGTTATGTATCATCATGAGAAGTGGGAGAAGAGGTGCAAAATGAGACGCGTATGGACTTTGGAAGCTTACCTTGGGGAATAATGAGCTCATGGAGCGGCCACGCAGATTTCAGTAGAAATATGCTATTTTAACACTTTCCATATGTCGGCTAGCATGATCTAGCAGCCCAGAGCTTTGTAGCGTGACTGTTTAATGGAAGAAGGTGAAACTCTTTGCAGGTGAAGCTTGCACGATTAAAAAGAGAAAATTTGATGGAGCCCGCGATTGAAGGATTACCTAAGTCATTATCGGCGAGTCTTCGGGGTACTAACTCGAGGTGGGATTGCGCGCACTGACCACTCTAGCCCGAAATTGGCACACAAATTCCAGCTAGCACTTCAAAAAATAAACCCACCAAAAAAAAACTTAACAAACTTCAACCTCCAACTTCCGACCAATTTCACTCACCACAAGTCGATAACCAAATCCGTCACAATGGGTCGTCTTCACTCCAACGGAAAGGGAATATCTTCCTCGGCGCTGCCCTACTCGCGCACGCCTCCCGCATGGCTCAAGACCACGCCTGCCCAGGTCGAGGAGCAGATCTGCAGACTGGCCCGTAAGGGTGCTACTCCCTCTCAGATCGGTGTCATTCTCCGTGACTCCCAGGGTATCGCTCAGGTCCGCATCGTCACCGGTAAGTAGCAATGGCTTCTTTAATGCGATATGCGATCCCCAGGCCACAGTGCTAACTGCGAGATATAGGTAACAAGATCCTGCGAATCCTCAAGTCCAACGGTACGACATGAAACATGACCCTTTCCACGAAACAAAACCACCTTCAAAGCCCATGAGTCCTCTTTACGAGACCATGGCAACAATGCTGCCACTGTTGGTCAAGGCTGACGGTGTGATCTTGATATAGGCCTCGCTCCCGAGCTTCCTGAGGATCTGTACATGTTGATCAAGAAGGTTAGTAGACTACTTTGGCCCAAGACTGGCAATGAATGCTAACTGTATCGCAAAGGCCGTCTCCGTCCGAAAGCACCTGGAGCGAAACCGCAAGGACAAGGACGCCAAGTTCCGCCTGATTCTGATCGAGTCGCGAATCCATCGTCTCGCCCGCTACTACAAGACCGTCGGTGTCCTTCCCCCGACCTGGAAGTACGAGAGCGCCACGGCCAGCACCATTGTCGCATAAGCATAAACCTTCCAGAGGGTGGTAGCATGGTTGATCGATCGGACTGGTCATGGAGTTCGCGGAAACGGAATTGCTTTGAGGGCAGCCAAAAAGAGGGTGCTGTCCAGTTCTAGTCACCTAAGATAGGCGAACAACAATCACACGATGCGAGATCATTACGAATCTCATGAATGACTTATTGCTGCAATGGCTTTCAAGCCTGCAGATGCTCTAGAATAGTGACGTCCCATTAAACTCGTAATTCCCTATAGCCATGGTATCATTTCGTGAAAAGGGACTACTGTCTACGGACTCGTGCGGAATTTTGTAAAAGCAATCGCCCTTTTCCCTTATCCGGAACTCCTTAAAAATGTGTCTCGTCCGCTACGTCGACGACGATGCCTCGAGCTCCTTGGAGCGCTGGATCAGATACTCGCCGAGGACTCGAAGAGGGTCCTTAGGTCTGTGAGGGACGGGGTATTAGCAACTATCCTAAGAGCATAGATATATAGTATACACGTAGGAAAACAGACAATAGACGTACCTGTCCTTGGCGATCATCTTCATGCCGTCGAGCAGCGGGACCGTGACGGTCGTGTTGAGGTACTGGCGGACAGGGGCGCCGTGGGGAGGCGCTTCGGCAGGCATGGTGAAGCCCGAGTCCGGGTGCTGCGACGCAGCGCGAGACGAACCATTAGTGTTATCTTGGCCGTTCATGTTGCGCAGAGGCGTGCCGTTTCGCGCGGTGTTAGCTGCGGCGGCGGCAGGGCTCGGCGCGTTCGAGGTCGCGAGGTTGGAAGCGGCGGTAGAGGCGGCGGGAGCTGGGCTCTGGTTTGCGAGGAAAACAAAGAGGTCAGCGGACTTGGCGAAGGCGAGGAGATGTTTAAGATTGTTCGGGGATAGATAGGCTACGCTAGGATGTAGGCTAGGTAGATAGGCAAATACGCACTGCTGCTTGTTCCGTGCTGGGAGCTGGGACAGTGGGAGCGGTCGACATGGTAACGTCGCCCGCCGAGGGCTGCTCGACGGTCAGGGCTGGCGCGGACGCTTCTCCGCTGTTGCTGTTGCTGGCCTGCCCATACACGTGGGGAACCGGCACCGGCGTCCGACGGATCTCTTCTGCCATCGTTGTCTGGTCTCGTGTGCTGGTTGGCGGCCTGACGAGTCGTTGCTAGGAGGGTCCGAGGTTGGCTGTTGGAGGTAGAAATCTGTAGTTGTAATTTTTCTTGTTGGTGTATTGTATCTTTCTACATGTGCCAGGTACCTAAGAAGTTGAAGATACCGCTGTGGTAGCCAATATTACGGTTTAGACTTCGGTATACTAGCAGCACCAGGTACTTCCTTCCTCTGTTTAACTACCTTATCGCGTGACTGCGCGTTCCCACATCAAAGGAAGTCTTGGGGCTTTCGCGTCCCCACCGCGTTTATTGCATGAAGTCATTCCCCTAAGTTCGTCATCTCTCCCTTTTCCACCTTTCGTTCTTGATTTCTGTGCAAGATGGGTCCCCTTTCGGATGCGCGATGATGGATGCTTGGCTAAGGAAAGCAAAGCCATCAAATACGGGAAAGTCACCTCAGTCCAATGGAAAGCGCACACCCCCAACAGATGAGCCTCTCTCTAAGAGGATAAAAAAGGACCAGGTCTCAGATAGCGACCAAGACTCAGACCAAGATCTCGAACCTGATATACCGCCACTCAAGCCCTTACCAGACAAATGGAGGGTAGATTCTGCGCGTTCTGATGTCGGCGAGGATGAAACGCCACATCAATCGGAGACAGATGTCGATCCACCTCGACGGACTACCATCGAGAGCTCACTACCAGAAGTCAAGTCTGAAAGGGAGGCCTTTGAGGAATATGAAAGCTTTCGAGCATCCCAAGGCGACGGCGACAAGGATGCCGCGTCGAGATTTCATTCGAGGAAATGGGTGAGAGGCAAGACCTCTCTCTACGTCGACGCCTTCAACCTCGCCCTCGGTACAGTACTAGACGAAGAATCTCACTTGTTTGATGACAAGGAGATGTACATCTTCGACCAATGGCACAAATTAAGCTACGAAGCTCAGTTCTTGTATGGGATCATTGAAAACAACACCTTCACTAAGTTCGAGCCCCGTTCTGACCTGACTTGGCAGGTATGTACGGCTATTTCTGAGGAAGACGGCATCGTGGCACCGAATAGCACGTCTGCGCTATCATGATGACATTCAAGATACCGAAGCAGCTGTTCGTGAGCTACAAGAAAGCCGAAGCCTACCATTGCCTCCTTCCACTCCGCCGCCCATCCTCGAATCTACGAAGACGAGGTTGATTTCTACGGCCCAAGATGACTGCGTGTTTGATGATAAGTTCATGTTTGCTGATATGTCAGAACACCATATAACCAGTGTGGAAGAGGCTACAACCCTTCTCAGTTTGGACGAAGTCAAGGCCTTGGCAAAAGAGGCTAAGGTCCAAGGCAAGAATAAGGCTGATCTTGCAAGGTCTATCTGCAGAATGAGTAGCCAGCAGACGGGCCTCCTGTCTATGGGTCTTCGACGGTCTAACACCTTTGATTCCGCGGACTCGTCCGGGAGAAATACCCCAGAGACAGAGTCGCCGGGGCCTGCCGGTGAAGATTCTAACAGGAGAAAACACTTTCTCGAAAAGATACTTGCCATAACCGGGCCTTGCATTAGGCTTTCTTTGCCGGTTTTCAAACTGTTCGAGAGAGTCCATCTCGTCTTCTATCGGTCTACCGAGTGGACAGAGAAGTCTCTAACCACCATCATTCTTGCCAAGATCTCAAGACGAAATTTCCCAAAGTATATCGTTAGCAGATCCTCTACTATATTCTCCTCGCGAGACCAACTACTGGAGTTCGAGACGGCCATGAGGAGGGAGTACGCCGTCGATAACGTCCTCGAATTCAACGGACCTGTCACGGATGCGGACTTCCGCAGGGTTGTGGATGTTTTTGAGGAGATCTACCCAAGGTGGAAAACGTTACTGCAGGAGGAGCAGGAAAAAGAAGAGAGATTCTATGAATCCGGAGAAGGGGCTTACTTGAGACGACTCAACCCCGCCCACTCGTATACCCGAATCGTTCATAAGGCCGCACATGTATTCGGGCGACTGAAGGAACACCGACGAGAGCATGCACTGTTGATTGAGTTGCTTGACCAACGCCTTTTCCATCTAGCTCGCCGAGGTTCTTGGTATCAACGAAAAGCTCTCTTAGAGGAACATTACATGCACGCTCTAGAGCCTGATCCTGCTTACAAGGATGTAGAAATGCAAAAGAAGCACTGGAAGCGGATTGCAGCAACAACGTGCGAAACCGCTTTAGAGGATCGAGATTGCCATCTGATTTATCACTATGATATACAGAAACGGTTGATCAAGCTCGAGAAGCAGCTAAAAATACCGAAACGTCTACAGCACGACTTTGGTCACGTCCGATTGCAAAAGCCCGAGGAACATTTTGTCGAAGGCATCCAGATCAAAAAGGATGATATCGTAGGGAAGAAAGGAAGGGGTCCGAGCACGAAGACCATATGGGTAGATGAAGAAGAGGACGGAGGTGAGTGTAGCGTCGAGGCAATGTCTTTGAGCTGGTACCGAAGCCAGGGCTGGAAAGGTTACCATGCCGAAGGGGGCATCATACGGACCCTATTCGCCTACCTTTTTTTCGACATCCTCTTTCTCTACATCCCCAACGTCTTCCAGACTGCGTACCAGACGTGTCCGCTTGATCTTCACACTGATGCCTTCTACCCTACCCGGGCATCGGAGATCAATCATCGCCTCGTGGAAATCGCGAACGGTGGGGCAGCCAAGCTGGTGGAGGAGGTGGACGAGCGAGAGCGCGAGAATCGTACCTGTGTCGTCGGCCTGAACTGGGACTACGAACTGGACGACCTACTTGAGCTAGTCAACAGCTTCGATGGTGCTGCATTAGCCGCCGTGTGCAAGGTGATGGCACAGGAGTACGGCCAGCGTGGCGGCGGCATCCCGGACCTGATACTTTGGAGGACCGAACCGACCAAGGAAGTAATGTTTGCCGAGGTCAAAAGCGCCAACGACCGCCTTAGCGATACGCAGAGGCTGTGGATCCACGTCCTCACCGGCGCGGGCATAAAGGTTGCTCTATGCAACGCCATTGCAAAGGAGGTTAGGGAGGTATGATGGAGATGGCGGTGAAGCTCCTCTCTGACGCGGCTCGGTCTATCGCTGTATGAGTTCGTCTCTTTGGCAATGATTTCCGTCGCGGCGTGGCACTTTCGGTGGCGTTCACGCATGCGGACTAGGAGCACGTACGTAAGAAGGTACTTTTGGGGATAGCTTATCAGGGGTTTTGCTTTCGACAACGCCACGCAAGATACTTACTTGAGGAAGATGTTGAGGTCATCAGGCGCAAGCAAGAGAGCCACGCCCAATGACCTTTTCCCTGAACCGACAGTGGCGTCTTTCACTGCGAACCATCGCTCAGCGGCTTTTCCATCTTCGACCTAAACTACCTGCCAACAATGCATATTCTCGCTATGACGAGCACGTCCCATGGAGATAACTGAAGTGCCGAATAGAGCAGCCTCGCCTCCATAGCACGGACAGTTGTCTCCCAAGGGATGATAGGCCAAGATATGGAGTCTTTCGTGGTCACGACCGTACTAACCCGCTCTCCTATTGCTCCACATATGGTCACTCGGGCGAGGAGCCAACGTTCGACTAAGTAGCGCAAGAAGATCCTACCAGTGACAGATTCGGGCTCATGTAAACACAGGACAGCGTGGTCGATATCCACAGACTTCCTCTCCGGAGACACAACGAGATATCGGGACTATCGTATCCTTTGATTTGCAAGAATCATGGTCCGCATCGATAGAGTCTCGATTTGCTTCTCTGTAGGAGCATGTAAGGCGAGATATGCCTATCATGACGCGTCCTCTTCCCCTCATGCTGCCGTGTCAGCGCCCGGGCGAATATCACTGGCCGCGGAGCCTTGTGTCGAGCGGTGAGGGAAGAAAAAGTGCAGTTTTCACTCCTAGTCAGGACAAGCGTATATCACACGTCCAATGGCTGCTATACACAACACGCGAGGTAATGCAGTGATGCTCACCCGTACGTGCCAACATCTCGGCAAAGAAGATCCCACGAGAAGAGGGCGAGGGATATGCAAACAGTTACCGCTTCGGCGATGGCTTGTGTTCGTCGGGGACCTCGCATCTAGCTCCAGTGACAGCCCCGCGCCTAGACAGGTACACTATACGGTATCATACGGACGCTCCGAGCGAGACACGAGCGGTGGAATACAGCTCCATCGATGTTGACCTTGAGTGGTACCCCAGCGCACGTCTTTGCTGGTTGGGACTTGCCGGGGCTAACTTGTTCAAGAGGATGGAGTCGTTCGTCCAAGGTTGAAACTTGGAAGGGTGCGGCGGAAACTCGCCCGCGTCGACTAGCTCTCAGTTGATCACGATGAAACAAGAGAAATTGTTTATTCTTAGTATCGATACCCCAGCCTATCGTGGGCTCAGGGGTGATAGCCTGGGCTCCTTCTACTCAGCTAAAGGAGCTATCATGAATCTCTAACTCGGAAACAATGCCTTCATCACCAGTATTGCGCTCGTTCTCACATGTCATTGTTATTAACTATATCGGCCACGACAAGCCAACATCCATATAGCTCGCTGCCTACGTGTCATAAGCTGGGGTTTGCCTACCAACTATGCCTCCTGAGATATACACTACTGCGGGAGCTTGAAGCCCCCTGCACGGCGAAGGCGAAGGCGGCATTCAAGCTTGACTATCTCTTAGGTACCATGTCAAGAAAATGCAGAATTTAAGCGCGCAAGGAGGACTAAAGAGGAATTTTGGAGGAATGGCTGGCGTAGGCAAAAGAGGTGTTGGAACGGCGCTTACGACTAGCTAGGGCGCCTCTGCAGCACACGGGTGAATGATAGAAGATGACTGGCATGGAAGTATTCTAGACAACGCCTGTTCTAAGTGAAGGTTTATTTTTATTATTTATTTATTATTAAATTCGTAACTTTAGCCTAGCGGTTCTGTTTACTACAGTAGAGGCCCCTATACCGGCCGGCGCTCAGCAGTCTCGGGAAGCGCGCGGCGGAGGCGTCGAGAGACGGGAGCAAGGAGGAGCCATGTGGTGAGCTGTATACTCGGACTACCAAGGCAGATTTGGCAGATCCGGGTTGAAGATTCGTTCCACCAACGACAGGTCTGAGATGTCTCCAGCCGACGATGTCGTGCATCATGTGGCGCGCGCTCTGCCTAAACCTATCTTAGACCCTAAGGAGCGAAGAGAAAAGCAGAGACTCTGTAGACGGGATTGGAAGAGAGCTCTCCAATTGTGAAATAGTAGTGAATAATAAAAAAAATAAACAAAGTAGCTGTGGCGAGCCGCGCGCTGAATGAAGCAGCGACATGGCATGGGATACAGAAGCAAGATTCAGAGAGCGAGGAGGACTGAGGAGAGACAGAGTCTATAATTACTCACTGATCCCCGGGTCTTTATTTTTTCACGACGGCCATTCTATGTACGCAATCATCTTTTAGTAAGACATAGGACAGAGCGGAACGGTCCTTTACTTTAGCATCTCGACGCCTGAAACATCATCATTGAAACATCGACATCATTAACCGAGACGGCCAAAAAAAAAAAAGAATCTCTCTTTTTGCTTCTTGGTGTCACGACATAAAGCCACTGCATATCCTCTCGATCCTCTTGTTCAGCTCCTTTTCAGCTTGCCGACGGTCGACACCTTGGCTCGTACATAGCCTACCTGGGAGTCAGAGACGAAAAGTTTCTGACAATCACATCAGAAGAGCAGATTCCAGCTCGCTCGAGGCCCAAAGTCCCAAGGTGAGTGGTGACCTAGGAGGAATTAAGGGGGGGAGGGAATAGTGACGGTTACTTTCCGTGACGGGAAGGCAACGTGGGGACAAGGGGGGGATGGGGGGCAATGGGGGGAGCGTCAAATCAGGAGAGAGGGCAACTGAACGGCGCTAATCAGTGACCCAAATATAGCAGGATACCCAGTAGCGGCAGCGCTTAACACGAGTACCGAATACAGCGCACCGCAGCGCTATCCCGGTATAATTTGCGCCTGGCAAACCACAATCCCGCCAAGGGGGGAGCATACCTGATCCAATCACATCGCGAAGAAACACCAGGCCCCCTTGGGGACATCTAAGTCTAAGGCCAGACGGGTATACCTCTTCTCAGCAGGCCTGGGCATGCGTTCGAATCATTAGACGGGTGAGTCCTGTCCCAAGATCTTAGTTCTCACTCCTTAGTCTTCTGTCTTCTTCATCTTCACGCACTTTCACATAGCTCATACGTAATAGTGAGGGTGAAGCATCGTCAGCTTTCTCAGCTCAGCACGCTAACTAGGGAAGAGACAGCAGGAACGTATACTAGAAAAACAACACAATTGACACTTCTGAGAGGTTCAACCTCTGGTTCCAAGAAGCCACCTGACCCCTGCCGCCCATTCTCAGCCAATCCCGGGGTGCCCTTCACTTCACACGCCCACTACTGGACTACCGCTGCCGCCGCCCTCAGGACTGTGCTTGACCCTTCTCTTCGCGCCAACGCTCTTCTTCGCGCTCATCCACCACCGAGGCCGAAACCAGGCCCCTCTCCTTGTTTTCTTTTTTTATACCTACTCGTATCCATCCTCGGATCCGGGCCCAGTAGCGCGTACGAGACAAGGGAACAATAAACACGCACATCTGTCGTGGACCCGCCGGTTCGTGCCTCGTCCTGGTCCAAGGGGCTGCCCTATCAGCCAGGCCAGCCTGCCTTCTCGGTATAAGCCCACTAGCAGCCCGTCTAAGCTCGATCTGTTCTGGCTCCGCACCCCCTGCCCGTTGGATCATTGGATCATTGGGTCATTGGATCTGTCACATCGAATTTCTACCTGGCCTTCCTAGCCGGGGGAGTAGCTTAGTATCCCGTTTGGCGCCTTTCTGTCTCAGCGTCGACCAGACAGGGCCCCGGGCACGGCTGCTTTGCCAGATCCTTGTCTCCACGCAGCCAGCAACCACCACTACACCTACATATTATAACTATCCCTCTTCGCCCACCACACCCAAGTATCGACCCTTTCCTCTACCACGGCAACTCCTCCGCGCAGCTTGCAGGCGTCCCGTCTTCCTATCCTTCTGAGTCATTCACTTGACTTAAGGCCTCTCTCACCTACACCTCGTCAACATCTCTACTTGACCTCCCCTTTAGGAACCATCACCATGCCTGCTACCAAGCCAAAGCTCGCTCAGTTGACCACTCCAGTCACGGCCACCTTCCCCTCGGAGCTCTCTGCTCTGTCGGCCAAGACGCCTCTCTCCGCAGTCCCGGACTTCATCAAGGAGGAATTCCCCAGCAGCGCCAAGACTCCTATCAGTCCGCCAACAGCCTACATGGACTTTCTCAAGGCTATGTCCGTGTCTTCGCCAGTCTTGTCGGGGAAGAGATCGGGGTCTACTACGTCGGAGGACGACTCGGCACTGTCAACGCCAAACAGCGAGCAGACGGACTGCTCGTGCAAGTGCGGGAACCACAGGTCGCCGAACGGCATCCCCCCGAGCCCTTTCCCCAGCCAACCCATGTCCGCGCCCGCAACGGGAGCGACGTCCTTCCCTAGCCTTCACATGCCTCCCTCCCCTGCCGTGTCAACCGTGGACTCGCCGCTGAGCGCCACCACGCGGTCACCATTTAGCGCGAGATCAGTACGGTCACCGTTTGACTGGGAGGCGGCACTAAAGTCTAGATACGCGCAGGACTGCAGGGCGCAGAAATCGTCGTCGGCGAAGAGCGTACGGCATATTCGGGAGGTGGTTACGAGGACCGTCACCTACACGCCGAGGATGGAACCGGCGCCGAAGGGCAAGAGGCGGAAGACGACGCATCTAGACTGCCCCAAGGCCCAAGCGGCGGTAGCATCAGCCGCAGCCGCAGCAGCAACGTCGGCTGTAGCCCGAACAAACACGGTTTAATTACTCGATCATCCTCCCTCGCCACATCACAAACCAACCCCGAGCGAACTAAAGTCTTTACATCACCATTCCCTGCCCTAATCTTGCAACGGCTACCGCGCCAACATGATCATCTACACTTCCATTTGTCCATATCTATTATACCCTCATTTACACTGAATTACGAGAAAATTCACACACTCTCTACTTGTCTCCTTCTCCGATATATTTATCAACACCAAATCCGAGAGACCTGGGACCGAAAACGACGGGCGACATGCCCTCGGCCGGAACCCAAGAGAGCGGTGAAGACGAATTTACGGCTTTTTCTTTTATTATCTTATCATGACCTAGAACCATGGCGTATCTGGCATTTCAAAGAGGACGGGACTTATTTTTGGGCGGGAGGGCACTTTGTGAAGAAACCACGGAGGTGTTTATTGGCGTTTGCTGACGGGGCGTCGGCAGCGATCCTGGGAATCTGGTGTTTGCGAAGCGATACCAAGGAAATTCTGGGATATTACGGATGGAAGAGGTGATCTCTAGCTGGTGAAATGTACTCCCTCGACGTAGGAGAGTCGACGGGAATTGCGAAGAGAAGCAGAATTGCATCTAAGTGAGATAAGATGGAATAGGATAGGATGGGAACAATATTCGTGTAGCCAGCATTTTCATGACAATACATGACATCCCTTCCACCTCCTGAAGCCAGAGAGCATCTATCTGACCATCTCCCTCGCATCTGTGTTTTGACTACCTACCTCCTAGATACCCCCATACCCAAGCTAAGCTACCTAGCATAACGCACGTACGAGTTCTTTACGAGAGACACGTCCCAACCCGGATTTGCCTCTTCATCTGCGGCTTGTTTATTTGTTTTGAAGCACAAGACGGGAACGGGACGTTGAGTATTTTTCCTTCTCCACACGACGCGGCCTCGAATGCGGCCGCGAGGTTGGGAGCTCGTGAGTTGTCAATGGGTCAATTTTTTTTTTCCTTTGGTCTCCAGGTCCTGCTTTGGATTGGACGCCGCGGGCGGTCACGATTATTTTTTTTTTTTTTTCGGTCAAAGGCGCGGTCGCTGTTGGATGGGCCAGTTTCTTACCTACCCGCTAAACCACATGTATCACTCTTGAGCTACGGGTAGGTTTTTTTCCTCATATTACCACGCGAAGTGGCCGCCGTAACAGTAACCCAGATCAAATGAGAGATCCCCTTCCGAGATCGTCGTCCACTGTCACCACCCTCCGCTATGTGCTGTGTGTGCGTACGATGCGCTGAATTACGTACTTCATGTCACTTCGACACGGAATTTTTCTCTCTCTCTTCTCTTTGGGCTTGGCCGACGCCTCGTGACGATTACCGAGAACCAATACCGAGCTCTGTATACTCTTTCTCTTGCTTATCCTATGTCATAGCCGTCTATACACCCTTGGCCTTGAAGTGAAGGTTTTTCTCTTTTCTTTTCGTGACTACTAGAAATTTCCTTTCCTCCTCCTCCAGATCAGAGATGGTTTCATTTCGATCTCATCAATATACGTCGCTTACATGACTACCTGCCTAGACACGTTAAGACGACAAGCGTCGATGTCTGGGTGAGTCTCGTTTCGAAACCGCCTAGCAGAAGCTCCTACATGAAGTCGACGACGCCCGACTACGGTGTCCCGAGGCCGTGATTGGCTCCTGCTTACGTCCCGACACCCTGGAACTTGCAGGGCGGGGGGTTATTTCTTTTGACAAGGGAACAGGGAACAAGGGGCAGGGGCAGATACACATAAAGAGACGCGCTGTGCAAGTCCCGCCCTCGTACCTCAAGGGGAGCAAGTGAGTGTCTGCAGGAGGGAAGAAGGGTAGGGGCCAGGGGTCGGGGGCTCTCTGCCCAGGCGCAATCTTCTTAAGCGCCGGGCTCTAAAGCTCTCTGGACGGAGCCACGATCCGTCATTGGCCCGTTGCTGCTGCTGGCAGGCATAGCGTGCGTGTGTCATGCAGCCGTTCCAACCTGAATTCTCGCTCGCCATTGGCTGCGCAGAGGGGGGGGAGGGGTCCTTGTTAAGCGCCCACCACGCTCGACGTTGTTAAATTGCATACACAACCTCTTTCTACTCTAGATTGAGTCTGCATCGCACAGCGCTCGCAGGTAATTTTTGATAAGTGCGCTTCTTCTTGCTGCCGGGGTTTCTCTCTTTCTTCTTCTTCTGTTCTCTCAGATCTACCCCGTCTCCTTCCCCCCCTCCCTCGCCTCCGCAACACCCTCGCCGATTCAACCGGGGGGCACTTGACCCTCCTCCCTGCGAGAAGAGGTGGCAGGCAGGCAAAGGCGCGTAACCTGTTCCGTGCGGAACTTTGTTACCGTTCCCTGGGATGTGACGAGACTCCACGACCCGGGCGGTGAGAAGACGGACTTACCCAACCTGGGCATGCTCTGTCTACTGCCCACCTGGGTACGAGGTACTTGGGCAAGCTCTTCTTGCTTAGGTGCGTTTCTGCCTACGGATCGGACGGCCGCTGCCGAAAGTGGCCATCCATCGGAGGGAGGGGGAGACGGCTTGTTTGTATGCGGCATCTTGCTAGCCGGGATGCTAGGCAAGAGAAGCTATATTGGCCGTAGAGAGCAACAGTCTAAGCGAGACGTGACGAGAACTGCAGTAGTCTGTCTACCTGTTAGGCTTGACCGTGCTGACCTTGCCTCCTCGCCGTCTTGTCCCTAGATAACATAGTTAGGTAGCTTGGGCAAACATACCTGAGCTATATGTGCTCGTATATGTTTATCTCCTCAGTCGTCTTACCTCAAGTGGGAGAGAGCCACGCGTGTGGTATGTTGGACTGTGACATCCCGCACTTACATACATGCTATCTTATGTTTCCTGGAACCAATCGATAACTTGTTCTGGAAGAAGTAGGTAGGTGATGATGCAGTTATTCTCCGAAACGAAACAGCAACAGAGAACCCTTGTCGCCAACGTGGATCGCGAAGCATATCGATAATGACTTTGACCTCGGTGCACCAACAGCTGGCCGTTCTCCATTATTCGGAATACTAGGTCAACAAAAGGCTCATTATTACCACGTTAGAAATGTTATCGTCGTCTGTGATGAAGGAACGTATTCCAGTTCATGATCTCTTCCAAGTTCTCGTGATGAGGTATTCTCGGGTTACTAGACCCCAATATTGATTAGTCCGTAAGATGAGGCCTTTTCGAGTCCGTATTCGCCGTTTGCCCCCTTTCCGTGGCTCGTCTCCCACGTGCGAACACCTAAACCAGGCTTCTAACAGGCAGCAGTTTCCTCCCACGCCAACACGGCAGGCGAGCCAATGCCAGGGGGTCGGATATAAGCCGTTGGGTTAGAGCGTGATAGGACAACGAAGTCAGCATCTATCCGACATTTTCCTCTCGGCAAGACGCTTCCGCCGTAGACTCGTCATTCCCCGGGCGTCTCGTGCCTCATGCCTGCGTTCGCCGGCAGCCCGCCTCCCCGGATCCGATGCGCGACGATACGAAGAGCTGAGGGTGGCCTGAAGTTGTCCCCCGTAGACAAGATCATATGAGATCCCATATGTCACCCCCATGAGGCGGCACAGGTCCTCTAAATCATCATGTCAATCGCTGACACTCGTCCGGCCACGGCACTGCCTGCATCCGCGGGCCGGTCTTGTCAGCGAACGAGACGGCCCCTCCTTTGGCCGGCTGTGTCAGCCTTGTTCAAACCTGGGGGCGCCTAGCTGATATCCGGAGGAGACGTTTGCCTCCTTTCGGCTGACGACAGGGTCATCCGTCGCTGCCTCACGCCTGCGCTATGCTGCCGGTGTCGTCTGACTCATACCGGTATCAGAGCAGAGCTCAAGCACGGGCCTGGCTCTTGATGCTCTTGGCGAGCACTGCCGGCTTTCCGGGCGTTGCCTTAGCTAGAGCATCTACCTCGTTACCTTAGGTACCTTGGTAGGTAGGTACCTAGGTAGTTGGCGTCAAGTGAGCTGAAGATTCAAAACTGTCCACGGTTCTCGACCCTCTACAGCGTGATTCTCTGGGTACGCGGCTCGGCGCCATGTCGCACATTGACTGTCGGGGCGGTATCGCAGGAAGCGCGTTGGGTTCGGATAGCATGGCCGAGTTGGCTGCGTTATGGACAGTCTTCACGGCGCTATCAGTGGGCCGTGGCGCGAGCGTGACAGCACCAGTCATGCTTATGTACATTTCCCTTGAAAAATACCAGTTTCTCTGCTCTGGATCGCGATGCCTCCTAAAGCTGACCATTGCGAGAGGTAGTAGTACTTCCTCTCGGTCCGAGGAGGTGCGATCTATGACCGCCGCGCAGCCTCTGGTATGCGCTCACGAATCTATGTTCTAGCTCAAAGGTCGATGTAAGCTCGTACCTCGTCTTGAGCTCATTATCAGTGCCTCTATTGGGTGTGGATATGGTGCTTCATCTGACCCTGAGCAACGAGAACCACACAAGCTCGTGTCCCCTCCTACCAACCTTATTCACAGCAAACATGTATCAAATCCTTGCTGCTCTGGTTCGAAATCAACTGTCAAGCAAGTAGTCAGTCATATGCGAATGAGAAAGGATGGTGAAAAGTGTGTATGTGTGTTATCCTGGAGATAGGGGAAGGGGGAGTGAAGAGGGAGGACTACACGGGCGGAAAGAGTGTCTAGTGACAGAAGAATATGAGAAGTGAAGGGAAAACCAAGCTCTAAGTGCTATACATAGGCTTTTCTGGAAGTGCAGGCAGCCCTGAGCCCGTGTTTCTGCTTATGATCATGAGTTCAACCCTACCTACATCGCTCCCAGGTATAACAAGAACGAAGCTTGAACAGCACAGTCATGTATCTCTACACGGCCCGTTATTTGAGTGGCATGCTTGAGTATCGCGAGCCGTATATAGTAGGGGCACCGTCTACCTGTTCAGTTTATGGGAATATGAATACTGCCAGTGAGCCGAGTATAGTAAACTTGATCTGAGGCATATCTGCTCTCCAGGTTCTGACTTGGGTTTCCACCTAGAGCGCAGCAGCTCTCCCTGAGAAGCTACTCTAGAGTTCTCAGGTCCGCAATTGGCAAGAGGCCTCGCAGCCGCTTTATGTAGTTCCAGCAGGAGATAAGTTCAGCATATAGTAAGAATACTTGTGTGAAAGATGCACATCTAAACTTTCCCTTTGGCGGACACGGTCATGTTTAGGTACTCAAGCAGTTGTTCACTCGCTGCTCCCTTCATACCATCGCGTGCGTTTAATTATCCTACGAAACATATGTTTGCGTTCTATCATGACAGTAGACATGAGCTCAATGGGGACCTTACTCCTCTGTGCATGCATAAGTGATCGCAAGACGTAATGGGATTGAGCGACTTGGAACGAACGAACTGAAGAGCTTGATGACTCGATGTGATCACAGCCAGGTCGCCTCCAGTAGCCGATCAAGGGGGAATAACAAGAGCCTCAGTTCTAGCATTTGACTCTTGAAAAGGACGTGACATAACGAGAAGCGTTGTAGAATTAATCGTATAGAATATAGGAGTAAAGGCTTTTGCTATCGACGTAGGAGGGGGGTTCCTTGCGAATCTCCTCACTCGCCAAAGCTAAGTGACTTTTAGACATATCTCGTCCTGACTATCACGTCCTTGGCAGACCCTGAACTATAATTTCCACTATAACGACTCATTGATATTGCCATAAGATAGAAGATAATCGTGTCAACTCCCCCTCTCGGTGCTGTCAGGGGCTCGGAGAGGGGAGCGACACCTTGTAGTTGCTTACACATCTAGGAGGTATTCATCAACTAATGCGTAATGCCGAACATAACCATATCCTATCTTCTTTTCGTGCATTCTTACAGTTATTTGCAAAGCCTCGATTCGATCGGGAGGAGTAGTTCTATTGTCGAGGCGTAGAAGCAATATGATTCGTTGAGTCGTCAGGCACGACTCGCCGTTGGGCTTTCTTCCCCAAAACCCAGGCCCAGTCATGTCTACCCAGGTGGCCCCCTCGATGTCGGTTGGATGACCATTGGAGGAGTGAACATTACTTTCCATTATATAGCATACTGTGGGATTATATTGTTGGGAGACGTGTTCGACCATCGGCTTTGCGGCCGGAAAGGGGGCCTCTTCTTCCTAATTGGACGATCTTCATGACAGTTGCCTATTGATAACTGTGTCGTCGTTAGTAATGCGTTCTAGACTTGATAACAGAGTCTGAGATGTCATGGATGATAACGAGGACTCGGATCACGGGCCCGAGGGACTCGTGTAGCCAGAGCCGCTGGCACTCGCCACTGTCGTGCCCCGTATTGATGTGTGATTTCCGTAAGTCCGTGACCATTCTGTCATTATGCCATGCTCTATTACTCTGCTCTATGCTCGGGTAGGTTAAAAAATGGATCTAGACAACTGGATGGCCTCTCTTCTGGGATAGATCTGTTGGTATGGTGAGTAACGGAAAGCAACGTGATGACTCGGCTACAACTCCCCAGCATGAGACGTTTATCTAATATGGGCCACTAGGAAGTTTAGGAGATCGGCAGAGCGAGAGGTAGGAATAGGCATGAAAGACTAGCAGCTTGCAGATTGACATTGGGGTGCAGTTGGCATCCTATATCTGACACAGATAAAGCCTCAGCAACACCCTACTGGCGTGGTGCCTAACTCAGTCCGACGCCCATGATGCCCTATCACCGGAGAACCACGGTAGCTTTCCGTCAAAAGTCCGTGTGAGAGAAGGAAGCATGGTGCCCAAGCTACCCTACTGCTATCTTCCTGCTGGATACATACCTGAAAAGCTAGGCTGGATCGACGCCTCACTCTTCCCGGGACACAAACCATATCGCGTTAGCCCCTGACAACTGGACACCATGTTGCATCCAATCTACCTAAGGATATAGCCACGATGGCCCCCGTATATATTGTGTGTCTCGGTGTAGATATCATCTGTTAGCTTCGTTTCAAACTCGACAGCCGTATGCGAATGGAGTTCACCCAACACTTCATGTTCACATACCCTCAGGCTCGTAGGTTGAGACGACCAAGCATGAACTGGCGTAGGTCTATGATGCGTGACTGCTGTATTTAATATCACCGTGGTAGAGATGGGAGCCTCGTTAGCACATCAGTATGTCTAGAGAGAGGGTGTGGGATGGCTCGATGATCCCTTGTTTGGCAGCCCATAAACACCGCACTCTGAGTATACGACCAGCGAGGTGGTTTATTCTTGTAGCTCAATACGTAGCTACCTCACTTGCCTACCTACCTAGGGTAAGGTACAGTTTATCACTGACTACCTAGGTAGCTTGTGTTATCCGAGAGGTGATGATGGTCGTTTCCACTCCTCGCTGAACGGGAACGCAGTGAGAGAACTTTCAATTCGTGTTGGCCATCTCCTTAGGCTCTTCAGGCATAGTCGTCCTCAACACCTCGTTCTACACCACACCAAGCGTCGTTGAAACCGAGCAGTCAAGGTTAAGTCTTCGGATATTCGATAATAAGTCAACGCGTACCTGGCTTCGATACATCGTAGGCGACTACTCATCTGTAGGCAGAGTTTCACCAGTACGCTCCTGTCACTTTACTCCAAGCCATCACCTGTAATCGTCATCCTTCGGATAGCTTTAGTTCACGTTCGGTAAGGGGATCCGTAAGGGTAGATGATATTCTGTTCCAGCTACTCGCTATAGTCTATACTCATATTATGATTGGTGAGCCTAGGCTCCAATCACGGTACTATATAAGCAATATCGGCTTGGCTTCGGGCGGACCGCCGTCCTCGATGGAGACCCGTGGGAATAGGGGTGCTGGTGGATCTATCACTGCTAAAGACTTAGTTGGTCTTCTGGCGTACACCATGGCCGCAGCGTGAGTCAATCTTGATAACACGAGTCTCTCGCGTCGACCTAAAACGTCTCCAAGGAATGGGGGTGGTCGTAGTTTATTATTCGTACATCATGGCTTGTGACCACTGACGCAGTCGCCAACTGCTCACTATCATGTCTACCTACGCAGACGATCCAAGATATTCGTAACTACAGCCCTCTTATTCAGTCATATACGGACTGACTGAGCTGCTGAAAGTTAGCTCCGAAGAGCAATAATTGAACTGGGGCGATCTTCCATATCGACTCAAGGTGAGATTGGGGGCGAGCTTGCCCAATATTTACCAAATGAAACCGAAGTGATGTTGACGTCCCGTAGACGGGTGATGTCAAGCCGGAAAACGGCCATGTGACGAGACTGGTGGAATATTGAAAAGCGTCCCGGCCCTGTATGCGGCCCAGACTTCTAGGCGCCAGGTACGCGAGACATGCGTAAGCACGAGCGTGGAGATGGTGTGCAAGAGTGGAAGCTGGTTGGGGTGTGAAGAGCTCGATGCCGACTTCTCATTCGTTGCCGAACCCCAGACTTCGCTCGCAAGCTAGCAGCGACAAGCTAATAGCAAATTTAGGAAATGGGCGGAGCTCGTCTGCTGTGCCCGTCTGAACGGCTCCATATCCCATTTATTGGTCGGATGCTGTGATTGTGTCTACGGCGGTCACGGTAACCGGGTATTGTCAACAGCTAAAGGTCGTGAGGCTGAAAAGCAGCCAACTACCTCTGGTACCGAGTTTTTGAGAAGCAGGAGCAAAAGGCTGCCCTGTGATGCATCGGAGACCGTGGCAGCCGTGTGCGTAGGGTAGTCGATAATGCGGCACCGTACATGTGAAATAAATTAATTGCTTCCGAATACGCACTGAGATCTCGTCCGGTGATGGAGATATCTAGACACTGCCACCCTAAATATTGTTGAGCAGACCCCCCAGATATGAATGTTGGTGCGGCAAGAAAAGGTACCTTAGGTAGCGGTAGTGCGCATACTTTACTACCTAGGTACCTACATGTATGCAGGCAGGCAGGTGCAGGTCAAGGTCATGGCCTCGTGCTAGCGAGTTCGCGAGCTCTGCAAGTCTGGTCCCCCATTTGGACCCCAAACGCTAGCTAGATATGCACATGTGCTCGTCGACAACGTCTGACCTCACATGTGACCGAGTCTGTTCGTCCGATGTAAATGAAGCGAGTTTGTAGCGACCCCTGGCCGAACCACGGCACACCGTACCTCGTAGGTAAAATTTACGAGAAAAGCCGTTACGAGGCTCGATAGCTGCGGTGTGATGCCTGATTTCTGTCTCTCTGCCCTCTCGGCCTCTCCACTTGCAGTAACCCCGGCCGTCGGCTGCCTACCGCACCCTGCGCACCCTGCGCACCCTGGAAGCCATAGCCTAGTGGCTGCGCAAACGGACCACTAAGCTGCGTCCAAAGGGGAAATTCCAAGACAGTTCTGGGCCAGTCACAAAATTCGTACCAGGTTGAATTTCTAACCACTCACGCCGCGTCACCCTCGAGTCCTTCCAACTGCCTGACTGTCTGCCCTGCAGGACCCCTGCCAGGCTTCACAATTTACCGCCTTGTTTCCCTCGTCGGTCCCTTATCGCCCATCTTATAGCCGGTGACGACAGTACTATTCTGGTCCTTTTGAGGCATTCAAGAACACCTAATACTTGCCCACCCCCTGGAAGGTATTTTCGGTCTGAAGTAAGCCTGTTGCGAAATGTGTTAGTTTGCACACACCGACTTTTCCGACACTCACAGCACTTCGGGTCTCGAAAGAACCAAAAGGCCGAAGCGGACGTGGTGCTTGCAAGGGAAAAAAAAGAAGAAAAAGAAAAAAAAAAAAAAGACAGAGAGACTAGAGACCCCGCCGCGCTCACCGTCAGAATGATGCGCCCACAGATGGAAATGGAAAGCATCGGTTTCGTACAGTGTCTGCGCTGGAGTGGCATGACGCGTACTGTGATTACTGACATGCAGATTTGGAGCCGCCTGGCAGAAGACCCCCTTGCACAGTTTCCTCGCACTTTCGCTGGACTTGGCTACCGAAGAGAGCCAGACGGGCCCAGCCTCTCCGTATACGCAGACCGGGTATACCAGGTAAACAATCTATCCACTGTCGAGAGCGTGACATGGCGCACACGCCGTCACGTAGCTAATGTCCAAGGGAAGCAGGCCTAAAATTAGAAGAGTCTCTGGGAAGAGTCCGGGAGGCAAAAAGGCCTTCTTCTACCTACCTATACCTAACATACCTAAGGTAGTACACGGCACTGCTTCAACGGGCAGGGCACGGTCAGCAGATGTGTTTTCTTCGTCTTACGGGATGCATTTATTAGCACTGCAGGTCGAAGTCTTGGAAGTCCAAGCATGAATCACACACGGCGGAGGATCTGGCCACACGTCACAATCATCACCCGCCGATGCTGGTGCCGATCTGGGGACTGATCCTCGAACAGCGAGGGTCGTCACCTCTGCCATCACATCTTGCCATGTACCTATTTCTCCGGCACCAATTTGGCCCTGGAAGCAATACTTAGCGAGGCCTGGTTACATACAGTATCCGTACATACATCTGTAGTAGGTCTGCTACGTAGCAGGTAGGGCAGGGTGCGGCAGGGGATCAGCTAGCCGCTGATGGAGTCGTTAGTAATGAGATCTTGTACATGACAGAATGAAAGGAGAGATTGCGAGTTTAGTCTGCCGCCCGGGTGTCCACCGACCGGCACGTATCCTTGATTCCTGATGCAAAGCCGAGCGTAACACGATTTGTCAACCCCGCTGAATCTCACCACCTACAGCCAGCCTGCCGTGACAGAGTAGCAGCCGTGGCAGCAGCATGGCAGGAGAGAGTGGGAGGGCACAAGGTACATTTTAATAAAGCCATTGGTATTGTGCTACATTGCATGTAGGTGCTGACGGGAGCATATGCTGGACATGGCAATGCGAAGTTGCCCGCGCGGGAAGACTTGGAGAGGTGAGGGAAGAACCCCTGTCAGACACGATTCTCCGTCGTTCGAGGATGCTGACACGTCAAGCGAGCTACGTAACGATAAGATCTTGGAGGGGGGGCTGGAAGAGAAGATCCAGCCACCGGCTCAGAATGTCCGGGGTTGAAGTGAGAGAAAGAGGAAAACTAGAAGTGGAAAAAAACGAGAAGAAAATAAAAGAATGTAAATAATGTAGGTATTCTCATGTATTCGGGGTTCATGACAAGCATATACATACATGAATGAGCCTGATATGGAATTGTTGTAATAAGTTGGAAGAGGAGGCGTCGCGGTTTTTCGTATATTTTCGTCACGTAATAGGACCGTGTGCTAAGCAGCCCAAAAGCAGCGAGAGAATGCCATGTGAAACGGGGTACATCCGTAAGGAAAACGGAATTACATACCACCAGCCCCAGCCGCCACATCTAGCGTACAGTAGGCAGAAGTACATGTACCTACATGTAGTAGCGGCATCAAAAGGACGGGCGGGACGAACAAGTCACAGCACGTTGCATCGCTATGCGTTTTGGCGTTGCATCGCTGCCGAGCGCTGAGAGACGAGTTAATCTGACTCGACTATGAGGAGATTAGAGGGACGTAGGGATGATGAAGTGCCAGGACAGCTCACAGCTCCGACTGCTAGCACATGCTGCTTGTGACTTTTGCTCAGTCAGTTTGTCGGAAAGAAGAAAAAAAACTGGCAATAGTTGGCGGATCCGCTGTTGAGGAAAAAAAAAAAAAAAAAGAGAACCCACATGGTACGGTACCATACCGTACTGATGCCGAAGATTTTCAACAGGCAAGAGGGCTCAGAGGGCAGCATGGTACCTACGGTACCTCAGGTACAGTACCTAAAGTAATGGCAGCAGTGGCAGCTGATTAGTCACAAAAAGCCAAAGCCCCGTTAAAATGATGGCCCCTCCGGCGCCCCCCTCATGGCTCGCCTTCTTCGATTTCTATTCGCCTCTGCTCCCTTTTCTCACCAATCAATCCCGCCTCGGTCCACCACTTTTTCATCGAATCAATTGCCTTTTGCATTTAATCATTATTTTTTTTTTTTCCATCCAAACAGCTCCCCCAGAAAAGTATCTCGCCAACATCATCGAATCAAATCGCGTCTTTGCCCCCCCCGGGCCCTGACAAAATATACTCAGTCTCTCAAACGTCCAACGTTAATCCGCTCCGCATTTTCTGGGCTGATGCCAATCAACTTTGCCAGCCAGTAACAAATCATCCCAAGATCCAGCGTCAGGTTATACATACCAAACCATAACCATAGGCACACGGATAGCACACGGCGCGCTCCTAGCCAGACGTCCCGAGGAAGAAGCACGCTATCCTACCCGCTAACCCAACCGCACACGCATCTCTCGCGTCTGGGTACTCGTATCGTCGGCATCGTTGTCGAGTCACGCCTCCGAGAGGCTTGTCATGCGTGCGACTGCATCCTCCTAGACCCTTGATATACCGTAGTCGGCCTTGAAGAGGCATCGCGTGCGCGACAAAGCCCCCCAGCACAGGGCTCGCTGTTACCGGAGACTGGTGTCGCAGGACTTGCAACAGTAAGTCGCGTACCGTTCCCTTTTTGTCACCCTTCCCTTTGTTTGTCCCGTGTCGGTAGAGTGCGGTCCCAAGTCCCCAATTTCTGGTTCCCGTCTTGAAGTCTTTATAAGTTGCATTGCGATGGGGAATATCTGGGATCCCAATTCAGCCAGTCAGCGCTTCAGCGCATAGATGCGACGAGAAACCCACCCGAACCTGGCAAATCATCGCGCTCTCTGGTGCCCGCTCTATAACTAACCTCTTCGCGAAAACAAGATACAGAGGCCTATCATCGCCGTGAAAGCGACTCTCATTCTCGTCATTGGTTCTACTGCTTCATCAGGTGATTGCGATTGCCTGCGGACGAAGAATTGCTAGAGATTCTCCCTGCTCAATCAGAGCGCCGTCGTCCTCCTTGTCGACCTCGCTTCCGAAGCCTCTTGTAACCAGGAGAGCTCTGGACGCGCGACATTGGCCTCCCGCCTTTCTTCCCTGGTGAGTGACCTGCTATACATGATGCACCCCGTCTTTTCCCTACGGCATCTGTGTTGGCCCAGCTTCCTATCACAACCAAACCCGAAAGCCACCGTAATCCCGGCATATGGACACGCCCAGCTATCTCTCATCATATATTGCGTTGTCGCAAGCTTGCCCCGGAACGGTACATGGCTTCCTTCAGACGCGCCTCTTGAGCAGGAGCTCCGTCTTTCTTCGTCTTCTACTTTTATCGCATTGCGGTAGTTCAACTTTATTTTTTTTCTTTTTTCTTTTTTTTTTTCGTCGTATATCATTTTCAGTACTATATACCTTCACCTGTTCTGTCTGGGATTCCCCTACTGACATCTCTACCACCAAGAGCGGACCGGTCCCTTCAGTCGGGCATACTGTGAACCCAACTGCTCGGGAGCTTGGCCAAAAACAGGTATGTATTTCTTCCGCATGCTCAGGCCCGTACGCCTCTCTGCTCCTTTATCCCCATCTGCCCGTCTGCAACGATACATCCGTACACCACCCACACCGCACCACACCATCCTTTCTCTTTCCCACTAGGGCAAAGCCTGACGATCAGGTCTGCCCTCTTCGAGTCGCAAACTCGTCCACCCAAGGCACCGGCCACCCATTCTCGCGCACCTCGTCTCGGCCCTTTCCTTTTCCTTCCTTGTCCCTTTTCTGCCGTACACCTTCTTGGTACCCCAGGTGTGGCTGGGAGCCCACTGCCTCTTCCCAAACGAGCTCTACATGTGTACGTCGCATGTGTCCAGCGAATGCATCCGCTTCTTGGCCAATCGCCCACGATGTAGCCTTGGGACGCATTGGGGGGGGGGAAAGGGAGGGAGCTCGGACAACCTAGCTCTACTCCATGGCGTCAGACGGGACTCTGGCAGAGCCCAGCATTATCGGGCAGCTCTCGCCTTGCGCCACCGCTGGGCAATGAAGTTGGATCTTGTCGCTGAGCTGGTCGACAGGGTGGGTCCCTAGCTTGTGCATATTCCGTCATGCATGCCAGCGCATCAAGTGGTGGTCCAGCGCGAAAAAAAAAAAAAAATAATTCAGGACGGCTTTCTCACCCCCTCCACCCCCCTCCCGTCATCCGAGCTTCCCTAATACTTTAAACCACGGCGACTCTAATATCTTTGGTTGGATAGATCTCCACATTCCAACAGCCCCGTTGCGAATAGGCCTCGAGAAACACCGTCCAAGCTGTTTCGCTAGGCTACCCGCTCCCGCTGAACTGTTACCGCAGGCTCGTCATCGAATTGGATAGCCTCACAGCAGCTCTCCAACTATCCCCCAGATCTCTCACGTGGTCGTCAAGTTGCGCCTCTCTACCTAGCGGATCTGAATCACACTGATCCCACCCCGCGAGGTACATTCGCTTTTGCATATGCCCTGGTGCGACCCTCTGCGTGCACCTACCACATCACCCATTGCCAGCTCATCCGCGCATATCCAATAGATTGGATTCCCATCCACTTCTATCGCGGCTACCTAAGTCATCAACGGCCGTCCCAACGCGTATGCCCAACTGCAGCCCTTTTATCTCCAGCTTGTCAAGCAGCCCCGAGCCCAAGCTTTGCACGGTCTTAATTCATCATCTCGCTTATTCCCTGTGCCACTGGACTAGCACTTCCTAAGCGGCCAAACAGATTTCCTCGTCAGACGTACCCGCTTGTCTCTGATTCGCATCGCCGCAGACGAGACACCGACGCCTGGGTATCGCAGAACCCCCCGCCGCCCCCGCGCGCTGTCTGTCCCCGATAATGATGGACTACGCGCAATACCAGCAACCACAACAGTCAGCGCATTCCGGTTACACCAACTCAGGTGCTGGGAATACCATCACCTCCCCGACGAGCCACAGCATACACCAGCACGGCGTCCAGACCTCACCAATTCTTCCATCGCAACACCAAAACTCGACGCCCGGCCAAGGACACAACATGTATCAGACCCAATATGGCGTCCCCCAGCAGGGGATGCACTACGGCGTCCCCCAGATCCAAGCGGCAGCTATGGCCGCGACCGCGGCGGCGGCCGGTGGAACCGGCTACTCAGGGTACATGCCTTCAGATCCCGGTCTCGCCCAGAACTCACCAAGGATGGCAACTGGAGGGAAGAAGGACTCGCGCGACCCCCGATCGCCGCAGCAGATAAACAGCGTCAACCAATTACCGGGCCGGCGCCTGAGCCAGGTCACCAGCCCCGGGGTCCCGAACGCGCCCATGATGAACCACACCGGCACTCGCTCTACCGTTGCCCCTCCGCCCATGCCACCGACCCAATCCATGCCGCCGCCGCAATCGCCTGAGATGACTGCAGGTGCCGAAGAATCGCCGCTTTACGTCAACGCAAAGCAATTCCACCGCATCCTCAAGAGAAGGGTAGCCAGGCAGCGTCTGGAGGAGGCTCTCCGCTTGACAAGCAAAGGGAGAAAACCATACCTCCACGAGTCTCGGCATAACCATGCTATGCGCAGGCCGAGAGGACCTGGTGGACGATTCTTGACTGCGGAAGAGGTTGCCGAGATTGAGAGGAATAAGGGCGGGGTTGAGGACAAGGATGGTGGCGCCGTCGACGTACCGACCGTCAAAGCGGGCTCCAAGAGAAAGTCAGAGTCCAACTCGAGCGCGCCCAACAAAAAGGCAAAGACAGAGCCCGAGACGCCTGATGACGACGACGATGACGATGCCGAAGAAGACAGCTGATGAAGGCGACGAGCCTCGCCATACTCAACACACCATTTTGCTTTGTAAACCCGTTACGACGTTACGACAAGCTCAGTTCTTCGTGCCTATACCTTTCTGTATTCGGTCTCAGGAGGTGGAAAGCATAGGGAGTCATTCTGGAATGAGGGATTGCGGGTGTTGCCTTGTACTGCTTCTCTTTTCTTTCGGTGACGGACTGGTGCGAGTTGCTACAGACGTAGTCGCAAGTGCCGGAGGTCCGCCGGCGGAGTATCGATGGGGAGGGCGCCAGGACACTCGCTCTGGAATTTCTTACACCGTTTCACCGTCGCCCACGCGATATTTTCTCATCCTCTCTCTCTTTTCTTCTCTTCTCTCATCTTTGAAACCCTTAATTGCGATTGCATAACTTGGCACACTCGGCGGGAAGGGATGGGCAGGCAAGTTTGACGGGAGTAAGATAGCATGGGAATGAAACGAGATGAATGGAAGGATACCCCCTATTCGCCAGAAGTTATTCGTCGAATTTTCCCGACCCCCTTTTTTTATTTCTTCTCTCTTGCTCTTCAAGCTTCGTGTTCACACCACTTGGGGCGGGATGTGTCTTTTATCTCTGTTGCTCGGATATGCGCGCACATGTGGTCAGGCTACCAAAGATGTGTGAGGTGAAAGCGAGGCGTTGACTTTTTCTTTTCTTTTCATGAAGCACTGCAGAGGGACAAAAATAAAACAGAACGCAAGCACTATGACAAACGAAGTCTTGCTAAGATTGGAAAAAAAAAAAAGGATCTCACTGGAAACCGAATTCCAAGCCGGGATATCGGGATGAACATAGATTTCCAATTACTAGTAATCCGTCGCCGGATGAAGGGATCAGAGATAGGAAATACGAAGTACAAAATCACCTATGCAAATTTGTGCTCTTCTCGGACATGATATGATATGTGAGGTGCATAGTGAAAGCATGCAAAGCTTGATGAAGGTACAGATGAATGTGAAGAGGGAGCCAAAGTGACGGTTGGCCCAACTGGCTGGTGGGAGACCAGTGCTGGAGAGTCACGTGACTGCCCTTACTATGGGCCCCATCTTTTATCCTTAGCTCGTACCTTGCATCTTTCCAAGTTGGCGAATCGGGAACCTTCATCTTGAAATACAACAAGCACAGGATAATATTGCCTTGTCACCTCTTGATATCCGATCATTAGGATGCTGTTCTTCAGGTACGTTCGCTCAGACTGTCTATTTCTTTTGCGCGCCCTGCTGCCGCCAGCTTCGCTCGCTTGATCGGATGTCGTCTCTCCCACGGAAACTGCTTGCTGCATCGGGGCATATCAGACTAGATAGCCGGGCTGCAATCCGAGGCCTTGGCCCTACTGGAATGTCGCGAGCTACGGCAATCGTGTCAATGGGGGGCAAAGAAGGCAACCTGGGCTGCTTTGTGGTCGCTATCAGCGTGTATCGTCACGTGCGGGCCTGGGAGAACGGGCGTGTATCTGGTCTAGCTACCAGTATCCGGCTGTATTTCGCGGTTGAGCGCGCGCTCGAGTGGTTCGCAAGGGTTGCGAGATACATATCTGGAAGAAGACTACACGAGAGCAATGTGCTGTGGAGAAAAAGGAGGAGAGGATACGAGGTCCGAGAGGGAGAAAGAGGACTGGCGAGGAGTGGTGGACGAGCTGGCAGTTTTTTCTTGTCTTTTCTTTCATATTTCTCTTCTTCCTCGGATTGCCACTAACAAGCGCGTGGAAAATTCCAGTTTCTTCAAGACGCTCATCGAGCACGAGGTCACGGTCGAGCTCAAGAACGACATCCAGATCCGCGGCACGCTCAAGAGCGTAGATCAGTACCTCAACATCAAGCTGCACGACATCCAGGTCGTTGAAGAGCTCAAGTACCCCCATCTGGTAAGTTGAGGAGCCGAGAATCACAAGTCCTCTGTGCAAGATCCTGCCCTACCCAGCTATTTCTTGAAGGTACCGCACCATACCTCGTTGGGCTCTGATTATCTCATCTACTCCGACATTCTCTGTGCCGCATGCTTGTGCCGCTTGCCGTCTTTGAGAAGGGACGCATGGGGACAGCAGGCCATCTTCTGCTCCATGCTCCCGCCTCTTCTCCTGAGAGCACTGTTGCCAATTTCCTTCCTTCCTCTTCCCCGTCAGACCCCTAAAGCCCGAGAAATACATACTAACAAATCCCTACAGAGCTCCGTCAAGAATGTCTTCATCCGAGGCTCTGTCGTAAGATACGTCCACCTACCCGCCAATGCCGTCGATGTGCCGCTGCTGGAGGATGCGACGAGAAGAGGTACGTCCGTCACCTGCTTGACCCCTAAAGTCCCCTCTGCCAAAATTCTGCAGTGGGAGATGATGTGCTGGAGAAAATTATGAGACAATTACTAATGATCATACAGAAGCCGCACAACAGGCTGGAAAGACGAAGTGAAACTGCGGCGTTAGGGGCGGTAATGCAATAAAAATGAAAAGCAGAAAATAGGCAGTTGATAAGAAGGCATGGTGCACACGAATCATCACCAAGAACTGAGACACTCGGTACCTGTTTTACATCGATAAAGGACGCGTGGAACTCGAGTTCAGGCACACAGAATCAAAGCGAGAAACCAAGAAGGCAGACCTTGGGTGCAAGGTCTTAAGAAAGCATATTTGCACACCATGCTAGTATTCATGATATCAGTTTAGATATCTGGCAGTGAAGACAAACGCGCCGCATGGTTCTCGTAACCAAGCCGGAATCTTATCAACAAGCAAGTATGAAGCCTCGTATTTACATGTGCAGCGCTACGAACCCACGTCCAAGATATGTACCTCTAGGTAGGCCAGGCACCTAAACCATGCCGTTACCACCAGACCCCGCCTCCCTTCCCATCCTTGCCATCCCACAGCACCACCTCACCCTTCCCCTTCCCCTTATCCACCCCCTCCTCCCACTTCTCCTCCTCGCCCTCGAGCACCCTGACGAGCCCGCCCCGGGCGCGCTCGGCGAGCCAGCGGTCGGTCCAGGCCTTCATGCGGCGGCGCGCGGGCTCGGAGCCGACGTTGACGGTGGGCACGACCTTGTCGACGCGCAGCGCCATGAGGAAGAGGGCGAGCTCGCGGAAGCTGCTGTGCTCCGAGTACGGCACGCCGAAGCACATGGCGTCGCGCGCGCTGCCGCGCTGCGCCGCCAGGTCCGCCCTCGAGAAGCGGGTGCGCCAGGCCGGGCCGTGCAGGAGCGCCGTCGTGGGGATGGTGCTCGGCGACGCGTTGGCCGCCACGGCGCCGCCGGCGGCCTTCGCGTTGCTCGCCGGCGGCCGGTAGCTCCAGCCGCTGGGGCGGAAGCCGACGACGCGGGTGAAGTGCGGGCGGTAGCCGTCGAGGTAGTCGCGCAGCGTGTCGGCGCGTATCTCCATCAGCATCTGCATGTGCACCTGCGCCTCGAGCGGGTCCGACGTCATGAGCGCCGCCAGCTCCGGGTCCCCCAGCTGCGAGCACATGCGGATCTTGGCCGCCGACGCGAAGATCTTGGTCCCCAGCGCCTGCGCGATCGCCTTGCAGATGCGCTCCTTGCCGATCGAGTACGTGCCGCAGATTACGAGGAGTCGGTCCTTCTTCTTCTTCTCCTTGTTCGCGCCACCTTCCGGTTTACTGCCGGCAGCATCGGCCTGTTTCCCTTCTTTTCGGAAGAAGTTGCTGACTGTGCCCTTCTCCTGTTTTGCCGCGCTCAAGAATTCCTCCGCGCTAACGTCGTCTCCTGATATCGACTTGCAAAACTCGGCGCAGGCCGTGATGACGTCGTCTTGGGGAGGGAATGAATAGCGGGGGTTGAGATATGTTGTGTCTAAATAGCAAACGTCGATCCTCTGCTGCTTCGCCTTACCCGAGACAGCATCCATTGTCTCGGGCTTCAGCAGCGGATGTGCAACCTGGGCCGGACAGGCTCGAAAGTCGCCGCAATGAAGTATCCGTTGCTTCTTCGGTCCTCTTCCGATATTCTTTTCGAATAAGAACAGCGAACTGCCGGGACAGTGGTTGGCTGGGATCATAGTAACTGTTGCTCCTTCGGTTCCGGGTATCTCGACCGTCTCCTCAAACTCCAGCTCCTTTACCCACTTCGCTGCAGTCCGGAGCTGGCTTTTCACAAGACTGCCCGTAACCTTGCTGCAATATATCGGCCCGTGAGACCAATTCGCAGTAAGCCCAATGTAATGATCGCTGTGGAAGTGGCTCAGGAAATAGGCATTGCAGCCCTTTACGGCGCCATATCGAAAGGCATCAACACAGATAGAGAAGCCAGGCATGCTCTTGTAGAAGGGGCACGTTCGTTGATATGCAGGCTTGCCTCGAGACGCATTCTCAGAGGCGGCGGCAGAGGCCCACGCCGCGTCTTCGGCATGTCCCGACATCAGCCTGCTGAAGGCTGAGGTAGGCTTACTCGTCGCGTTTCCTAGACTAATGGGATTGGACTGGCCGGGTCGTGGTATCGCTGCCCTTGCAAATCGCTTGCTGACCTCGGGCGCATTGATCGTCTCCGCAGGCGGTGGGTTTTCTGGCTTCGCCGGAGGTATTGAGCTGCCATCCAAGCAACCGTTCACATGAACTGTCGCTTGATCTGCACTTAAACCTGCTAGGCTAGCATTGCACAGCGGACAGGATTCTACAATACCTCCACCATCTTGAGGCTCGGCCAAGCCATCCGCTGTGTAGTTGCCAGCTTCCTGAGCTTCTAGTCTCGCTTGCTCTTCCATGTAGCGCCTCTCGCGGTACTCTTCTCCGTCGTCAAACTCGTCGACGTCGTCAAAAAGCTCCTCCACATCCTCGAGGCTCTTGAATTCTTCGTATGTGAGATCTCCCTGCTTCAGAGGCGG
This sequence comes from Hypoxylon sp. FL1284, assembly GCA_022432365.1. NCBI lineage: Eukaryota > Fungi > Ascomycota > Sordariomycetes > Xylariales > Hypoxylaceae > Hypoxylon > Hypoxylon sp. FL1284. Next base: position 2,903,745 of record JAJJXE010000004.1, on the reverse strand, counting down.
AATATGAGAAATATCTGGACAGCTCTCATCAGCCGGTAAGGCTGGCACGAAGGCTGTTTCCGGTTCTTCGATCCCATTCTCGGCTGGGGGCGCATCTTTTACTTCGCTGTCTACACCGTGTCCCAATGGAGAACTCTGTATATCATCGTCTTCGCTATCAGAATCGTCCACGAAAGGGCCCTTCTTCTTTTTCTTAGCTTGCGCTCTTGTCGTCTGCTCTAGAACTGTCGAGTTCGATGTTTTCGGCTCGTCTCGGTCTTTGCTCTGAAGCGGTAAATCTTTGGTACCATCGTGGCTTAGTTTTCGTCGTTTCGGCGATCTCGGCTCCTCTGCAATGTATTCGTCCCCAAATAAATCATCTTCGTCTTCGGATGATTTTGATTTGGCGCTAGGTATAGGCGCTGGCGTATGCGTAATCGTGGAAGCAGTAGACGGTGCGGGTAAAGTGCTCGGATCGGCGCAGAATAGTTGCTCCTCAACCTCGACCTTCTGGAAGAAGTTCAGGATATTGCCGTTGGCCGACTTCTTCCCAATCGGCGTCTTTGCGTTCGCATTTTTGCCGCCCGTGGCAGAGCCGAAATTTAACTTGGACTGCCTCCGTGGGGTTAAAGCCTTCGCTGTCTTGGAGGGAGCCATGGTGTAGACGAGAGGCAATTGAGTGCTTCAAGAATACTTGAGCATGGCTATTTATTTCGCAGATACGAAGGTATCCTGCTAGCAGGATTACAGTACAGTCCTTTAGAGAAGATGAATGCATCAAAGAGGAGGTTTTTGCCCCTCGGTAGGGTACAGGCACTACGCACGAACCACGAAGCCACTAAATCCGTAATGACGCCCACTAAAATGGGGAAGACGCGACTGCTAAAGCGTCGCGGTCGCGCGCTGTCACTTGACCAACAATTAATTGAAACCTATTAATTGATTTCTGCTCTTTGCTTGGCTTAGGTACGTACAGGTAGTTCTCCATGGTAGACACTATAAGGGCTAGCAGAATCAATATATGTCCGTACAAAGAGGGTTCTCATCGATATTATTCTAATTCATCTATCCGTAACGCCATGCTGTCGACTACACTGTCCAGTAGTAGTCCTAGAGTCTCTCCCGAGTGATCATCCAATTCATTTCAAGTGCGCGTGCCGTTCCCCGCATCCGGAAAAACAAAAAAAAAAAAAAAAAAAAAAAAAACTTCCACCTCAATTCGGGGTGGGCGGCGCCGGTTCAATCTTCTCACTATCAGCTTCATCTTCCAAAGATGCCTCGTCATCTGATCTAGAAGGCGACGTCTTGTCGCTTTGCTTCGCCTTGCCCTTCTTCAGCGGGTTGATGTCGTCCTTCATCACTCCCCTAAAGTAGTCCTGGATCTGGTCCGTGAAGTCTCCGTCGTCGTCAATAGGCGTCACAGACTCCACGTCGCTGGCAGCTCTCGCTGCCTCCTTCTCGTCCCACTCTCTGCGAAGGTCCCTTATCTTCGCCTTCATGTCCAGGTCGGGGTGGTAGTTCTTGCCAACACCCGTCCATCGCTCCCAGAGGGAAAGGTGATGCGGGTGGATGGCGATGCCGTGGTATTCGTCGTGGTTGTCGTTGAGAATGTATTGCCAACGGCGCTCTTGCTCCTTAAGGTCCAGGCCGGTGGTGTCCGGGAGCCAGATATACGTGATGAGCATACCAGCAAGACCGAACCAAGGAACAACGTAGAACTTGGTCTGGTCACCGATAAAGTTGTACAGAACAGCAGCCAACAGCGCACCAGACTTGCCTACCATGGCCGAAAACCCGTGGGCGCTGGCTCGGATCTGGGTAGGATAGACCTCTCCTGCAACGAGGAAGGTGACCGAGTTGGGGCCGAACTGGTTGAAGAAGGACGACAGGAAGTACATGGCCTGGAAGGCATGGACGCCTGCCGGGCTAGTGTAGTATTCGTAGTTGAATGCCGGCACCACGAACATGATGAAGCACATTAGGAAACCGACCTGCTCAACTGTTAACGGGATGCGCACGCGAGAGGGGACGCCGGATAACTGACCTGCTGCATAGTCTTCCTGCCGTACATCTTGTTGTCGATCACCATGGACGCCGCATAGTAGCCAGCAAGAGAGACGACGACGTTCACCAAGTTCCACGTCCACCCCGTCATCACTGTGCCCTCGCCACCGGTGACGACCTTGATGAATTGACCTGAAGGTCTTGTTAGTATACTCCCACCAAGTAAAACGAACTCGCGCCAATGCTGACCTTGGAAGAGCTTGTTGCCGTAGAAGAATATGTCGTTGCAGAACCAGCTGCCGGCAGTGGCCCACAGACGTCCACCAAAGTTGTTAACCACCAGCTTCATGGACCGGACATCGTATCCAGTCACGTTCGCCTTCTTCTTGGCGTTCTCGAGCTGCTTGCTCGCAGACTTCATCTTCCAGGTACGGTAGTAAGCCAGCCAGAGAGTGCCGATGGCTGGGAAGGCGAAGGACAGACGGAATGCATACTGCGCGGCAGTCGTCGAGTACGGAGGGTTACCGTGGCCGCGGTTAAAGATGATCAGAAGAACAATGAGTACGACCTGGTTGACGAGCTGACCCCAACCTTGCATCAGGAACGCCATGGTGACCTTGCGACCGCGGTGGAGACGGTCGTCTCGGGTCGACATCCTCCCCGAAGATGCTGCATTCTCCATGGACGAAGTAGCTGTGATAGGGTATTCGCCACCAACTCCGATGCCTGGTCACAAATTAGCAACGCCACTACGTACTACGTGAAAGGGGTCTAGATGCTCGGGGCCATACCGTAGACGAACAGGGACCAGGCATACATAATAACCCAGCCTTGGAGGGTTGTACCCCACGAGCCGGTTAGCATGCAAAGACCCAGCAGCATGACCAGCGCATCTTGAATCAGACCCCATCGTCGACCGATCCAGTCGCCGATGATCTGTACAGACAACGGTTAGTAATGTTTCACTATCCCCGCTGTCTCTGGGTGAGACTTACCCCGACAAAGACCTGGCCAACCATAATACCGATAATTTCGAGGTACTCGACAGAATACACCCAATTCTCGTCGCATTCAGTGGGTGCCTTGCCCCAACATGTTCCCCAGACCTCGGCGAAAAGGGGCTTTAGATTTCCGATTGAGAAGAGGACATAGCCTTCGAGGCCCAGGCCGGCTCCGGGGAGAATGGCATTTCTGAAGTACCAAGCCACGGGGCTGAGGGGGTCGTTCTTGAACATGTCCCAGACGCGCGAGGCTTCGGCGGAGCTCTCAGCTCGGTTGACATCGCCGACGAAGGAAAAGCGCTTCCAGAAGGGCAGGTCGGCCCAGTACACGCCTTCGCTCGTATAGGAATCGTCGGGGTGGGTGATGTGAGAGAAGATCTGCTTCTCGTAGTCGGTTGCATAGTTAGTGGAGAGCCTCGAAGGGTAGTCCTCGAGCTCGTGGCCAGTTTCAGGGCCATGAGGGACGGGTATCTCTCCTATCGGGGGATCGTGCTCGTTCTGACTACGAAGGAACCGCACCATTGTTGCAATGGAGAAGATAGGAGGGTGAGACGTTGAAGTTAGGAATGCCGACTGGGTCTTAAGTAGTAAAAGTAGTGGCTCTGATAAGGTTCAAAGTATCATATGCAGGGAGCCCGCAGTCCGGGGCAACTTAAGGCAAAGGTGTACGGGTAATATATGCAATTACGAATGTGCGAGCAAAAACACAAAAACAGAGCTGGATTTCCTCGACGGGCGGAGAGAGAGTTGGCTACGGCGGGAGCTATTTAAGTCAAGGGTGATTTATAAGTGGAAAGGCTGATAGCGGAGGAGCCGTGGCGAGCTACTTCACGAAGGGTATATGTTTCCATCGATCAGAGACGCTGCGATCCGGCAAGGACGCTCGCTATATGTACATAATGTACACATACTACATGTACCATAGCAGGTTACCATGGTAGGTTAGGTACACACCTAAAGTACGGGGCACGACGGAGGTTCATGGCTAAGGTTGTGACTGGCGAGACTGCGAGCCCCCCACAAAAGCTGTTTAGGGGACCGGACTTAGGTTGCACCTCGCTTTCTTTGCCGTACCAGTCTGTGAGCCCCGACAGCCTACCAGTCTGCGAGTCCAGCCAGGCCGTACCGTGCGGGTCTGGATGGGGCTGCGTTGCCCGCGTCACCGGCTTCGTCCTTCGGTACAATCGCTTTCGGTCATAATCTGACAGAGTCACGGCCAGACCGCCGACCTCTGCAAAAGCAAGTGGACCGTCGATCTTGGACAGCACCGTACGTGTTACCTGTCTTGACCCTTGCGAGGGGAATTCGTTAGGGAAACAAGAGGAAAATCCGATGCAATACCTACTACATGCATGGTGTGCTTTTCTTTTTTTTTTATTGACGTAGAATTTAAAAAGTCCCGGGATTGTCATGCAGTTCAGGATAGGCCCCGGGAGGCTTTCTGGATCTCGACAAGGCGAACAGATGGGCCAATCAGACGAGACAATTCGAGCACGTTTCGGTCCTGGGACAGATGATTCGGCAGAAAACCCTGCAAGTCGCCAGGGGTGCCAGTTCCTACCAAACATCCCAAGTACCCCATCGGAGAGCCTGAGTGAGGGGGTACATGGAGGGGCTGAAAGCGGGCCGAAGCTGGTTCGAGATTTGTGAATTGGTCGAGGCAGGCATTGGATGGTCCATACAACCCCCATTTTTACAACACAACCCATAGAAAAAAAGCATTACGACTTGATACCGACTTCGGGTGGCCTCGCGCCTCGGCAGCTTCGCCTGCGCTCTAGAGCCCGGTAGTTTACGGCACGGTGCTGAGAGGTGGTTGGCTGCTTCGCGGCCTTGGTGTGAGTGCCCGTCGCTAAGCTTTTGGCTCGGCGCTGCAGAGAAACATCGTCGATATTGCTAGATAGCGGGACTTGTCTCTGGGCAAAGCGCCTCCGAACGTCGAGAACACGAGATACATTACCCAGATTAGCAAGTGCTCGTGTGATGTCCTGTGTCTTCCTCTGCTACACAATCCGCATGGCGTCGCAGCTTATGGGTGCACCGAACATGTTGTGCTTCCGCCATTACAATTTGAAGTCTTCGTGGACAATCCCGGCGTATTCGGATAGCAAGCAGAAACCAATGGGCTTACCGGCTGTCGGGATCTTAAGGGATCTTAAGTCCTGTGTCCCTTGGTCAACCCTTTAGATCAGATAATGCGTCTTCAGAGCCACGGAATATACCCCATATGTACCTAATGCATGTATCGACCCAGGAGATCAAGTCCGTATTGGGAAGTCCATCAGTTTGTCCGTACAGTGTCGAATGTGCCATACGTAACGTAACGAAGTCCTCGGAGACGCTAAACAGGGGAGAGCGGCCAATTTGATACATACCTACCTAGGTACATAAGCCTGAGTACAACAGCCAACATGAGCTCGCGTGGTGTACTCGGCTTCAATGTTCGTTTCTCATACGATAATTCAAAGAGAAATAGAGGGAGAGAGAAAGATGAGTAACAGGAATGGGTTATGATGATGCCAGTTGCCACTGTACTAGTCAGTTTACTGTTTCCATGTCGACGGTAAATGCAACACTGAGTCTGATAGACATGCTCGACATCATAAAGTCGGTAACGAACGCCTGGACCTCTTGGCTTACGAACTGAGAGATTTACATTGTTATCAGTGTCCAGCGCTGTTATCAAGGATATCGATAAAGATTGCTTGTCGATAGACCTCGTACTTTAATTGATGACACGTGATTACGAGACGTGGACTTCCGCGTTTTGACCCTCTTAACGCGTCTCGAGTCTGCTCTGCTACAGCAGCTTGATAGTCCGATGATACACGAACGTCTACAAATTAATCACCGTGACCTGTTGCTATGAACTCGTAAACAGTCGGTTTGAAATTTAATAGACCCTTCTTCGCTCATTTTCAACAGAAGAAATCAGCAGAGAAGAAGGAAAAGACAAAATTCATTAACAATGGCTCGCCAGTCATCTCGACTTAAGAAAGCTATTGTGGATACGACTACTGCAGCCGAGACCAGCATCACCAACGCCGTGTCCAACAGCTCCTCCAAGGCAAAAGCGACAAAGCAGAAGGCTAAGAAGGAAGCAGCTGAAGACGAATCCCCCGTCTCCCCCGGGGAAACCAAGTCTGTCAAAAAGCGAAAGGCTGCGCAAAGCAACGTTGAAGAGGACGAAGAGCCCGCCGTCGACGAGCCCAAAACCACCAAGAAACGCAAGACAGCCAAGGCTAAGACCGAGAAGGTCATGGCACTTGCTAAGCGTTCCGTTATCAATACTCTGGGTAAATCCATGTATATCGGTGCCCACGTCAGCAGTGCGGGAGGTATGTGAAAGTCTAACTCCGAACACGACTTGACTGTCAAGTTCTGTAAGACTAACATGTCCATTCTATTAGGGGTCCAGAACTCGATAAACAACGCTGTCCACATTGGCGCGAACGCGTTCGCATTATTCCTCAAGTCCCAGCGCAAGTGGACCAACCCCCCTATCGCTCCCGATGCGCTCGACGGCTTCCTCTCCCTGTCCAAGGATCACAAGTTCGAAGTCCATAAGCACTGCCTCCCGCACGGCTCCTACCTCGTCAACCTGGCCCAGGCCGAGAAGGACAAGGCGGACCAGGCGTACAGCTCGTTCGTGGATGATCTACAACGCTGCGAGTCGCTGGGTGTCAAGCTATACAACTTCCATCCCGGGAACACGAACGGCAACAGCAGGCCAGACGCAATCGGGCGTATAGCCCAGCAGCTGAACAAGGCACACAAGGCCACGAGCACCGTAATCACAGTGCTGGAGAACATGGCCGGCCAGGGCAACGTCATCGGCTGCAAGTTTGAAGATTTACGCGACATCATCGCTCTCGTAGAGGACAAGGCTAGAGTTGGGGTCTGCATAGACACATGCCATGCCTTCGCCGCAGGTTACGATCTGCGTTCCCCTGACGCGTTCCAGGACACAATAACTAAATTCAACAGCATCGTGGGAGCTGATTATCTCAAGGCATTCCACCTAAACGACAGCAAGGCACCCTTCGACTCTCACCGAGACTTGCACGCCAATATCGGTACAGGGTTTCTGGGCTTACGCGCCTTCCACAATGTCGTGAATCACACGGCCTTCGAGGGCATGCCGATGGTGCTGGAAACGCCCATCGACAAGAAGGGCCCCGATGGCAAGACCTTCGAAGACAAGCAAGTCTGGGCCGACGAGATCAAGCTGCTCGAAAGCCTCATCGGCATGGACCCCGAAAGCGACGAATTCAAGGCGTTAGACAAGCGTCTACAAGCACAAGGCGCCTCCGAGCGCAGCAAGATCCAAGACCAGGTCGACCGTAAGAGCGCCAAAGACGCGAAGAAGGGCGCCCCCAAGAAGAAGCGAGGCACGAAAAAGGCACAGTCTTCGGATGAAGATTCAGACTGAGTGAAGGGATTTGTATTATTATCAGATTTGTATCGTACTTTTCTATTCTCCTTGCTCGATTGTAGTATCTCACCGGGCAGGACGGCGATTAGGATGTGTAGGAAAGAAACTCAACGGGGTATGTAACGCAACGCAACTAAACTAATGAACCAGTTGCCCCGGGGCTCTACGCTCGCAGGGAATTATAATGAATCGAAAGCAGCCGCCGTGTCTCCTATGTCTCCCATATGCAAGCTGAAGATATTCATGAACGAAGAGCCTCCCGCGGAGCTTTTGGTCATCGCTAGGAAGATGACTTGAATAAAACCTCCGAAACCACTAAGCAGACCCCGAACTCTCAAACGCCAGCCGTTTATGCAACGTCGTGCTAACTTGTAATCGTGATCTCGTTCCGCCCTCCGCCACTCTCCATTTCCTCTTCTCTCCTGCGAAGCAACAGAAAAAGCAAAGAAGCAATAAAAATGCTTTAACAGATCTAGTGCTTCCGGGACCGAGCCATCATCTCGACGCGGTTGACAAGGAACCTCAGCCCGACGCCCTTCTCGCAGTTCGCCTCGAGCCACACCTCGAAGCGTTCGCGGACGCGGCGGAGCGCGCGGGTGACGGGCAGGCGGCCGGGGCATTCCTCAGCAGCGGCGTGGGCGGCAGGGTTGAGCAGGACGTCGAAGCAGTCGGCCCAGAGGTCGGTCTGCCAGTAGCGCTTGAAGAGCTCGCGGAGGCGGTAGCGACGGCCGCCGGCGCCGGCGACGCCGAGGCCGCCCTCGGAGGCCGGCGCGCGCACCACGTCGATGTACTTGCCGAACAGCAGCGTGTGCACGTTGTTGGCCAGCCCGTGGTAGTCGAGCTGCCAGGTCCACGGCCGCCCCTCGCGCGCCTCGGCGCAGTCGTGCGCGTCCGTCTTCCAGTCCGCCACGAACTGCGCGTCCGCGCCGAAGGCCCGCATGTCGATCGCCCGCCCGAAGTCGATCAGCGTCACGCCGCGCGACGCCCACCCGCCCGAGCCGTCGGCGCGCCACTGGCTCGACAAGCCGGCACCCGCCGACTGCTGGCTGCTGCTGCTGCCGCCGTCGCTGCAGTCGCCGGTGGCGATGTCGTCGATGCGCAGGAGGCAGTTGTCGGGCTTGAGGTCGCCGTGCATGATGTGCTTGGCGTGCAGGGCCTCGACGGTGCGCAGCAGCTCGACGGTGAAGAAGACGGCGAGCACCTCGTCCATCGGGCCCTTGGTCGTCTCGGCGAAGAAGTTGACCACGTCCAGCAGCGTGCCGTGCGGGTGGTACGGCAGCAGCAGGAAGCACTCGTCCCGGTACAGGTGCAGCTCGTGCGCCGCCGACGCCGACGCCGACGCCCGGTGCTGCGGGCCCAGCCGCGCCGCCGCCAGCCGCATCATGTGGAACTCCCACGCCGTCGGCGGGTCCTCCATCTTGAGCGCCTCGAGCGGCGCCCGTGCCGCCGTCGTCGCCGCGAACGCGCCCTTGCCCATCGCGACCGCCGATTCGTTCTCGTCGTTCTCCTCCTCGGGCGACGAGTTCTCGACCAAGTACACGGGTGCGAACGCGCCGGCGCCGAGCTCCCGCTTTACTGTGTACTCACTCATGAGCTCGGGGAACTCGAGCACGACCGGCGCGTGCACGGCACCGGTCTTGTCGCCGTCCCTCTTGCCGCTGGCCGCCTTGGCCATGGCCCGGGCGAACTTGCGGATCTCGGGGCCACGCTCCGACGTCTCGTCGCGGTGGTCATAGAAGCCCGCGTACGAGCTGAGGGGCGGGTGCATGCGGGCGAGGATCTCGTCGCGGATGGCGGAGTCGAGCGGGTTACACGGCGTCTCCGTGATGATGGGGCCCTTTTGCTGCGCCTCCTTCGCCGTCGAGACCTTGTCTGTGGCTGCCGAGCCGATCTTGATCTTCTTCAGCAGTGGTTGGGCGGGCTTCAACGGGCTGCGGGAGTCGCTGAAGACCTCCTGCAGCGGGCTGCTGGGCGGCTCATAGTCCTCGTAATCTTCGTCTTCCTCGATGGGTACGTCGAGACTGCTCCTCTTCCTCAGCGTGCTAGTGCTCGTATAGTGAGGCTTGGCTTCGGTAATGAGGCCGACAGAAGTCTCGGTGCGCTCGGTGATGGGGGTCATAAACGGGAGGCGACTGTTAGCGACCTCGGCCGGGTCCCTATAGGGCCGAGTGGGCGCTTCGTAGTCCTCGGGCGGAATGGGAATGAACCGGGTTCGAGTCTTCGGCGAGTCCTCTGCGTCCTCGTCATCGTCCGGGTCATTTGAATTGATTTGATCCGGCAGTTCAGCTTCACTTTCCTCTTCTTCCTCTTCATTGTCTGTTTCACCATCGATCTTGGGAATATGCTTACGTGCCGTGAACTCAGACCATTCACTCACACTCTTCACGTCAGACGTCTCATCGTCATCTCCAGCCTCACTCGTGGTGACACGCTGAGTGGTGTTGGCGCTCTCAGCACCACTGGTGTACTCGCCATCAGTAGTGTAATCATCGTCACTCTCCTCGGCCTCCTCAGGTACTTGTGCCGGCTTGAGAGGAGCGTTGAAGATATCATAGATATCGTCAGTTGCTGCCCTGGTGTGCATAGTCATGGTAGGCTCTGAATGTGCTGCACTTTTCTTCTTAATCTTGGGACCAGATGGAGAGTCCAACTTTGCTTTGACTGTGGAAAAGTTAGCAATTTGAGAGAAAACATTGTGTGCTCTCAAGCATCCAAAAAGGGCGACGGCAGGGGAGTAAATATCAAACAGGCAAGCGCGGGAAGGAGCAGTCTGTGAAAAGGAAAAGAAAAAACTCACTGATTTGTGTCTCGTTGACCTCCATCATCTTCTTCTTTTTGCTTTTGGCGGGCCTGCCCGAACTCTTGACTGCCCCGTTCTCATCGAGTTCTACCATATCGTGATGTATGACAAGCTTCTCAGCGACCCGCTGCCCGAGCAGGTCTACCTCTGACGGACGCTCGTTAGCTAGTTGTTCTTCTACGAGCTCGTCGTCGTCCCAGCACACGTCGAGCCAACCTCGACTCGCAGCCCATAGTTCTTCGAAGCTCAGCTCTGTGCCTGGCTCTTCGGGAGTTGGATAAATAGCCTCGAGGTTAACAAAGACACGTTCCCTCTTCCCGCTTTGAGGATTCACAATCACTTGGTGCTTTGATGGAGCAATGACAATATGGGACTCTGTTATTCTGGACAAAGACTGAATTTACATAATCGCAAGATCGCCACGAATTAGTCCTGCTGTCATCAACAAATGGGCATTGCCGGGGGATGGGGGAAAAGCTGTTAACTTACAGGATCCCGGAACACAGCCATCTTGGGGCCGCTGCTCTTCTTCACTTGCGTCGACAACGTCTCCCCCACCCAAGGCTTTGCCCCCATCACGTTCTCCTTCTTGCGATCCGCCAGCGACCCGATCGTGTCCCAGCCCTTGGCGCCCTCGCCCATCTTGGACATGGCGCTCGCGTCTGCGCTGGCGTCTGAGAAGACGGCGAGCTTGGCCTTTCCGGGCTTCGAAGCCTGGCCTCCGACGCCCGCGCTCGGTCTCGGAGCCTGGGGGTCTGCCGCTGCCCGCGCCGCCGCGCCGAACGGGTCAATCTTGGCGGCGAGCGCTGGTCGCACGGTAGGTAGCGCCGGCGACGTGGGAGCGTCTCCCGCGTCGGGTTGCTGCGCGCGTCTCTGCTCGAACTCGCCAAATTTGCGGACCAGCCTCTGCACGGGTCTCGCGTCGCGCTCGATGCCTAGCATGTACACTTCCTCGGCCTGCGCCCAGCGACCGGCGCTCTCCAGCCACGCGGCGTACTCCTCGTAGAACAGCGCGAGCCCCTCGCCGATGCTGTGGCGCGACAGGAAGACGTACGTCTCCCGAGGGGAGTCGGAGAAAAATCTAATGTAGTGAAGCCACAGCTTTAGGTATCTGGGGTCGTTCTTGTATTGGGCTGAGCCAATAAAGGCTTTGGTGGCACGCTCAAGAAGAGTGTGCAGTTGCGACTGCGGTGTAGCTTGTGCGGACGGATACGCGTCAAAGGTCCATCGCACGTATCGGTCGTAGACGTCGAGAGGATCGTCCGACTCGGAGATGGTAGCGACCTCAGCCTCGTACTCGGCCCGGATACAGTCGTTGACGTTCTTTGTATCTGTCGGCGTGGGCGTGGCGAGTTTCTGTAAAGGGGAGGGCGAGAAGGCCTCGGCAAGTTTCTTAGCTGATCGCCCGCCGGGTAACGATTGGATGTTTTCCTTCTGCGCTTCGATCACGTCGAAGTCGATGAGATCGCCGGCAGCCATCTTTGGTATTGTAGATTAGAATGGCGACAAAACGGCAAAGCTCGAGTTGAAAAGAAGCTGGAATGTTAGTATAATATCAGTTGTTGAGGTCAAGTTGCGACGAGACGAATGCGGAATTGCCGGTGAATCTAAATAATATTGGACACGCCCCTGTTCGCTTGTTGACTGTTTTGGTAGCGATTTCCGTTGCCCTGACAACATGGAATGTGGGTCAGCTGCATAATCTGGCTACCTATTGAATTAGACGGTTTTCTACGGGGCAGAGCTGTACGTAACCAGCCAACCAAGCACAGACATCTTGTACGTTCAGGAGAATGGAATGAGACGATGCCTAATAATTCAGTCTACCTAAAGATCCCATGCGAGTAATCATAAGAACGAATGCATGTAGTAGAATAGCGCTCCAGTCTCCCAATCTGAATACACGCCCGTGGTAGTAACCAGAGCCTCACGCAACCATGGGCCAGAAGGACTCCTCCAGAACCAAGACCTTCTTAAACAGCGTCATGGAACTTGCAGCACCTACTTCCTCCGTGTCGAGTATCTGAACGGCGGCATAGGCGTCCAGACACTCCCGGCACTCGTCGACGAAGGCTCGGAACTCGTCCGACGTCCAGTTGGGAATGAACTCTTTCCTTAGAGCCCCGCCATCGGCGTCCTCTTTTACGTCCGTGCCCTGCTCTTCCGCTGCCTGCTGCTGCTTCGCGTAGGTCCACGAGTCCAAGTAAATCATCTCCGTAGTCCACAGCAGCACCAGGCCGTCCATCAGCGTCTTGGACGTGTCCCCGCACGGCTGCGCGGCGAAGGAGTCGAACAGGTCGATGTAGTCCCCCGTCACCTTGTTAGCACCGAAGCCCGCTGACTTGCTCGTGAGGTTGCCGCCCTCCGCCACGGGCCCGAGGGCGTCGAGGTCCAGCCCGTACTTCTTCGCCGTCGCTTCGAAGAACTGCAGCTCCCGCGCGATGCCCGAGAGAGCCGTCTGGAGCAGGGACAGGATCCTCCAGTCCAGAGACTTTGATGCGTCCCCGACGGCGGGCAGCTGGACTCGAGAGATCAACCCCCCAATGAATCTAACGTAAGCCTGGGCGTAGAGCCGGTCCTGCGACAGCCACTGGCTGAGCACGTCTTTGGGGAGGCGACCTTCGCCGGCCAGACTGAGAAACTGAGAACGGGTGGCTCGCTCGTAAAGCTCGGTCGTCTCAGGGCTCGAAAGCAGATATGCTGTCAGAGATGATTTGGACATGACGAATGATGTGCGGTTGGACAGCTTGCTTTGGGTCACTCTCTATTGAAGCAGAAGGATAAGGCGACTTCAACAGAACGGTAACACAGTTGGTTATTCTGGCTGGCGCGTGTTTTTATACAACCCTCTTTGCAACAATAAGTCACAGTATAGCTCTGTCATGAGAAGGCAAATAATAACATTGTAAGAGTTGCGTAACCATACGGTCATTCTATATTGATGTTCCATTGGCGAATAATTATTGGCTGCCGCCCTTTGATTATGTCGGGCCCGTCAGCTCGACTCGACAGATATTGCGGAGCAAGTAGACGCCTTGACACTGCCCAGGTAGGTAGATCAGTAGATGGCTAGTCATGGCACAGAACATCAATGATGTATGAGTGCCATCTGCATATACTTATCGCTCCAAGTCAATATAGTATCCTGATCTTAAAGCAGCCGTCCTTCACCAATACCAGGCGGCAATTACATTATTGTAGTCATGCCTGAGGCATACAATACCTACGTCAGGAGATGGGATGCGCCGACTAAGCATCAGCCATTCCTGTAAAGGGCACCTTGGCAGATAGGTGGAACAATTATCATTAGTCGTTTCAGTCAAGGATAAAGACGCATAGTGTAGGTAGCCTGAAGGCCGTCGAGCGCTGGAAACCGGTCTCGTTAGTATGCCTCCCCTTGGTATGAAACCTATGTTGTACATGTTCATGGCATACGTTCCTGCAGCCTCTCAGCTTCGTCTATCCGCAATTCATACTTTTACGGACCGGGTTGCCAGAATTAATAGTCAAACCTAACGCAAATCGCCTTCTGTTTATTACCATGCTCCCACCTCGAAGTTCTCCTATGCAAGGTAGGCAGGTTAGCATACGCAAATCAGTAATTTCAGGGGCAAAAACACTCACTTCTGGGAAGTAGGTCGTCACCACGGTCCTGTCGGCGAACTTGCGACCAGCGAGAGCTTGAAGGGCTTTCTTCGCAGATGCTGTCGTGTCATATTTGACGTATATCTTACCGACACCGGCTGACTGTCGACTTCCTCCAGTAGGTCGGGGCACCTTGAGGTCCAAGACCTGGCCGAACTTGGAGCATTCCTCCTGCACGTCTTCGCAGATTTCTAACAGAGTGTTAGCAAGGCCATCCAAGATCCGTAGTCCATAGCTAACTTGCCTTGGTAATCGTCGTTGTCCATCAGCTCCTCCGGCGTTACCATGTTGAGCAACTGCAGAATTCTGGACTCTTCCGAGTCGATGGCAGTGGTGCCCGCAAGCATGGACATGGCACTGACGCTCATCTCGACGCCGGCCACCTGGGTTATACCGACGCTGGCCTTCCCCACCTTCAGGTTCTTGTCACCAATGAGCATACCATTGAGACCCTGAATCGCAATGTCGGTCGCCGTAGAGTCAACAAACTCGCAGAATGCGACCCCCTATGAATAGGTAATTAGTCAATAGTACTCGGGGCAAATATACGTGTCACCAATAACTCACGCGAGACTCGTCTGTTCCGTTGTCCTTGACCAATGCCAGCGCCTTGAGCTCTCCGAATGAGGCGAGAAGCTCCATGACCTGGTCTTCAGTAAGATACGGAGGCAAGTTTGCGATGCTGATCTTGTTAGGAGTATCGATGACGACTTTGGAGACGACGCCGGGTTCGTAGGGGGTGTCTTCAGCCACGGCTGGTACGATATAGTCCTTGGGCCGCTGAATTTTCAGGCCGCGACCGCCGCCGTTCGCTGCGCCGTTCGTAGCGTCGTCGGGTTCCATAGAGATGCCATCAAAGGCAAGGGCAACAGTGGCTTCGGATGCGTGTCGGAATTCAACCAGGGCAAATGTCCCATCCTTTGAGACTTGGCTTAGGATGCAGGGATCGGTGCTCTCGATCACGTTGAGGCCGTTTAGTTGGAGATTGAAGAAACCCATGACGCTCTCCTCGGTCGAGCCGGGAGAAAGGTTGTGGACCATAAGTCTCTTGCTCTGGCGAGAGTTACCTGGCTTCAGCGACGCGCTGTTAACTGCGCCGCCGGGCTGGTTCATGAAGGCCTGGAGCTTGGTGGGATCCATGGGTTGTTGTCGCGGTGCGCCGGGTAGGGGGAACATTCCGGACAGCTTGGCTTGTTCGGCGGTGACGTTCTCATAGCCGGGGGGCTTGATATCCCACTGCGTCATTCGCCTCTTGCGCTCTAGAACGGGGATGATGTCGGTAAGATCCGGCGTCGGCTCTCGCTTTTTGGGCGGCGGCGTCGGGCTGCGAGCTCTACGGTTCTGCGCAAAGAGATCATCGTCTCGGTTTCGTTCGACCCTGTCCCGATCCCGTCTGTCGCCACGTCGGTCGTCAAACAGGTCGCGGTCGCGCCGAGGAGGTCGGCCACCATCGTCACGACGGCCATCTCTTCTGGAGCCACGGTCGCGATCCCAGTCACGTTCTCTACGGTCGCGACCGCCGCCGTATCGGTCCTCACGCTCGCGGTCGCGGTGGCTACGGCTCGACGCATATGCATCCTCGTCCCGTCCATCGCGATGCATTCGACGAGGAGATCTGCTTCGTCTTCGGTCGCGTCTATCGCCCCGGTCGCCTCGATCGCGTCGGTCATCGCGAGGATAATCTCGAGATGAGCCGTGGCGGCCATCTGGATGCAATTAGTCCAATGTCTCTAAACAGTGATAGAAGGCTGGGGAGGGTGATAGTGAAAGGCAAGTACCTCGAGAAGAATAGCTGTCGCCGTTCATTGCGTCAGTTTGATCCCATGCAATGATGCGAATGGGCAGTGTGAAAGAGCAGAGACGCGATTGATGATGAGCGATTGATCAAGCAGAGAGAGGAGATGCAGATAGGGTAGAAGTCAAAAAAGTTGAGGTGAAGCTCTCGATGAAGCTGTCTCGGTGGATCTGCGAGGCTGGAAAATTAAGAAATTTTGGCTGGACCTGCTTCCCAAACCGATCTGAGCAAGGCCTGAAGAAAGCTGCTGAGTGGCTCGCGCGCTAAGACGCTGCTGCTCTAGTCCCTATTCTGCTTAGCTCCTCTATGAATTTACCACCTCAGGCGAGTCCAGGGTCAGTAATTCGGGTAACACCAATAAAATGGCCCCGCTCCCTTATAACCCCAGTAAAGTGATATTCGTAAAGCCTCCTTTAAAGGACTGTAACGAGGCCAGGCCAGACCAGACTCAGCCTCAGACTGTGAGCTAGGTATCCCAGACTGAATTTCACAACAAAAGACACTCATCTCATTCCTGGCTATCCAGCGCAGGTACCTACGCATATACGCATCCGTCTGAGAAACAGCAGAGGGAAGCACGATGCATCCTGGACAGGTCTCCGAGTGGCGAAAGTTGCCCCTTAGCTTGGCTGAGCTATGCATCGAGACAACTCTTCGCTGTGGACAGTCTTTTCGATGGCGCAAGATAAACGACGAATGGTAACTTACACACCTCCAAACTCGGTCATAAAATACATACTGACTTATATATGTAATGTGATCAGGAATTGCGTCCTTTATGGCCGACTACTCTCTTTGAAGCAGGACAAAAACCATCTTCAGTATCGAGTAGTCCCGTCGATGAATGCTCTGACACCCCCTGCATCTGTCCATATCAAAAGCGAATCTACACCACACGAAGATGACACGGGAGCACTCGTCAAGCACTATTTCAGTTTAAAACATGACTGTATGTACACATTCCTCTCATTCCCGTACTCACTACACCATGTGATAGTCATATTACCTCGCCTTTCATAGGTGATTCGAGACTCAATATCTGACTTGTTCTACCTGCAGTGTCGACCCTGTACGAACAGTGGTCCAAGTCTGATGCCAACTTTCGAGAGAAGGCGCCCGAGTTTACGGGAATCCGTATACTGAGCCAGGACCCCTGGGAAGCATTGGTAGCCTTTATATGCAGTAGCAACAACAATATTTCACGTATTTCACAAATGGTATGTGGTATATCAGCTCCTGTCCCCTACCATAGACATCTCGTACTCAACTAGCAACTTAGGTTCACAAACTCTGTATTCACTATGGACCGTTCGTTGGACGCATTGGAGATGAAGCATTCCACGATTTCCCTACCCCCCAGGCTCTAAGCGGGAGTAAGGTAGAGGCGCATCTCAGGGAGCTAGGGTTTGGTTATAGAGCCAAGTACATTGCCGAGACAGCCCGCCTCGTCACTGAGGATAAGCCAACGGGGTGGCTTCAGAGCTTAATAAACCCCGACAACCCCGGCTGGGCTTCCACGGAAATTTCTACGAGCTCCGACCCGCCAACTTACAGGCAAGCCCACGAGCAGCTACTACTCCTGTCGGGAGTTGGGCCGAAGGTCGCGGACTGTGTCTGTCTCATGGGTCTGGGGTGGGGAGAGGCTGTTCCCGTAGACACTCACGTCTGGCAAATCGCGCAAAGAGACTACAAGTTCGGCAAAGTCAAGACGAAGACGTTCTCTAAAGTCATGTATGATTCTGTCGGCGACCACTTTCGGAAGATGTGGGGACAACAGGCAGGATGGGCACAGTCGGTGCTTTTCACTGCGAATCTGAAGTCGTTCTCGGATCAGGCATCTGGTAAGCTCGAGCCAGTCGATATCAAGGTCGAGGTGAAAGAAGTTGAGAAAGACGTCATCGCGGATGAGGCCATTCCTGTTCCTCGTACACGGAAGAGACGGCGAACTACGGTGGTAGAGACACTTAAGGTCGAAGAACCTGTGTCAACAGAGATAGCCAGAGCTACTAGGAGGCAGAGGAAAGCTAGGACATGAGCCTCGGCTTTGATATATACGATAATATTACTTGATTCCATCTTGGAACGTTGACATTTGTGTCCCGTCTATTTCCCTGTTGTTAGCGCTCCAGCTGCCACTTCTTTTCGCACTGAGTGGTCCTGAATAGCGCATCAGCAGAGCGTACACATCCGCATATTCAGATCGTATCCTCCAGTCAGCAGGGGGTGTCGACTCTGTTATCGATGGCCTGCCTAAGGAATACTGCCGATGCGTCAATAGGAGTAGCAGCGCGTGAGTCGCCGTACCCAGGTAGTCCGAGCACGTTCATGGCGCAGGCTTCACGCCTTGGTATTATATATCGCCATAGGCGACGGCTCAGCTTGCGCCCTTGAGATCAACCGCCCAGTCCATGGTCAAAATCCCTGAAATAACAAACGCACTGCCCTTGATTTCGCGGTGCCTGTATGTTCGCTGGGTTTGAGTCTGGTTCAGACGTATGCTCTCGCCAATCTGTATCTTAGAAGCGTCCTCTGGATCTACCATGGAGAACGAGAACTATACTGCCTAACATCGACATCGTGTACTCGGGATGGCGATCTGCTCGACAGGTCTCTTAGTGCTAGTTCATAGTACGTACCCAGATATCTTCTAGACCTCGATAAAATAGGGGGTTTTCCTCTCGAGGTTGTCGACTCGCCTCCGTGAATGTATTCAACCTGTCGTCTCCCACTTTCTCATTCTCAGGCAGCTCATCTTTCAAAACAAGGAGTAGTTTGAGATTAATGCGCTCAGACTGGCTAGAAGTTACCTCCGGAAACCGCACTGATAGGGAGTGAGATAAGTTCGCAAGGGCTTGTGAGATACAAGCTAGCATCAAGCATTGTTATCGATGTTCTCTTCACTCGAGGACACACCATGACTTCAGCCTGCTGCTGTTGACACTGGTATTCCCCTGATGGCTTCTGTTGGTATACGATCAAGAGACCGGCAACATGCTCAAGACGAATCCCGCGAGGCCATACTAGGTTGACCAATAACCCCCAAGTCTTCTCTTGTAGCATGCGTGAATCATGACCATGTTCAGCTCTCTGCCACTACTGCTACAAATTGTCCCCAGAATATGGAGCTAGCTGTCACCCTGCGGCTATGATATCTTCATAACTGGACTTGTACAACATCAGCTCTTAATGCCCTGGGATACGAGTTTAAAAAGACTTGACCCGGAGACCTTGTCTCTGGTCTCTTGTTGTCCATATGGGAGTCACTCGTCGCAGTAAGAACATGCGACCAAGACAGTTGGCAAGGGGCACAGGTAGTTACGCAAATGACGCTGATTTGTTGAACACCACAGAATGTTAGTTGCGTATGTCTACTTCGGCTCCCCAAAGTGTACGGTTAGGATAGGAGTTGCCGGTGCCATGTACTGTTGGTCTCAAGTTGTGTCTACGATCCGACAGCCAGTATCGAAAACCAACAGAGCGAAAACGTGAGGCCGTGAACGCGTAACCCTATTCACACTGCATTGGGGCGAGTCTCAACGAGGAGTACCCCACCCCCTTTGAGGTTATGTGTTAACTTTGAGTTTTCATGGACTGTGCCCAAGGGCAAGAGTAGCACAAATCCCACCTCGTATCCCCAACATTCTCGGCGCTGCGAGGTACCGTTTCCACCAGTACTTCACCATCGTCCCAAGAGGGGCGAGGTTCCGCAGGCCCGGAACGGGTGTTGTAGGACGTTGCGTACATTTAGCCGCAAGGTCTCAGCCGAAAGCGGGCAATGTAGCGACCCGGCTCTGCGTGCGGCCGTGGGAAACGATTGAGGTACCGGGCCGTAAAGACTCGTATCCGTCGCCATGGCCCTGTTGCCCAGAACTTGGATATATAACATCCACCGGAACGTAGTCGTGGGATGCCACATTCCAGCTTGCGAGGGCGGACGTCTTTATCTCAGGACACCGCCCCCTCTCTCGCTACCACAAGATGAGTCGGTACCGAGGCTGGGCGCGTGGCATGCCCACGTCATAACACACACGATGCCGCAATATACCGCCGCGGAAACGAGCTTGGAGCCAGAAGCACCTCGAGTATAGACCGTCGTGTATAGATGTGACACATACCATTCTCTCTATGGAGATACGCGGCCTCACCGGGACCGAGCGAAGAGGCAACTCCTATCGGCTAGTCTAGATCGTCATTGAATATCGTCCATTGTTTTGGTTCAAAGTTACTCTGCTCGAATGTGGTTTTCTTATTTGACGGGGCCAGGCGGACTAGCCGCATGTCGATGAGGCCGAGATGCTCCTTTCAGCCTCTTGTAAATATGTGTATGTCGTACCTTGATCGTAACAACTTTGGTAGCTATAGAGCTATGTCATAGCCCTTTTCATATCTGTTCAATGCCCCAAGCTGCCCACACACTGGCAAGGACTTGCTATACCGTGTCATTTATCCGCCGTGTTGTGTACCAGAGACTAGAGTCTGGCTCCATCGTTATCATGAGTACTTGCTAGTTAAGGAATATGAGACTCAAGTCGACAATTTATCCGCACGAGAAGACTGTAACGCAGGTCGATAATAGGATATAACTACACTTGAACTAGAAAGTTAGACCCTACCGATGTGTCAATAGGATAATTGTATGTTGGAGGACTTAGCTTACATGGCAAGCCTAGTACAACCTCTATACACTTCACTTGATAGGTTCTCTTCGAGCAGTTTGTATCTAGATACATGAAAGAATCTCTTACCGGTCTCTATACTGCCCTTCGAGATAGGACGTGATACCGGTAAGGAGTGGTCTGCATGTATAAACAGCGCATATAGCATTGAAAGATTGTCTACAGCTATCGAAAATGTTTGCAGGCCTCCCACTTCTTTCTAATTTACATTGAAGGATTATAGGAGTCTGTCCAACTCTTGGATTCTGAAAGCACGAGGAAAGGGGCGGTGAGGTACATGAACGGTGTGCTTGTCACTGTTTCATGTGAAAGCGTATCTACCTGGTAGACTGTCCGATCAATATACGGAGATGTAGGTATAACATATGTGACTTGGTTGATAATTACCGACTATAATCACACATGAGGTGCCATTCATTGCAATTGCAAGAAAGGCAGGAGTCACAGAATGTAGTACCCCTGGGACAACAAATGACGTGATCGTCTACCAGACATGGCTAAATGCGAGCGTTGCATGCAAGATTGCCAGGACGTAGAAAGGGGCTTGCAGGGTTGACGGTTTTTGATCGTGAGTTTACGAACAGGAATATTTACCTTGCACCAGGACGGACGAGAGACAATAGCATGGCGTAATGGCATTTCATGCGCCTTCCCGTATTCTTGATCGATAGAGCAATGTTTCACGATGCTATCACGAAATGGGTTCCCGTCCTCGGAGTTCTCATCCAGCAAACTCTTCCAACGGTGAGTATTCATGCTCCGGAGACTTTGACCTGGTTAGAGGCGTGTTGGCTGAAGTCCTATCTCATATAAAGTAATTTCTATTGGATGGCATTACTTGGCCGTAAGCCTCGTCTGCTAGTCGGCCTTCCCGAGTTGGACAGTCGGAATGGCTGTGCACATATTGCTGGTCTTGCCGGGGTGGCAGGTGTGGATGTTTACTCACACGGAGAAGAATGACGGGGAAAAGGTCGTTGGTATCGATCGTGAATCACGCTCTTGACAACATGTAGCATGAGGCATCATATCGAACGATGATTCCGGAAGCCCAAATAGCCGGAATAGAACTAGGCCGGCTTACCTACAAATCGGGCCCGCATAGTATTGAATCCTTGTGCTGGAAAAATTTCAGTGCGCTCGCGTTGGCGGGAGGAATTGGTGTGGGAAGGAAATTTGTTGATGCCACCCTCGTCAACATTTGGTCGCCGACCAAATCTCTCTCTCCTGGTCTTTTTGGACTACTTGACCTGGTTACCTAGTGGCTGGCGTACACACACACACACACACACATACCTACACACCTCTCAGCAGGTAGCCGCATTATCAGTTCACACACACTCTCTCTTGTACGCAATAGAGAGCAATATGTTGGTGTTAATATCTCGTACAGTCCACATATTCATCAGGTGCCTTTGATGCCCTTCACAGTAAGCGTGGTGCTAAGGCAAAGCAAGACTACCGCGCGTGGAGGCTGGATCGCAAGCCATCCTTGTCCGGCTTCCCACGCAGAAGAGCATGCAGTACATGTAATCACAGGTAATCTGGTCAAAATATCATCTCTTCAGTTCGTAACGCCTCGCGGCTCTTCTTCGCTGTAATTAAAACAAAAAGAAAGCATACAGCCACCACAATATCAACCGGAGCCCGCCCTTTGTAGAACGGACAGCTCTCTTTCTCGTCACGTTCGTCGGGTACGAGTCGAAATAGGAATACCGCTCCCTACCCTCGCCTACCCAAGGGCGAAGGATAGCGGTGCAAGGGGCACAGCTGCGGTAGAGCTGTGCTAGAGAAGCTTCTCGAATAGGATGTGATCGACGACCAAGTGCCAGACGGACGACTGGGATCTCAGTAGTATCGCTAATGCGACCTTTGGGGAATGCCAGTCGACTGCCTACGTGAAACACGCCCCTGTGTCTTGGCCATGCCTGAGCCTCCCCATGACTGGGCAGTTGGATATCCCGGGCTCCCCAAAATGGACGTCCATATCTCCTCGGCTCCTGCGCAATTTGGAGATGGATGCGCCTTCACATACATACGACTCGGCTTGCTCGTCATCATCAAGCTTCTGGAAGGTGACTACGCCGCCTGCGTGATTCAACGGGCATGTCGAGAGAGGGAGAGAGGGAGAGAGAGACCGACGTGGAATACGAGGCGGGGAGGATAGAGAGGGCGTGGCCAGGTCTACGATATGCGGTGAGACAATGACCATGTTCTGTTTACTGTTGGTTTTCCGTGAGGGGAGCATGCTAGCCGGCATGCTCAGTACGATAGGTACGCACAATAGGACATGCAGTCTTGATCCATACCTACCTAGCCCAGCGGCCAGATACCAGACTCACTTTAGGTATGGCTTGAGGGGAGTGCCGTTGGCACATCTGATCTTCGACGTCGCGCCTCGGGACTCTGGGCGGATGCGCAATTGCCGCTACCGCCTGGTTGGCCATGTGCGACTTGTAGTCTGTAAGTACCATGGACACGATATCGATTTTGATCACATTGGATCATGGCATTCTGCTAGGCCTCAATGGCAAGCGACCGTTCGGGAATTGCAGTTACGCTTCCCGTCGAGCTACGCTGCGGGCGTACGCAGGCGGAGGTGTGAGTGTGTGTAAGCGGTAGCAATATGCACGAGCGTGCTTGTCAAGCTGCAATCATTTGCCATATCGAGACAATAAACCTGCCTCGCAGCCTGGTCGTCTGCGTTCCAAAACGGAACGGGCCCTTTCGAAAGAGATGAGTGCCAAGGGGATAGAAAATTTGCCATGCAGCCGTGTCCGCAGCCCAGCTGAGTCGAATGCAACCCGGCCTGCGAGTTTGTGATATCGACGACGCAGGGTCTCCGGACGAACCCAAGTCTCGACGAGGCGGCTTGCCAGGATGCCCATCCCGCTTCAGCATCTGCTACTACACGCGAGCCTCTCCCAGCTGGACGAGTAGTCTGAGTAGAAGGGAAGCTTACTTACTGTCTGCCAGTCTGCCATATCCCAGCCTTTCACATGATGCGAGTGAGATGTGACGGGGAGATGAGCTTGGCCGACCTGAGGGTGGATTGCAACTGGAAATCAACCATTTTACCCACGTGCATGTATGTAATATGGCTACCCTCGCTCGCGCGGCATGGCCCGTTCCCGTTCGCGGCCTAGTCGTGGGAACGTAATCTTGCGATGCCAATATCAATATCGATACAGGATCGGGCAAAAGGCGGCCAACACTGCCGTCTTGACTCAGATGGAGCCGTCGGCTTGGTTCGCGCCTGGTGACGGCTTTCCGGTGGCTTGTAATGGTCTTCTTTATTCGACCGAAAGTTTGCCCGGCAGCTGGCGCTATGGCTTTCCGCCAACATCCAAGCTTTGCTATATGCCGTGGACTTAGCAGGGACTAACGAGTGAATCTCATGTAGATAGATTAGATCGCATATTTCTTTTTTTCGACCTCATCTGTCTATCTGTATGTATATGCCTAGACATACCCGAGGTACCGGTCTGGTACCTAAGGGATGGGCAGATGTGGCCAGTACATGTAGCTTGCCTTCATGTACACGCCTGGACGTGTGCATCTCTCTCAGCTTACTCCGAGTAGAAAGCCACATATGTGATGCCTGCGTAACTACTATGTATAACGTCCGTCTATCACGAGCGTTGGAAAAAGCCCCTAGCGAGGGCGCCTCATTCTTACCCCGATCTCAGGGTCCTGTTCCTGGTTAGCATCCGTAAGGCACACCTCTCCTTTCTCTTAGACTATCCTCTAGGACCATCCAAGCCCCGATATCTTGTTAGGAACGAAACGGGCTACGGATAGCGTGAAAAAGTAAGATAGCCCTTCCCGGCGCCTCCACAACTCGCAAAGAGAATACTAGACGGTAATAATGATAAATCGATATGAGTGGCCGAACACCTATTAAGCCATCTTAACATCCTCTTCCCGACATATTGCCAAAGACTATGACGACACCCTAGTTATTGCCAAGAGATTTCCCCCGTTGAAAGCTGGATGAATGAGGTACTGTGTGTCGTACCGTAGGAGCACCGTAGTAGGAGGTATCTGGCCCGTCTCGCCTGTACAGTGTCGTCCAGCTCGGCCTGTTAACCAGCCTGTGTTTCCTGTTACCTGCGTGACTCAAGGTACATCTTACATGTAGCTGAGAGCCCGTGAGCTCGGAGCGAGGTAATGAGCATAGACATCGGTATTTCGCACAGAAGTCCCTACATCGGGAAATTCGTGTCGTGTTTCAATATCTGTCGCGATGCTGGCGTTCCATCTTTAGTCTTGCCGTATGCCGGCCTACTGGTTACCGCATGTCCCATGCCGGTGCTGGCCTGTAAGG
Organism: Hypoxylon sp. FL1284; assembly: GCA_022432365.1. Taxonomy (NCBI): domain Eukaryota; kingdom Fungi; phylum Ascomycota; class Sordariomycetes; order Xylariales; family Hypoxylaceae; genus Hypoxylon; species Hypoxylon sp. FL1284. The sequence continues at coordinate 2,879,086 of JAJJXE010000004.1, read as the reverse complement.
CTAGGCGATAGGCCAGATGGTGTTGTACAACTGTCAGCGCTCATCCTACATGAGCGCACGATATGGACTATGCCGTCACTTAAAATGACGGCTTACCGTAGGGTTGTCGGGTTGGCAGATTGAGCCCCAGAGGCCCCCTCGGGCCCCTCTCCCTATTAAAAGGCGCGTGAGACGGCATAGCGCGATGCCGTAGTGGCCGTAGAACATGGGCCTGCCATCGTCATACTACCTCTAGCTATGTACATGGACTGGTCTTCCTTCGCTTGCTGACCCTGACCGACGACGTCAGTCTCGTGAGCGCTTGAGCAATACCTGTCAAGTTTCCCGAGGCACCGTTTAATTAACTTACAAGGACAGAGGGAGCTGGCCCGACTGGCACGAAGATATCGTCATATATGCAACCTTTAGTTTCATCCCGATGGCATTTGTTTATTGTTTTTTTTTTTTTTCTGTTTTTGTTGCACACCTTCTACTCGGTACGTGGTAAGCATCCCATTCTTATCCTACGTGCCGTGGTCGCAGCACACGATTCAATCCGCCAAGACGTCGTCGGCTGAACACGAAGACCTACTACTGCCGCTACGACTATTGCGTATTGCCGGGCCGAAGAATGACAAGGCCGCGGGTATGAATTACAAGAACTGTAGTACGGTAAAAGATAGACAGTAGGAAAGACGAGAAAGAAGAAAAGAGACGGGGGTTATGCAAGTAACAAATGCGTGTAACACAACAAGAGACAAGAGAGCAAGTTTTCTTTCTTTCTTTTTTTCCTCGAATGCCATTTTGGACGCGAAATTACCATCCCTTGAGACCGGGACAGAGAACTCCGTCTGGCATTAGTCAATGGGACTTGGGGCTTGAATGATGTCGTGTCTTGGATCATTTTTCAGATGAGTGAGAAAGGAGCCACTTTTATGGGGTCATTAGCCCATTACTATTTCCACGCCTCATGACGTAGGAAAGATGCCAAGAGCAGAGTCCACCCCTTAGCTCCCATCCTTCCCACCAAATGCCACAAAAGGGGAAAGGCCTAAAAGGCTTAGGAAACGGGACGTGCCCATGCATATACCTGTATGTACTCTTTTAAGTACTGCGATAGGTACATCTACGTAACTAAGGGACGTGTCTAAGGGACATGTACATATTATAACGACGAAATCCATTCATTTCTCAATTTAATTTTGTTAGAATGCTATGTATGCGTAAGAGAGCATATCCAAGTTAAATACGACTGGTATCATGACTATTACTTATCGTTTGAAGCACGTATCTAGGTAGTTGAGTATCCGGCGATACTTACAACGCGGTGATATAGGCGCTAGGGCCGGCAGATAGAAGAAAGAAGACGAAAAAAAAATAAAAAAATGAAAGGCCATTAAGCCGGCTCTGTACTCTCCAGACCCTGCATAACGGAGCCCCCTCTTAAATCCTCTTATCTTCTGCATCAGTGGCGTAGGTAAAAGGAAGAGACAGATTGTCTATAAGCGAAGTAGTTCTTTGCCCTTGTATACACTCGCCATACTGCGTACATGTACCAATGACAATGTACGATACCCTTACCTGGCATATCTGCCAATGTATGTAGATGAGTACATGTAGCTAGTGCAAATACCTGGCTGCCCTGGGTACCTAGGAAGGCTAGGTAGGTACTTGACTACGTCGACTAATATCTCAAGCGCCATTATAGATCCATTAGAGCAATTATTGATGCCGGCATCGTACCGGTACGTAAATGCCACACCCATGAAGCTAGCACAGACGGTGCCTCGGTGCGCACCCCCGTAGCCTTAGCCCGAGACCCTTGCCGTTGCGCTCAACAACACCCTGCCATGTTCTCATCTCCCTTCCAAGTACCGCGCCTGCTACCCTCTGCCGCATAGTACCGCAGCGCGGGCCTGTCGTATTTGTATTTCCGTCTTTATTCTCCTCGAGTTCGCCTCCATAGCGAACCATACCGCCATGCTACTGTACATGCTACATAGTAGAAATGTGTCAACGGTACGAGGGCGTAGTACACCCCCCAATACATCCTCCCATCTCCCGTCCCACTCGCCCCAATTTACATAGAAGGAGACCCTGACGGGCCAGGGTAGCTCTAGGTGCGTAGGCACTAGGCATTTTGAACAGATTCAGTCCCCTTGCAACCAAAGAGCGAACCTCGTCTGCTGCTAGTTGACGTACTAGCTGGCCACCCCCATCACACATACCACATACCACCACCCGGACGCTTAGACGGCCTGGGAAGCTGTAATATATGTACAAAGCCCTGCCATCCTACTCTTTGCCTGTGCTACTCCCTCCCATCACCTCAAAAACAAACCAGCCCACGGCCAAAGCATCCCGCATCTTGACGTCGACCCTCGACGCTTCGTCAACGACAGAACAAAGATATATACGCCTTCTCATCCCCCCAGACAGGAGAGGGAGAGGGCCGTCTAGCCACAGATCAGCAAGCGTAGCATAGCATCTTGTACAGAGTACCTGCTCGTCACCCTACCTAATCGACTTTCCGTGTACATTCGACCACCCGAATATCTGGCCGCCGCTGATCTTGCACGCTTCGGTCTTGAAACGAGCCACCGAACTCCACATTCTCATGATCAGTCAGGCCCCAAAACGGCTGTCATCAAATTGGACACTATCTTTTCAAATTTCAGCCCCGGCTCGATCTCTTCAGTATCCCACCCTACCGTCTCCCTCGTACATGTAGGTAGCACCCTACAGTGTACAACACACAACAACCCTGCCTCGACCTGGGTCAGTAGGGGATATTGGACTGCCGATCAGTCTCTTCACCGTCGTCACTGGACTCAGTAGCCTAAGGATACTGGTTCCACCTGTCCCAATTGCTGGAGAGCCTTGAAGCTTCAGACGATTGGTGACAAGTACCGGCAGACCCCTGGCCTGTACTTTTCTGGTCCAGATATTCGGGGGTTCTCTCGAGAAAGTGTCCTGCCAAACACACTTAAGGCTCGCTGATCCCCCTCCCGTAGCTCGTGACGGATCTTCTTCACTGGATCTTGAGAGACAAGTCACCGCCTCGGCAAGGTGACACGAAATCTGTCCCCCTTCGGGATCCCGCATCTGATCAGCGAATTATCCAAACTTTTTTTTTTATCCTGCCTTGAATCCTTTTTTTCCCTTCTTCGCCAGAGGAAAGTAGGAATTCGGCTCGAAGCGTTGGAAAGCCTCGTCACTTCCCAGCCCTTTATACCTCACTTATGTTATATCTCGGTCGAAGATGACTATGACTCTTGATAATCAATCACGACTCGGAGCTCTCAACTTCGACCACATGTCTTCCTACTCCAACCCCCCGCAGTTCACCAACCCGTGGACGGCGGGCTCGTCGAGCCAGCATGGCAGCCACGGCATGTACTCGCAAGGACTCAACGCCAACCTGAGTGGCATCGACTCGATGGCCAAACAGCACGGCGCGAGGCCGGGCCCCAGCAGCAGTGCCTCAATGGCATCGTACGGGAGCATCCCAGTGACGGCATCTTCAGCAGGTAGCACTCTCATGGCGGACCTCTATAGACAGCAGGACTTACTCAATGCACCGCAAGATCTCTTAAGCTTGAACCGAATGCAAACCACGACGGCCGCGTACGGAGACCCGGCCTACGCGACGGCGACTTCGGCCTCCCCGGTCAATGCGACGTACTCTGCATCGCCCAGCTCCTACGACGGCGTGACGGGCTACGCACCCGCGCCTATGCGCTCCACCTTTGCTCTTGCGCCAGAAGCCGACAACCGAAGGTATTCCCTAACTTCAGTTTCTTCCGTCCCGATGATCAAGTCGGAATCTGGCGACGCGCGTCGCTCCCACCGGCATTCTTGGGTTGACTTGGATTACAGAGGTATGCAAAATGACGATCGAAGAAGTTTCGCGGATGCTCTCGACGCCGGTCAGGGCATGCTGGCTATGAGCCAAGAGACTCCGAGGGCCATATACCCTCCGGGAAACCGTAGCAGGGGCTCGACCGACTCGTATGGCTTCCCGTCGACGCACTCGACGAGTTCTTCCATCTCCTCGGCGAGCAATTATGGCGGTAGCGGTTACTATGCCGCGTCGGTCGACTCGTCAGTTAGCGACTACTCGACTGCCGGCTCTGACATCGAATCTGTCACGTCTCGAACGCTGCCCCGACCGAATTTGATGACGCAACCTCCGCCGGCGCCCCAGTCGATGATGGGCCAATTTAGCTCAAAGGTGTCGTCGAGCACGCAGAAGAAGCACAAGTGCAAGGTTTGCGACAAACGGTTTACCCGCCCGAGCTCGCTGCAGACGCACATGTACAGCCACACTGGCGAAAAGCGTGAGTACAATGACAACTCGCATGCGAGGTTGAAACACGGTGCTGACACGGCTTAATTTAGCTTTCTGTTGCGAGGTGGAGGGCTGCGGAAGACACTTTTCCGTCGTATCAAACCTGCGGCGGCATCGAAAGGTTCACAAGAACGACGCCAAGTCGGACGCCGGATCAGAAGATCACCGCGACGATCACTCGGAATAAAAATAGGAGAAAAATAATCCGCGCTTCATGACAAGAAAAGAAAAAGAGATCGATTTTGCGCAAGGTTCACGATTTTAGAAATATTTTACGACTACCCTTGTTATGCGGATACCTTCATGTTCGGTCACGTTCGGACTGGTCTCATGGTTTATTAGAGGAGACAAGCCACCAGCATCTTTTTATTATCCGGGCCTGATGCTACCAAAGTCGGGCTGCAAAATAATGTCCCGCCGTACGAGGGACACGTACCGTCACACCAATACCAGGTTGGGTATTGGTTTGCGCTGCTGGCTGGAATGATATCCAAGAGTGTGTTTCGAAGCGTTGGGTGCATGGGATGAGCTTATAGATCTTGGGTGGGCTCATTTATTCGTCGCATATTTTTTACGCCTTATCTTCGCGTCCATCGCTCGTGGCCTCTCTCCGGGGTAGGATCTGGCCACAAACATCGACATCTCAACCGGGGGGGGGGGGGGGTTTACGGGACTTGTACTGTGCTTTTATTTCTCGAGGAGATACCCTCACAGAACGGCGTTTCGGATACAAGGAGGGGCGGGCTTGGCTGGGGCCGAAGATGCGCATTCGTTTTGGCGGTGAGAAGCTGCAGTTGTTTAATGGCGTTGCACAGGAGTTACTGTGAGAGCAGCGTTGGATGAGCAAGGAACTTATCTTGGGCATTGGCAAAAGGAGACCATTATGCGACAGGGAAGAGCGAAGAGAAGAGAAGATGAACCTGTATTATTAGCTAAAGCTTCGCATATACCCCTTCAAGGCAGAGCACTGATACTCAAGACACGGAGACGCTTCCTCTCGGGGAGGGGGTATCTCGTGATGAGGACGACTACACTCGCTACCTGCCTCTGTAATCTAATTGTTGATATAACATGATATTATATGACGTTCGCATGAAGGAGATATGAGACTGTATGTGTATGTATCTACGGGCGTGCATGGCGGTTGATTCACGTGGATGACGGGCATAGCTGTCTGTCGTGTACGGTTCTACATCACATCTAGTGTATTACGGGAGAGAGTATGGTAAGGGTGACCTCTTTTCTCACTTTGTTTTTTTTTTTTTTTTCTTTCTCTATCTCGTCAGTGCGCTGAGAGGCAGAGCCCAACCTGCATGGCTGCATGGGTCTCGGCCGTCCCGTCCGCGGAACTGTCAACAGCGACGATATCGGGATGGGGGTAGCACGTATAATGCTCGCGTACATATATGCTATATCATATAACATGCACAGGTACATTTCAGAGTTACCTTACATCTCACACTAAATCCTCTCTTCCCACTTAATATCCATCCCACCGGTTACCGTCTACGTACCGCACACACATAGACGATATATAGGCCATGTACTGCATGTGTACCAGACGTATATGTATGTACGTACGTGGTCGCGCACCTCTCCGCCCGTCCACTTATCTCCTTCTCTGTTACTCCGCTCCTCACTTATATGTATGTGATATGTATGTAACCCAAATCTACCCAGGTATGTAGTTGCCGTCGGTGAAGGGTTAGGCCTCGCAGCTCGAGCGCCTCTTATTACCGCTTTCTCCTGCTAGGTACTGTAGCTTCCGCCAGCTCCTGCGACAGAGACTACCTGTAGTATACTGACGAGATAAATGGTCATATATCAGTAGTGAGTAAGTAAGCCAGAAAGGACGGAGTAAGTTATAAAAAAAACAAAAGGTTGGTAAGATAAGACGGTCGTCCCCGTCTTGCAGGCCCTTCGGGTCTCCATCCGGCCAGTATTACCTGCCTAGAGGTATGTAGGCGCAGGGCTCGTAAAGGTACGGCTGCCCAGATGTAGATTAGGTACGCCGGCTAGCGTATAGAGGTAGCGGTACTATGGCGGTACTATAGCCTGACAGCGGCTCTTTTCCACCTCGAAACCCACCCGTGATCCACCATCTATCTGAGGCTTTGTCCACTGACCACTCATCTCGCTGCGCTACTCATCCGCCTACCATCCAGCCATCCCACCCCATCTCCATTCTCTTCCCTCTCCCCCGCCCTTTTAGAGAAACATGAAACACGCTTAAAGATGCGACGCTACCCTGTTGGCCTATAGCGTGCCTGCGTGCCTCTGCTCTCCTTCGCCCAAAAGGTCTCTTGACCTCCCCGATATAAACCAAAGTCGGTAACGACTAGAGGCTAGATCTAGCGTCGCCTATTAGATATCGACTAGCCCATACCAGAGGGTCATCCATCCCGAGACAAAATCGTATCATTATGACAATACGGCAACCTGTCGACTCTGTATATGCCGTGCCTACAGTACACATACACACATACACACATACACACACGCATACACGCATACACGCACACACGCACACACGCACACATACGGCACGCAGAGGTACAAGTCCCGCACTTCGGCTACCCCGCGCCTGTCGACGACTCCCCTACCTCCATGTACGTATGTAAGTGAGCGATGTCTCTGACAGGAATGCCGCCCCTCGTCATTTGCCATGCCGTGGGCTGCGTGGTCCTTTCCTCGTCCGGCCCAGGGAAGACAAGCGAAAGGGGGACCGCGATCCCTTCCTAGACCAGTTCGGCGACCTACATACCTTGCCCTGCCTCCACAGAGGGAAGAAATCGGGTCGGCCGGAGAGGACAGCGGTCCTACCTATTGCGGACAGACGCCGGCGGGCCCCAGAAGGCCGCCGGCGTCAGCGCTATCTGTCTTTCCCTCGCGCGCTGCTGTTTTTAGCATCTTATTCAGCAGCCCTTCCTCTCGCTATCATCCGTCCATCCTCTGTGAGACAGAGTGAACGATGTGTTGTTTTTCAACGGGAACAAGAGGCCTGAGACGGCCTATTTTTGTCTTCTTGCACTGACATCAGGTGGGAATCGAGGACCGTGCTGTGCAACTAGCCGGCCGTCTGGAGATGCATCCCTACAAGGTGCTGTTCTCCGTACAGACTTGGCGGGGTGACCTTGATGGCGCTCGATGGCACCATTCCACGTGAACGTCGATGCCTGAGGTAGGTACCTACATACATACACACTCGACACTGTACCTAACACGCATACACATTCGGCGCCAAGGTGCGGGCAGACCGTCAGACCGTCTCGACGGAGGCGGTAGTTTACGTGCCCGTGGGAGCCCACCCCTACTCGTCAGGACCGTGGTTCTCTTACATGTATGTACGCGGAAGCCCTCGTCGCCCTCTCCCCCTGAGACTACGTGCGACTAACGAGCTGGCAGAGGCCCGGGATTCCCGCATCCGTCCTTACTAAAGGGCTGAAAAGCGGACTGCAGCACCGGGATGAGCCATCTTGGCTGCCTGGGGCTGCTGGGGGAAGCAGAACGAGCTGCGCCGTTGACGAAGACCCGTCACGACGAAGTCACGAACACGCTCGTATTCAGGGGTCGTATATGAGAAACACGTAACAAGAAGGTGCCGATGACAGGCTGGCCGGCTCATCTTTCATCTATACGAAGGAGAAGCGTCCCTCCCTTTCCCGCCTTTTCCCTCGGATGCCACTCTGGCAAGTCTGGGCTAGATGTCATCGCGCCGAAAGGGATAGGTCGGAGCGGAGTGGGAAAAGATGGGGAGGGGGTAGCCGAAGAAGGAGGGCAGGGAGAGGGGGTGGGATAGTGGTGCAATATGGCACTTGCAAATTGACATCCATCAACCTATCGACGGCGGTCGTTTCTACAGTGGCTAGTATGCGTGTAGTAGTATGTGTATGTACGTAGGCGCGAAGAATGCTGGTCTCTACAAGAGCCGGCCTCGATAGCTCGACTAAGCTAACTGCCTATTAGTCGTTCCCGCTCGGCCCAATGACGACACGGCTGACGGTGGGCGGGCTTATGACGTCGGTCGGCTACCAGGGTCGGCCGCAAAGAGCGGAGCGGGCCAATGAAACAGGCCCCCGACGAGCGTTCGAAGGCAGCGACCGGGCCAGGGAACATCCCCAATCACGCCCGGGCCAAGACCTCGCACAAATCGTACAGCCACATGCTACGGGGACACTATGATCTTCAGGGTCCTGCCCTTGGGCAATAAAGGTCCGCCGGCTGGGGCGGGGAGGCGGGCGCTTGCCTCTTGGGTGCAGGGAGAGGAAAGGGGGAAACACGTTTCGACCCGGGCGTGATTGGTGGTGAAACTTTTGACGATGTGATAATCTGGGATAGGATATTTCTCATTCCTTTCTTTTTATTTTCTTTTTCAACTTGCTCATTCTCTAGATTCTTCCGACATGATACTGTAAGAGAGAAAGCCTGTAGTGACACCCCAAATTCGTCGACCGTGATGCAATCTTAGGGGATTCGTAGGATCTTCGCCACCTGGGAACGAAGGGGACTAGCTGACGGCCTGTGAGCGCATGTTGCTGTTTATATAAACGACGGCCGCGAGAGGGAGCGTGGCTTAGACCTTGGCCGTATCACCCCATCGCGCTCTGCTAAGAACTGGGGTAGATCTGAAGAGGCAGGAGGATCGCATGGGCAGTGCAGCGCATTGCTCTACAGTGCATGATGCCTACTCTGAAACGGTTACGAATTTGTTGCTGTCCAACATCGACGCCGATACTTGGGATGAAGGAATCCCGTCGCTCGACATACATACATGAGGCAGATAGGCAGTAGCGCATGAAGCAAGGGCCAGGAAGCATTGCGACCCGAGTCGGTTGACGCGTCCCACGGCTAGTGCCTTTTTCCATCGAAACCGACCTATCACCATACCTGGAGTGCCATACCTTAGCAGCCTTAGATACATATATCCATAGTCCTAAGCATGTATGTACCATAGTAGGATGGGGATGGGGGGAAGGGCACTGAACTGGACCAGGTTGGGTGTGTTCCAGTGCCGTCCCCCCCTTCCCCATGGAGCGTTTCAAGACCTTCCACTGCCGGGCTCGACATGGAGGTCCGGTTACAGGTAGACAGGTGGTTCGTGGGTTTCTCTCTCTCTCCATCGCCTCCCCCGAACCGTCGCATTCTCCTCTCGAAGGGACGTCGGAACGTCGTACCCTCGAACCATTTGGAAAATTATTTAATCTCCATCTCACATGAGTCCACATGATGCCTACGGGATGGGCCTGGTCGTATGGGAGAACGATAAATAATGGAGCCTCTTATTTTGACGAGATGTGTACGCTACGTACCTACCTAATACTGTACTCTGTGTGTAGTAGCAGCATGTGGATGTTAAGGAGGGGGAAAAGGGAAGGAAAAAAAAAAAAATAAATAAATAAATAAAAAGGTGGACGTCTGGGAAATGGGCTCTTTGGGGGCGGTCAAGCGTGTTAGCACAAGTGACATCATTTTGCAGGAGTAGTTCTTCTTGCTCAGATCCGGCGCGTCGACGTGATTGGTGACAACCCTGGCAAGCCTGGCATTGGCCCACCTAACGTTCGTGCAGGGAAACTCGCAGCCTACGTGAATTATTGACATGGATATATGAAGTACCGTATGTAGGCAGCTAGGTACACGTAGGGATAATGGCTCAGGCTACTGGAGACACGCCCTCCGTCTCCCATCTTCTTCTCCATACATATACTGTACATGTATCCTATCTCGCATTCCCTCCACAATTGGTAGCGGTACTGCTGCATGTACCGTACGCACAACTGAGAGCGCATTGTACCTATACCGAGCAGTCCCTGAACGTCAGATTTGTATCCCGTACGGTTATACATGGCATCCCTACGGTACTTGGACATGCCAGCATGCTAGGTGCCCTCCTGCTTCTCCACAGCGGAATGTGCATACAACGCACAGATTTGGCAGATTTCGGACACTCAGAGATGTTCTTTTGCAGTTAGTATCCTTTTCCTCGTCGCCGTGTACCTACATCAACAGATACCTACGACAATATGGTAGTAATATCTCTATAGTACATGTATGCGCGTAGTATACAGACAAATTAAAAAGGGACATGCAAAGTACCATCCTCCCCCCCCCTTTTGTCGCTGTCTCTCACCCCCTTCTTCCGCCTCTTGAACAATCGACATTGGCCAAAATGCCATGTTCTGGAACTATGGGATTGCCATTGTTACGCATTGGACCCCTTCTTTTTCTTGCAAAATTTCAATTCTAGGACTTGCTTTTTGCTGCTTCGCGACAACAGTCCAATCAATTGCCTCTTCCCTTCCACGTAGCAGCCGAGTATGATAGATACATAGACAGACGTAGGCCACATATTCGCAATCTTCCGAACGTGTATGTCCCTAAGGGCCCTTGTATATCTACAAGATACCGTACAATTCATGTGTATGTATCAGTTCGCGTACCCTATGTACATACATATGTATATACCAGTAGGTGACGGCCCATATATCTGGATCTATGCTTCCCTATCGTGTCTTGTCTCGGAGAGTTCCCACGTTGGTACATCTTTCTCTTCCTATCGCTCTTATCACACACATCATATTCGCGACATGGCTATATTGTGTGACCAATTGGCAAATGGCAATATGCCATACCAATCAATATACCAGTCTCAAGCTTACTGACGGCCGCGCTCATGGTAGCATATATAGCGAGGTAATATATGTTGGAAACAAGCTCGCTAGCAGGTTACCTACCGAATGGCTGGCTGCTGACTGGTTCGATGGGAGAGGAGGCGAAAGAGGAGAACATGCCTTACTCTATCGCTCGCTTTCCTTGGTAGGGTCACCACAGAATGACGAACCTTGGGGGGGGGGGGCATATTCCGCTGAGGGTCCGTTGTTTGTCTCTTAACTCGATCTCCTAATCCTGGCGATGCTACTGGGCCTGCCTTTCGAGATAGCAGCAGAGACCCTTCACCGCCTCTTGTCTGAGGATAGAAGAAACATAAAAAAAAAAGGAAGAGGTTGGGCCCCATGCAAATGCGCGCGCAACATACTAGTACGCATGCTACACATGCTTCTTGAGACCCTTTTTTTTCTTTTCTTTTTCGGAGATGGGAAGAAGGACGGGAGAACGGGGGAGGCCCTGTCCGTCAGGGAGAAACCCTTCTTTGCCAAAGGGAAAACCCGGGGTTTCCTTGCTTCTCTCGTCGCCGTGTGGGAAACAAAAACAGAAGAGCTGACCTGCTTCATGCACGACTGCCGATCCCTGCCGACTGCGTGCTCATTTGGTCAGAGTCGCATACCGAGTAGATATGAAGTAACTGGCAAGTATTTCCAATAGTGCGAGCAGAATGTACATGTCGCTACCCCCGAGCCCGGAACGTCCAATACCTAACTCGGGCCTGCGGTACGCGGAAGACCAGGTCGCCCCTTAACGCAAGATGGCTCTATCCTAGGTATCGAATAACATGTCTTCAATCAATTTGCCTCCCTCGGGTGCCTGTGACCTTTATCTGACATGCCTGCTATATCGCTGCTGATAGAGGAGAAGCGAGACTTTGGTGCTTACTAGCCCTTCTCTAAGCCTCATGGAGGAAAAAAAAAAGGGGGTGAGAGGGAGGGTTCCAAAGGGGCAATCACGCAATTTGAGACCTCCCTCTCTCTATTAGTCTACATAGCATGTACCCTACGCTAGGTAACATGTACCTAACGTGGCAAGTAGGGGGGGGAGGGGGGGGGAATACAGAGGTGCAGACGGGAGATGGTATTTTGGCGTTGCCGTTCGTCCCTACTAGATCCCCTTTCGAGCGTTGAACGAGAAGGCTTCGAAACCGCCGGCGCTGTAGATCTATGCGAAATAGAGACTCTTCTCTACTCTCTCCCGTCCCAAGTTCCAGAGCGCTGGATTCGGAATTTGGCGAAGACGAATAGGAAAATGACAAGAAAACCGTTAGATAGAAGTCTAAAATAAACCTTCTTTCAGTTCGCCCGTGTCCCTATTCCCCATGCAGTATATGATGAGCCCTCTCCCTCGCACTAGCCGTCGCGATCGGCAGGGACCGTCGCGTCTTCTCCCCTCGAACTCGACCCCTAAACCTTACCTCGCACGCGAAATCTCAGAGCCAAAAAACACAAAAGATTTCCGGGGAAAAATACCTCAAGGTACTCTAGGTACTGTGCATGTATGTGATACGGAAGATCTCGAAGTAGAGAAAAAAAAAAAAAGGAGAAAGGTATGATCAGCCCCCTTTTTTGACGTGAAACTGATGCACAATGGAGGAACGACGGGTCCGCGATCAACAGATGAGAACTTTTCTAGAATATCTTCAGACATCATCGCACTTAATAATATCTGCCTAATCGTCGTTACTGTCCCTCGCTGTCCCTTACTAAGCCCCCCCTGATTCTCCCACGTCGCTAACGTGCTAAGGTCCACTAGGGATGAGCATGCTTAGAGAACTAACTAAAGGGGGGGTATATTGGCATAGTAATCATTTCGTGGATAGCAGTCAGGTGTGATAATACATCGACTTATTTATTACACCTTCGCATACGTCTTAGTGGCTGTTGGACTCCTGGGGTGGGATACCCCTTTTATTCCCCGTCGTGCTTGATCATTGTACACCCTGATGCCCTCGTTACGCTGCCAGGCTGTTCCAGAGACACCACCCGTAGATGCCCTTGCATAGATCTGGCATACAGCGGTACATAGTAACGAGCAACAGTAACGGCAACGGTAAGCATTGCCTCGCCAGCCTGCTTGAACGAGGAGTGTAACCTTTCCTATAGTCACATGCTCAAGTCATAAGCTCTGCAAGTTGTAAGTAAGATATCTAAGTCTCATTAATGACGGCACCAGTTTTGTAGTCTACTGTACATCTACTGAACGAAGTCCCGAACCCGAACTGGTGATAGCCAGCGCCCTGTTGTCTTGTAAAAAATGCCCGTCTATAGCACGATCGCCAGCTCGGGCCTGTCGATGCCCTCCTCCTTCAGGTTTGGATAGTAAGGGACCATGGCGTCGGCAGCCTGTACGTACGCGTCGTTGTATAGCCTCCAGTAAGGCTGACGCACCTTGCGCGCGGGATGGAATAGCCCGGCCCAGACGTAGTTGAGCACGAGACCGGGTCCGACGGCCATCCTGATGGCCTCGACCGCTTCTACGATGCGGTCGATGACGTGCGGACTGGTTTCGAAAAGGTTGGGCCAGAGCAGGTTGAGAAGATGTACCATCGCGTCTTCGCATCCCAGACCAACCACGCCGAGGGCAATGTGCTTCACAACCGAGGCGGCCGTCTGTCGATGCACCTGATCTCGGTCGATCAGGGCATCCTCGAGGAGTGGCGTGACGGCGTAGACGTAATCCTTGGCCATCTCCCCGATGTATTCGAAAAGGAATGAGAGAGATTTGAGAACACCGTTCTGGACGTTGAGCTCCGGTACGCGGTATTCGTTCATTAGGGCAGGGAGCACGGTGAAGGGAGCACACGTCTCGGCAACGATGCCAATCGCCACGGCCGTGCACACTCGTGACTGACGCTCCTGTACTCGCAAGTTGTTGAGTAGCGTGGCAAGCACATCCTGAGGTCCGATAGCCTTGGCGATGAAACCGAACGTGTTGTTGGCCGCCCTGCGAATTCCCTTCTTGTGTGCTTTAAGCATGTCGAGTAATTCAAAGCAAATTCGCATCCATTCCCTTGCATTGACACTTTCTGGCCCGCGATCGGCGATTCGACCGACAAGGTCGATCGTGTTCTCCTGCACCTTCTCGTGACGGTTTCGTAAGATAGGCGTAAGGCGCGGCAACAGATCTTTGATAGGGGGCTGCATCTGACTGATACCGACAACCGTGACGATGCTGCGGAGCGCTGACAGGATGGAACCCAAGACTTCTGGGTACTCCTCTCCGAGGTACTCGTATAGAACGACACCTAGCTTGCCCATAAGTGCATCTTCGCCGCACTGCTTCATGACTATGGCGATTCTGCTGATGAGGTCTGCAGCCTGCTGGCGAATGGTGGCGGATTTGTTGTTGAGACGCCACAGGATAGTGGACACTATCTGGGGGAGATATGGCTTGCAGCGCGAACCTAGAGCGTTGACCACGGTACCGAAACCGTTCAGCATGATGACATCCTCAACGCTTTGCTCCTGGAAGGAATGGAGTATGCCATCGATCAGTCGTTCTTCCAGTCTCTCGCCGATATCTGCAGCACCGAGACTGGCAACCACCTTCTCGACTGTTTCCACCGTCATCTTGCGGTACGCCTCGCTCTCATCCTTGAGATTGCCGACGATTCGCTCCAGGATCTCGCTCACACCCACCTTCTGGCCGATGTCAACTGTGGTTTCGACCTGCAGCATCAAGGTTAGCAGTTGTGATTGGAAACGCTAGGTAAGGGGGGGTTCACATACCACTTGTCTGTAGTTTCGCTTGTCCAGAGCCATACGCCGGACCCAGAAACTTTTGAAGAATTCATCGAGGACATGCTCTTTGAGGTAGCCAGCAGTAACACCTTCGGTGCCAGCACACTGAGAAACAACCTTCAGCACCACCTTTTTCATTTCTTCGTCCGGCGAAGAGAACTCTCGGAGCAGAATGTCCATAACTTGCGAGGTGTAGTAGTTGGCATATTCTTCGTCCATGAGCGGGATGATATACCCGACTGCCTTGAGAAAGCCAGCGAGACCCTTGCCTCGCTGCTTTCGAGCACCAGTCCAGAGAGGGTTTAGGATGTCGTCGAAGCTTTCAATACCGTACGGGTTAGACGCCTCGGCAAGAGCTGCGATAGCCAAACTGGTCACTGTTCGAACTTTTGTCTGCTCGTCATTCAAGTTCGGCCCTATACAGTCAACAAGACCTTTCAGGTGAGGCAGAACGGCGCATCCCATCAAGATGGGGATTTGCTGCACGATCTTGACGCCTGTATGGCGAGCTTGCCAGGACTTCTTGCTGCGGCACACGGCGCGCAAGAACGGTAAAAGGGCGGGGATGCCGAGTGCCGAGGCCACGACGGCAAAGGCTCTTGCCGTTGTATTCCGCACGTATTCGTCGACGTGGTCGATATCTGGTCTCATGGTGCTGATCATGGTAGCAAGACCAGCGGCTTTGCTCAGGTTGGAGATGATCTCTCGGCCCTCCACTCTGGCATAATAATCTTGATCAATAAGAAGCGGCTCGATAACGACCAGGATCTTGTGAACGTAGGGACGAACAAGGTCGTCGAGCTTCCATAGGATACGATCGATTACCTTGACGAGCAAGTGTCGCTCCTGGTCCTCAAGCGTCTTCTCCATGAGAAGGGGGAGAATCTGGTTGAAGAGCGGCCCGGCGCCAAACTGCCTCGCATTATCCGTGAGCTGCCTGAGGGCTGTCTTTCGCATAGGAGGTGTGCCGTTCTTTATCTTCAAGAGAAGCCGCATGATTTTTCTCTCTTTGAGTTCATCAACTGTCAAGCTGTTCTCGTCAGACCCGTCAGCTAACTTGCCAAAATAGGCCATGTCTTCTTGCTTGAAGAATTGTAACTCGCCAACCCCCGGGATTTCTTTGGGCATCTGGCTTCCTCCTGTCCTTGTGCTGTCAGGATCTTGCATCATGAAGCCGGTATAGCTTGGTGGCAGCGGCGTGGCTGATGCCCGATGAAGAGGAGCGTGGCCGGTGGGATAGCCGGACGGCGGGTCAAGGGTCTTGAAGCCTTGTTCCTCGCCAGGCAGTAGTGCGTTTAGCTCCTCATCGCCGAGGACGCCGCTGATATCAGGTAAATCCGCCTTAGCAGCGCCTACCCCAACGGCCGATGTGTGCATGGGCGTGACTAGGCCACTGTTACCGACCGGAGTCGCAGACGGGGCTTGATCCCATCTTGACCTCTTCTTGGCCGCGTCGGGGGCGCCGGGGGCAGGGAGTGATGGCGCTTGATCCCATCGAGATCGTTTGGATTTCCCTTCTGCCGACTCTGACGAGGGCTCGTCCACGGCAGTTGAAGCAACATCCCATCTCTTCTTGCGCTTCCGCCCGGTCGTTGCTGCTTCAGCGGACCCAGCCTCCGCATTCTCCTTATCCCCATCCTGGAGTGTTGCTGGGTGCTCGCCATCCGTCTCTTGTCCGTCTCGTCTTGCTTGAATGGCGCGTCGGACACGCTCCTCTTCCCTTTCGAGCTCTCTTCGCTCCATGATGTCTCGGTACGTATCGCCCTCTTCAGCAGAACCTCCCTGCTTATTAAACGCGTCGGCTCTGGTTGGGGTGAGTACGCGATCGAAACGGCGTTTCTGGTAGTCAGTTTCACGGTCGGCAATCCTTGTGCTGTTCTCGCCTCTTCCCGCAAACGGGTCATCCTCCTCGACTCCATTTCCATGAGCGAACTCGTCGATCTGGGCGCGGGTTGCCGTGTACTGGCCAACTAAGCGACGCGAGTCATCGACGTCTTCCATCTCCTCATCGCCCCCATCAGCGGACGGGATGGATGTGAGATAGCCTGCATACTTGTCGCCGCCATCGCGTTCGTAGAGATCGGTGTCGAAGGACTCGGTTAGCTTCGCCTTGGTGGAGCTCTCAGATCGTTGATTCTTGGAATCTCGGCCGCGCGACCCTTTCTTCGCAGCCGAGGCGGCGTTTCGCTCAGCCTGGAGCTTTCTAATGGTTTCGAAGTCAGCGTCGGACATGGTGAGAGAATCGACCGGACGCTGTCTTGACCTTTTCTAGGATGGGATCGGGGGAAAAGGAAAGGCTGGTCGATGGCGAACAAGTTGACGAGGTTTGAGAGTAGTCGCGATAAAGTGATAACGAGAAAAAGAACAATAAGTCGAGCTACGGCCAGGTTCACCTGTAATTGGTCTGCTTGGCATCCCAGTGAGAAGAAGTGGGGGCGAACCTTGGAAATTGGAAAAATTGCTCTCTTCTTGTGGCTGGTGCATAAAAGTGGCGCAGACTCACTTATACACGTGACCCGTCTCAATTCGCCCAACACCGTGTAACGTGACCGTGTAACTCGACCGACCTGCCTCAACTTTCTCTTACGAGGAAGTCAAGTATACAGTTTATAGCTACGTGTACATGTTCATATGGTCACCATTACTCAGACGTCACATCCGAGTTTCTACCGTCAAGCTTAGACAGGCATTTTGTAGATTGACTACCTGGCTAACCCGTCTCCAGACCAAATGCAAACGAGTGCTCAGCTTCGAGCTATAAACCTTAGTCTCCCTTCCTCGACTATCTCCGTCAGAGGCAAAAACTCTTCACCTGATCGAATAGAATCCTCTCCCCCGGACTAACTTGCTCTCTCTCTCTCCTCTCCAAATATACCACCTGATCCTCCATCTTTTCGGGCTGTATTGACTGACTAGACTCTCCTCCCAGTGCAGCCGGGGGACGAGACTGCAAGGCAATTCTGAAATGTACAAAGGGCGGCAGCAAAGAACTAATAACACGGGGGTTGGTGAACAAAACTAAACATGTAGACATTAATTGGTTGGCGTTGTCGTGACTCGTCAAAACGCCAAAGATTAGTAAATCCTCGGCGGATATTTCCCTTTTCTCTTTTCTATATCCTCCTCACTTCTCTCGCCTTCTGACCTCTCGGCTTGGGTATCATTTTTTTTCTTGTAATCTCGAGCTCCCTGATCTTTCCTAAGAATCAGGTCCGTTACTCCGCAATTCTAGGAGCTCCGCCGGTCTCGCTGAACGACGGGTGCTCCGAAGGATACTTCGTATCCTACTTCGGTTGGCGCAACTTGGTGGTCTCAAGTTGACCTCGTTCGTACCACCTATCAGACGTGGGGAGCCCCCGGTCTACCTTGACCTAAGGACTGAAGCAGCTCGTGCGGTGGTATCCGTTGCATGCCGCTGCCACGATCGAACATCGAGGTCGGAGCCGGTATGTAACCCTCACGCTTCTTGCGATATCGGTCTAGCGCAAGGCCAGCCAGTACAATCAGTACCATGACGCCCAAGGAAATGGCCAGCCCGATGAGAGCAACGAATACAAGAGGCATGTCAGTATTCCCTGGCGGCACGATTAGTCTATGAACAAGAAAATTGAGATGGACAATAAGACTTACCTGCAGACGTGAAGAAGTTTTCGTGCTGGACAAAAACCCGAGAGATGGATCCAGTGGGAGAGTCGGTGCTGGAAGTGAGGGCGTAAGGTTGGACGGTTGTGCCATTGAAAATTGCGCTGGACGCAGTACCGAATCCAGGGATGTCAACTGAGCCGGTCATCATGAGGACTTGGTTAGAGTCCAATGTATCGGACGAATCGTGGGCGTCGTTCACTGTGAACATCTGCAGACTGGATATCTGAGTCCTGGCGCCCAATTCTACTCCGGCAGATTTCCAAGTGGAACCGTCGTACTTCATCAGATATGTCGAGCCGTCAGGTTGAGTGCCCGTGGCCCAGACCTGGTTCCTTTCACGGTTTGCCGGCGTCAGAGCGGTAACGGGACCGGGAAGATCGGAAGCGCCTGGGAACTCGCTCCAGTGGGAACTTGAGGCATCGTACGAGGCCAAAAACGCGCCCGAGTTGCTTATTGTCAGGTTGCCGCCGGCATACAGAACAGTATCGGTCGACCACATCATATCATTCACATCGCCGTCTAACTCGAACCCGGGCCGATTCCACTGGCTGCTGTCTGTGCTGAAAAGACAAACGCTGGGGCAAGGCAGCGAGCCGGCTTTGTCAAAAGTCCCGCCAACGTAGATGTCGCCGGAATTTGGTCGCAAAGTAATCGAGGAGACGACTACATTGCTGCCGCCCAGAGCCGGTGGTTGAGCGTTGAATGACATTGACGCAAGGTTATATGATAGGAGGCCGTTGATGGTAGATCCTTGAATAGTACCGTTGACCCGTCCACCAGCAAATACATTGTTGCCCTGAAGCGTAAGCGCCAAGAATACCGAGTCTTCGGATATCTCTGTGCCCAGGCCCGTCACCGCGTTGGAATCCGCACCGTCGATAAACGCAAGGTTGTGAATGGTCGACCCATTGGATGCACTCGCAGCGAAGTGCCCGCCAAGGACCGTCACATTCTTCCCGTTATCATCTTCGTAGAATGCACCGGTAACTACACCAGCTACGGTTGTGCTATTCGCTACGCTTGCATGCTGAGTGGAACCACTGGTAGAGTTGGTTGAAGTGCTAGCCGGCTGGATCTTGATGGGGAAATTGCCTAGTTCTTCCGACAGAGTTACTGTGCCGGACGCGCGAAGAACCTGGGAAGATACCGACCCTGCGTAGAGGGTTTCGTTGTCCGACACCGCGACAGACGTCGAGAGAATACCGGCCAGGAAGGGAATTGGCCCGTCGAGGTTCTGTAACCAGTTGCTCCGAGACTTGACCCAGACAGCAAAGCCTTTGGCCTCGGCGGCTGTGTTGTCGCCGAATGCGAGCAACTGCGTAAAATCGCCCGTCAAGGTAATCACGTCTTCAGCAGCGCTACCGCTCAGGTTCAAGGTCGACGGCACAATACTTGCTACCGCTCCATCTACACCAGCTCCAAGTGGCGTCCACTCATTGCTCGAGCTGTCGTAGACGGCAACGTTGGCTAGTCCTGATGTGGAACCGTTCTGAGTGTTGTTGAACCTGCCGCCGACAAATAGTTGATCTTGGCTCAGGTACATCGACATGACCTCGCCGTTCAGGCCACCATCAAGAGGTACGGTCTGGCCGTCATTGTCGATGGCGGCGATGTTGCGCACATTGTCAGCAGTGAAGTTTCCACCGACAAAGGTTCGGTCGTTAGTAGCGACCAGCGAGGCTACCGCAGAGTTGGAGGTGAATGTGGAACCAAACTTGATGAAAGCAGAGGTGGAAAAGTCCGAAGAGTTGATGGAAGTCTGGCTGGGATCGTACTCGAACAGGCTATTTAACCCACCCGTGGAGTTGATCAGCTCGAATCCAACTCTCTGGGCTACCATGACGAAGTCGTCCCCGGGTATAGAATCTGATTGACCGGCCACGGGCGTCATTGTGATGCTTGGGCGGAAGGAATCAGAGCTGGCATCGACTGACCCAATGTGAAGCTGGTCGTACTTCTCGAACTCGTTAGTCTGGAACAGGACTTTGGTCGGCATTGTCTGGTTGACACCGCTAGATGACAATGTCCCTGATACGCTGACTTGGCCACGGCTCAAGCATGTGTTGTCTTGGAGACAGCCTGGCGTGTATAACTTGATAATGTACTCTCCAGACTCTTTGATATCTGGGTAGAGGACGACGGAGGCGGCATCAGCGTCCACGGGTTTCGGTAGCCGAGCTGACAGGTACTGCGAGTTGCTCTGCCCTGATGGAGTCACGGTCCAGGTTCCTGTAGTCGTTGCCTTTGAAGGTGTCGTAGTATTGGCACAACTCGGCTCGTTGAGATCATTGACCGCATAGGCAAAGATATCGTTCTGGAATAACTGTATTCCATCCAGACCACCTCCGTTGCCGTACCAAGCGGACACATCAATCCTGAAGCCATTCATTCCAATCGTGTTCACGAAATGGAAGTCCTGAAACTTGACCGACGGATCATCGCTAAGCGGGCATTCGCTCGTGCACGTGAGATTCTGGTTAGTAGCCGGGTCAATGTAGGTAAAGTTCAAGATGCCGTTGATCGGTTGCGCGGTGAACCTCCAGGTCTTGGTGCCACGGCCGTCCTGGTGCGTGTTGTAGAGTCGGAGCTTCGTAGGCTCAAATCCGACATTGAAAGTCGCCCTGAACGCTCCTGGGGTGCTGTCTTCCAAAAGCCAGGTACTCCCAGCCCCATCAACACCACCAGTCTGACAGACAATGTTGGACGGGTCGCTGAAGCCCGCTGCTGAGGTGCTCTGGTCGGCCTCGATAGTCGCCGTAGACAGATTAATGACCTGACCATCAGGCGTGCTTGGCGTGCTTGTGTTTCCTAGACCGGTAAAGCTACCCCCAAAGATGATATTCCCGCTTGGGGCTTTCGCGATAGAGGTGACTGGTCCGTTAAAGCCAGCGAATGGTAAGCTTGCCCAAGCTTTCGATGCGAGCCATGTTATCGCATTCGTCGAGTCCACCGCCCTGAAGCTACCCCCAACGTAAACCTTGCCGGCCGAGTCGTCGCATAGCAAGCTATTTACTTGACCCGAGAGATTGGCTATTTGAGTGACCTTGGAGGTATCAGGGTCGAATGAAGCGATTCCCGGCGATTGCACGCCTCCTAAGCTTGTGAAGTTGCCGCCTAGAATGACCTGTCCTTGGAACACACACATGGTCTGAATAGATGCGTCTGCTTCCAGAAGACTCTGGAACGCCCCATTTGGCAGTCGGGCCAGCAGCTGCTCAGAGCCATTGGTGTTGGAGGGCTGTTCGGTCTGTCCTTCATACTGGTAAAGTGAGATACCGCTGAAGTCGCCGGCAATTCCAACTCTTCCTAACTGGCTCGTGTCGAGACTCGCGTCGGGTATCGAATTAAAGGTTATGGCTCTGGAGAAGGAGGCGAGTGAGGTGAGAACAAGAAGCCATGACGATGACATTGGTACATGTGTGCGCGCCGTCATCGTCGTCGCAGAACTCGGACGCAATGAGATCCTCATAGCGATCGCGATCAGGGACCGAGGCAATGGCGCCTTGCCTCGGTCTTAAATTAAGGAGCGCTTTCGACTCTTTGGACACGACGCAACTGTTCTAGTGTTTGGCGCAGTCCATAACCTCGGGGAAATTGGGTATATCGAGCGCGTGTACGACTGCGTAATTGGATCTCTCGACTGTTGCGTGGGTGTGGATTGATTAAAGCGTACCAGGTATCGCGACGTGTTTTGGGTTTCGGTCTATGATGACGATTCGAAGGATATTAGATTAGTGAGTAATAGAAATAAACGAATGTATTTGCCGAGAAAACTGCTGGCGACGAGAGAAATTGACCGAGCTCGAAGGTGTCAATCGACGTTTTGTTGGAGTTACTTGGCGAGTGTTGATTGCTGCTCGACTCGATTTCCAAGTTTTTCTGTTCTAGGAAATTGACGGATTCGATGCAGGCGAACGCGAGATGGGGCGGTCAGGTCGGTGCTACAGCGCTGGTCAGTGCTGGTTTAGAGGGTGATTGGCAGCCCAAGTCGGCCTAGGCGTGCTAAGTGTGCTGCTCAGTGTGCTGTCATTAAGTGGGACCGTACCTGCACTGGTACCTTATTAGCTCGTCCACTCAGACTCCTCGACCAATTTCTGATCGGGTTTAGCCAAATCAAAAGGGATGAAGTGCCTTTTTCTACACAGATAGCAGATTGGCCCGCGTTGTACAGATACGACAAACAAACAATCTGTATTCTCAGGGCAGAGGGGATAGAGGGGGGAGAGGGTGCGCAGGATGAAGCCTGCTCGGTAATTCTTGTGTTCATAGACGACAAGAAAGGGGGGGAGAACTTATTACTGACCAGTTCAATTCCGATGCCAATGCACGATGTGACATCCAAGAGGTGGTATGCCTGCACGGGTGTAGCCTGATGCCAGTTTGCCAGTTGTAATACCTTCGAACGGGTGCGATGCTTCCTAACCGCCAGACACTTCTTTTCCGTATCTAGAACGCGACGATTCGGACAAGTGGCCTAGATTGCCGAGCACTTTGTCTTGTGGAAAGATGTCGGGTGGGCGGGTGATTCTTGGGATTCGAAACGAGCGACGCGGGAAATCCGAATGAAGACCCTTCGATGTGAAATGAGCGGATGTGCGAGATGGTTTCGTCACGGTGTTCAACGTGTGCTAGATAGTCTTTTGCTGTCGTGTGCCGAATGCTGTCCTTAGATCAGGGGCGTTGGGAGAAGCGAACTGGATCGCCGAGATGGAACGAGTGACTAGAATAAACAGAGAGAAAATAATTAGCTAAAAAGAAGAATGCCGTATAGGCAAAGAACAGCAGAATCAGAAAGATGCGCCGATTGTCGCAGTCTTCCTATCGCCGTCTCGAAGGTTAGGGGGAAAGGAGTGACTATTGTTTTTTATTTTTTTGGTGTTTTCCTCGTCTTCGTCTAAACGGTCAAAGGGAGAATCGACTAGAGGTCGAGGTGTCCCACATAAAGAAAATGAGCAGAGGCAGGAACTGGAAAATTAGGTGGTCAGGGAGGATCTGCACCTGCAGTAGCGCAAATTTTCTGCTGATTTTCTCGTGTGGACGTGCGTCTGGAGCAAGCCCAGCCAGCCAGTCCAGCCAGTAGCCTAGCGAGTAGCAGCCCCAGCGGCCCAGCGGCCCAGCAACCCCAGGCGCCAAAGAATAACGGCTTGCCATGCAGCCATGCGGATTGCGGATATAGGTACATAGGTACCTACCTAACCTGACAGCCTAACACACAGACACACCGACACAGGTAAGGTGCTTACAGGGGCTGCTCCTGAGCTCAGCCACACGCTTATCCTCCTAGGCTGCGACTCGTCTGGTCTCATCCAGTCCAGAGCCGAGCCGGTTGCTACCCTGAAGCCATCTGAAGTTCTGTTCTTCAGTGGTATCGTCTGTGTAACTGTCTGAGGTTTGGGGTGCATACGCCCTTCAGTGAGCTGAGAGTCTTCGGTGCAACCGTAATACGTACAGGTCGCAAAGGCGTTGTCATCAGATAAAAAGAGCCATTCCGCTCTCCATGCATTATTATACTACATAGTAAGTATGTAATGTTTAAAGATCTACCTGCTGCTAGATAATAACAATGTACGTAGTTAATATCGAAGAGGATCTTATACTCCCCCCAGACATCCATATCGCCCAGATCGCCAAGGAGGAGCAAGACAAGCTCGGAATCTCATCAGACAGAGATCCGACGTGCATGGCATGAGCGGTTATCTGCCTACCAATCTATAGACAAGTATTGGTTCTGACGAGTTCTCAAGGGAAACCTGAACATATGTAGCGATCCGCGCAGGGGCCTGGGTTTGATATCTTGGTTCATCAGACCCGCCTCATTCATGCTTCAACATGTGTTTCCGATCCAGCCCACCGCAGAACACCCAGGAAGGGGCCTTGCAGGCTGAATGCATACCTGACTATCTAGTACATACATGTGCGTAGGCAGGCAGCCCTCGTCACGGCATAAAACTACTATTATAGTAGAACCAGGCATCGAGTGCCACCCCTTGGTAGCATATTCTGGTGATTGCTTCTACCGAGATCGGTGTATTCATAAGAAGCAGAGGTAACGACCCTGTCAACCTCTCTCATGCTTCTCATACACCAGTATGTACTACGCAGTACAACATGTAAAGACGATTATGTATAGACAAAACATTCCTTCGTTCTTCATTCTTCGTTCCTCGTCTCTCATGGCTTGACGTTGACGTTATCGGTCTGCGAGTCGTCCAAGTTCATCCGAATCTTATACTCGCGAGGACTCTCAAAGAGCTCGGGCTTGCCACCCCATATGCCTCGTTTCTGGGCCTTGGCCGTCTTCTCTGCAGCCCTGTACTTCTCTTCGAGGCCGCCGAATTCCACGCCCGTCTTCGCTTCGTATGTCGTGGCCAGGCCTCTTTTCAGCATCTCCAAGCCAACATCTCGGCGGAACAGGAAGCGGCGCACGAATACAGTGGCGACGACACGGTCGTATTGGTCGCGTCTATGGAGCTTCGCTCTCACTCTTCGGCCGAGTATGTAGCTCGATAGCCAGGCCAGAGCATCGGTCGAAAAGGGCTGGGCGGGTCGTCCAAAATGAGCCCCTTCAGGCGCATCAACACCCGCAATGCGGATGGGAATCTAGTGCAGTCTACGTCAGCTAGGGAGAAGAAAAGGTGCGTAACCGTGGGAGGAGCATAGTAAAACGTACAGTCTTATTTTTCAACTCGGCTCTCTTAATCGGAACTCTTCGCAGCCAGCCCCATCCGGCCAGACGTCCACCCGGCGTGTGGTACAGGTGGAAATTGTCCCCGTCGCCGACACTGGTCACGCGGCCAAAGAGACTTCTCTTCCTGAAGAACTTGGGCTGGATATGGACGGTTCCGGGGATGCGGCGCAGGTAGGAGCGGTATATCTGCACGGAGACGAGGACGGTAGTCGTCAGGAGGAGGGTCGGGACCCAATTTCTAGGGTCCTTATAATGCTGCCAGTCGGTCCCGTTCAGGCTGTCGGACCAGGAGACCGGTTGTCGCCGAGAGGGTTCCTCGTTGTTGCCCACGTCATCTTTTCCGCCTTTCCCGGAGGCAGAGGTGAACGGCCATACCATTATGGATGTGACTCGAACAAGACAACGACCGATCCCAAGCAGGCGGTGTGCTATTTGAAGAGGAGTGTTTGGGGGTCGGGCTCGACGATAAGACAGTTGTGGGTGTTGTGACTTTTCCTAAAAAGGCATAAACGGGCACAAGATGGGGACTTATCTTATCGCCGCTTCGCTCCTGCACCCCGGCAACGAGTGCCAAGCCAGATGGTATGTTGTAGCCGAAGAATAGAATCAAACTGCACTGCTGCAGAAGCCCCTGTCTGCGGAGCGGAGCGTGCAGCTACGAGTAAAACCAGCAGCTCATTGGATGATATCCTCATACAGTGCCCAGGTATGTACGACATGTACATATCCAAGCCCCAGGGACGTGGGCTGGTGGGCTGCGTGGTATTGGAATGTTGGAAGTGAAACAGCCACCACCTAAGAGGGACCTGGATAGCTTGCTGAGCTCGAGTAAATAGATGGATCCTTTTTTACCTCTCAAGCCCTGTAGATACCTTGCCTGCTCAGCTGTAAATAGCTCTCCTTTTTCTTCTTTGCCATATCAATATCGAGTATCTCATACCGATCAATCAGAGCGAAGCTTCGATTCCCCTGCCGACCTCTGCCGAACTACGTACCTCTACTGTCTCCCTGAGGATAAACCGGAACTAAGTCGATCATCATTCACAAGCAACCATTCCTGTTTTTACGCACCATACGTAGAATGTCGATTTCTCCCCTCGTTCAACACGCCTAACATTAGAGTGATTAACTAACAGACCTGGATCTAATATACGACGGCACTCATTGGTTTATCCTACTCAGTTTCTAGGTTACCTTGCCTTGCGGCCTAATAAGTTGTAGGCCGGGCAGAACTGTCTAAATGTCGGCCTTAGCAATTTCATAATGCCCAACCCCCATCGGCAAACGATTCAGTTGGTAGAGCCGGAGCGGCGATCGCTTCTCCGCAATTCCGAACCCGTTCCAGAGCAAGAGCCGTTTCCGGGCTACAACTCCAACGACCATGCTCAGCTGCCCGTATACACCAACATTCATCGGATACGAAGGGACGTCGTCAGTATAGTTGAAGACTACCTCACGTTCGAGCAACTAACAGATCTGCGACTTAATATCACCGTCGTCCGGCCACTGGTAGACAAACTCTACGAGCAAAATGACATATCCATAGGTGAGCAAGGCACCGACATGAAGCATTGAATCCTATCCCGCTGGTAACGCCGGAGTCTCGAAGTGAACCGACACTAATAGCAACATAGTCTACTGTCTGCTGGTGAATCGGACCCGGTTTCTACACGAACAGGAGCATATGACCAATAGACAAAATGCTCACTTTACGAGAGCAACACTTTGTGAGCTGGTGGCGACTCGCATTCTAAGGCGCTTCGGCGACAACAACCCAGGCTCCGAGGGACTGCTTCTCCTCGCAAACATCCTGGTCGCCGGCTTTGGTCCATTTCAGAACGCACCCGAGGATGTCTGCCAAGAAGCATTTCTCGCTCCGACGTGGAGCCAGAATAGAACGCTCCCGGCTCTTGAAATTGCCATCCTGAGTGGAAGCAAATACTTCCTCAGCTCCACGCACTGCCAGAAGGTGTAAGTGGGAATATGGACCGGTTCGACGGTCACGACGAACGAAGCTCACACGTCCCAGGATCAACGCCATCTACACCGGACAGGTTATTTATACACCCGTAACCTTTGGTATGTCTTAAGTCTTTTCATTCTAACCCAGCTTCGGTTGGCTGCACCAACAGGTGGCACACCTATATATTTCATGGAACTGACTGCTTGGTAGTATGTTACAAGATTTTCCCTTTGCCCAGTTCTTGCTGGCAAGATCTCCGTCCAGAAACAAGTCCCCATGTCCCCTTACTGACACGCACAGCTGGATATGATACCGGACAGGTATAAGCAGAGGCCCATCTCGCTTTATGAGCCACGCGAAGCCCCGATGCTCAACCAATACCGTCTGATAGTACCGCGAACGCGGAACTACCTGGAGATGGTCCAATTTGTTATACTGCTTGCCTTATACCTCCTCTTTATGTTTGAGCGTAAACCGGACCACCTTAGCGTTTTTGAAATTGCCTTTTCCGTGTACGCCTTCGGCTGGGTCCTGGATCAGTTCGCAACAATCTTAGCCCACGGATGGTACATCCATACTGAACTCTCTTTCTTCTATGTGTTTGCTAACCATGGTAATAGGAGCGTATATACCCAGAATCTTTGGTCGTTCCTGGATGTTATGTTTGCGATAGTCTATTGGATCTATCTCGTATTGAGAATCTATGGGTGGAAGACCGGTCGACCAGAGCCGGGTCAACAGGCGCTTGACGTACTCGCGATGGGCGCACCAGTACTGGTACCTCGCCTGGCCTTTAGCGCGTTCCCGGATAACCTGGTCTTCTTATGCCTACGGTCAATGATGTCAAAGTTTACCCTGGCTACGTTCGTGGCTGCTTGGTAAGTAACTAGGAAGCACTTTTAGTACTCCGAGGTGGTGTCTTCCAGAGCTGACGTTGACTAGGTGTTTCTTTGGGTTCCTTCTCTCCATGGTCTGGCTTGCCGAAGGGCGCCACAGCTTCTTGTAAGTGATTGAGCCAAATAGCGGGCTTGGGTGCTAACAGTGAGCAGAAATATCAGTAAATGGATGCTCTGGATTTGGTTCGGACTGGATGGCAGCGGCATCTCGCGTTCTGTAAGTGATACTATATTCCTGTGAACGCACTTATCAGCCTAATATGTTTATTGCACAGACCGAGTTTCACTGGCTTCTAGGCCCGACCTTGATGATCACATTCGCATTCCTGGGCAACACACTATTCTTGACGATACTGGTTTCGATGCTTTCGAACACATTCAGCACCATTGTTGCCAACGTTACCGAGGAGACGGAATTCAGGAAGGCCGTCATGACGCTCGAAGGCGTAAAGAGCGACGCGATATTCGCATACCAACCCCCATTCAACATCATTGCCCTGTTCGTCTTGGTTCCCATGAGGTTCGTGGTGAGCCCACGCTGGTTCCATAAGATCCACGTAGCCACGGTTCGTACCATAAACGCGCCGCTGCTGCTCCTCATCGCGGTTGTCGAGAGGCGCCTCCTATGGTCGAATACAGAGCTGGCTCAGTATCCGACTGAGCAGCTGCCGAAGAAACGACGAATCCGCAACTGGTTCTGGGAGAGATGGTCAATAACGAGCCACGGCGATATCTACGCTGTTTTCGATATTCCCCCGCCAGAATCAGTCGAGCATGACATTGCCGTCGATGACGAGATGACCCACCACCTGATTCGAAGACAGTTTGCGCGCCAGCAAAGCTCTGCGCTCATCGAGACAAAAAAGAAACAGGACAGCGGCGGCGCGAATCAAGAACCCCCGACTCCGTCGCAGAAGGCACCCAGTCGCAGGGACTCCATAGCCACGTATGGGATACTGACGGAGCAGATACGCACCATCATGACTGAGATGTCAGAGAACGATGACCTGATAGGCCGTCTGGGCGCGGTAGAACGTAGCACGTCGAGGATCGAAGAGATGCTAGGAAAGTTAGGTGGCAATGTGGGTGCTGGCAATACTGAAGAAACAGGCACTACAGGACAATAACAGCAGCGGATACTTTGAGTTGGTATGGACATATATACATGTGACACTACGGCTAGGTGGTTAGGTTTTCCAAAGCGCTGGCGTTATGTACACTTGAGTAACAAAATTGTTGGCCAAATACATCTATAAGATAGACACAGACACCTGCCTAGGTGCCTAAGATACTGTATCAAACGAATTAGGTCTGGTGCCTTTTCAGATGGAGAGTTCATTCCGCAAGCCAGCACCGTATTTCATCCCAAGTGACTACCTCCTACCTGGTGTAATCGTCAGAGCATAGTGATATCTTGTGTTCGCTAGTCACGAGAAAGTCACTGGAGTTTGTTTTTTGCCAATTACCCGGATGGCCTTGAGGATTCAACTCTTGAGTCAAGGTTAAGGGAAAGGACTGCACAACTTCTACTTTCTACAACTTATATTTAAACTACTTTCGCGCAGAGTCAACTTCGTGGCTACTATTTAACTGCGTCGCTACCTCCAGACCGTAACGAAAAGCAACGCGATATCCCTATCGAAGTATTCGTCTCGAAGAGAATCTCGAAAAGAGAAGATATGTGTAGAACAATGCGTATGTATAATCTACTTTCTTCCTTTCCTCCATTTCCCTCCCAGGCATCATGATTCTTCTCGGGCATACCACGTCACCTTTTCCCTCGTAAGACAGTACCACCTACCACCTACCTCAGCGATCTTCACTTTCCTCCTTCCCCCCCAACCCCTTATTCCCAGCACGTCAGTCAACCGGATAGTCGAATCGACACTAACGTCATTTCTCCTGTGTAAAGACTGGCGCAGCCGCTGCTGCGGCCACCACTGGCTGCAGATCCAGCAGCCGTGCTACCCGGGGTGCGGGTTCGACGCGTGCAGCGGTTTCGGGGACGGCGTGGCGCGGGAGCCGTCGCCGACGGCCTGGGCCGACGGGCTCTGCCCCGCCTGCCTCATGCCCGGCTGCTACGACACCAACCAGATCCGCATGGTCATGCACATCCGCAGCCGCTGGCGCTGGGGGCTCGGCCCCAGCCGCTGCGACCCCGGCCTCGAGTGCGCCGTCATGTGACGCGACGCGTCGCGCGTGACGAGAGACGAAGAGAAGAGGGGTTGGGAACGAGAGAGGAGTTTGGTATTTGGCATATGGCATATCGTCTGTCCCCGAGGGGACTACGAGGGGCACGGGCAAGGGCCTTTCCAAGAAAATAATCAGAAAACACTGGGAGGACGTTAAAGGCAACGTTTCCAAACGACGCAAGCAGCTTCTTGGGCGAAACGAGGTTGGTTTATTGGCTCATTATGGTGTATGCCGTATCACACTCGGGTTCGGGACTGATTCGGGCTACAGGTTACAACATCCCGCAGACAATAATGCTTGCTGGGATCACGACAACGACCGTCGCGGACGTAGGTCGCCTCGGCGCTATCGGGCGTAGGGCGTAGGCCAAGCCGGAAGCTTAGGCGGATTAGCGATTACCCTTCTCACGAATGCAAACATACGTTATTAGTATAAAAGGTACCAGGTAAAACATGTGGTCATCTCGTGAATGCGTCAGAGTTCATAGTCGTGCTGGGGCCGTAATGTGACTCGATGGGAACACGGCACACCTGTCGTCCCTCCTATGGTAAAGGCAAAGGTCGGGAATATCACGTGCTTAGACTCGATTGAAAAAAATTTAAGCTCCGTTTTGATTGCCTTCTATTATCCAACCTGATCACCTAACCGTCGTTTTCTTCCCAGCACAGATGCTGCCAACGCCGGACACGTCGCACGTGGCGTACGAGAGGATATACGAGCCGGCCGAAGACTCGTTCCTGCTACTGGACACGTTATCTTCCACCACCGAGACAGCATTTCTCCAGGGCCGTTTCGGAGATGGCTACGCGCCGCTGGTGGTGGAGGTAGGCCCCGGCTCAGGGGTGGTCATCGCCTTCGTCAACGCGTACGCGCAGGCCCTCTTTGGATCTCGGAAGGTCCTGACCGCGGCCGTCGACGTAAACGGCCACGCATGCAAGGCCACCAACGAGACCGCAAGGAAGGCTGCGATAGAGAACGCCGCAACCCATGGCAGATTCCTTGGGGCCGTCCAAGGAGACCTCGTGGGGCCGCTGAAGTCCCGGTCGGTGGACGTCTTGATCTTCAACCCGCCGTACGTCCCGACGCCCGAGCTGCCCAAGCAGCCGGGCCATTCGTGTCTGCCGCGGGCAGACACGAAGCCGACGTTCGACCAAGATTCATATATGCTCTCGCTGTCATACGCGGGCGGCAAGGACGGCATGGAAACAACAGATAGGCTAATCGATAGCCTGTCAGAGGTGCTCTCGAGCAAAGGGTGCGCGTATATCCTACTATGCGAGCAGAACAGGCCCGAGGAAGTCAAGGAGCGGATTCGAGGACTCGGAGACGCTTGGAAGGTCGCGACAGTAGGGTCTAGCGGAAAGCAAGCCGGATGGGAAAAGTTGCAGATCATCAGGATCTGGGTAGAATAGGCAAACGGCGACTTTCGTCAACGAACTTTTATTGTTCTGGTGAGCTTTCAGCTCTTCACGTGAAATTGAAAAGACGAAACAAGAAATATGGTGGTGCAAGGAGCCATACCAGCTTGCCACTTTCTCAAGTTCTTTTTTTTCATTTGCCTCCAACGCCGTAGTAGTGGTGTCCACTGTCTCCTGTACATCGAATATAGCGTTGCCCGAATTGCAAAAAAGCACACCCATTTCCATGCCCTATCACGCGTATTCGGGTGTTCCTTGGTTGACAGGAGGGTATTGATCAGTTATGATACCCGCGATTATTCCACGTCCTAAGGTGAGAAGTATGTTTACGGTCTGCCCCGTCCACGACCGCGGCCTCGTCCTCGTCCTCGGCCACGTCCTCCACCTCGCGCACCTCTGTCTGCCACTTCCTTTCGCGCCTTGTTCTTCGGTTTTACCGAGTCGTCGATGAGGAGAGTGTCCAGCGGCAGAGAATCGGGCAGGATGAAGTAGCGGATGGTAGAGCCGCGGATGTTCATGGTGTCCAGGGAGATGGGATCTTGACCACGGGGGGTCATCTTGACCGTACGCAGGGCTGTGTTCATCAGCGGCGAGACCGAGGTGATTGTGCCGTGTACGATTGTTCCTGGCGAGGAGTTTTGTTAGCTAAGGTACAGTACCGGTGAATGGGACATTGCGCATACCATTCTTCAGCTCAATCGTCACCGTCTCGTTGGCGCACTTCATCAAGAACCTAGCAGACCATTAGCACCAGAGCCCGTAGATGCAGCTCTGCCAACTGGCAATTTAGCACAGTAATGCGCTGAAGAAGACTTGAAGAGTGAGCTTACCTGACTAGCTTCATCTTGAAAGACTTTCTTCGTGTTCGGTGTGGGAGACGAAAGAGATCAAAGCTCGGGATGTTGCGGTAGCCTTTCTGGTTGGCAAGCTCTAAAAGTTGGCGGTCGCGTTTTTAGTGAGCTCGGATAAGGTAAGCAAAAGTTTTGAAATTTGATATCGGCCAGGCAAAGATCACGTGAGAGCGATTGCTACGGCGCAAAGCCCGCCTGCACTGACCACATGCAGGTACCAAGCTAAGTATCGAGGTACCCTGAATTTTCCATATCCGCCATATGCACATCTGAGCTTTATGTACATGTATGTACCTGTATGTACATATGGTATATACAAACCTGCAGCATCAACTTGGGCTGCCAAACGCTCATGCGCATCTGCATTGTGCAGGTTATTCATGTGAGAAAGAAGTGATTGGGCTGCTAGGTATAACTGGTTTTATTCACCATATCATGGATATGATGTTGCTCTCGATCCAAAATATAGACAGAGACAGGCCTAAAGTATCGATAATACGAATTCCAGGGGTCTGAAATGCTGAGGTATCTCTACGCAACTAAACCAAGACCGCAGCGAACTCTCCAAGGGCAAATTCATATGGGTGACGATATAGTCGTGATACCTCACTCATTTGTCCTTCTCGTTCTCATTCTCAGACACCTTCTCCCACTCGTCCTCTGTGCTAGCACTCGACTTGGAGCCCGATGAGGGTTCCCCTCGGAGCTTCAAGTCACCCGCTTGCTCCACTGCTTCCACCACTGTGCTTCCCGGTGCGGGCTTCCCCTTTGCGACAAATATTGTTTCCACCTCCGTCTCGCTGTCTTCCGAGGCTTGCGCGGCGGCCCGTTGGTCCGAACGTGCCTTTTCCTTAGCCTCCTTGACTTGCGCCACCTTCAACTCGGCAGCGAACCAGTTGATCGACCACCAGAGCCCTCCACATAAGCATGAGAGTATGAGGAAGTGAATGCTGTAGGTTGCGACCAGCAGGAGAAGTAGAACGAGCTGTAGGCAGGCAAACGTGGCGTTGGTAGCGACTAGGAGAGTCGGTGTCGTGCCAGGAGTGAAGATGGACTCCCAGAGATCCTGAACGAAGCTAGCCATGCTTGATAACGTCGGAATATATTTCAACGTATGGATGCGACTGGCTTTTTGGGTGTTCAATCGATATGCGACAATAGAGAGCGTGAACTTTGCGGTGGTTGGCTTCGGTAGACTACAAGGTCGTAGAGGTGGGTAAGAACTCAGGAATCGGGAATATAAGCAAGAAAGCGGATCGTAGCTCAAATAAGAGAAATGTCAGGCACCCAGTAGACTGGCCTTATTTGAGGCCAGCGTGTTGCTAGGCAGACGGCGGGCAAAGCGGCTTGAAGACAGATAAACAAGGCGTACGAAGCTGGCCCGATTTAGCCACGACGCGATCAAAAGGGAACGACACCAGACGAGCGGGGCAGCTCCTCGTGATGATCTGAGCGTGTGGATGGCTAGCTCTTAACTCGGCGCCGTAAGAAGCGAGATATAGTCGTGAATGATGCTCTGAACAGATTTAAACAGCCGGAACCGTGATGAGCATGGACCGCCAAGCGGGTGAGTAGGTTGGAAAGGTCAAGAGTGTACTGGAGGAGGGGAGGACAGTGCTGTGTAAATACAGGATAATGTCGATATGGATGTACGTGGGTAGAGGTACCTGACGAAGCCTGGGCCTGGACTGGACTGCTGCCCAGGTGCTGGCAGACAGGTTGGCGGGCTAGCGGACTGGCGGGGAGATAAGCGAGGCGGGGCTTTTGGAGGGGTTCAGGTTACAATCTCTCATCGTCCCTCCTCTGGCTTATCCAACACTCCCTAAACAGCAAGAGTGCCTAACGAGCTAATCAATGCGACGTCAACTTTTCGTATTGTACCGATGCGCCGAGGTACAGCTCTTCCGTCACCCGGATTCCCTGAGGGAGGCAGATGTCAGGGCGTATAGCATTGAAGATGCGCATGCGTTTGTATCGCTACATCAGGCACGTATAGAGAGTCACGATGAGTCAATCTCGAAGCTACCAAGGTGTCTGTATCTCCAAGAGATTTCTACCTACCTAAGGTACGGAACACGTAACAGCCTTGCTCTGAACACATACTACTCACACATACACCTGCCTACATACAGACCTGTAGGTAGACAGCAAATATAGCCATGTAAGCATCGTGAGCCTGGGACGACGGCATCTTCACAATCCACGATGATTTGCCATAATAGCTTATCGATAGCCAACTATGTGATATGTAAAATACGACATAGCAAATACCTACATATACGGTATGCCGCATGTATGGGTGTTTCGCCGATCCTCTTTGACCTACGCGCAGGCGCCCTCTCTCCCTTGTGACAGGCCAATCAAAAGAGAAATCTGCCTCTGCCAAAGGCTTCAACAACGCAAACTCTCAAACGGGCTGGCAGAGCGATCAATCACCTGGCGTTTGCCAACTGGAGCCACGCTTCCCACCCTCTTTATTGTTGCCCAGGCACTCTCCTTCCAAGTACCTGAGGTAGAAAGCACCGATATGCAGAAATCGAGTTCCCAAAGGCCTACATAGTGTCATAGTACAGCTTACACTGATTGATATCTACATATTGTGGATACGCGTATACCTTCCTACGTACAAGTTGCCTACCCGGCATACATAGTGCATACCTACCCGCTTTCATGCCTGCCTCCAACACATGTCAACTGAGGCGCATACATCTTCCTTCAGGTTTCATCGCCGCACTCTAGATATCTCTGCAACAAAGATAAACGTATTTCCCCGTGCGCGCGCCTACTCGGTATACTTCAGCTGCCTCTCGCATTCAATCCTCAGCATCGGTCGTCGGTGTCGATCAGCACCTTCGACAGCATGCGATTCCGCGCTCCAAGTCACCTCTAGTATCAAGCGACAGCATAATCGAGTGACATTCTCATTCACGCAGCATCATGGCCAACAGTGCTAACTCCAGCTGCTCCAACTTCAAGGACCTGCTACTGTCCCACTCGCAAGCGAGGCAAGAGAACGGTCAATACCTATCCGAGTCGGCCTCTTCCGACCTTCCCTCGCGCGAGCCGCCCGTACCGAACCTGTCCAGACTGCTCAGAGGAAAGGAGCTGGAGTGGGAAGCTGTGAAGGCTAAGCCCCGACCACTGCAGCTACTCGACTTACCGGTTGACATATTGAGGTTGATTGTCAAGGAGGCAAGCTCGAACGGCCCGTTTAGAACCCGTGTGAGTGTCGCTGACTGTTGCGCCGCAGGTCACCAATACGAACGACCTGACGTCGCTAGCTTTGACGAATTCCATACTCTACTACCTTACCGTGCCTTACATCTACACCCGCTTCGATATCGTCTGGCCCGACGACACGAGTACGACATCCGACACTAAGAATGTCGATGCGCTTACGTACGGACTGTCTACGCTATGCCTGGGCAGTAAATTCGCCCAGAGGAAAAGATGGCTGCAAGGAAGCTCTCCGGGGACTTCGAAGTCGTCCCAACGACTCGCCGACAACCATTACGCGAAATACACGCGCAAGTTCTCGCTTGGCAACGGACCCAAAGACTGGACCTCTGAATACGAAGTCACGAAGGAGAGCGGCAAGATGCTGGGGACTTTGGTAGCCATAGCTGTTGGCAAGATGGTCAACCTCGAGACTTTCGTTTGGGATATGCCAACCGGAGTTCTGTCCGAGGTTTTCATGGCCCTCGCGTCTCTACAGGATCACTACCCGGAGGGCGAATCGAAGCTCGACAAGGTCTGGGTTCGCTGGCATGATAATTCCGATGCGTCTGATCCTCCTTCCTCTATCTCGACTCCGATGCAACCGCCGCCTATGGTTATTCCACCCGTCGGGAGTACGGCAACTCCCGTGGGCTACACCCTACCTAGCGATTTCCAACCATCTGCACTGCGGCCGATCAAGTACTCCGAAAGTCATGTCGAATACCCGACTTTCAGCGTTCTGCCGTCCCTGAAAAGCCTGACGGTCCTCGACATAGATGAGCTCGCTTACCTAGACGAGATGTCGGTCCTCATCCAGCACTCAAGATTTAGGCTCAGAGAACTTCGGGTCGGAATCTCGTCAAAAGCGCGTTCGGCTGACTTTGCGCAGCCTTGGGATGCTCAAGTGCTGCAGCAGGTGGATCACGATGCGCAATGGCACGGTGAGAACCGGATTGGCGAGAAGCGGTTGGGGGGAGTTTTAGGAATCTTGGTTGGCAGGATATATGACATACGACGAAAGCCTGCCCCGAAGCTGCAAGAGGAAGAGTCAGCTGAGCCCGCGGCAGACCAAGACCCTATCCCCGAGTTTGACGGAGTTGAAGAGTTTGGCTCTCCAAGTTCTAGTAGTCCTGCTATACCTGTCACACACATGGACGATGCCTCAGTGCCTGGTGACGCACACTTGCAGGATCGGCCGCAGCACGACACTGCAACAGCGTCAGATCCGAGCAACGGTGAAGTGTGCGTAGAAGGAAAACGTCTCAATGGAAAGCTTCAGTTGGAGACGCTGGAGCTAGAGAGGGTACCGCTATCATTGCAAGTCTGCATTAAGGCCTTCGACTGGAGTGTCTTGACAAGCCTCACGGTCTTGGACTGCATGTTTGTTAACAGCCTCTGGAGAGCACTGAAGCGGCAGTTTCACCCTACGCCAGCACCGCATGGCTCGCCCCCGGGCACGCCATCTCAATATCACCTGAGCTTGAAACACATACATACTGATATGACCTCGAACACTCTTATCGGATTCATCAAGGAGACCCTAGCGCCGAATAGCCTGGAGGTGCTTTTCTTGCAGGATCGCCATCGTACCCTGGAAGCCGTCAGGCTTCATCACATATTCGTAGGTGCGATAAAGCGGAATAGACTAAGCCTGAAGAAGCTGCTGCTTGATAGCTCGCACAAGTCCGGGGATGGCCGTCGCTGGCTTACCTGGATGCTTAGTAGTGAAATGGTCTCCTACATCACTAGCGGGCGAATGCCCAATCTCAGGGAGCTCTCCGTGGCGCTCGACTATCAGAACTGGGTAAGCAATATACCATGGCCCCAAGCTAGCTAGCTGCAGCAGTGCCGACTGTCATGACTGACCAAATCTCTGTCTCTACAGCATCCGTTCCTCCAGCGACTTCCGAACATACCCCAGCTGCGCTCGCTGCACGTCACGCACATACTAGAGCTGGAGCACTTTTCTGGGAACTTTGAGTCCAAGGAACTGGCACTCCAACTTGTTGACATCATCACACTGCGTCCGGAAATCCAGCTTTGCTACGTAGGTATAGGATCGAAATGCTTCGAGATACTCGAGACTCGGCCGAGCGACGGTAGTAGCTCCGATGCCAGCGCCAACGGTGATCAGCACAGCAACAGCGCGATCGTGATCCACATGGACGACGACAACGAGAACGAGGGCAGCGAGGATGACGAGGAGACGGAAGACGACGACGATGATGTGAACGACGACAGCGCCAATGGGAACCTCATGGACGCGGCGGATGACTTGACTGACGCATCTGATGCTGAGTCTGAAACGGAGTCGGTGCAAGAAGGTGACCTGATCCAGTCAGCAGCACGGCTTCGGTTACGTGAGATACTGTTCTACGATGACAAGATCGCTATATTCAAGGCCAGACATGGGAGGCTCTGAGCGGTGACCCGAGGTATCATACCAGCGGGCCAGGGCCAGGGCCAGAGCAGGCCTGTGTTGTACTGTACTTTTATTTCCTTTGAGAGCCGCGCTGACGCGGGGCTATTATTCAGGACGACAAGCCTGATGGGACTCTAGGGTATCCGGAACCACGGAGCGGTTTTATAATACAAGGCGAATGCATTCCCCCCCTTGCTCTTCGTGCTGTTTCCTGCTTGCGTGTGAATGGAACGCTCTGTGAGAATATGTTCCGCTTCCATGCAGTTTTAGCCCCTTGTCGACTCTTCCAATATATGCAAGGGCAGGCTTCGGTACCTGCTTCGCTGGACGCCGGGCTGGCGTGTTGGCATGTTGGGCTGCTGGCTCGCAGGCTTCTAGATTCCCCTGCCCGTTCTGGGTAAGGAGAAGAAAAGATATGCTGGCCAGGTTGGCAGGTTGGCAGGTTGGCAGGCTGGCAGGCTGGCAGGCTGGCCATGTTGAAGAAAAAGGGCGCCACCGCTGAGCTGTATGGTCCCCGCTAAGCCTACATGGTACACATGTGCACACACGACATATGTAGAGCAGGGGTTCCGGGGACGAATCACCGTCTCGGCATCGTACAGTCTGCCAAGGGTATGTCTAGACGGTGCCTATCCGCGTCCAATAAGGCCTAATGCAGGAACTGGAATGAACAGTCGACCTTGGGCTTCTGGGTCTTCTCAGACTGTTCCTTTTTTTCCTTTTCTTTTCCCCTTCACCGTACCCAGCTTCTCTGACGGTCGTACAAGGGTGGTCTTTACCGCCATCTCACCTTGCTGGATCCTTTCAGCCCCCCCGGGAACCATGTGTACGTGTATGTATGTACGTGCTGAGAAAAGAGAAGAAGAAAAAAAAAGGCCCCGTTCACAACGAAACACTTTTTTCTAGCCCGTGCTGCCGTCCTCGTGGAAATTGCAGAAAAAAGATTAGTACATTGTATATGTGTGTCTCATTCTCACCGATAGTTGGTGCGGTTTTTTCCCCTTTGTCCCCTAAGCGGAAAGGCTCGTTGCAGAAAAAAAGATGCACCAAACGCTCTCGCTCTCCGCCACTTCGTCGACCACGGACCACGGTCATTCTCGCTACCCTATCTGCTAACCGCCTTTTTCAGGTAGAAAAAGTCGTCGGGAACGCGTACGGGATCCTGTATTTCTCTCCTCTCGAAATCTAGCCTCTGATACCTCCTGTTGTGCCATTTTGCTCCTGTCTCGTGCGCTTCGAACTGGCGGTGTTGGCCTTCTGCTGCCGTGTTATATGTACCTCCATCTTCGTCCCCTACAAAAGCTAGATCCGTCTTACAGCTGCTTCTCTTCCTCCTTCTTTCTCGTATAAGTCAACCGACCAG
This sequence comes from Hypoxylon sp. FL1284, assembly GCA_022432365.1. NCBI lineage: Eukaryota > Fungi > Ascomycota > Sordariomycetes > Xylariales > Hypoxylaceae > Hypoxylon > Hypoxylon sp. FL1284. Next base: position 2,839,692 of record JAJJXE010000004.1, on the reverse strand, counting down.
GCCATACATTGTCTCGCTCTCCCTCTCTATGGATACTCTTCCGGTCGAACTGCTGAGACTCATCTTCTCTCACTGCGACCCCGAGTCAGTCAGGAACCTGCGGGCCAACTCGCGCATCTTAGCAGACGTAGGCTACAGCTACTTGCTCCCTAGTAAATTTACTGCCGTCGGCTGGAGAAATGACATCGACCGACTACATTCGATTGCGCTCCACGATCGACTGAGAGGGAGTATCACGTCCATCTGCATATTTCTAGGGGAGCTTTCCTATTATGATGCCTGGAGTACTTCATGGTAAGCTGCTCTGCTGTTTTTTTTTTTTTTTTTTTTTTTTCTCTTTTTTCCTCTTATCTTTCTTCTCTTTTCCTATAGGGCATGACTGTACTGCCCTTTACGGACTGCCACGTCTGTTGCAGTTTACTTGTACATCGTCACCACCCACACTAGCGGGTGATTTTCAGACACTCCTAGTTCTGCGCTATCAAGACAAGACCGGACTGGTTGCTCACTTGGCTTTATAGGTTTCAGCATTTTGTGACGCCTCCGGAAGAGCGCAATGAGGCTATGGTATTGGCTAGGCAGGCGTTCGACAAGCTCGAAAGGGGCCGTAAGAAGGTCGGACCATTGCACCTGAGGGCGGACGACCTCCGCGAGGCCTGCTCTGCCCTCCCGAATCTCAAGCATTTCGAGGTCACGTTTACGCAATGTCCTCTTGAGAACCCCCAGATAAAGGATGTATTCGAGTATCCCAACTGTAGGAAAATCGATCGAGCTCAGACGCACAGCAACCTGGATGCCATCATATTCGCCCTTCACGGAATTCCCCTGACTTCCTTCAAGGTCGATCGACTCCCGCTCGAGGTCTTCCGCCTGCCACCTCACCGTAACCATTGGTTCACGCACGCCCAGGCATTCGACAGCCTGGAGTATCTGAACTGGACTCTCGACCCCTCGGGGCTGCAGGGCCCCGGGTCCGCCTTCAGGGCCGTGAACGGACTCGGCCGTATCCTTCAGCTCGCCAAGGGGCTGCGCAAGCTGAAGCTGGCCTTCCATCCCTACACGAGCGAGAACTCGAAGTTTGCCCTGTCCTTCCGGGAGCTGCTCTACGACTTCACGTTCAAGCGCCTCACCGACCTGACCCTCGAGGGTGTTTCGTGCGAGGAGGACGACCTCAGGGACTTCCTCGCCCGGCACGGCTCTACTCTCGAGCGGCTGCGCCTCGGCGGTCGCGGGCTGGCCAAGCCCTCCGAGGTGTCCCGGGGAGGTGTCCACTTGTACGAAGGAACGTTCCGGTCCCTGTTCACGGGGCTGCGCTCGAAGCTGCCCAAGCTGGAGCGGCTGCACCTCGAAGGCATCTTCGAGTGCGAGCACCACGAGCTGCCCTCACACGAAGCGTACAACTTCTACCCCCTGACCGACGAGGACTGGGAGGAGGTGCCTCGCCCCGGATGGGTGCGGAGCTCGCGAAATACAATCAACTGCCTTCCCTTCGTGCACTACGTCTTCCACGGCGGACGATACCCGGGGAGCATTCCGGGCCAGCAGAGCTACTGAAGAGATAATGATTGCGACGCGAAGACAAGTTCATTGTATCCGTATCCGACCCGTCACATCGTAATGAGACACGATCCTCGGCGGTTTCATTGTATCACCATGGGACCTTTGCATCACTCGGAAAATCGACTAGTTGGCGGTGTGGGCGGCCTCGACGGAACATAATAAGGCTCCTGTCACTTCGGTGTAACTCGACCGGCCCTGCGACTTGGGGGCGAGGCCATAACGGATCTGGACACACCGTTTCCCCCTTTCTTCCTCTTTCTTTCTTTCTTCCATATTACATCTTTTCTTTTTCATCATGGCACGGAAAGGAGCATATATAGACTGGCCGCACAAGATCGCATGTGCAAACATCCCGGCGTCCGAGTTCTTGTCATAGGCTACGTCCCAACCTGCTGCTTTAGGGACGGGTCATTTTCACGGTAAACATTGCACGCAGAGTTACGGTTTTTTTTCTTTTTTTTTTCTTGGGGCCAAGATGGATGGTCCTGGTCCCCCTGGAACAGATTTATGATAATGATGATGACGAATTGCGACGGACGAACAGGCGGCGATATGGGACGAATATAAATATGAGACAACAGATTGTATCTTATCCTTAGACTGACACACAAACTAGAATACATACCTGACTTCGCATATCAGAGACTTGAGTGGCAATTTAGCACGCGAGCATGTTCTTCTCCGTCTCACTTCCCCTCCTCGCAGCTTTTATCATGGGCGTCACGAGTGTCATAATGTCTAAGACCAAGTCTAACGGCCGCAACAGTAGAGATTTGCTGGCCAGGCGCGATCCCCAGCCATCGGACGTATCACGCGTAACGTTTGGTCTTGGTCTTGGCCCAAGGCTTAACTAGAAGAGCCTCGGCGATGATGGGTTGTCGGTAGCCGCAGAACCATCTCATCGGCGTCTACGCCGTCACGGCTGAACATCTGTATAACAATGTTGGTACACACGAGTAAGGAGACGGCGACGGTGTCGGCAACTCTGAAGACCGTCTTGGCCGGCGGCCCAACTCGCCGACGACATGTTAAAATTTTTTTTCTTTAGACAACCCAAGACCCATACTAGGTAGACGTGCGTCGAGTGCCCTTAGCCATACATGATGCATACCCGGGCTACCGAGCTGCCGGAATCCTATTTCTATCGACAGGTGCCCACCTTTAATTTTTTTTCTCTTCTGCCATGTGGCAGCTGAGAGCCTGCTGGCCAAACAGAAGAGGCGTGAGCCATACCGCCAGACCGTAGCTACGTACATATGTATGTACAGTACAGAATACAGTAGTGTCTGATGAGATGCTCAGACGCCGTCAAACGCCGCTGTCCCACATCTAATGGGAGGGAGGGGCCAGAACCCATCAACCACTATCAGATCCCACCGTCGAGTGCGCGTGTCTTAGAGAGACAGATGCAGGCTAGATATTAGGCAGGCGGGCAGGCGGGGGGCCCTAATGCTGCGCTTACTGTGGCATCCCAAGGTGACTAGGGGCGGCAGGATTATACTGGAGGTGCGTAATAGAGCCTTTCCATCTCTGGGTCTTGTCAGCTTGTCTAATAGCTCTGTGTTCTGAGTAACACTCCCTGGGCGACCTGGGGTCCGTTTGAATGCTGTCTTACATAGTAAACTGTTGAGTTTCTGGGGGCCTTTTTTCTTTAATTTGTTTCTCTCTATCGTTTAGCTCCCCCTGTCTTATGTTATTTCCGTCGAGGTAGGCAAAGCAGGCAAAGTCAGTTCGTACGACCCAATGGCGGCGTCCGCGGATGAAGGTCGGCCGGGGTAGCCTTGTTTCAAGGCCGGAGAGAAGTTTTCCAGCAGCCTGGACAAATCTCCGTGCCCTACGACAAACCCCCATGCAGGTTATGCATGTACCATATATGGCGGTATGTCAGCGGCGGTTACAAATACAACACCTGGGTAGGTGGAGGCTATGCGAAGATGACCTCGTATCACGCCAGTATTGGTCATGCCCAAAGAGAGAGCAGCTCCAAGTAGCCCTGACAGCCTCGTAAAACAAGCGACGGCGGACGGGCGGCACATGATTGATCGTCGCCGCAGCAATACATCGGTCTGTAGTCAGATGGGGGCAGATCGTTCTTGGAGGTGAAGCTCAGCCATGACCGATGTTTCTTCGGATATATTGGTTTGCGGCAACGCTGGCTGCAGGCTCAGGTGTTGCTGGTTCCTGGGTGGAATTTTTAGTAAATTAAACAGGAAGAAAAAAATATTGCGAACGGGCCGCCTCTATTTGCAGCAGGTAACCCTCTCCACGTCGTATTCTATCGCTGCGCCAAGATGCTGCTCTAGCTTGACAGTTACACTAGGCATTGGCGATGTGAGAGCAGCTTTCTCATAGACACTATGCTACCATCGACTGTTTTCAAGCCCACCGTTACCTCACGGCCGAGGAGTTGTATGCAAAGGCCAGATCAGGTCAGTTCATGTCGTGCTCTTCCTGATCACTCTAAAGCTGCAACTGCCCATGTGTCAAAACCTGGACGCCTTGGCGGTCGACACGCCTAGCACGCCCCAATTCTGGGCGAGTAGGGCGGTAGCACGTAAGCTACGTTTATTACAAGTGCCGTGCCATCATCATCATATCGTGCTCGAGCTGTGCGATTGGGAGACATGTAAGCCACATCTTGGATGAGACGGCATTGTCATGACACTTGACGAGGCAGGTAATAAAAAGAAATTGTACTATGAAAATAGTAAAAAAAGAAAAAGACAAGAAGAGGGCTTGAGACGCGGATGTGGATGACTCTTGGTGTGGTGAAGCATGGCATTCCTTGTCGATTGACTCGATATCCCGAGACCCGTTGAGATGAAGGATCGACGAGAGAATGGAAAAGTTGGTTAGATGTCGCGCTCATCTCTCACCAATTAACAGCCGAGATGCGTGCTGAGAGGAGTACTTTCTCTTTTCTTCGTTCTCTTTGAAAGAAGAGATAATTGGCAAGTCGCTCTGTGCGTCCCAACTCAGAGTCTACAGCCACATTCATCATAGCACCTGGCTGCCCGGCTTTGATATCGCCCCCTTTTGCTTTTGCCTGTACCACAGTTATAGATAGATAGATACATGTAGGCGGGTAGTTAAGCTCTCGTCAATGTATCTCTGATTTGACTATATACAGACGAGGATCTACCCTGCCTCGCAGCCTCGGAAATACAGACCTAGGTATATATATATATATAGCTGCCTGGGCACACACACAAAGGCCGACCCCGTTTATATTGGCGCATCATATATGGTTTGTTTATATCCCGAACGTCTTAACAGTAGTGAACCTACATGTACCTAGGTAGGTATCATTATTAGCAGAGCGTACTACATATACATAGTACATAGTAATACGTCGTACCTCGTGCACCTCGTCGGCGGGATGCTAATGTAGGTCGCGGTCCCTGAATTTATTCTGTTAGCATGAATCCGTCCTTCGTATCTAAGCGCTGCAACCTCCCCCCCCCCTTTTTTATTATACTATGTCGAGTCTGCTCTGCCTTAATTGCGAATGCCCCCGAAATACCCCAATAACGATGGCCTAATGTGGTACCTAAGGCTGGCTAGCGGGCGCGCGGGCTAAAGGTTTTCCAAGCTACCCCTGACGCCCGCCCACCCTACCAAGTCTAACCTTGTCGGCCCCCCTGGCGCTGTCTCGCTGGCTGGGCCGTGCTCCGCTAAACATGCATCTACACATGCGTCTAAGCATGTACATAGCGTAATACATGCATCTTAAGCCGGCTTAGCCTTGGCCGCCCAGTCAAAACGTCACCTTTTCCTCCTGCAAGCCACTCTGCTTTCCTGTGCTCCGTACATTGCCTACCCCAGCCAGTCCTACTGTGGTGCTGTACATAGTAGCACGCTGTGGGAGGTACTTGTCGTCCTGTGCCATACGCAGTGCCTCGTCCATGTACCTAAACAAAAAGGGAGCAACCAACCGCCGACCGCTGTCTTTGCCTGCTTTGGTACTGTAGCTGTCGTCAGTTCCTCCCAGTCCCCTCTCTGATCTCTCTTCTCGTCAATGCGTCAGTTTCTTTGACCCAGATCTTCGGATCCCCCGATCCCTTCTCTTCACCTCTCTCTCTCTCTCTCACACAGGTGCACCCCATTGTCATGCTGTTGGCTCGGCGCCTGCCTGAAAAAGCAGAAGCGACCTTTTCAATCCCAGATCCGACTAGATGGTCTGGTTTTGATCTCATCAAAATAAAGACCCTTTCCTTCGGGACGTAACGACGGCTCGTTCGGAAGGTGACGATCCGTCCCTCTCAGTCCTAGTCAGCCACTATGCAACGGGTTTCCTCACTTCTGTGGGATCGTGGCAGATCGAGCGCTACCGTGAACACGAACACCGCCAATGTTCGCAAGAATAACAGCGTCGACATCGTTCGTGGCTGGGCCGACAAGATTCCCTCGCCCGTCAATCGCCTGAGCTCCCCGAGGCTGGGAAGGGATGCTTTCTGGCCCGCGACCCTAGACAAAGAATGCGACAAGGCTGCTCGCATCGTCAAGTCCTTCTGTAGTATGTTCCCGCAGTCTACCTCGAATCAAAGACTGGCTCTTAACTGACATTCCGTCCCAGGCGATGGCTTTTCCACTACGGATGAAAGACCCGTAAGCCCGGCGACCTACTCGAGTGCCCACTCGTCGCATCGACTTCTGAAGAAGATACCGCCGAGGGTAATACAAAATGCCGTCGGCTTGGCAATATTTACTTCTATGCGCTCTGGAATATGGACCTCGGGCTCGGGTGGTAGCGGTATCCTGATCGCGCGCAAAACCGACGGCACATGGTCGCCCCCTTCTGGACTGATGCTCCAGACGACTAGTTTACGCTTCGTATTTGGCGCCGACATCTACGATTGCGTCCTCGTAATTAATAATTTTTCTGTCCTCGAAGCCTTCGCGAGGCCGCGCTTAACTCTCGGCACCGATGTCCACCTTACTCCAGGCCCACTAGTCGCCCTGGGACTTCTTGAGAACGATGTCACCTGGGCCGATCTGAGCGACAGGGCCATCGTATATGTAAAGACCAAAGGGCAAGTTGCGGAAGTTAAGCTAGATGGCACCGTCATCTCGGAGCGGGCCGACGAGAACGAGAGGTTCTACGGCATGAAGATCGGTGTCGCTAAGATTCTCGCGGGCGATGTAAATCAAAGTATGCCCCAGACAAGACCCCTTACCGAAGTGCTCAAGACTGCCGAAGGGAGAACCGACTATGACACGGCTCTCGTGGATCAGCTTTCCTCTCTGCCGGCGCCGGGAGACGCGACTCTGGAATCACCGAGCACGGCGACCCCTTCTCCGGCGTTCGGCGTCCCCGACCTGGAGGATCCCGATCCGTTTGGCGTCTTAGCTCTGGAAGTGGCTGGAATGGGCATCCGAGAGGCCGGGACGCGACTGAGACCTGACAGCAGCCAATTTGAATATAACCCCAGCCCGACGAGTCCTTTCTTCCCCAAGCACGGTCGCCAAAGTGTCGACACTTTCATATCGCGGAGCAATAGGGGAAGCTATATGTCCAGTAAAACGATAGCTACCGAACGGAGCCAGATGACCGATGCCGGCACACAAACCTATAATGTGACACCCGAGACGACGCCAAGTTCGAGTCAAAGCCAAAGCGAGGACGGCAATCCAAGACAAACCACCGAAGATATACCAGAAGTAAAAGAACCGGTCGAGGTCGATTATACTAAAATTGATATCAGCGCTTTAAGGAATCTATCGAATTTCCCGGACTTGGACGACGAACCAACAACAACAATTACTATTAGAGAGGAGGATGAGCCGGCTGATACGGGCAACACGGTAACAAGGGGTACCGACGCACATACCGAGACTAATGACAAAGACGACACGGGTCATCTAGCCTTGGATGAGGGCGACGATGATGGTGATGACGAGGACGATATAGACGAGAACACCGAGGACGACGAAGATGACGAGGATGGTTCTGAAGATGACGAGGCCGTAGTCTTCGAAGTGGCCACAGCCCAAGCTCCAGCCCGAGTCGCCATGGGAGTTGCTCGCGTCACTATTCCAGCAAGAGCACCACCCCCAGTTCCGATTAGAAGCCCCGCGCGTTCGTCCCTTAGGAGAAGTCAGATGGGGGACGTCAGCGGTCTAATAAGCAGTCCTCTGAGACAAGAATTCGAGCTTGGTAGCGGGTTCGAAGAAATGACCACGCCCAAGGCCGGGGACGTTACAATCAAGCCCGTGGAGGTAACGGACGCGTCGTCCAAGGAGATCGCAGCGGAAGAATCCGACGAGGACAGCAAGGGTATTAGGAGTGACCAAGATGCCACACCTTCGACTCGAGCCTCGGAGATTCCCAACGGCCACTCTGCTAGCTTTAACGACGAGCCTGCGCTCAAGGAAACAGTTGTGTCGAAAACGTCGCTCGATGCTGAGGAGCATCCTGGTTTCAAGGCCGCTGCCGCCACAGACGTGCCTCTCTCGGTTGCCTAAAAGTTACGCTTTGATTAATGTCTTGTTTTCTCTAAGTCTTATAATGATCATGGGATGTCCGGAGTTATGGGAAAAGCATAGGGATGGTTCAAGGAGAACGATATACCACAAGGATCAGGGAATGATCAGGTCATAGGCATAGGGGCTATCTTCGACACGAGACTCGAGGTACGAAGATGGTGGTTGGAGGATCATTTCGAGGACGAGAGGGGGCGCTCTTGCAGGAATACCCCTTGGCATGTATTTTCGTAATGTAATGCATTGTACAAATATCCAGTTACCAAGCATTGGCAGTTGGGAGGTAATCAAAGGAGGATGAAGGGTATAAGGTATAGATGTGTACCTTATATATCTAATGGTGAAAGATAATCCGTCCCCCCTTTCTTGGTCTGTGATGGTGATGAGATGAAGGACATGATGGATGCCACTCCATCGAACCCAGGTACCTCTCACGATGACCCGGGCGAGGAGATGACAGTAACGTAATGGGCAGCCCATCTCGCTCGGTCCTAAGATGCCCAATGTAGTCGCCCTGACAGTCGCCCTGGCAGTCGACCTGACAGTCGAAATGGATATGACACCTGTGATCTCAATTCTTAGCAGTGTTTACTTGATTCCTAATTGTTTTCCTTTTTTTTCTATGGTTTTTTCCCTCATCGCTCATCACCCAACACTCAGCACTCAACTGCGACGAAGACACGAGCGATATCCCGATGTCTCACTCGCGCCGCCAGTCGCGCTCTAAGGGCCGCCGTAAGGCTGGCTCCGGATCCCTGCAGCAAGATGCACTAGCCACAGCAGATGCCCCCGGCACCCCTGCTCTTCCCACCCAATTGCCGTAAGTTTCCAATGTCGCTCATTGCTTAGGTCATCACGGCTGACGCCCCATATCAGCTCGAGGACTCGGCCCCAGCCCCAGCTTCAGCCCCAGCCACAGCCGGGCCAGGCAAACCAGGCCAATCAGGCCAATCAGGCACGCCAGCTGCCGGCGGGCCGTGCACAGCATAGCGCCCAGAGCAGCTGGAAGCGCATCGGAGCGCGCGAGCTCGAAGCCATTCAAGAAGCAATCCGCGACCTAGAAACTTCCCAAGCTTCCTCAGACGACGACCCACAATCTTTCCGCCGTGCACAAAACCCCAAATCTACTCCTTCAGGCCTCCCGAACCCGTCTGTCCTTCGCACACCCCAAAAGAATCCTCGCTTAAGTCAAAAGCAGACACCTCGCAGCCAAAGAGCCATTCGCAGAGAGCTTGTGCGCCAACAGCCACCTTCATCTCCTCTCGGCTCCCGCACCCTCGGCCGCGCCGTCAACATGGCGAGCCAGCAGGGCAAATGGCGCGAGGACCAGATCCTCATCATCTGCCCGGGCAGCCAGACCACCATGGCCCAGCTGGGCTGTAGCGAGCTCACCCCGCCCACCCATCGCATCCCTACGCGCATGTTCAAGGACGCCGAGACCAACGAGTACTCCCCCTACCATACCTACAAGCGCAAGAAGCCCAATGCGACCGACGGCAAGACCGACGATCAGTGGGAATTTGTCGAGGATCGCGACAGCGTCGAGGGCGCCATCTATCCTCTGCGAGGCGGTCGTATCGTCAACATGTCGGCATTACTGGCTTTTATCGACTACGTACACAGCCTGCTCACTACCACCTACCACAACACGCCTATCATGCTCATGGCGTCGCCTCAGTGGACTCGGCCCGACTGCGAATCCATCGCGCGCTACGTGTTCGAGAAGACCAAGACACCCGCACTCTGTCTCCTGAACAGCGCAATTGCCGCCCAGTACGGCCTGAAGTGGCCCACCATGACCATCGTAGACATCGGCCACGAGAAAGTCGACGTCACCTGCATTCACGAGTACCAGATTGTCGGCCACAAGGACTTGGGTTACCCCAATCCGGGTCGAGATATCTCTGGCGGAGAGGTCTTCACCCAAAAGCTTCTCTCGCTTCTCAAGGACAAGAAGCTCACGTACGACATGGCTGAGCAGCTCAAGAAGACCCCCCTCTGCGAGGTTCTACCTTATGCGCCCGACGCACCCGAGCTCATGGAGCTTCCCACGGATGATATCGCTCCCGCCGCGACTCAGGCCGCCAGTGCTGCTCCGCCTAGTGCCGATGGCGCCAACGCGTCGGAAGCGCCGAAGCCTGCAACGGCATTTGGCGGAGAGACGGAGAATGGAACGGCCGAGGGAAATAATAACGAGGAGGGAGTTCTGGACGTGGCCAATATCGTTACAAGCGGAAACACGCGAGAGTTCCTCGCCAAGAAGGAGAAGGAGAAGGCCGACAAGGCCAAGTCGAAGAAGCAGAGCAAAGCTCAGGAAGCTGAGTCTGCGGCAACGAAACCAGGTCGACTACCTAACTCGAAGCGAAAGACTAATGTATTCCACTACGAGGAGCTGGTTCACGAAGACGTGGAGGTCCCTATCCCGAACGGCGCCCCCAAACCCGAAGCCCCGGCTGCTACCAACGGTGACGCCCCTGCAGGCGAAGGTGCGACGAACAAGCAGGAGGAAAAGTCCGAGGTTAAGTCCGAAGGTGCTGCCGAAGCCAACGGCGACGTGATGGAGGTGGTTGGCGGCGCCACGAACACGGAGCGACGAACGAAGCGCGTGCGACGAGACATCGAGGTCGGCCTCGAGAGATTCCTCTTCGCGGACCGCTACGAGGTCAACCGCATCACGGACACCATCTACCGCACTATCCAGGGCATCGACGAGACGTACAAGCGTACGGGCTGCTGGGACAACATCGTCTTCGTCGGCAACGGCTCGCGACTCCGCGGCCTCAAGGAGAACGTCATCCAGACGATGACCGCGCGCCACCTCATCTCGCCGAGCACGGCGACCATCTTCACGTCGGAGCTGCCGTCCAACATGGCGACGCCCAGCGGCACCGGCTCGCAGACGCCCACGGGCTCCTTCACGGGCCAGATCCCGACGACCAGCTCGGTCAACCCGCTGCTGCAGGCGGCCACGACCGCCTCGCTCGGCGTCCCCGGCGCCGCCCAGGCTCCCGGCTCCGCTGCGGGCGACGCCTTCGGCTCCGGCCACCACTCGCACGGCCAGACCCCCATGAGCATCAAGCAGGCGCCGCTGCCCACCTACCTCGCCGAGTGGACCAAGAACGGCTTCGAGGAGGCCATGTTCCTCGGCTCGCTCGTGGCTTCCCGCCTTGCGTACTGCATTCACAACATGGACGCGATGACCCAGGAGGCCCAGCGCACCATGAGCCTCAACCGCGTTGATTACAAGTAAGTCTTCTATTCTTCTTCACTATCTCTTTGGCAGCATTGCTAACGATACTACTCTTACAGCGAGCACGGTCCCAAGCTCATCCACACCCACTCGATGATGCCAGAAGCTTGAACGCAGAGAGCATGAGCATAGGGTCACTGGATTTGTACTTTTTTTTTTCTTTCTTTCGGTTTCGGAGTTACGGTATTACGAAGAGAAAAGCATCGCATCCTTCCACCTACCCCTTTTCAATTTCGAGAGCACTCGGCACTCGAAATAAGATAATATGCAAAGACACAACAAGAAAATACCCAAAAAAAAAAAAAAAAAAAAAAAAAAAAAAAAAAAAAAGGCCTACGGCGAGCTAGAGTTCGACATTCGACAGCCGTTTCTACGAGGTGAAAATAAGGCGAGGAAAAAAGGAAAGATACTGGAAAAGGCTTGGCCTATAATAGATAGGATGGTCAAGAGTTGGCAGTAGAAGACTTCTTTGACGTGGATGAGAGAGGTATATCCGCCCTCTCCCTTTTTTTACTACCTCTGCGCAGATACCCAGGTAGTAAAGGTGTGTACCATAGCCCAGACGAAGAAGAAAATACGGTGTTGTCCCCGATACTACAGGCTCGTTTCCGTGATTGATTAGAACTTTCTCCTTTTTTAAATGCCATCGTGCAACTACCCCTTCCTAAGTTATCCCTACCACCACCCCTGATACATACTCCATACACACACAACTCGACCACCTCACTTGGACGGATCGAGGAGCAGCTTGCCGGTGGTCTTGCGGCCCTCGAGGTCGGTGTGTGCGCGGGCGACCTCGGAGAGGGGGTAGACGTCGTGGATGCGGGAGTCGAGGCCGTCGCGGAGGATGTACTGGAAGAGCTCTGCGGAGTAGGTCTCGAGCTCGTCGCGGGTGGCGATGTAGTTGAAGAGGGTGGGGCGCAGCAGCCGCACGTTCTTCTCGGAGAGGCGGGCGATGGTGACGGGGGGCACGAAGCCCGACGCGTTGCCGAAGGAGACCATGGTGCCCTTGCGCGCGAGGCACGTCATGCTGAGGTCGAAGGTGGCCTTGCCCACGCCGTCGAGCACCGCGGATACGCCCGCGCCGCCCGTCAGCTCCTTGACCTTGGCGTCCACGTCCTCGCGGCTGTAGTCGACGACGACCTCGGCGCCGGCTTTCAGCGCGAGCGCCACCTTCTCCGGCGTCGAGGCTGTTCCGATCGTGCGTGCGCCCACCGACTTGAGCAGCTGCACCAGCCACAGCCCCGTGCCGCCCGCCGCCGCGTGCACCAGCACCCAGTCGCCCGCCTTGACCGCCGCCGCCTCCCGGATCAGCGTCAGCGCCGTCAGCCCCTGCAGGAACGCCGCCGCCGCCATCCGCGGCGGTATGCCCGCCGGGATCGCCACCGCGCTGCTCGCCTTCACCGCCGAGTACTCGGCGTACGTGCCCTCCGCCATGCTTCGCCGCGTTAGCGCGTGGTGCTGCTGAGCAAGGACCGAGAGATGAAGAAATAAGAAGAAGGCACAGATATGTGTGCTGGTATACGTACTAGACCACCCTGTCGCCCTCCTTCAGCCCGTACGTCTCGCCGCCGCCCGTCTTGACGACGGTGCCTTCGGCTTCGCGGCCGAGGGTGTACGGGTACTGAGGCGGCTTGTACATGCCGCACCGGAAGTATCTGCGTTGACGCATTAGTACTTATGCCTTGCCTTTTCTCAGTAATGAGGGGAGAAGGTGAGCTCACGTGTCAATGTAGTTGATTCCGATGTAGTCATTCTTGACCAGGATCTGGCCGTCGACGAGGGCGGGGACGGGGAAGTCGGTGGTGTGCTGGAGAACTTCGGGGCCGCCCGTCTTGTCGATGATGACGGCCTTCTGGGTTGTCGGTACGGAGGCCATGGTGCGGAAGCGTGCTGCTGTAGCTAAAGTCTTGCCTAAGTAAAAGCAGGATGAGATGGTAGCGACTCAGCGACTTGGACTATGAGCTAATATGCGCGACGATGCGAGTCTCGTGGAGAACATAGAAGATAGAACATGCACACGATCACGAACCGGAGCTGAGACGGGCTCGGACAAATGTATATTTATACCTCGTGCGTTGCACTCAACGCCGAACTAACTTGATTTATAATGACCCGTCACCTTTTTGCAAAGGTAGCTACGACGTAGTGCGTGCATAGTACGTGGACTAGTAGGGCTTCGGCTGCTCAGCTATCAGGTAAACTATCAGGTATATGTGACGACATTGAGGCCTGCCATCACCCCGCTGCCAGCCCCTCCCCCTTCTGCCCCCTGCAAGCCCCCGTCGCCTGGACCCCGCAGTCGTGTTCCTTCCATACGCCGTAATACGTTAAAGACCGATATACCCAGCCGGACCGGAGCGGCTTTACTGTGTACGTCTTTGTAAACTCCGAGTCCTGTCCAAAGGAGATGCACTCATCGTCTATCTCGTTCGATTTATCGGCTCAAGGCTCGGGGAATAGGGATATCTTACTAATGCTACCTCTTCTGATCGTTTCGATATACCCTACATTTCCCCCGACATGGCCATACCAGTACACTACCGGGTCAGGGCAATGTCGTCGATTCTAAGAATCATCTTGACCGTCTCAGCTGCCAGCTCGATGGCGCTCGTGCTCACTAGCAGCGGCTGCAGCACGTTCTCCTTGGCGATGTTCGAGTTGACCCCGCCGCTCTTGATACTGACCCCTGCGTTCTTCTCTCCCATCTCGTGTCTATGCCGTAGGTCTGTAACTACCTTGATGCTGTTCAGTCCGGCGTTCTCTGCCAGTGTTGTGGGTACTACTTCTAGAGCATCAGCGAAGGCTTTCCAGCAGATCGACTCCGTGCCCGTCAGCGAGCGAGCTTGCTTGGAGAGCTGAGCTGCTACCTCAATCTCCGGCGCACCGCCACCCGCGATAAGTGCCTTTTTCTTGACCAGGCAGCGGATGACACAGAGTGCGTCGTGAAGCGAACGCTCGGCCTCATCCAGGATCAAGCTGTTGGCACCGCGGCAGACAACCGACACGGTCTTCCCTGCCGATTTCGTGCCCGTGACCTTGACCATCCGCGCGCCGTTTGACTGCGATTCCTCTACAAGGTCGGCTGTTCCAAGCTTGTCCTCGGTAAACGAGTCAATATCCGCAATCGGCTTACAGCCGGTCGACTTGCAGATGAACTCGACCTCGTCTCGCTCAATGTCCTTGACCGCAAGAATGTTAAGCTTGGCGAGGAAGTGCAAAGATAAGTCGTTGACGGCGTCGCGCAGAATGGACTTCTGGATCAAGAGCACGTTGCACTTGGCCTTCTTGATCTTCTTGACTAAGTTTAGGAGGTATAGTCGCTCCTCTTTGACGATCTTATCCATCTGGCGGTAGTCGTTGACCTGAATAGTGTTTTCCATCTATACACACTGGTTAGGAATAATCAGGCAGAGAGGGTAGTGATCATGTTGACTTACGTCTGGCTTCGGGGGGCTGAGTTGGAATTGTATCAGGCCGATCTTGGCCTTCTCCATTCTCACGGGCCCGCCGGCTGCTTTGATGACGGGCTGGTTCAAGACTAGCCCGTCTACCAGCTCGCTGTCCTCTATTGTGCCTCCCACCTTCTTGATAATTCTGATGTTCTTTAGATCAACATTGTCGGCCGTTTTGATGTCGATGGTTTTCGTGACGGCATTCACTGCCATGGGGCCTAGCAGGCCCGAGTACTGGGAGACGATCTTGGAGGATAGGGATGTGTTCGCCGCCTGGAGAAGGGTGGCGCTGTCAGCCAACGAGACAGGTTGCGACATGTCGTGGAGGGTCTGCACTGCCGCGGCCGCCGCTCTTTGGAAAGACTCGGAGATGACTGAGGGGTGGATGCCTTTAGACAGCAATCTATCGGCGGCACCAAGCAAGGCACCGCATATAACCACCACGGAAGTGGTGCCATCTCCTGCCTCGACATCCTGTGCTGCTGAGAGGTTGACGAGCATCTTGGCCGTCGGGTGCATGACCGACATGCTCTTCAGCATGGTGTTGCCGTCGTTTGTGATTATAGTCTCGCCTTTTCCGCTCCTGATCATCTTGTCCATGCCTCGGGGTCCTAGGGAGGTTCTGATGGCATCGGCAACGGCTGTAGAGCTTTAGCAAGTAAACGGGCAAAGGAGGGTCGCTCGAGAGGGGCATACCTCTAGCAGCTACAATATTCGACGAGCGCACGGCGATGGGCTTCTCCTTGTCCTAAGTTTTGTTAACACAGGTCCATATAGCTTCCTGGTAGATGTTTAGTATGAGGAAGAAGGCTGCTGTGTCATACCCTGAAAGTAGCGTTGGCGTTGGCGCCGCCTGACTGCGTTGCGGTAGCCATGATGCTGCAGACTCGGGATGGCGATGATGCTAGTGATCAGATGCTCTGGGGTCGTAGAATAACCTTGAAGTCATACAAGTGGCTGGTAGCTCAAGGATCGGGATCGGTTAGGTATCTTGAAGCTCGCAGGTTGGCGGGTTAGTGGGCAAAAGGTCCCCGCGCAGGCTGTGATATTTTTTTCTGATAGTAAAATAAAAATGCATAAAGCCCGGGGTAGCTGTGAGGGTACCTGGGTACCTAGGTACTTGAGCTGTACTAATCTTATCTGAGCTTGGTCGCCTTCTAGGCAATCGAGCTTATGCAACCACAAGCCAGCCAGCCAGCCAGCCTGCGCCTGCACGCCTTACACGCCTGCACCCGTCAGTGACTTCCCGATATCCCAAGCTCATACCTTACTTATCCATTCATCTTCATCAGCCGCCCTTTTTCTCGCAAACGATACTCGGTACACAATCCGTCGCCGCTTCATTCTTAGCTCCCGATTCTTGACTCCTCTTTTCTTCTCCATAGCGACATCTGCCTGCTTCTTGATAAGTCCATCTTAACAAAATGGTATTGCGGCTCTTCCGTGCCCTGGAGCTGAGGTATAGCTAACACCAGTCTAGCCTTCCGCCACCGGTTCCAGCTGGGAGAAGTACAAAAAGAACTTCGCCGACGACGAAGTAGAAGAGAAGAAGATCACGCCGTTATCAGACGAGTAGGCTTCCGACCCGACCACCCGTCGCCACCGCACGACGCAGCTAACAACGCACTCTAGAGATATCCAAGTCCTCAAGACCTACGGAGCCGCCCCCTACGGCACAGCGATAAAAAATCTCGAGAAGCAGATCAAGGAGAAGCAACAGGCCGTCGATGAGAAGATTGGTGTCAAAGAATCCGACACGGGGCTCGCCCCGCCCCATCTCTGGGACGTCGCCGCCGACCGTCAGCGCATGTCAGAAGAGCAACCGCTTCAGGTAGCTCGTTGCACCAAGATAATCGCGGACGAGAAGGACGAGACCAAGAGTAAATATGTTATTAATGTGAAACAGATCGCTAAGTTCGTCGTTCAGCTGGGCGAGCGCGTGTCTCCCACCGACATCGAGGAAGGCATGCGTGTAGGGGTGGACCGCAATAAGTATCAAATTCTACTTCCCCTGCCGCCCAAGATCGACGCCAGCGTCACCATGATGACGGTGGAGGAGAAGCCCGACGTCACGTACGGCGATGTCGGTGGTTGCAAGGAGCAGGTCGAGAAGCTGAGAGAAGTGGTCGAAATGCCGCTGCTGTCGCCCGAGCGATTCGTCAACCTGGGTATCGATCCCCCCAAGGGTGCTCTGCTATACGGTCCTCCCGGAACTGGAAAGACGCTTTGCGCCCGAGCTGTTGCAAACAGGACAGATGCTACATTCATTCGTGTTATCGGTAGCGAGCTGGTTCAAAAGTACGTCGGCGAAGGCGCGAGGATGGTCAGGGAACTTTTCGAGATGGCGCGAACGAAGAAGGCTTGCATCATCTTCTTCGACGAAATCGATGCCGTCGGTGGCGCTCGATTCGACGACGGCGCGGGCGGAGACAACGAGGTCCAGAGAACTATGCTGGAGCTCATCACGCAGCTCGATGGATTCGATGCCCGCGGCAATATCAAGGTCATGTTCGCTACCAACAGGCCTTCGACGCTGGATCCCGCCCTGATGAGGCCTGGTCGAATCGACCGCAAGATCGAGTTTTCGCTACCCGATCTCGAGGGCAGGGCGAACATCCTGCGAATCCACGCCAAGAGCATGTCGGTGGAGCGCGATATCCGATGGGAGCTGATTTCCCGTCTCTGCCCCAACGCCACCGGCGCCGAGCTGCGAAGCGTATGTACTGAGGCTGGCATGTTTGCCATCCGAGCGAGGAGAAAGGTTGCTTCCGAAAAAGACTTCCTGAGCGCCGTGGACAAGGTCATCAAGGGCAACTTGAAATTCAACTCGACCGCCACATACATGCAATACAACTAAGCCCAAGTACCTAGGTCGGCCGGGGATCAAGGAGTCCCGGGTGTATTAATAGATAGATACGAATGGACAATGGACTGTGCTTCACTGGATTGTGGAGCGCTCTGGCGATAGACATCGGTAGTAATGGCATTCTACCTATGTTATGGACTCTGCGTATTATCAAGATGTTGTCGAGTTTTATTAACTGAGCCTGCCCCAACCACTCCGTCTGTCTACCCCATGAGAATTTTAAGCTCATAATATACATGTCCCGTCGCAAAATTGGTATCTTGGCTAAGTGCTATGCTATGCTGTCGAAAGTGACGAGGTATTCCGTAAAAACTCCATGACTAAAAGATATAAATCGGACCAAAATCCTCCCTGGTGAGATCCCGTTGCTGATGTGGTCAAATGAGACCGAAGAATCCTCATACACTTCTACCAAGACGGCATCCCGCCACGCCGTGAAGAACCCGTCCTCTTTCTTCTTCATAGTGGACGGATAGTTCAAGGTCGGCCAGCCAGGTAGCATACTCCTCTCAATCCGTTACCAGCCGACGTAGTGTGAGCGTGCCTGGCGGACGGGGACATCCTATAACCCTTCCATCCAAGCCAGGCACCCCAGGCAGACGACGTCGCCCTCGGACCCGCGCTCCACGCAGCAGCGGCTGCAGACCACGGCCCGGTGGCCGCGGCCCGTCCAGCCCTCTTCGAGGCCTCTTCCGTCTCCCTTCCCTTGCCCTCCTTCTCCCGTACCCGCTCCCGAGCTCTCGTCCGGGTCGCGGTCGGGTCTACCGACTTCGTCGTCGTCCGCGTCCGCGTCCACCATGGTGAACGACGACGACAGGTCCTCGCCGTCGTCGCGGCCCTCGTCCTCGCCCCCGTCCTCGTCGTCGGGCGCGCACGAGGGCGGCAGCCAGCCCTGGCACGCGCGTATGCAGACGAAGCAGGCCCGCCGCCCGCAGCCCATGCAGTCGGCGAAGGAGTCGAGGTCGGACCGCTTCGTCGGCTTGCGGTGGCAGATGTGGCAGGGGCTCAGCAGGGCCCGCGGCGAGGGTGCCGCCGTAGTGCGCGCCGCCGGGTAGCTCTCGGGGGGATGTCCGTGTCCGTGGAACGGGGGCGGCGAGCGCCCCTGCCCGTCCTCGCTGCCCGGGTGCGGCTCGCCGACGACCCGCAGCCTCTTGCTCACCGGCATCGGGATCACCTTGCGCTGCACGTTAACGAGGCCGCCGTCCCGGCCGAGCGAGTTGGGGAAGACGAGGCGCTCGCTGCTGTTGTTGTCGATGGCGCGGAGGACGTCCTGCGGCTCGGCGTCGTAGCGGGTCGTCCTGGAGGGCGGGCGTCGCTGTTAGCCAACTGGGGGATCTGACAAGAGGGAGGATTGCTGGTAGTAGGGCTCGTACATAGGCATCTGGACCTCGCTGTGGTCGTCATCTCGCCTCCTCTTCTTGCCCAGCAAGAGGCTGGGCGGCTGGAATGTTGTTACCGACGGCATCGTCAGGCGTCCGTTCGTGCACAAGGACCAGGTGCAAGTTGCGAAGGCAGGAAGCGTTCGGACCTAGGTAGTTCCAAGATCGATACGAGGGAGAAGTACAAGTGCACCACACCCAATTGTTTATGTATGGTCGAGAATTACGAAGCTGGTGTGGTGAGCAAGGAGTCGGTAACGAGCGTGCGGAAGTAATACGACAAAAAAAGAACAGTATTACTTGTATTACTTGCTGGCGAGCTGGCCGGAACCTACGAGAGCGTGATCTTGCAGGGCTTGTTTATCGACAGGTGAGAATCCAAGGATTCGGCGGATTAGCGGGCTCGGAGCTTTCAGGGGTTTGAAGCCACGAACCAATCGCCAGCTCCAACGAGTCAGCGAGTCTCAGGCTCCCTACGCCTTTTACAGCGGGCCTGGGTGCCTGGAACCGCCAATCTCTTCTTGTCACACTCCGTAGTTCCAGTACAAAGAAGAAACTCCTGGACGCACACATACCAGCCAGCCCTTGAGAGGTGACAGCTCATCAATCGCCATATACAGGTATACAAGTTGGAAATGATATCAACCAGGCTGCCAGGTTGCCAAACGCCAATACAAGCAGCTAGCTTTCAACTGCTTGATGGGTATTCCCACGCCGGACTAATACACGTATAGGCTATTGCCCCTCGGCACTTCACCAGATCCTCATAACTTCCCGGAACACCAATTCCCTTCATTTTTCCATTCGTGCCAGGTTTAGACCACACATATGGGTTTCTATTCCTCGCCCCAATTTCCCTTTAGAATATTCACAAGCCTTTCCTGTAAGAATGATATACCCTGCCAAAGAGTGGAAGCATACGAAACGTTTCTGTTGCTAGCAACTTCTTTCCTCTCTGCCCTCCTCCTTTTCAACGCCTCCTGATACGTGGTAAACGAATCAAACATTCCCGTCTCCTGGAAATACGTCTCGTAATGCTGAAGCATCTCCTTGAGCTTTTCCGGCCTGCTCTCTGCCAGGTCGTGTATCTCGCCAAGGTCTTTGGAGAGATCGTATAGCTCCCACCTTCCCGGGCCCTTGGGAGGAGGGAGAAACAACGCTTTCCAGTCTCCCACTCTTACCGCGGCGATACCGAGCTGTTCCCAACCAACGATGTCCATGTCCTTGTATATCTGGACGCTCTGGTCCTCTGGGTGCTCGAGGATCGGTCTCCAGGACTTGCCCCGGACGGGCACGACCTCTCGCCCACGGAAGATAGGGCTTGGATGTTTTAAGCCCGCGAAGTCCAACACGGTCGGGACAATATCCATAACTGTTGTGAAGGCGCCAGTGATTATGCCACCTTGCCTCAGTGCGGGGGGATATCGGACGATGCAAGGACAATGAATCCCTCCTTCAGTCGAGTGAGACTTTGCTCCACGCGAAGGGGCGGTTGCTGCCCCGGCCCATTGCGGACCGTACCACACGAACGAGTTATAGTTGCCTATATTGTCCAGGGAATTATCGTAGTACCTCTTCACTATATCCTTAACCGTATAGCCAGCTAAGACTGGCAGCGCTTCAAGTAATTGTCCCTCGGCGCCGTTATCGGACATGAAAACAATAAGAGTGTTGTCGAGCTCTCTTGTTTCCTCCAGATAAGTTCGAACCCGGCCTATGTTTACGTCGATGAGGTCGACCATGGCTGCGTAGACCTCCATGGCTCGAGAAGATACTCTCTTTTCTTCCTCTGACAGTGCCGTCCAGGGTTTAGTTTTCAATGTATGCAATGGCGCAGGGTGAACATCCGGAGGAACGAGCCCCTTTTCTATCAGACTTTTCAGTCTACGGTCTCGCAATGCGACGGGCCCATCGTCATATCTACCACGGTACTTTCTGATGACCTCCTGAGGTGCCTGTAACGGCCAATGAGGAGCGGTGAAAGGAAGATAGCCAAAGAATGGCTGGGACCTTTCGTTCGCGGACCTTTCCTTCAAGATATCTAGGAAGTGGTCGGTGAACGTATTAGAGGAGTAGAAGTCTTTTGGTAAATCAGTGCTTCCGTTGATGAAATCCCCATCTTTCATCCATAAGCCATTCCCTTTGAATATTGCCGTAGGCTTTTCTTCAAGGCCGTACAGCTGAGGTTCGTGGTTAAAATGGTTTCCGCCTCCGGGTAGAAACGAGAGCTCCTTAGTGAAACCTCTGGCATGGGGACCGAGTGATTTCTCTAGGCCGAGGTGCCATTTCCCACTCATGAGGGTGAAGTAGCCGGCATCTTGGAGGATCTCTCCCAGGGCTGCGACGCGATAGTTCAGGTATCCCTCGTACCCAGGCTTGCCCTTGAATATCTGAGGAGCTTTTCTCTATACGAGGGCTGTTAGTTAGGTTAATTAGTCTACCCAAGAAGCTAAAGCACTTGCTATCTTTTCAGCCATACATCCTAGCCCAGCAATGTGTGAATCCGTTCCTGAAAGTAGCATAGCTCTCGTGGGAGAACATGAGGCTGCCGTGTGGAAACCCGTCATACGGATCCCCTCGTCTGCAAGTTTCTGCAAATTAGGGGTGTCGATCTCGCCTCCGTAGGGAGACGTGTCGCTGAACCCCAGATCGTCGGCGACGATGATGAGGACGTTAGGGGGCTTCTCCTTGGACATGGTCGCGGAACGAGCACAGCGATCGTAAATCCAAGCGGAAAGCACGGAAATCACGAAGATGCTCAGTATCGAGCAACGTAGAACGACTCGCCTCGTAAGTGGCCACATGTCTCATTTCACGGGGGCTTTAACATCCGGCAAAATGATGAGATCCAGATATATCGAACTGGAAAAGCGGAAGAATCCCAAATTAAGGATATATAGCCGTTTAGTACAGATAACGGAACGTTGAAGGTACTACCTGCTTGCTATTCTAAGCCTGAAACCTACAATCAACAACAACTGATACATTTTACAACTCGAGCCCACATACTCAGAACAGCCGCCTTTTCTTACCAAGCTTGCGCGGTGTTGGACATGTGGCTGGAATTAACATTGCATCGCCGTACCAAGGGATATCCGTCTCCGTACGACAACAAGCCTGTTGCCCTATTATGTAATGTTAGAATATGGCTCGACGGGCTTCACAAATATTGATCACTCTCAAGGATGTCCTTCCGCCTACTCAGGTAAGACAGATCGGGATTCCATTCTGGGCTTGCCAGAGAACGGATCTGCGTATTGCACGTGTAAGCACGGTCAGCCTCAGATCTTCTGGTGTAGAAGCTCGCGTGAGCAATAGCCAATTCCGGTCAAGCCTGGCACCGTCCGTTCCTCGGAGTATACGTCGGAGCTCAGCTCGGACGTCAACACACAGGTCCGTCAAGAGCAAACGCAAACCTAAGGCAGGTATTCATACCGCATGTTGGTTTGATATGTACATATGCATGTATCGGTATGGTACATGTGACCAAGGCTGCCCTTGCAGTCATGTACCGGATGCCTTAGGTAATGATATACCCGCGGACCTATGCTAAAGCAAGGACGACAGGATGATAAGATTATGACTAGCACGGAAGAATCCAAACAAAGATTGCTGAACGTCCATGATGGCATGGCTACAAGTTTGTTAGAAACGGCAGTTGGAGAAAAGAAGGGGCGGCTGTATCAGATTAATGGATATATATATGTATCTACGGGTAGGTACGTTTATCTGGTAGGGCGTGCGGTAGCGCGGTCAGGTACCTACCCTTACAGCAGCTGAGCAGCTGAGCAGCGAATCTGACAGTCTGATAAGGCATACATGCGTATCACGTGTCACGTGCGGCCCCGCTCGGTGTTTAGCGTGGCTTGATCCGATTTGCCCTGCCCTTTTCTGCATAGTACATACAACATACAAAGTAGCAATCGCCAAAAACGAAACTCCCGTTCCCCCAGAATTCCAATCGTCCAAAAGGCTGCCACACGCCTCTTCGCCAAGTTTGAACCAACCTAAAGGCCCCTCTCCATCCGCCCGTTATCCATCGCGCATCTCCCTTGGACTGCCATCCAACTACCCATCGTACTATCCAGAGACCTCAATCAACTGCCTCTATCAAGATATGAGTCGCGCCGGCAAGATTGCCCCCGAGCAGCTCCCGTAAGTAGCCATCCCCCCCATTCCCCCAATCCTACCTACATGTCATATCCAAGCCTTGCGCCTCGGCCTCGATTCGACTTGCTAACCCACGTGCCTGTAGGATTTTGTTCGTAAAGAATCTCAAGTAGGCCTCCCTGCCCTCGAACGTTGACGCCGATCGTTCCGCTAACGTTGCCGTAGCTACGAAGTATCTTCCGACGCGCTCTGGAAACTCTTCGACCCCGGCGAGGACGGGCTTATCCGGTATGCTTCTCGCCTGGCCCGGCGTCACTGCCACATACACATCCGCTAACTGCGTCTAGTCAAATCCGACAGGGAATTTCGGTCGAGGCAAAGGGCACCGCCTATGTGGTCTTCTGGAACGTTATGGACGCGAAGAATGCCCTCGAGAAGCTGAATGGCTACAACTTCCAGAACCGATACCTCGTCGGTACGTTCATGCCCATCCCCTGACCACACGACCATCTTGTCTCGCAGTCTCCCTAACATGTATCCCAGTTCTGTGGCATCAACCAGAGAAGACGCTCCGGTCAAAAGACGACCTGCAGGCCCGCAAGGACAATTTAGCGCAGCTCAAGATGAAGCACGGCATCGATTGACAATTAGACGGGTCTGCAGACAGACATGGCAGCCGTGCTCGTTCCTCGCCTGCAGTCCCGTCTTCTCCAGCTTCTACTACATCTAGCTCGAGCGCTACTACAGCCAGCACGATGTCGATCCAGAAGGATCCGATATCGATGGCCAA
Organism: Hypoxylon sp. FL1284; assembly: GCA_022432365.1. NCBI lineage: Eukaryota > Fungi > Ascomycota > Sordariomycetes > Xylariales > Hypoxylaceae > Hypoxylon > Hypoxylon sp. FL1284. The sequence continues at coordinate 2,815,799 of JAJJXE010000004.1, read as the reverse complement.
GACTAAGAAAGGCAAGACGGACGATGTGGCCGGACACGCGCGCAAGGTTGCTTTGAACTTTGTGCGCGGCCTGCTCCCACAGAAGTCCAATAAGCTATGCATGACTTGACGTATCGTACGAATCGCCTCTGGCGGACGTGTCAAGATACGGTCCTGGCGTGAACCAACTCTGTGGAAACTCAGGCTTGGCTCTTGCTCGGCATGCCGCACTTAGGATTCGCGAGTCACTCTTTAGTTACACATAACCGAATGCAGGAGACATTAGTCTGGCCGACGGTTTGTTCGATGGTTCTATGGAATGGGCATTACACCACATCTTTTTTATCGGCGTCGTGGTTTACCTAGTATGAAAACATTACTTGTACGTTGATTAGGCGCCTCGCGGCCCCTACTTTGAGAATCCAGAAGACCTTGCGGGTTTATTTTCTCGTCAAGATTTCCCGTCTCTGTCCTTTTTCCGAGACTCTCTAGACCTGTTTGATGTGAAGTTCCTATATGATGCTCGTACGAGATCGACTATCAGAAGCCAAAAGTCCAGTACAACATATACCGGAACTCGATATCGACCCAATCGACCAAGATATATTCGGAATATGCCAGAGCGAAGCAAGTCATGAATGTTTCGAACGCTTATAATCTGGCTGGCCTGGCTCGAGTCTGCCGAGAGATTTATCTCTGTTCCATGAAGCCCGAAGTGTATGTATTGGAGTAACATATCTAACTCTGTCACGCATCGCCACTTATATCATCTATGCAGGTTGTCTTTCAGAGTTCCTGCCGGCTATACCTAGGCGTTCTTCGATGTCATCGCAGGCTCTAGTTCTCCTTCCCATCTTCCACCTTATATTAATTATATATCTAGAAAGTAGATGTCTCGAAGATAAAGAAGACCACGTATTTAAAACGGCTGGATAGGTCGGTGTTGCTAAAAGGCGGCTGAATTAAACGTGTACAGTACAGTAAGTACATTAAGTAAGCATCTGTAGGTGCGGCTTAGCGGCTCCATTCAGGCAGTAGCCCGACCCAGCCTGACCTATCCCCTAATAGGGCCAGAGCAGTCCATAGTACAATGCGTGCAGGCCTAGGAGGCCATAGCATCATACCTGGAACTGGGCTAACCAGATATTGTTAACCTATAATGTAATCCATCTTTACCACCTATTGCTTCCTATCGACGCCCTCACACGCCTCAGATTGTCCGACTCTGTTCTTCTTTTCCTGTCCGACACCTTGTTTCTCTTCCTCTCTTCATTCTTCGTTGCACGGTCATAGATCCTGAATGAATTAGACAGTCCTTCTAAGCATACCCAACCTAGGTAGATTGTCTATTCCCTGCAGGGCCCCCCTTTGGCCACTCTACTCTTCCGTACCTGGCTGGAACCTGGACGTCGATCTTCACTTACCTTTTCCCTTCCATTCGAGACCCGTCTCGCCGTCCTGCGTCCCATTTCTCGAGCGCGGCGCCGGATGTCTCTTTCTTCCACGATTGCCTCTCTCGCCCGAGGTGTCCCGTCCGCAGTGCCCACAGCCACGCCCGATGCAGCCATAGGCGTCGATCTTCCTCCTGATCCCACCGACGTTTCCTCCCTCCTCGCGACCACCGCAACGGCGATAGCGGCTGCTGCGACGACCGCGATGGCTGCCCCTGAAGACGATCACGGCGGAGAAGGCGAGTGTCGGTTGCTTGGGCCGTTTGCTTTATTTGTACAGCTCGCCCTGGGTGGGCTGGCGCTCCTGTCTCTTGTCTACAAACGGTGGCGGGAACGGCCTCAGCGCCCTCTCAAGATCTGGTTCTTCGACGTGTCGAAGCAGGTGTTTGGGTCTGTCCTGGTGCATATCGCGAACGTCTTCATGTCGATGCTCACCAGCGGTCGGTTCTCTATGAAGTTAGAGCCGACTAGCGTGCAGACGGCAGCGCGCCTCCTGCGAAGGGCCGACGAGGACCCATACGTCCCGAACCCCTGTTCGTTTTATCTGTTGAATTTGGCTATCGATGTGAGTCTGCTGCGTTACCCATGTCACGAAATCGTCGTGTGCAGCGTCTAATTCTAGTACAGACCACTCTCGGCATTCCCATTCTCATTCTCCTTCTCCGCGTCGTCACCGGTCTGGTATCCTACACACCATGGGGGAAGCCACCAGAGTCGATCCAGTCTGGCAATTACGGCAGCCCGCCAAACGCTTGGTGGTGGCTGAAGCAATCAGTCATTTACTTCTGTGGCCTGTTCGGCATGAAAATATGCGTTCTCATCATATTCTTGATATTGCCATGGATATCTCGGGTAGGAGACTGGGCGCTGAAGTGGACTGAAGGCAATGAACGCATTCAGATTGTGTTTGTTATGATGTTGTTTCCCCTCATCATGAACGCCCTGCAGTATTACATCATCGACAGTTTTATCAAGCTGAAGGAGACGGATCACGAAAGACTACCGTCGGAAGACAGCGACACACGGGATCCCTTCGACGACGCGCTCTTGGACAGTGATGACGACGACTCGGTCAGCGGAGAGAGCAACGAGAGTATGAGACTCTCGAGCTCGAGAAATTTTAAGAAAGCGGGAGGAAGAGGTCCAGATAATGAGCGCGAGGAATACGATCCCGAGTTGGACGGCCAGACGGTGATAGGAAGCAGCAGGAGTCAGGACAGGGTGCCCAAGGAGTTAGCTCCCCCTGAGTAACACGGATGTCCCCCTTTTCACCTTTTTTCCTAGCATTACCTATCAAAATGACCAGTGTTTGCAAACATAGTTTTTTTACTGTACCATTTAGCGTAGTCATGGTCTCCGGGATAACTTGGATGTACATAAGAGTTGGTGAATATACGGTTGGTCTTACAATGAACAGTAGTCGCATAGTACGGCTTAAGTCAGTCTTCTGCTTGCTGATATCGGGACTTTGCAGACGTCTGAGCAGCAGAAAGCTTGTTTGTTGTGTGAACATGGCGTTGACCCCTTTTCTCGGGTGGGATACGGAATACCCAAGCATGCCATGCGAATAGGTAGCCAGCTGTTTGAGATACGTTGTCGACAGTTTGTAATGGCCATTATGTTACTTGATGTGCGCAGCATGCCATACATTGTGAGTTTGTGAGGTAAATCGTGGTTTGCTGGTGATATATTCAGGACAATTTCTTTCGCCTAGATGCCGGTGTTCCCATTTCCCCTGCCAACGCGCCCATGTTTTTACCTAGATTTATTGTTTACAAGTCTTTTCTCTTCTCCATCCAGCTTTGACGCTACTGGTGTCAAAACCGATGATGGCCTTTGATAGTTCTCTGTCACCTTCTGGCTGCCATGGCTGAGTGACGCGTCTAAGCTGGGTCGAGCGTCGTGCACATGAGATTTCTATATATGAGATGCCATACATGAGGATGACTACCTAAGCCCCTTCACAGACCAGATAAGACCACGCGATTAATACACATAGTTGTCCGAGAAGTAAATACATACCTACCTTGTAATAGTTCGGATGCGGCTAATCAGCGAACATAACCTTGTTGACGAGCAACCGGACCTTCCCAATGGATAAGATATGGTTTCTTCCTCACCCTCCCGCTAAGCACGAGTCTAATCTTTGTAGGTTTGCATTCTCTCATCTCCCCTTTCTGGTCCATCATCCTGCTCCTCTGCCCTGCCAACGACCCGAGAAACCATTCGCAGTCCCTCCCGCTATTATCATCGCACCGGAACAGACTACCGCGGACAACTATTCTGTCTACAGTTAGGATAGGAAAAGCCTTTGCACTCGCCGTCATCCCAACCTTCCTCTGCTACCCTCCCACCGCCACTGCAGAAAAATCGACGTCGTGTATCCTGCAAAAGAACCCTAGCCTCGAGACCACCCACGCGAACGTGACGGATATTCGACATGGAGTCGGGGAGGTCAACAAGTCCGCAGACGGGCGGATATCAACAAGTCGACAATACTAATGGCCATTCAATAACAGGTCCTCGGTGCTTTGGCGCCTGTCATTGTTGTGCCGCTCCTCACTCTTACGAGTATGAGAACGATTCTGCTCAACCATCGTATGCATCGCCATTTTACTCCCACCAACCCCTATCCGTCTTTCCAAGTCACCAGCACCAAGTTGCTTCGGTCCAGGAGCCCATGAGCGCCTACCACCCAAGCAGCAACCGAACCGGGGTCGAGCATCCGGGCCGGGCCTATCGACAGGGCCACCGAGAGCATACTGGAACACCACCCGCCCCGTCTCTCGACTCGCCTTCCACGACACAGGCACACGATGCGGGAGGCTTCTCTACGCCGATCTATTACACTTCAGTGCGTGACTACGCGTATTCCTTACCCGGCAAGCCTTCCGTGACGTATAGCTACTTCCCTTTGTCAATACCCTCGTCGCAGCCACCAGTCCCGATTAATCCTCACCCTGCCCTGCTTCCGATAGCTCTTCAACCGAGGGCGGATCCTCTCCAGGTCCGCCCCCGCGGCAGCCACCAGCCGTTCTCGGGGCCGATGCCCAACGGCAGCTATTACGACAATAGGCCTAGCGCTAACAACGGACCCAACGCCAACGCTGCCACCACCGCTCCCTCGTTCGAGGTCGCCTACCGCCCGCTCAACGGACCCCCGGGCTACGTTGGCGAGTCCCAGCAGGAGGAGCAGGGGGAGGTGGCGAAGAACGGCAGCGAGATGATGGCGCCGGACGACGACTCCAGCTCCGAGTGGGACACGGACGACTCGGAGGACAGCGGGTACGAGACGGTCGCCGTCAGAGACGGCAGGATCGAGCTCGTCGGAGACGGGTGGGAGGTGCCGGACCCCGAGACCGCTATGCACGAGGCCGGCTCCGAGTTCGGCATGACCGAGATCCACCACTCCCTCGTGATGATCGACGAGGATGGAGTCATCGCCGAGCGAGTCGAAGACGAAGCCGCCCTCGCCGACCTTACCATGCGGGGCGGTCGACCTATTGAGTGATGCAGGCCATAAATTGTCAGCTAGGAGGGGAAAGGGGGAAAGGAAGGCTTAGTCCACGAATTTGCAAAGGACGCAGGAGGAATGTGTTCTAAAGCTGGTGATGAACTCTTTGAGGGTTTAAGTGTATGAGATAGTTGGCCCGGATTTGCTTTGCTCGTTAGCAAGCCATGCCTTGCTTGGCTAGGTACTTGGGATGTTGTTGGCTAGTTGACAGGTATACTGCGAGACTGATGCGATAGAACCAATGTGCCTGGCTTTTCTGGCAATGGTCACTGTCGATGCTGCTCATGCTGCTGCTTCTGCTGCGTGAATATATGACGATTAGAAGAGACGTCGACTTAATGTACTGATCGATAGTCACGTGTAAACTCACCCATCCAACATCTATCTGGGTCATCTCTCGGTCTTTCCCTGGCACTCTTCAACCTAGTCTCCCACCGAATCTAACGCACATAGGTAATCTCTCTTCACATACAGTATCCGTAATCCCATACACGTTACCACGCCTGTACATAAGGAGGACCGGGCAAAGGGAGTTAGTGGGTATGTAATTAATTTGAATTACACAAGTTACACAAGTTAGCAAAGCTGCCTCGCTACCTAGATCGAGGGCCCGGACAGGCCAGGTAGGCTATTCGAAAAAATCTCTCATCGCGGGCTATGCAGATGGAATTTCAACGCCCCAAACGCCTCGTTGCCGAAAAATGGTATGCGGCTTCACAGAACAATGAAGTTCTCTCCGGAACATCATCATGCCTAGTCCAGTTCCTTCCTTCCCAACACTCGGATCCTTGGGCTTTTCCTTATCATACACAAGAACCGCACCTCCCGTACGATTCAACAAACACGCGTGTTTCGACTATTGCCGTATCGTACTTCGTTCCAGCTATCCGGTGAATGCTACTGCTTTTATACAGCTGGCTTGTAGGTGCGGTAACCCGGATACGCCGTTCCGCCGTTGTGCGTCGTCTGCTGCTGGTTTCCGCTGCCGCCATTGCCGTTGCCGCTCTCACCATCGGCGGTGCCGGGACGGCTGTAGCCTGAGTTGAAGTCGAACCCAGAGTTGTTCCGGATAGGCGACACCGGCCCCGACGACTCCGAGAACTGACGCTCTGGTGCCGGCCGTGCCAGCGGCCGAGTCGAGTCGGACGAGTATTGCCGGCGCGGGTTCGGGGGGTACTGGCGCTGCTGGTAGCTGTTGGGCGTCTGCGTCTGCGAACGGGGCGGGTACTCGAAGCCTATCTGCGGAGCGGGAGACTGGCGGGCGCTGTTGTAGCCATACCCTCCTGCCTGCGGGCCGGGAGATGCCATGCGGCTGGGGTTACCGTATCCTCCTTGCGGGCCAGGCGAGGCCATGCGGTTAGGGTTGCCGTACCCTGCTTGCGGACCGGGAGAGGCCATACGGCTGGGATTGTTGTACCCATTGCCACCCATCGGGGCTGATCGGTAGCTGGGCGGTGCTCTATACGACTCAGGAGTACCGCTACGTCCGTACTCGTCGTTGTACGATGCCGGGGTTCGCGATTGTGGGTATCCTTGGTCCATTCCACCTCGACCATACCCATTGTTGTAGTTGTCATAGCCGCCGTTGTGAGGAGTTCGACGTCCCATGGCTCCTGCCGCCGCCATACCGTATCCTTGGTTCATGTTATCTTGCGGGGGCTGGCCGTAGCCGTTATAGTTGTATTGGTTGTCATAGCCTTGTCCATGCGCAGCGTATCCATTCGCAGAATACGGATCAGTCTCAGCTCTCGCCGCCGCCATATATCCGTTAGGGCCACCCTGTCCCGGCATGGCCCCATAGGGGCTCGCGCCTCCAGGCGAAACAGGGCTTGGGGACGTATGCGGCACATTGCCTGCACTCATATTGGTGTTTAGGCTGTTCTCTGGCTTCTTCAGCGGCTCCATCTCGACCGGCTCATCTTCCACCAACACCTTCTGAGACTTTGCGCCGTCCCAACTCGGCATAACAGGTAGCGAGTCTGCGTCCTTCTTGGTGCTGTCGTCGAAAGTGGCGAATTGAGGCGCAGTAGAAGCCGGAGCCGGAGCCGAAGAAAAGCCTGGTGTCATGGGTGCCTGCGACCGATAGGCTTGGTTCTGCTCGTGGTGCGGCGGGATGAATGGATCGTCGAGGTACTTATGGCGCTTTCCTCGAGGAGGATCGCAGCACCCGCAACATTCACCGCAGCACTTCAGACAGTAGCAGCATTCGCAACAGCACGAGAGGCCGCAGCAGAGACATCTCGCGATACACCAAACGATGGAGAGGATGATGAGACCGCCAATAATTATTACAGCGATCACAGGCCACCTGCGACATGTTAGGATTCCTGGAACTCTCGAAAAAATGGGTGTAGGGTTGAGCGTACTTGCAAAAAGTGGCCTTCATACAGTTGTCCCAACTGGAAAAGGCAGTTTTGGCGTCTGAGATACCATTTTCTATACCACCAACAGATTGCCGCTTCTCCAGGGCGGCTACAGCGCTCCGCGCAACGAGATTTATAAAGGCATCCTTAAGGCTGCCCTCATGGAGGCTTCGCTCCATTGCGACGCCGATATGCGGCATCTTAGATATTTTAACCAGACTCAAGAATGTGATGTATCAAAGTAAAGGAATTTTAAAAGCTTGCGCTTGATCGAGGTTCGAAGTGGATGGTCGAATATCGAGACAGCATTAAGGGTCCATAGTACTAGGATGGTGTCTCATATGCTCCTCAGCCAAGAGGGAATCGTACGTGGCTCAGCAAGCACAGTAAAAAAGTCGTCGAAGTGTGTTCGCGGAATTCTCGATTTCGGTCGGCGTGCAGCGATGCTTTGCTCGTAGCTCGTTATTTGGGCATGCGACTCTGAATAAAGATAGGGTGCGGGACTCGTTCTTGGTACGAGAGTAAACGGTCGGCCAGGGGAAAGGAAAGGAGGAAAATGGCCAAGGCCAAGCAAATTGATGTGTAAGGAGCGTCAGAACGATATAATCTTAAGTTATATCGAGCAGAAAAACAAAGAAGTGTAGGGCACGAGAAGCGTGCCGAAGCCTCGAGGGCGAGGAAACGAGAGGATTGTTTTGTTTGAACAATGGCTGAATAGGTTGTGTGCAAAGAAGGCTAGGTAGAGAGAGGAAAGAAAAGTGACTGCAAAGTGACTGCACGAACAGACGAAGCAAAGGCCCGTCAGGTCTTTTCCCGTCCCAAGAGCCTGCCTCGCCTAGGGAATTTGTGGGGGCAGCGACAGAAGGGTTAATCCCGCGGACGAGTCGCAATTAGCAGAAACTTTGGCGGGATCAGCGGGATGCAGCGGGGGAGATTGCCCCAAGCAAATCCTCCAGCTCGCCCAGTAAGCGAGCCTGCGCGCTGCGGCTCAATCTGCCATTTATCAATGCGTCAAGCACCAAGCGCACTATTTGGTAATGGTACATATCGCAGCCTAGATCAAATCTGCTGTCGCAAGTCATGGCAAACTCATTGATGCGTCTTATCTCATCTCATCCCATCTCTTGGTCCTACCTTGACTAGCGCCCACGGAACTTGTACGAGTATAAATTCAATATATCTGGACGGGCAGAAGCCTTCATCTACGTCTGCGTCTCGTCAAAGACACAAGTCCCGTCGTGCATTGCGGCAGCTAGCATATCGTCGGACCGGGACCCCGTCTTCTGATGAACCCATGTACCTTGCGGGCTTACGCAGCTAGACTTAAGATTCGTCCGAAGTCTTCCCAGAAGCCGTCGCGGCAGCATGGACAGCGCTGGTCGAAGCCCGTACGATTTAGCCTCGCGTAGCATCGCGGAAGCTTTCTAGTTGGCGCAGCGAACGACGCGCATATTTGCGGGGCCGCGCAGGCTGGGCTAAGGCTGGGCTTGGTTTAGGCTCCCAGTTATTCCGCCGTATGAAAACCGCCCATGACGACCAGCCCCCACAGCCTGCAAAGTTTTGGGGTTTGAAACCGCCTTGAAGCTGGTTGCGAGGGATCCTGGCATAGGGGTCGCAGCCTATCCTGCATCCGGTAAGGACTCGAGAGGAAGCAGCTTGGTGAGCTGCAAAAGCTGCGAGCTGCCCGGTTGCGTGACGACATAGGCAGATAATCAGATGCTTCATCAGAGTGACAGTGATTACACGACTTCAGATTCATACTTATGTACTTAGATACCTGTGTGTATATACCTAGAATCGATGCACTTCTCGTCACTCGTATCGTGTTGTGTACGGCTTGAACGCGTGTTGGTCTGTCCGTGTCTGCGCCCTACTTGCTGCTACCTAACCGTTGGAGGAATATACGAAGGCTCAGCCTACGTGTACACCTACCTGCCAACTTCGTCGAGATCTTACGAGGATGTAGACGATCATGTCGGAGATCTCGAAACATGTACTAGGTAAAATCCAGAGCACTGATTAAACATGAATCATCAAAATAGGATAAAAGAGAACGAGGTGTATTCTTCGCAGTACGAAACAGATTCGCGATGATGCGAGTTGGCCTATAGACATCAAAGTCCTCCCCCATTTTGTCTCATTACTTCATCAAGTCAACGCCGTAATTAGCAACCTGTTTTCCCTCTTTATCGAACGCCTTAAACCGTCGAATCAAACGAAGGGTTCACAACTAACTTCCGACCCGATATACAATCTTCCCCAGCACCCTGGTGCGCGAACAGGCGGCTTATCGGGCGGGAGGGGGGCCTTCAGGAGGCGCGTAGTCGTCCTTGCCGCCGTTGTTGTAGACGTTCTTGGGCGCCTGCACGCCCTCGTGCTGACCGTAGTATCCGTCGTTGCGCGAGAAGGTGGTGCCGGTGGCCTGGTTCTGCATCGGATACGACTGTCCCGGCGGCGCGCCGTACGCGGGCGGCGGGTTGTTGTAGCCTTGCGGGTTGTTGTAGTAGTTGCCGCCCGGGTTGTTGGGGGCCATCCATCCAGTACCATACATTGGCTGCTGACCCTGGCGTCTGCGACGACGCGACTTCATGCATCTAGAAGGCATTGTTAATCGCGATTCAGAAAAGAAGTCTCAGACTCGGGAGGAACACTTACGCTAGGATAAGGAATACGGCGAGGGCGATGACGATGACTACGGCGGCGAAGATCCAGCGGCCGTACCAGTCCCAGGCGCTGTACCTACAGTTGCCGTACCGATAATCGTCATCGCTACAGTAGAGTCGCTTGCTCGGTTGCGAAGAGAGCTGATCGAGAACGGGTGCCATGGCTGCTTGACGATGCGCGACGACTTGCGATGTGATGATGATGTGTGTTGGTGATGGAATGATGAAGAGTAAGCTCGAGTTTATCGCCGGGGTTGCGTACTCCGTAGCTGTAGAAGTCCGGCCGAAAGTGGAAAGGTGTACGTTGACCGGGTTATGACGCTAGGTGACGTCTGCGCCTGTGCGTCTGTTGCGTATCGGCTTACTCGTCCACGAATCCCTCGGACACCTCAGGTAGGTCTGGCGAGGTCTGCTATGGTATATGTTGTTTGTTATACAAGTGCCACGCGAAGGGAAAGGCACGGCTTGTTATTCGTGGTTGCGATTAGGATATTAGGAAGGATAGATTAAGATGAAGAGACAGAGAGGGAAGGACAAGAGTCAAGTGCCGCGACGCAATTATTTAAGAAGACGGCCTGTTTCCAGGGAATCTACCATGGGGACACGCAATACGGTGCTTGTCGTGGCTTGGAAAAGCTGCCGGTTTCCGAGTTGGGAGGGGGGCTTCTTGGGCTTGGGAACTTGGCGTGAGCTGGAAGCTGGAACGGCTGTTGAGACAAAGACGGCTCCTCAGAATTCCATCATGATTTGATGTTGCCGCGTGGCTGTGCTGCCACCAGCCGTATCCGAGATACGGATCATGTACCCCCCCCCCCCCCCCCCCCCCCCGCGCGTATTTATACGGCGTGATACTTTTTTCTCGTTTGGCACTGGTCCTACCTGAGCTGATCAAGTGCTGGCCGGACCCTTGATTAGCGCGAGGCGGAGGCTTGCCATGATTTCTACTGCCCTGCTGCCGCATCTTTATTCCAAATGGGTGCAATTCCAAATATTTCCAACATCTCGTCTTATTTCTTTTTTCCAGCTCACCAGGTATGTGTACATACTACGCAGTACATTAGGTAGTAAATTACAATACTCGTAGCGTCATCTGTTAGCGGCTTGGTGATGACGAGGGCCAGGCTTGCAAACCATCTACTATGTACCTTAAGTAGGTACATACGTACCTACGTAGGCAAGCACCGAGATTGAGTAAGCTGCTAAGTCGGCCAAGTCGTCCTAACCGGGCAAAAAGCATACAAATTTCCCTCGCTCCTTTTTTCCTCATGTTCGCACCTTCGCACAATTCCGTCCGTCATGTTAAATGTCGACCTCCTTGGTATCACGTTCAGCCCACGAGTTTTATAACGTGAAACTCGGATATATTCCTGCCTTTTTTTCACTCTTTTCTTGAAATACACATTTCCTTCTAATATTATATTTCTTGCCTGATATATAAAACAAAGGACGGTATCGTAGACCTACCTCCGTACATGACCTTCATGTAGGTACAACACGTATCTCACATTGGCAATATGTTTGCAGTAGTAGCTCTTCGCTGTGAAGAGACATTGGCCCTTGGCCCTCGAGATCTTCCCTCTGCAACGGCACTAGCCTCGTTTCTATTTTACCACAGGTACTTTTGTATATCAGTTTCTGTCCAAAGCAGCAAATGGAAGCCAGGGCGCTTGTGTGCTTTCAGCTAGTCTAGAACGCGGGATTGGCGATCAGTTGCTGAGAAGTCCAAGGGGCACGGAGGGCAGCAGGTCCGCCGAGCTAATGATATGCGGCCACGTCAAGAATTCTCCGGCCATTTTCATATCATGGGCCCATGGCACGCCCATCGACACGACACAGACCTGATGTACTTGGACCATTGTGATTCTTAGAAAATAGCAATAAAATCGATAAAATTCAGAAGCTACACATATAATACTTGACTTGCCAATAGTATTCCTACCTCGCTCACATGTATACCTGACCGCCTCGAACTGGAAAAAATAAGAAGAAAAAAGGGACAAAAAAAGAAAACACTTGACGGATCTTGACAACGACTACAACTACATATACTATACATACATTCCTCAGACGCGTACCATATTCCCCTTCCCTTCCCATACATTACCCACATGCCCTCCCCCTGTTGATGTACCTGAAGTCCCCAAGTCCACGCTGCGCTGTCCATGCTGCCCACGGTCGCCTCGCGAGCCAATCAGTCGCCTCCCATCGGCCTCGAACGCTGGAGGGTCTGGGGGAGGGTTTGCCAACTCATCATCGCATCAAAATGTGGTCTGTGTGTAGCCTTCAAGTATCGCCTGTCCTGCACCTCTCCCTGCTGCCGACGCTTTCTCTCTTCTCCCTTTTCTTTTTTGCTCTTCCAGTCCTGTTCCGAATACCCCCTTTCTTCCCCTTGTCTCCTTACTCTACTCCAAGTTGAACCGGGCCCTCGTCCTTGTCGAGCGACGGACGTTGTGTACGAGCTGCAATACCTGTCCCACACCTGAGCCAAGCACCGACTAGGGATTCCCGCCTCGGCGCCCCGTCCATACTGGCCGCATTTTCTCATGTCGTCTCGGTCCTCACTGATTTGTCTCTTATAGGCATTGCAACAAGCACATACATCGCAGTGCGAACATCATGGCCTGTGGCTTTTAAGTGAAGTCGTCAAGTCATGATTGATTTGCTCATAAAAATGCACCTAACTACATAACACCGATGCTTCCCTATTCGCTTTCCTTGCATACTTGGACATGCCAACAGTGTTCGCCCTCACCTTCTCCCCCTTTAAACGTTTACCAGAACTTCCAGCCAAGGAAATCGTCCGTCGGACCGTGCCCTGACCCTCTAGCGCTTCGAATACCGAAACCGTCGACTCCATTCCCGATGGCTATGCAGTGTTTAGGTCGAGCAGACGAGGCGCACGAGAAGAAGAGAGAAACAAGAAGAAAATACGAGATGCCGAAAAAAAAAAAAAAACGTAATACCGGATATGTCGAAGGCGCGCTAACGGCGCAGTAGCCTCCCCAAGGTGAACTCGCGAGAGATGATTTATATATTAGGTCGTCGCCGGCCAGATATTGAACCGTCTTTTACACATCCCATGATATCATTAGCGTCGTGAACATGCTTCAAAACCGCTCCGTCAGCCGCAAAGGAAAGGCCCCGCGGCCTTGGTCGTGCTTCTGGGTGGCTAGTAATGAGAGAGGGGGAGGAGCTTGGGGAGGGAAGAGAATCGAAGCCAAGACCGTCAAGAGCGAGCATGGTTTCATCTGTTAGCCCATTTCATGAGCCACTGAAGTACAGCGTCTAGGTTGGTCTCCTCTTTTGCGCTAATGCCATAGCACGAAACCTCGCGATGCCCTATGCTCTTGAGATCCAGAGCGTCTATAAGTTCATCCACGCTGAGCTTAATGTGGAGGTCAGACTTGTTACCAAGCACGAGCAACGGAATTCCCTCGAGGCTGGGTTGCGACATGAGAGCGTGAAGCTCTTCCTTGGCCATCGGCAGCAGGTCTTGATCCGCGATGTCGACGATAAATACGATCGCATTCACTCCCCGACAGTACCTCTCCCACATCGGCCGAAAGCGAGGCTGACCACCCAAATCCCAGCACTTGAGTGTCACATGGCCTCGTTGTACACGCTTCATGTTGAAACCGACCGTGGGGATGGAACTACACGACCAGTCAGTTGGTTCGAGCGACAGCTGTGCTGGACATTTTATCGATGCGACGTGATGATCAACACTGTGTTACGAGGGTTATCGTGCTTACTCGATCGTAAATTCTCCGCCCTGAGGAAAAGAGAAAAAAATCAGTTCGTTAGTGACAGCGAGACGGTGGGTGGATGACAGTTACTGCTTACCGACAGAACCCGCAGCAGCGAGGTCTTGCCAGCATTCTGCAGACCTATCATGGTGACGTCCATCTCGGTCGCCCTAGTCGAGTTTGTCAATACGATGCACTGGACCCGAAGGTCGACGTCGTGATGCAGAATGCGCATGCAGGTACGGCGGTGAGCAAGCAGCACGAGATTGCGAACCCCGCGCCGATCGTAGCTTGGTGTGCGTACTCACCAGAAAGTTCTGAGCAACCAGTCGTACACCTTTCGGAATAAACCAGCCATCGCGTCTCGAGTTCGCAAGTAGTTTACCTGATTAGTGACGAGCCGATGATGTTCCAAGATGATCGCCAGGATCGCAGGCCGGCAGGGCAGAAGAAAAATGAAGGAAGTTTGCAAGCTCCACGACAAGGCTGGGCGGTTGAGAAAACGCGGTGGGAGCAGGTGATTGGGGGAAGAAGTTTGTCTCAAACAAGAAGATTAGATAAAATAGGTAGTTTGCGCTTGGACTCTGCTTGCTGGAATAAGGTAGGTAGAGAAAAGAAAGAAGAAAAAAAAAATAGAATAAAATGTCTCGTATGACCGATGAGCTCTGGTGTCTTCGGTCGTAGCGCTCGCGGGCGGGTGAGTCGGGCCCAGGACCAGAATTTGGTGTTCGGTCAAATGTGCAGTGGTAAAGCTTCGAGGCGGTGGTGAAGGTACTTGCAGCCTCTGATGAGAAGATGGAAGCGGGATCAACGGTGACGCCTGTCGAGGACGGAGGGTGACAATTCCCCACCACGGAAGATCGCACAAGCTGTTATGAACTTATGATGCCCCGTGCCTTCGACTGGGACCGTGACCAAGCTGCCAAGTGGGCGGGAGGGATAGAAGGCCGACCTTGCATCTAAGCCAGACAGCGGCTAGCAAGACTGGGGTTTCATTCGTCTATTCCGACAAGGCCAGGCAATTTCGAGCCACAGTTGATCCAAATGGGCTAAAGTCTAGGTGATAAACACGACGAGTCCGCAATGGGGAGAGATGCCTGCGCCCCGAGCGAGAGAACCTGACAAGCGGGAGCGGATCAGAGCCGCGAGTATGGGGAAATAAGATGGTCGCTATTGACCGGCCCGTCGCGAGGCGCTTCGTAGACAGACGCACGGCTGAGGCCCAGACTCGTCTCGGCCTGCTGGCGAACTTGGTTTCGTGGAAGTCGTAGTCGTAGTCGTAGTCGTAGTCGTAGCTCGACCGAGATGGGATGTAAGATTTGGATTTCGAGCGGGTATTGGAGGTGACGGGTGATGGTTGGAATACGTAAGGTAGGCAAGGAGGGTAGGCAATGTAGGCAGGTAGCCTCAGAGAGTAGCAGAGTGGCAGAGTGGTCAGGGACAGGAGCAAAAGTAGTAAGGGTTAGCTTATGCCCTCGTCCTCCGTCGCGGGTGGAGAGCCACTGTAGGGGCAGCTGGGGGCAGCCAGTCCTGTCGCTCTGCTCTGGCTGTGGCTCGAGACGTCTCGACCTTTTCCCGAACTGCTACTTTGGCCGCTTCGGAGGCCCGTCACCTGCTCGGGCGGGTAAGGTATTCTCACTGAGATCGTCCCCCACACTGCGCAGCAGCTAAACTTATCGGGCCTGTCAGGTTTTACGGATTTCTTCGACGGGGTGGATAAGGTAGCTTCGCTTCGTCTCATAGGTCGGCCGCTTCTGCTCTGCCTAACAGAATCCCCTTTAGCTTGGTGACGCACCTGTAGGATGTGGTTTAGGTCCGGTCGATCAGAGCAGCCATGTGCATGTACCTACTTGCCTACATGTAGACGCACCATCTAGGTAAGCTTCCGGGCACAGCACGGCATGGGGAGCTCGCGGACGAGACAGTGATGGAGCAGGTACCAACCTGAGACCAACCTGGGTAGCCCGAGGCGCTCGACGGGCCGGCTCGTTTGCAGGGCGGGAAGCAGAAGGCGAATGGTAGGCTGCTGTTCGAGGTCTCAGATATGGCCGAGTTCCGGTTGAGGCCCGGACGGCAGACGCAGGCAGGGAATGATGGATATAGCCTTGGACTCGTAGCTTAGCTGTGCGTATGTATGTACGCATGTACGATGTATGTCGTATGTAGGCTAGGTAGGATCGAAGGCAGGGTTATAGGTCATGGGTCATGAAGAGTTGGAGATTTGACGAATTCTGGGTTAGCACTGGTAAGCGTCTAAACCCCAACAGCTCAGATGGCCCACGGGTATTGTTACCTTGGGCACCTTACATGTATTCTACTGCGCGGTAGCTAAGGTTAGGTACCTAATTTAGGGGTCGGGGGGTTCGTTCTAGCACTCTCATCTTCTCCACATTTAGACAATGTCCTCGACCAGCCGACTACATCCCTCTACCTGTACGTACCTATTCTGTATATAGGTTCATCTCCTGTATATTACTTCCCAACATCTCAACACCGTGTTACTTTCAAAGTAGGTGAATATCGGCCACCATGATAGAGCGTATCTCTTCTTGCCATCGTGGTCAGGTCCATCAAGCTTCCGGTCCCAGTCCAGCAGCCACGAAGCCTTGGCTTCTTCAGCCATGGACGCATGCCGTCAAGTTCTACGAGCCTACCTACAGGTAGGTAGGTACTCATCAAATTTGTCTTGAACAGACCAACGAAGAGGTCTCAAAACTACGATGAGTACTTGGATGTTTTCATTCAGACTGTGTCGAAAACCAGAAGTCTCACCGTGTGAAGCGAGGAGGCCTCGTCTCTCATCGTTGACCAGCTGAGGAATCATGAATGCGACCACGTACAATATCGGCCATAGCCACGAGTCCCTACGTTCTCGCTGGTGAAAGAAACAGATGAGAAGAACCTGAGCCCATTTCTCTTCATCATACTACTACGGCGAAAAGGATGCCTCGACAGGCAGAAGCTGGCTAGCAGTCCAGAGGATGTTCATGAAACTATACCATTCTATTATTATTATTATTACCTGGCTGAACCGGCTCTAGGTTATCTTCTAAGAACTAGTAAAGCATGACTTCAACCCTAATGCTATCCATATATGCAACTATATACCGCAGTCTGTACACTCTAGGAGACTGCAGGATCCATTCTAACATCGCCATCTCGATCTTCAATCCGCACCTCTATCACTAATCGCCATCTTCAAGATCCTAGGTAAAGAGCTTCTCCCGCTTCATACATAGCGCAGTGAGGAACATAACGCCACCGGCTACAGGTACCATTACCATAGTGGATTGCATTGCCTCGGCGACTGCCATGATAGCTCGGTCCCTTAGCTCTCCGCTCAGACTACTGAACAAAGCGCTCTGCGCGCCCACCACCGCGTCCTTGATTTCAGAGTACGCGTAGCCGTGACCAGCCAAGACCTCGGACAGATTCCTGACGCCCACCGACTGGTAGATCTGCCCCGCGACAGCGAGCGAGATGACCTGGGCCCCGATTTGGCCATAGTTTTGCATGTTAAGTGAAGCCCCCACGTCCTCTGGCTTCACTGTCAGCGTGGCAACGGTGAAGGCGCTTGTCATAGTCAAACCGCAGCCGACAGCTTCGATGATGGTCAGGCCATATATGACGCCAGTTGACGAGCTCGGATCAAGATAGACCGTTAATGGGCCGCCGCCCGCCATGGCGAAGGCACCGCCTATCAGATAAAGGACCATGTAGACCTTGATCAGGTGAAGAAAGGATCCCGCCGAGATGCTTACTGCGACGGCGATGCAGACGAAGGGTAGCAGCCGCACAGCCGCCATGACAGCGCCGTCACCGTTGACGAACTGGAAATAGATGGGGATGTAATAGATGATAACGAAATTCGTCGTTGAGCCTGCCGACGTCACTATGTATAGGAGCACCTGTGTGCGGTCACGCAGCAGATGGCCCGGGAAGAGACGCCTAGCGGGTGTAGTAAAGAGAGCAAAGTACTGCTGCAAAACAAAGGCGACCAGGACCACACCGAATACAACGAATATGGCGATAGTGCGTCCGTCATCCCATGGCCAAGCGCCGTTAGCCATGGTAAGGGCCAGCAGGAAGCTGATCCAGGTACCGCAGTTCAGGAGGAAGCCGACAAGGTCGATGGTAGCGAGCCGCTCGCGGATAGTGAGGCCTTGTGAAGGATGGAAAGCTGGAAGGTAAAGGAGGAAGGCCGGGATCGTAAGGGCACCGATGGGTAGGTTGATGTAGAAGGCCCAGCGCCAGGTGGCCGGAGATTCGGCGAAGGCTCCCCCAACGACGGGCCCCAAGACGCTACCAACACCCCAAAGGGCGCCGATTAGCGAGATGTAGAAGCCGCGTTCCTTCTCGCCGGTCATGAGAGCCATATACTGCAGAGACCCCAGGTAAATACCGCTTCCTCCGATGCCGGCGACGACGCGGCCGATGATCATGGCATTCATAGTAGGAGCAGAGCCGCAGATGGCGGAGCCGATCTCGAAGAGCACCACGGTGGTGATGAGGTTCCATTTGGTGTTGAATGCGTTGTAGAGCTTGCCGAGGAATAGAAGGACGCAGACAGAGCCCATCGGGAAGCCAGCGCCAACCCAGGCAAGCTGATCGGCATGACCAAGCGCTTCGACGATGGGGCCTTGTACATCGGCTGCGATGGTCGTATCGAGACCGTAGAGGAACGAGGTAGTATAGATGGCGATACAGATGAGCAGCCAGGGAACACCGCGGATAGACCTGCTCTTGTCCTTTGCTTCCTCGTTCGGCTCTTGAGAGGTCTCCTCCCCTTTCTCGCTATCTCGATCCCGGTGGTTGTTATTTATCTGGTCCGTCGCCTGGGTCGAGTGCCCGTTCATATCCTCACCCTCCGACGGGGTTGCCATTATCATAGCAGCGATATGGATGATCTCGCCTAATAGTCTCGGGAGCTGGGGGGAAGTTAAAACGAAAGAGTAGCAATGTTTTTCCTCCCTTTTTTCTTCTTTTTATCGAATCGTTCGTCAATACTGATGGTAGAATCGGTGATGCGCACCATGGAGGGAGCGTGTCTACAGGGTCTTATACGTTCAAAAGGGGATGTCGTGATAAGTAAGTCCCCTAATTTGTAATACGACGGCGGTCAGGTCAACGGAGGCTTACATTTATAATTAAGTGGTTTAGATACCGACTGTGTACCAGATAACAATCGTCGTATACGAACTAGGTACTAATATTTTCCAGTGATCATTGGCATGAGGGACACAGTAGCCCCTGTTCTCTCCAGGTACTCACAACTGCCAGGCATGTAACTATCGTGTATCTCCCGCCCCTGTTCTGCGGAGGGCCTGCAGTTCCGTCGGAAAGGCTCTGCAGTTCCGCCGGAAAGTGGCTCGAAAAAGTTGGGCATAATATCTGGGCATTTCTATGCAGAGCTATTGCAGCATCTCTTTGATTCGTCGCACTTAAGAGCGGCCGCCCGTAAAATCCGGGTTTATGTCTGGACGGAGGCTCCGCGGAGGCTCCGTCGCTGCGAGTGATTTGCCGTAAGCGACTTGGCTTCGACCTTTCGGGATCCTGGTCCACCAGCCTCGGCCGATACTGTCCATTCCTAAGACTTGCTGGACAAGGTCGTATCTTGCCGCCCCAATCCATCACATATCCAATCCAACTCATACCGCTGAGATATGATCAACCATGGAGACCCGTCCACCACATAGAAAAGTAACTCATCGTCTCTTGAGATACTCGTGCAGTAATGGCTAACGTTGGAGAAAGGCTTGCGATCTATGCTACCGCAGGAAGATCAAATGCGACGGAGAGAAGCCCCGCTGCAGTTCCTGCGTGGTGCACAAGTCCGATTGCACCTTCAACGCAGCGAGTCGGAAGACGCCGTCACGGAAGCAGGCAGCTATTCAACGGCAGCGTCAGGGATCTGACTTGCAGTCCCGCGTTGAATCCCTAGAACTCCAACTGAGCGCCGTCTTATCCAAGCTCGAGAGACTCGAAGGAGGACAAGAAACCTCGAGCTCGATAACGCCAGCTTACAGGCAAGATGCCGCTGCATTGCCAAGTCAGACCCCGGGCTTGTCAGACCTGCCGCCATTTCAGGAGGTTCTTCTCATAGTAGAACGCTATCTTGCTTCCTTCAATGCGGTCCTCCCTCTTTTTCACCCCGCCACGCTTCTACATACAGTCAAGGACTGGTATCAGAACCCCAGGTCGAGGGACCCCGTTACGTGGGCAGTCATAAATGTAGTTCTTGCCCTGGGTCATCACACCAGCAGCCCCGGCGAATGGCCGCCGAAAGGCAAGAGAGCAGTCTATCTCAATAATACTCTGTCCGTCTTGTCAGACATCATCATGCGCGAGACCGAGTTGGTCCATGTCCAGATCGTTCTTGGACTGGCTGTGATACTTTGGTCGGCAGTGGAGTCGGGACCGGCCTTGATCTTGATCGGCACCGCTCTGCGCCTGGCGCACAGCCTCGGACTTCACACCAGGAAAAGCTCAGAGCATTGCAGCCCTACTTTGGCCTTGCAGAGGCGTCAAGTCTTCTGGATGGCTTATATACTCGACAGAGATATTAGCTTACAGGCAAAGCTGGCACCGGTCCAGCTTGACAATGACATAGACCTCGACCTGCCGCCATCCGAGGCCGAGGACAACTTGGCAGGCTTTATCTTCGCGGCCGATGGGCATACCAAAATCAACTACTTCCGGACTCGCATCGAACTCGCAAGAATTCAAGGTGAGGCCTACGATTGTGTCTATTCGGTATCCGCCCAGAACCGGAATTCCAGGGAGAGAGCTGAAAGCGTTGCGCGCGTTCTTGGCTCGCTTAACGACTGGGGCTCTCGAATACCGCCAGGTTTCCACGCGGTGACATTAACCCAGTCGTGTTACCCCGATCTCTCAAGATACTTCTGCATTCTCTATTCTGCCCGCCTATCTTGCCTGGCTCTTCTCAGCTTCGGTAGTCCATCCGACTCGTTTCATTACTCGGAATGGATGCAACGCCTACAAGAGTACGGAGGAAAGGTTGCTACAGGGCAGGTGATTGCGCGCGCGCCCGTGCCACACGGGTGGCCGGCGTTCTTGGCTGCGGCCCGGGAATATATACTGCTATATGAGACTGTTACACCCAAGGATACGTTTTGCATGCGGTAGGTAACTCATCTTCTTGCCCTGTATATCAATCCGGCTCACTTTCTCATTAATTCGTGCAGTATAACATTTTGCGCTTATATCTCAAGCCTGATCTCCTTAACAGCCAACAGGATATTCAACCGCGACCACAATACCATCGACTCTGACAGGGAGGTAACTATGAATGCCATAAAGAATCTAGGGGACAGGCCCAAACGATCCTGTCCCAGTATTTGGGAGGCTTTGAAACGGCTCTCGTCCTGCGCAGACTTGCTCTCATGCCAACACACCGCACCAAATTCAATATCACCAAGACTAAGCTTCCTAGATGGGGAATCGCATCCAGGCTTTATCGGGGCTTCAGGGTACGATTTTCTAGAAAATGACGATGAAATACCTGCCTTCGATCTGAGCTGGATGACTTTGCTTACCTAGATGCCTGAAGGGGGAGTGAAGAGAATAGGTATGCCCTGCCAGTGCATCTGTGCTCCTAACTCACCTCTCTCATTTCCACAGCCCCTTTTGTATTAATGGTAAATGTGCGGAATGGGATAAGACCGGTACTTCACCTACTCCACGACATATTGGCTACTCCAACCCGAGTCGAATACAAACATAAGTCCACATTAACAGCCTCTTCGATACCTACAACCTGTGAGATGCGCTGCGCGCCTATACGATGATGACTTATAGAAAGCTTTGTCACTTTACTCCTGGCGGAGGCGAACTCGCCAGTTCCTGGGAAATTTTCTCTATTGTGCCTATTTACTGCCTTAGTCACTGATAATCCAGGTGTCTTCTCGAGTCTTTCCGTCTTGGACGCGAGGAGATACTTGACATAGATATTGTATGATATAGAGGTAGTAGTGGCGAGAAGAAGTGGAGAGGCCAACGCCTTGAGTACGATACGAGATCCGGTAGGGTGATCATGAGACAGATGCTTTGTATAAGACGGCCTTGCCTTGCGGCCTTCGCTGGGCTACCTGAGAAGGGGGCATTGCATCGACAATCGACAAACTAACAGCAGCTGGTTAGCCGGCCCGTTACGGCAGCGTAGGCCCTGAGGGCACTGGCAGGCAACGTCCAGGCGGCCATCCTGAGCAACCGGGAAGATTTCGGGTTGCCCCCCAGCCAAACAGAGGGTTATATATCAAGTTAGCAGTGCAGTCTTTCAGCCATTCCCCGTAACATAGGACGCAAGCCTGGGTGACTCAAATGGTAGAAACAACTCCTAAAATAATCATATGCTGGACCACTGGATTGCGCTAGCCCGCAAAGTGTGACATCGACAGTACGATTGTTCAAAGAGGGTTTTTCGTAGGTCGCGGGTTCGGGCCCGCCTGCGACCGAGCTTTTTTATTTTTTCAGTCCCTTTTTTTCTACTTCTTTACGAATACTTAACCTGGATTGAATTATTTCCAGCACGTAGGAGGCTCCGGTATCCCATCACGTAATTGGAGAGGATCAGTATATATATTTACCTATTCTTGTGATCTCTAGTCCCATGGGGACCAAGTGAATTCATCAAGAACGAGGCTGTTCGCGACGTACATGAAGGCCTCCGAATTATTGCTTCTCTGCTCGTCTCGTCCCAAGAGTCCTTCTGCCCCCAAGCGACGGAGTCATTCCACATGTATCTATCTATCTACTTTAGTGAATAAACACCCTAAAGATGAAGGTCTCTCCTAAAGTTGGACTCTTATAATAGCCTCCTATTTTAGCGGGTTGGTCTCTTTTCCGTTACGCCACAGGCTCCCTTAGCTCCCATTGGCTAGCCACAGCTCAGCATACGTCCCAAGAATTTCTTATATCAATACGGCAAATATTGCGGCGGTGCTCATGAAATACATGTATAGAAGACTTGATGGGTTGTAGCTCATACATGCCTGCAGGCAGGTATGCAAATCTGCGGTACTTATGCAGAATTATGCATGTAATGCATTCATAATATGCACCTCGAGCTATGCTATAATGTAGCCCCAGGAACCCACTTCTTATCGATACCTGAAAGATTGTCGATAAGTTTTTTTTTTGTTATCTTTCCGAGGGACCTCTCCAAAGGAAAAAAAAAAGTAGTTCACGAGCTGGCTGAGTTTGCCGTTAGAACTGCGCCCTCACTCACTACCTTATTTTAAACATATGCTCATGACACGGATAACTGCTATAGTCAAGCTGCCACAGTTGAAGAAACCTTAAAGCGCAGGCAACTCCTCTATCGGCGCCATGGCTCCGCGGCCAACCAGCACCAGCTGGGATCACGAATACAACACTCTTCGCCGAGAGAATCTCTTCAAGAACCCTCCAACAGATCGCTCCGCGTACCCTCTACTGCAAGAGGCTGTAAACCCGCACATCGAGTCGTTCGATGCCCTGTTCGAATCCAATGGTCTGATCGCTCACGGGCTTGCCGACATTGGCACGAGGCTCTTTCTAGATGGCGACGAACGCGCTCCCCCGGCTGGGAAGAATACGCTGAAGATCAGATATAAGGGAGTCAACCTGCAAAAGTCACTGCTCCCACCGTCCAACAAATTCGCAGTAAAGAATCGAGAAATCCTCCCAGCAGAGTGCAGGGAGCGACATGTGTCGTACCGAGGAAAGCTTTCTGCTACGTTCGAGTACAGAATTAACGATGGCGACCCAAGGGAATTCACGCGGGAGATTGGCCAACTTCCCATTATGATCAAGGTAAGGCAGGCAACATGCTATCGAGTAGGCGACCTGCTAAATGACCTTCCAGTCCAGCCATTGCCACCTCAGAGACAACAGCCCAGCGCAATTGGTTGCGCGGAAGGAGGAATCAGAAGAACTGGGTGGCTATTTTATCGTCAACGGAATCGAAAAGATAATACGACTTCTGCTCGTGAATCGGAGAAACTTCCCTTTGGCAATCAATCGCCCAAGTTTTACAAACCGTGGTGCTGCATATAGCCCTTACGGTATTATTCTTCGATCGGTGCGGCCGGACGAAACATCACAGACCAATGTACTTCATTACCTAACCGATGGCAATATCACCTTCCGTTTTTCTTGGCGAAAGAACGAATACCTCGTCCCGGTCATGATGGTCTTGAAGGCACTCGTAGAGACGAACGACAGGGAGATCTTTGAGGGCCTCATTGGTGCCCCCGACTCGAAGGGCATCGAGAACACGTTCCTCACTGACCGCGTCGAACTCTTATTGCGGACCTACAAGACTTACGGAATCTATACCAAGGCGCAGACTCGAGCCTACCTCGGAGAGAAGTTCCGACCTGTGCTGGGCGTGTCCGACACCATGTCTAATTATGAAGTTGGCACTGAATTCCTGCGAAGGATAGTGCTTGTCCACCTAGGAAACACAAACGTTACGGAGGAGCAAGATTCAGACAAGTTCCGTATGCTCTTGTTCATGATAAGAAAACTGTACGCTCTAGTTGCTGGGGACTGTTCCGTCGACAACCCTGATGCGGTTCAAAACCAGGAGATCCTTCTGGGTGGATTCCTATACGGCATGATCATCAAGGAACGGCTGGATGAGTTGCTCTCGGTAGGAATTCGCGGTTCACTGCGCGAGTATATGAGAAAGTTCCCCGGGAGATCGTTTGCCTCGGAAGAATTTGCGAAGGACTTCCCAATTAAAATCTTCCAGAAAACCAACGAGAATGTTGGCAACGCCTTGGAGTACTTCCTGTCCACTGGCAACTTAGCGAGCCCGTCTGGTCTCGATTTGCAACAAGTATCAGGCTTCACTGTCGTGGCCGAAAAGCTCAACTTCCTTCGTTTCATAAGTCATTTCCGCATGGTTCATCGAGGAAGCTTCTTCGCCCAACTCAAGACCACGACTGTACGAAAGCTGTTACCAGAGTCATGGGGCTTCCTTTGCCCCGTCCACACGCCCGACGGTGCGCCTTGTGGTCTACTGAACCACTTTGCGCACAAGTGCAAGATTATGACATATCCTGTTGACTCCTCAGCAATCCCGCAGCTAGCTGCTGAACTTGGTGTTGTTGATACCTCTTCGGCCGCTACAGATGAAAGCGTGGTCGTTATGTTAAACGGCAGAATCCTGGGCTGGTGCCATCCGTCAGAGTCGCGCAGGATAGCCTACACGTTCCGATACTGGAAAGTCGAGGGTACCCATGGCGTCCCTCTGCATCTTGAGATCGGCCACGTACCATCGTCCAACGGAGGGTCATACCCTGGCATATACATGTCTTCTGAAGCCTCTAGAATGGTGCGACCGACAAAGTACCTTCCCCTAGGGAAAGAGGATTTCGTTGGGTCCCTTGAGCAGCCATATATGTCTATTGCCTGTACGGAGCAAGAGATTGTGTCGGGCGAGTCTACACATGTTGAGTTCGATCCCACAAATATCCTTTCTATACTGGCAAATATGACACCGTTCTCGGACTTCAACCAATCGCCCAGAAACATGTACCAATGTCAGATGGGCAAGCAGACGATGGGAACACCCGGATCCTCGCTAGCATACCGTACCGACAACAAGATGTACCGCATTCAGACGGGCCAGACGCCCATTGTCAGGTCCCCTCTACATAATGCCTACGGGTTCGACAATTTTCCCAACGGCGCAAACGCTGTCGTTGCCGTGATATCTTATACGGGATACGATATGGATGACGCTATGATTCTGAACAAGTCGGCGTACGAACGAGGATTCGGACACGGCACGATCTACAAGACTAAGAAGTATACCCTTAAAGAAGAGAGCCGCACGAGGGCGGCCAAGAACGTGACCAAGATGTTTGGCTTCGCTCCGGGGAGCGTCGTGAAAGCATGGACACAGACCATGCTGGACGAAGACGGCCTCCCGTACGTCGGACGGATGGTCCAAGAAGGGGATGTGATCTTTGCATATCACTCAGTTGCCGCCGATTACAGCGGCAACCTAACGAATCGAGATGGTGTCACCAAGTATGAGAAGTATAAGGACTCGGAACAGGGATTTATCGAGGAGGTACGGATCATCGGCAGCGAGCAAGGCAACGAAGTTGCCCAGACCATCTCAATCAAGTTCCGGATCCCCCGTTCGCCAGTTATCGGCGACAAGTTTTCGTCACGTCATGGTCAGAAGGGTGTCGCGTCGCAGAAGTGGCCAGCTGTCGACATGCCCTTCTCCGAGTCTGGCATCCAACCTGATATCATCATCAACCCTCACGCTTTCCCGTCTCGAATGACCATCGGTATGTTTGTCGAGTCACTGGCTGGAAAGGCTGGCGCGCTCCACGGACTGGCGCAGGATTCGACACCCTTCCGGTTTGACGAAGAGAATACAGCGGGCGACTTCTTTGGCCATCAGCTTATGAAGGCCGGGTACAATTATCACGGCAACGAGCCTATGTATTCTGGGGTCACCGGTGAAGAACTGGCAGCCGATATCTACGTAGGCGTCGTGTACTACCAGCGACTGAGACACATGGTGAACGACAAGTACCAAGTGAGAACGACAGGTCCGGTAGTGCCGACGACGGGCCAGCCAATCAAGGGCAGGAAGCGAGGTGGTGGTATTCGTGTCGGTGAAATGGAGCGAGATGCTCTGTTGGCGCACGGCACGGCGTTCCTTCTCCAGGACCGTCTTCTCAACTGCTCGGATTATACGCCGTCCTGGATCTGCCGCAAGTGTGGCTCCTTCTTGTCGATACAGCCGACGGTGTCTCCCTTTACGGGCCGGAAGAAGGTGGTGAACAATGTGCGGTGCCGCAACTGCGCAACACGCTTAGACGAAATTAGCGACGTCGACTTGACTAAGTTGGCTGGGGAGATATGGGAGGACAGCCAAGGCAACCAATGGGTTGGAGGCGAGGACACCACCAAGGTCGCGGTTCCGGGTGCGCTGAAGTACCTCGACGTGGAACTGGCCGCTATGGGTGTCAAGCTCAAATACCGGGTCGACCCGAAGGACGCGCCGCGGAAGGGACCATTGTTACAGGCAAATTGGACGGGCATGTCTGGGGAAAAGAAAGCAAACGGCCTTCCTCCCGTCGTGGCGGCTGCATGATATGCGCCATACCAGCTCCTACCTGCATTCGGCGGCGTTTGACGGGTTCTCGGGTTTGGGATATGGGTTAGTCCCGTTTGATGACACAAGATTTCCCAATTTGAATCTGAAGTGAGATGTGTACCCAAGTATCATGCTTATCTTTGACATGTTTTACTGTGGACCTTGTGCGGGTGACGGCCGTGATGATATCGTGAGATGGAAAAATGCAGGCGGCCGAGATTATGACCAGGTATGTACCCAGTCTGCCAATCTCACAACAGTCGTCTGCCGTGTATCGTAATCGTACACCACCAAGTACCAAGATCTATTCGATCATCTCTAGAAGCTTAGATCGTCTTCAGGCCTTCACTATTTGAAAGATGAGGGTTCATGGTGAGCCGTGGGAAGACAGATGCCAACGAGTTGGAAGTTGTCAACAAGAATCAAAAGAAGCTGAGAGATGTTAAAGCCCATCATCGCATATCTCCTTACATGTATGTATGCGACCATTCGGCATTCAACTTGCATGTACCTAGGAGGTAGGTACATGCATGTACATTTCAGTTTTGGCGTTTGTGGGAGGGCAGTTTGGCAAGATGAGATGGGCAGTTGCGGTTTCTCAAAACCGTCTACTTCCCTCCATGTGGATGCTGGACACCAACGCCCCAAGATCCCGCCTTAGGCATCAGACATCCTGTACTTACCTTGACTGAATTCTTCGTCGCCACTCGTTCCAAAAGTTTCCGAAAGTCAGGCCTGGACTCTCTCTTCGGCGCGATCCTTCTTTCCTGTCCCCGTCGTATATGAGAAGCTGCCTTGGTCCTCTTCCTATAATCCACTCTCTTCAAGGAAAGACAAGCGACTCTGACTTCGACTATATCCATTCCTTTTCTAATCTTCTTGTCGACCACCCTCCAAGGTCGGATTCCGCGTTGTACGGCTTTTGCTGCACTGTTCTGTGCGCCCTTTGGTGTCTCCTGTGCCCGTCCGAACCTTTCAGGGACTTCTTCTCGGAGACCTGCAATTTCACAAGGAGCCGCCATGTCATTCTCTCGCGCCATCTTGTTCGCTATCGTTTTCCTTTTCTCCATAGCACTTGCCGACCTGACCCAGTCAGGGCAGTATGATTATGGATTCAACGTCGACCTGCGTCTTCGAAAACGAGACCCTTCACAATCTCACGTCGTCACAGGCCTCCCTCGTGTTAAGGGAGAGGCACCAGTAAGACCGGACATTCGAGACCTGCAAGCAGACAAGGACAAGTGGAACTTGTACATCCTTGCTCTTAATTGGATGCAGTACACAGACCAAGATTCACCCTTCTCGTGGTACCAGATCACAGGCACGTCGACGAGGGTCAGGAGAGGCGATACGGTGGCTCGAAGCTAACTCATCGTAGGCATACACGGTGCTCCGGGCCAGACATGGCAGAATGTCTCCTCTACACCTGGTAACGACAACAGCGGATATTGCCCTCACGTGTCCATTCTTTTCCCTACATGGCACCGACCATATGTTGCCCTGTACGAGGTAAATGAGAAGAATTCGAATCCTACCCATCACCTGCATCCGCTGGGTCTTACACCAGGTCACTGCTAACCCAGTCGCGCTCTAGCAAGTTCTGTACAATATTGTCCAGTACATCGCCTCGCTGTATCCACTTGATCTTTTGGACCGCTTCCAGAAAGCTGCAGATACTTTTCGAATCCCATACTGGGACTGGGCTGCTACGCCCCCGGATGGAGAAAGTGTTCTGCCCTTGGTCGTAGGTGGTCCGTCGACCATTGATGTAGAGGGTCCGAATGGTGTCCAGAGTATTTCCAACCCCCTCTTCAGCTACGTCTTCCGGCCCTTCAACGGGTCAATATTTCCAGACTTTCCGGTAAGTCAGATGCTCCAGGTACGAGAAGCTCGAGTCTGATTGGGACGCTCAAAGTATAACGCATGGCGGGAGACGAAGCGGGCACCGCGTCCGGTGAATAGCCCTAACGCAACTTCGAATAACTCGTTCGTGGCACACGCGTTAGATACCCATCTGCCCAACTTTCAACAGCGGCTGTATAACCTGTTCATAAACTACCCCAACTATACGACTTTCAGCAACGAGGCCTGGGTTCCCAATGATAACAACGGTACTTACGATTCTCTTGAGTCCATTCACGACTCGATCCACACAGTCGGAGGGGGTGTCTATGGGCATCTCGCTATTATAGCCTACTCAGGGTTTGACCCCCTCTTTTGGCTGCATCATGCCAATGTCGATAGGATCTTCGCAATGTGGCAGGTCTTGTACAATGACACATACGTGGTGCCTCAGCCAGCAGTCTACTCCTCCCATACGACATCCCCGGGAGAAATAGAAGACACCCAGACCGCTCTCACACCGTTCTTCTCCAACGAGACACACTTCTGGACGTCTGAAGCGGTACGAGACCTCGAGGCTTTTGGCTACACGTACGCCGACGTAGCCAACAAGACGCGTACACAGGTCATCTCCTCGATAAATAGTCGATATGGCAACTTCAGCCCGGCTTCTATGTTCCTGAATACCGACAGAGCTCTCAGCGAGCGGTCTAGTCAGCATCCTAGTGTAGGGGGACTGCACCGAGCAGGTGGGCTGTCTTGGAACAGCCAGACGTCAACTCGCCCTTCCCTAGACGCGGTCTTCAGGGGAAACAGGTATCGCGAGTGGATTGCAAACGTTCGAGTCAGCAAGCATGCAATGGGAGGCTCGTTCTCGATTCACCTCTTTGTCGGAGAGGCTCCATCTGATCCGACATCATGGCCGGTGGCATCCAATTTGATCGGCACATTAGGAGTCTTTGCCCATAAGGGTAAACACAGGATGGCGTCCGGTCGGAAGATTGCAGGAACTATCCCAATGACGTCGGCGCTGATGCAGATGGCATCGCTGGGAGAGGTAGCAAGTCTGCACGAGGAAGACGTCGTGCCGTTTCTAAAGTCTAACCTAGTGTTCCGAGTATCTCTTGCTGACGGTAGAACGGCCGACCCTCGCGATATAGATGGACTCTGTATAAGTATTGTCAGCTCGATGGTCAGAGCGCCGGACTCTGAAACCAGGCTTGCGGACTGGGGCGAGGTCGAGAGCCATTTCGATCTATTTGTATAAGAATGGGGTGGTGTGCCTTCAGGTTGCTACGGCATGTACATCGGTCGGAAGGTTGGTGGTTTTTCCTATAGCAGGCTTGAGACACTGTTAGGTAGGTAATTAGGAGTTGATGTGGTTCGCCTATAGCTGTTGCGCGAGGCACTAGTAGGAATGAATGAGAAATCATAATCTCGTCAGATTGCAGCTTTAGACATGGGGGCGTTACTGGTGCAAGGGAGAAAGGATGAGAATACACTCTTGTTCCTATTGCGGCGATGGTCTCAGCCCTGATTGGACGACGAGGGGAATCCATCGTGACCACTATGAGGGAGGTTCTTGGATTACTCGAGGTGACATTTCATCTATACTAGGAATCTCGTCCAATATGGGTAGAAACATGACAGAACAAGGTCGCATACTCAGACATGCGGGCTTCTCCTCTACGGTGCTGTATCGTGGATGCCCGCTTGCGAAAGGTAGCAATGATCGGTGGACACTGCAGCGCGTTACAGTAATCACCTGCTGCTTAGCATACCGGAATGCTTGGCTGCCACTAGCAGCAGACGCGCGTGTTGATATAATTCCACCGCCAACTAGCTGCCCGAACGAGTGACGCGGCCCAGTTTAGTATGTCGAGTCCTTTCGAAGCGTCACTTGACGCTTGGCGGACAGATATCTACTTCAGTCCGAAGGGACGGCAAAGAAAGAGATGCTAGATAGACGCTGATGATCGTCTTGCTAACGGTGGGAGAACGACGTAGAGATGTCTGCCGATAGCATGTGCGAGCTGCTCAATCGGTAGACGGAAGCGAAGAGTCGGCCGTGTCCGGAAATTGCACTGCCGCAGATATATTGGAAAGTCGCGTTCGATAGAGCAGCTCTAGCGTCGGACCGAAGTGGGCTCCTCAGCCCTAGCCGGCATATCCTTTGAACTAGCCACTGTCTAGTCGCTGTCATCCGAACAGCTGCGTGTCTAACTCATTCATACCTAGCGTATATCTGAGGAGGTATGAGAGCAAGGCTTTTCAGATACGCGTCATGGTCCAACATGAGAACCATTAGAAGGCTTATATATATACCCACTACTTTGTACGAAACGGACGACAATATTGCTTTGTCGGTGAGAATGAGAAAGTGGCGTCGCTGCAGGTGAGATAGGTACGCCCCGACTACGACATGAAGCCCAATGGAAAAATTGGCTCGAGGGTGCCGAGGTAAGGGTGAGTAGAGGATGGCAGTTATGATAGCAGTCAGCCTCGTCGGCGTTCCCTCTCTTTCATCCGTTTTTCGCCATCGGATGGAAGGTGACGGAGGCGGCCGCCCCCCTAGGTATGGCTGGCTCATGACGAGTGTTCTTGACTACGTAGACGATTTGCTCATCTAGAAGAGAAGATTCTGCTCGGTATCGCCAACGCCACCAACGGTATGGGGTCGACCTTCCCGATGAAGCAGGTATGGTAGGGGAGAAGGGCAGGGGAGGTTTGGAGACGGAATTCGCAGAATATTCGGAAGACACCCTTGGCCGTTTCGACTTGAGAATTTTTTTCAACCACATACGTAACTGGCTTGAATGTGCTATGGTGTGCTATGAATGTAGGTCAGGTTTAATAGTCAAGACTCATATAGTCTTCAATAGGGGGGGGGGGGGGGGGGGGGGGGTATAGCGTGTACGTGTATGTAAGGGGCTGAGAGTGAAGGCCGGTCACAATTTCGTCGAGCATTCTGTTTTACTGTTGACCTCTGATCTAGACATTGCATTTTATGACTTTGGAATAGGGATCTTATCGTGGGCGGCTAATCCGTACTTAGGAGGGAATGTGACAGCTTCGCCAGCCGCCCCCCCCTAGTTCACGTCCATGTCTGTCCCTTCCCTTGTCACTGCTCTCTCCGGCCGCCCGATCCCTTGGGACCGTCCCCCTTCCCCACTTTCAGCACCCCACGCCTTAAGCCTCATCCAATGATCCCAAGAAGCTGATCGGTAAAAGAACCCCTGTGCGTCTCCCACTTGCTTATCTCTGTCTGCTTACTTATTTCGCTTGTCTAACACGATACATCATATGCCCGATTCTTCGAAGCTCCTCGGCTGCTCGAGCTCTTCCCAAGCTTCCCCCCCCTCACCCTCCCGGTCCCGTCCCGTCCCAGCTGAGAGGTGGGGGAAGATATTCTTCCCGATGAGATTGCCTTTACCAGCTTACCTAGGTCTACCTCTTAGGTAGAGGTCACGAAGCGGGATTTCCCAACCCATGAGCGTGATGAAATTTCGATCGGTGCCAAGTCCAAGAATCAAGTCACCAACTGCCAGACTGATATTTTCTTTTTTTCCTTTTTTTTTCTTTTCCCTCACCCCTTGTTGGTGTCTAATTGCTACCTATAACGGATAGAGCTACATATCTCCCTGCTTCGTATACACTGTGTTCCGTACGAAGTGCACCAAGTATCCGAAGTGCTTCTCGCTTCGCTTGGCCAAATAAATCCCCGGCCTTCTCGGAACTTTTGAGTGATCAACCACTCTGATAGATATCAAATACCTAAGCTGCCTACCTCTTGCTCGATATGTATGCGTGCGTACTGTTGTTACTTACCATTGCTGGCTCGATCTGGGCCCGGGCATGGAGCCATGGAGCTTTGCAGGCTGCAGGTCATCGAAGCCCCGAGCCCCGAGCCCTTGCCTCTCCCTCTTCCCAGTGGCTGTATCTAATCTCCCACTTGTGGAAGGATAACCTGCCGTAGTATCATCAGACGTCAGCTCAGACGTCGGTGTGCAGAGTGCCAATGCAACGCTGCAGCGTCTGCGCTAGTTCCCCAGCAATAATAAAATATACCTACCTCTATCCTCGCGGCTCGAGACCCGGACCCGTTCCCACGACTTGGACTTGGACTCGCAATCTAAACCCGGCGCGTGTTGGTGTCCTCTGGCTCATTTTACCTCTGTCTGATAGGCGTGTCCATTGTCCCAAAGCGAGGGCGATTGGCTGTCTGAGACTTGCTTCTTATTTGCATTGCCCAACTGCTAGTGCCTTTCGCCTTGGGTACCTCTTCCGCTTAGCATCCAATGACCCCCGTCTCCCAGCCGAAGGGGCGGAATCTGACATACTTGATCTAGACCCTCGCCTCGATTCGGCGCCTTCTCGAGCTTTTCTTTCCTGGCCACGGCTTCATCCAACTTCTCCACGCTCTTTTGCACCCATTTTACGTCTTCGTCTCATGTGACGCCCGTGTGTCCTTCTTTTACTTATCGTATTTTAATCGCTTTCCGGTCGCCTGCGCCGAGCTACGTGACAACATGGTCGTACTCGAGGGCGTCGATCTCGACGATCTGAACTACATAAAAAAATTACCTTATAATGGCACCGGCGACACTGGGGGGGACTCCTTGACGCAGGACTTGAACATATGGTATGAGGTTAGTAGTCAACAGCTGTCCGCGCCCAAGGCTAAATTGCCGCCGACGGGTTCTAACGTGATGGTATAGAGCGGTGATATCGCCTGGATGATCACATCCACGGCACTCGTACTCCTCATGATTCCCGGTGTTGGGTAAGCAAATAACCTCATACTTGCCGTCTTGCGCCCCCTGACTGATAACCTTGGAAGCTTCTTCTACTCTGGTCTTGCCCGTCGCAAGTCAGCGTTGTCCTTGATATGGCTCTCGGTTATGGCAACAGCCGTCACAACGTTCCAATGGTTCTTCTGGGGTTATTCGCTCACCTTCTCGCACACGGCGTCTTCTTATATCGGTGACCTGTCCAACTTTGGGTTCAAGAACGTGTTGGCTCAGCCGTCGGTGGGATCCACGAGAATTCCGGATCTGATGTTCGCCATCTACCAAGGCATGTTCTCGGCCATTACCGTGGCTCTTGCGACTGGTGCCGTTGCAGAGAGAGGTCGCATGCTTCCCTGCGTGGTATTCATGTTTATCTGGTCCACCATCATCTACGACCCGATTGCTTGCTGGACCTGGAACCCGGCGGGGTGGTCTAATAAGATGGGAGGCCTCGATTTTGCTGGTGGTACACCGGTCCATATTGCCTCCGGGACAGCAGCCCTTGCATGTTAGTTCGCAGAGCCTAATATTCTTCCGCAGACTTTCAAATTCCGAGCACTGACACGCGGGCTGCAGATTCGATGATGCTTGGAAAACGACGAGGCCACGGTACCCACGAACTCAACTATCGACCGCACAATGTCACCCATATTGTCATCGGGACCGTATTCCTATGGGTCGGTTGGTTCGGATTCAACGCCGGCAGCGCCCTCTCGGCGAACCTACGGGCCGTCATGGCCGCCGTCGTAACGAACCTGGCAGCCTGCGTTGGCGGAATCACATGGTGTGTGCTTGACTACCGGCTGGAGGGCAAGTGGTCGACGGTTGGCTTCTGTTCGGGCGTTGTTGCGGGCCTGGTTGCAATCACCCCAGGCTCAGGTGAGTACACTCTCGTCTTCCAGAAGGACAATGTCGAGCGTGTCTAATTATTTTAAGGTTACGTTCCCGCCTGGTCCGCTGTAATTTACGGAATCCTCGGTGGTGCATTTGCCAATTATGCCACCAAGCTCAAGTTCCTCATGCGAATCGACGACGCCCTGGACATCTTCGCCGTGCACGCCGTTGGTGGGTTCGTGGGAAATATCTGCACGGCCTTCTTCGCGGCCGACTACATTGCGCATCTCGACGGCTTCTCAGTTATCCAGGGCGGTTGGGTGAACCAGCACTGGATTCAGCTCGCGTACCAGCTTGCCGATTCCATCTGCGGAGGGTGCTATTCGTTCGCCGGAACGTGCTTGATCTGTTTCCTCCTTAACTTGATCCCTGGTCTCCAGTTCCGCGCGAGCGAGGACGCGGAAATTCTAGGTATCGACGACGCGGAGATTGGCGAGTTTGCGTATGATTACGTGGAGCTCACGAGGGAGGTGCTGAACGACGTCGAGGCCGACGGAGCTAGCCGGTACTCTGCCGAAGCCGGGAATTCGTTCGATCCCCGAGAGAAGAACAGTATCCCTCTGATGGATGCCCGTGGATATCCCGGGCAGTCATCGCAGTCAGCTACTCAATAAGGGATCAGCTGGTGAGGCCGTATGATAGGGTGCTGTCTGATGTTTGGCGGGTTCGGGATATTCGGGATCGGGGTTCATTCGCTTTGCGGGACCTGAGGTTATGACAGGTATATGTCGTTGGCCGATACACGATGCTCCAGGTAGGCGCTTCGGAGTTCAGAGCATGTAATGTGAAGGGCGAAGGATAATACCCCCTAAGCCGGCGTCAAGATTTCTTTCTACATGTCACACGGGTTCTCTACTTAATGCTACTGAACGAGCATGTGGTAGAAGGAATCGTACCTGAGGTTGGGTAATCAGAATGAATAAATTTCGTGTTGGGATCAAAACAGATAGAAGCTCAGAAAGTAAAATCATGATCGATTTTGGGAAATATTTTCTTTGTCGTCTGTGCTCGTATGATGCGTAGTAGATAAAATGATATTGCAACGAGGGAGTCAAGTTAAGCAGTGTAAGCAGCGTCATATGGAAGGTGGGGGTACTTGTCAGATACCTGGCTAACCCGCGTAAACAAGCTTATTCCCCATATAATCTGACCAGGGCCTGGTATCGGCTTTGTATTGGATACAGGCGCATTTTGCAGCGTGCTTGATCCTGAGAGGATGGAAGGAAGCCATCTTAGCTTCACATCTAGTCACACACCTTGTCACATGCAGACGATAGCTAGGTAAGCTATTGATGCCTACCAGGCCGACTCATCTATTCGCGTGCGCAAACAACGCCTCTACCGAATTACCTGCAATCCGAGCCATGTTTAGGCATCTGGCTACAGCTACGCCAGACACCAACCTGGACCTGCAGAACCGCCCTTTTGTCAGGCCTAAGCGATGGATTCCAGGCTAGAAGAGAAGATCGCCTTCTTTGAACGCCTCAAGCCATATCGCTACGATGACCAGGAGGACGACATGGACGCAGAAGAACAGCTTCACAGGCAGAGAAGCAGAGCTTTTCACTCGGTTACTCGGGCAGCTTCTTCAATAGCCCCTCCTGCCACCACAGCTGCTGCTATCCAGTTGCCAGCGCATACTACTGCTGCTTCCGCTTCTCCTACTGCTGCTCCCTCTCAATTCCACGCTCCTAGGAGGACAGTGTCAGACCCGGTTCCCAGGAGTAGCGATCTAGAGATAGAAATTATTGCAGTCACCCCGAGAAACGGCAATCCGATAGCTGGCACCCTGGAACCACCATCAAGCGCGTCTTCCGGCGGCGACGCCGTTATACCCGAGACAGTTGCAGTTAACAAACAATCGACCCAGCCGACAAAGCATCCCCTACTTCGTACTAGGAATTCGAGCTCTCAGAGTAACCCGTCCCCCTCCACCAAGATGGGAAAGCGAAAGAAGGAAGCGCCCCTCAAACTAGCTCCCGAGGCCCAGCAGATTTTCAGGGGACTTTCTTTCTACTATCTTCCCAATGACGATATCAATCCAGCTCGGAGGCTTCGAATTACCAAGGCGCGACAACATGGTGCAACGTAAGCCACCATTGTGCACTTGCGGTAGAAGGTCACGCGTCAGCTCGCTAACGAGTTCTGTACAGGTGGTGCAGAAATCTAGCTGATGCGACACATATCATTGTCGACAAGAGGCTTACCTATGCCGACATAGAGCAACATCTACGGGGTGATCCGAAATTTCTACAGAAAGTCCTCGTAAATGACAACTACCCCATCGACTGTGTAAGACATCAGATAATCGCCAACCCAAATCAAGGTCAATACGAAGTCACTGGGATGTCAACATCATCCAAGCAACAAAAACGAGAACACATATCATCAGATGACTCTAATGCCTCGTTAGTAACTAAGCCTAGGCATAAGAAGACCGCAAAGCGGACGTCTAGGCCTGTGCCAGATACGCAATCAACTGGCGATGCTGTTAGCCTGGTCGCGTCGCCCTCAGAGCATGCTCCCCAATCCACAGTGGAGGATGACGAACTCACTCAATGCATACAAGAACTGAAGGCGGGGGGCAATGCTAACGAGCTAGGCGACATGCTTATTGACGACAATGATGGCATTCGGCCTTCGTCAAGCACGGATAAACCAGACGATCCATCGGACTCCAGCGGTTCGGCTGATGAGAGGTCACCGAAGAAAAGACTCACTGGGGGTAGCGGAGGCTCAAGTGATAATCCTGCGTGGCAAGACAGGTTTATCCGCATGAAAGGGGGCACCAGAGATGACACAGACGACAATTCAAACGCCGATACGACCAAGGTCCTCCAGCAGATGTTAGACCTACACACTCAGGCAGGGGATAATTTCCGGTCCAGGGCTTATAGATTGGCTATCGCTACACTTCGCACAGCACCCAAAAAGATATGTACCGCTGAAGAAGCGCGGGCGCTGCCACATATTGGCCGGATTGCGGAAAAGATCGAGGAAATCGCCAATACCAACCGGTTAAGACAATTAGAGTACGCTCTTGACGACCCTCGGAGGCAAACCTCGGCATTATTTATGAAGATTTACGGAGTTGGCCAAATGCAAGCCCAGAAGTGGATTTCGCAAGGTTTTCACACACTCGAGGACCTCAGGACCAAAGCCGAGCTTAACGCCAATCAAAGGGTAGGCTTGGATCACTTTGACGATCTAAATACCCGAATTCCGCGACGAGAGGTTGAGGCGTTGGCCAATCATATCAAGCAAAGAGCCGCAACCATCGACGGCAGTGTAGAGCTGATCGTCGGAGGTAGCTACCGTCGGGGAGCTGAGAGCTCTGGTGATATCGACTTGATCGTGACCAGACGAGGTACCGTATCTACGCTAGAGCTTGGTCCGTTCCTGAACAGACTTGTTGGGACACTAACTCAAGAGGGGTTCCTGACTGCGGCGCTTTCTTCGCATCATAGTAACGACGACGAAGATAGGGGCAGCAAGTGGCACGGCTGCTGTGTGCTACCGGAGAGCGCGTTCCCGGGACCGAAAGAGGACTATCGACCAACCTGGAGACGCATCGATTTGCTTCTAGTGCCTCAGAGTCAGATCGGTGCGGCGTTGATTTACTTCACGGGAAATGACATCTTCAACAGGTCAATTCGACTATTAGCACGCAAGAAAGGGATGCGGTTGAACCAAAGAGGGTTATTTAGTAACGTCCTACAGGATAGGGGTGGTACCAAGATAACTGAGGGAACTATACTCGAAAGTCGAGACGAGAAGAAGATATTTTCGATTCTTGGCGTCCGTTGGAGAGAACCTCGCGAGAGATGGTGTGGATAGGCCATTTGACACGCCACTTCTTGAAGAGAGAAAATGTAAACGAGAAGTACGTATTTGGCCAACACCTGGTACGATGTGCCAGGACATCCCTCAACCAACGAAATAGTCAGGACAACGCCATGCGGCTTTATCTTGATGAGATAGAGATCGAGATCGAGTCTTTGAGATATAAAATACTGAGTCATCAGCTCAACTCGCTGGCAAACATGAACCTGCCTGCATGGCGATGATAATCGTCAACCAATCAGAGAGAGCCTTTCATACACGTTCTGATGGCTTGACAGGAGGCTTGCTCAAGCGTCGCTACCTTGCACGCTCTGATTCAAAGGTTCCAATTGGAGCGTCTGGATAGATTATTGAATCGCCTTCCTAGTAAAGAATACTACGTTTCGCGTTGGTATCTTGTTTTCAAGCCTGGCTGGTAGGCTATCGATCACGTTAGACAGCCACTCGAGCCAGTATGCACCCCGCATCACATACGTATCGCGAGAGAGGAGAAAGGTATCAAATCAGCATGTATATAAAGCAATTGCTTCTCAGATGAGCAGGTTGCTATACATAAATTTTCTTTAAAAAGTAAAGAAAAGAAGAGGTTAAATGTGCTTGCTAGGAAGTAGTCTTCGCAATGTTCAACTTGATAGTGTTTGGCCTTGCGTTAGCTGTTCGCGTGACCGCGAATTTCGACGGGAATCTTAACTACGCGAGCCCGTCCCGTC
The DNA here is from genome assembly GCA_022432365.1 of Hypoxylon sp. FL1284. Classification (NCBI taxonomy): domain Eukaryota; kingdom Fungi; phylum Ascomycota; class Sordariomycetes; order Xylariales; family Hypoxylaceae; genus Hypoxylon; species Hypoxylon sp. FL1284. The sequence goes on along the minus strand of JAJJXE010000004.1, from coordinate 2,776,875 downwards.
GACACTCGGGGCTGGGGATCGACGTCCCTCACGTCTCGAGGCGCAGCCTCAAGCGCGGGGCCGTCGCGTACGAGGCCGACGAGCTCGACTTCACGCACGGCGTGGCGTCCGGGGACCCCTACCCGGACAGCGTCATCCTCTGGACCCGCGCGGCGCCGTCGACCGCCTCGGACGCCAGCAACGTCACGGTGGAGGGGCCCGTGCCGCTCTACAGCCACGACACCGAGACGTACATCAAGGCCGACCCGAGCCCCATCTGCGTGGCGTGGACGGTCTCGCCGAGCGGAAGCCAGGACGTCGTGTCGAGCGGCGAGGCGTACACTACGAGTGATATCGACTACACTGTGAAGGTAATCGGAGAGACCAAGATACTAGACGTTGTCGTTCCAGTATTTTCCTAACGAGGTCCAGGTTGAGGCTACGGGCCTGCAGCCGTTTACGACGTACAACTACCAGTTTACCATATGCGGGTCGAACAAGACAAGTCCCGTAGGACGGACGAAGACCGCACCGCCGGTGGACGGTAACGTCTCGGAACTGAGGTTCGCTGTTTTCTCTTGCAGCAATTACCGTGAGTAACTAATGGGCAGTTTACCGTGTTGCTAGCAGGGTCCTCACTTACATGCCTGAAGCGAATGGTTACTTCAATGCCTATGGTAATGCTGCGCGCAAAGACGAGCAGGACTACATAGTATGCACTGGAAACCACTCGGACGAGGGTGATATTCTAACATGAGTAGCTGCACCTCGGTGACTATATCTATGAGGGAAGTCAGAAAGGCGAGCGAGCCCATGACCCGCCGAAATATCTCTTCAGTCTGTACGACTACAGAACCCGTCATGGACAGGTACGTAACCGTATCAAGATACCCGTTTGGGTATGAGAAACTAAGACGCAGTAACTACTAGTACCGTTCTGACCCGGATCTACAACTGGCTTCGCAGAATTTCGCCTGGATAGCCACTTGGGACGATCATGGTAGGCACATACGAAGCAGCAGAAAGGGCGATGAAGGCTGACTATTCACTTAGAAGTCTCTGATAATGGCTATCGAGATGGCTCGAGTGCTCTAAACAACACTGAGGAGTCCTTCTTGAACGACGGCCACGTCAGCGTGGATCAGCGAAAGATGAATGCTGTGAGAGCATACTTTGAGTGGATGCCTATTCGGTGGGTAACGAAGACGTACTATTGCATACCATGACTGCTAAAGTCTTGCAGTCAAATAGACCTGGACGATAATCTGAGGGTCTGGAGATCATTCCAGATGGGAAACCGTATGTATCTCTTGGTCCTCTCCTCATAACTTCACTGATCTGGACTCTCCAGTCCTGGACTTGATCATTCTTGATACCCGCAACTATGATCGAAGCATCACTTCGCTAAGTACGTGCTACAACCCAAATATGGCTACCGGCATGGAAAAAAACATTGTAGATATACTGACGAAGCCAAGACTGGAATGACGACTATATCGACATGATCCGTAATGACGCCTCGCGGACGCTAATGGGCTCGCATCAGGAGAATTGGTTCTACAACCAACTATCCGCGTCTTCTAGCCGAGGCGCGACCTGGCGTATAATCGGTAATCAGATTGTATTCTCGCATATCGTCGAGTCTTACGGATTTGGAGGCGACAACTGGAACGTAAGACGGAATTTCACTGTTAGCATGAATATATAGATGTTGCTGACCATCTTCCAAGGGATACATGGCGAATAGAAACCGAACATTGAAACACCTCTACGACAACAATATCTCCAACACCATCTTCCTCGCTGGCGATAGCCACCAAAACTGGGTTCGTTATCGGGGTCAGGGACTAGAAACCCACCCCGACATACTTTACCCTCGAGGAGAGCTAGACCAACCACTAACGGGGCACAGGTATCCGACCTAGTATGGCTGGACGAGAAGCCGTACGACCCAGAGACAGGCTCGGGTGCGGTCGGGGTCGAGTTCGCGGGGACGGCGGTCAGCTCGACGGGGTTCAACGGGCTCATCGGGCCGGCGCGCGCGGAGGCCGAGAGCCGCGTGGGCAACAACACGGTGCTGCAGTGGCAGGACGGCTACTACCGCGGCTACTTCGTGCTGTCGGCGACGCCCGAGAGGCTCGAGGCGCGCTACTACGGCTCGCCCAGCGTCGCGTCGCGCAACCCGTGGGACCTGCCCCTCGCCAACTTCTCCGTCGCCACCGGCGCCAACAGGCTCGCCCGCCCCGTCGCCGGGGGTTCCGTCGAAGCTGGATTCTGTGAGTAACTTCCTCCTCTTTATTAGGGCTATTGTCATATACCCTTCCTAGATTATGTCGCCGGCTGTATGCTGACCCCCTTGCGAATCTCAGTGAGGGGCGGCGAGACCAAGCCTACGAACGTGACGCTTAATACCGACACCTGGGAGTGGGATATTATTGGCTATGACCAGATGTACATTGCCAGCTAGGCGGTTTTCTGAGACTTGACTTAGTGAAAACTATGTGGTCAGGTACTATGTTGTCCAAATAAACTGCCATGTTGGTAGTATCAGAGAGCTAGGTGGCTACCCGTGTAGTCGTTTGCCTGTCACACAGCATAGTCTTCCGTTTGCTGGGGCCCCAGAGGCTCTAGAATGTGATATGATATATAATACGTAATTTGAGGCAAAAGAAGACAACTAATACAAGGGGCAGAAATCTACTGGTGACTCGGTGGACATTTATATCAAACCTGGGCCACATAGATGGCAATATGCCTCGGGTCTCACTACTGATGTTGTTGTAGAAACAGTGAATGCGAAGACTTCCATGGTGAGATGGACTTCGGGGAACATTGTCTTACCGATCCGGTGGGGTCCTTGGGGTCCTGGGCGACCTGGCCTGCCCAGGGCACTTGCAGGTGCCCAGGTGCGCGTCGAGACCTCATCGGGTGCTGCGGGTACTGGTCAGGCACCTAATCGCAAGTACCTAGTACCTGCCTAGCGTATTTCGGTAGCATAAAAAAAAGTATAAGAAAAAAAAAAGATTAGATCCTGTTGCCATCAAGCCCAATCTTCATTTCCTCATCCCATCTCAACTCTGAACGGCTATCCTTACGCGCTATTTGAAGATGAGCTCTGATAAGATGGACGTCGAAGTTGCCGAGCAGCAGCTCAAGGGCATGGCTCACTCAGAGCAGCACTATTTTAACAGGTTGGTCTACCTCGTGTGCGCGCACCGCATTGCTCGATAAGGACATGGCTAATACTGGTCGCACAACAGCTACAACCACCACGGTATGCACCCATTGCGACCCAAAGCCCTGGTGTGATGGCTCAGCTAACGTGAATGTATCATCAAGGAATCCACGAGGAGATGCTGGTACGTATGCTATGTCTATAAGACCCGACCTTGCCTGTGGCTAATGTTCAATGCAGAAAGATGAAGTTCGCACCAAGTCCTACATGAACGCCATCATCCAGAACAAGCATCTGTTCAAGGACAAGGTTGTTCTTGACGTTGGTTGTGGCACGGCCATCCTCTCCATGTAGGACACAGCCACCATCGAGTGTTAACTCCCTGTCGGATAATTCACTGACTCTTTGATAGGTTTGCTGTTAAGGCTGGTGCGAAACATGTCATCGGCGTGGACATGTCAACCATCATCTTCAAGGCAAAGGAGATTGTCAAGGTCAACGGCATGGCCGACAAGATCACGCTGATTCAGGGCAAGATGGAGGAGATTGAGCTGCCCTTCCCGAAGGTCGACATCATCATCTCGGAGTGGATGGGCTACTTCCTCCTGTACGAGAGCATGCTCGACACGGTGCTCTATGCCCGCGACAAGTACCTGAACAAGGATGGCCTGATCTTCCCCGACAAGGCCACCATCTATGCCTGCGGCATCGAGGATGGTGAATACAAGGATGAGAAAATCGGATGTAAGTTCCTGGAGAATGACGGCTGGGTAGGTGCCTAAGCTAACATACTGCAGTCTGGGACAATGTCTACGGCTTCGACTACTCCCCACTGAAGGATACCGCGCTTGCCGAGCCCCTCGTCGACACAGTCGAAGTCAAGGCGGCTGTCACCGACCCCACGGCAATCCTAACCCTGGATCTCTATACCTGCACGACGGCTGACCTTGCCTTCTGTATCCCCTTCAAGCTTTTATGCCAGCGCAACGACTTCGTGCACGCCATCGTGGCATGGTTCGATATTGACTTCACAGCATGCCACAAGCCCATCCGCTTCTCGACTGGGCCGCACACCAAGTACACGCACTGGAAGCAGACAGTCTTCTATCTGAGCCAAGTTCTTACCGTGGATGAGGGAGAGGAGATCAGCTGCAAGTTAGATGTGAAGCCTAACGACAAGAACCGACGTGACCTGGACATCAAGATCGATTTCGAGCTTGAGACGACGGAGGCGTCGCGGCGGGGCGTTGGCTCCTCTGAATATAAGATGTGCTAAGGTCGTGTCCCACCGTCCAAGCAGCACATGATGGTGCTCTTTCTTCGGCGTGAACATTCCCAGCGATGACGTCTCCCATAGATGGGGCCAGCCTTCAACGGGCTGTAGAATAGCAAGCGGTTAACCTTGCATAGGTGCATGGCGACAGGGGTTTGGCGGCGTTGGGAGGCATAAAACTGACGGCCCTCTGGAATATACAGGAGAGGGATGGACGTCTATAGACGACAGGATGACACCAAGGGCAATTTGCTGTCAGTCTGACGGCTGATGAAGATTACGAAAAGAGTAATTCACACGTCCCTCGATACCACGACGAATAGATCTGATGGCTAACGAGGTTGATGGATCAGTCGGCTTTAGCGTTAATAGCGACGAATATTCAGTACCCAGCCCGGATACCTATGATTATTGTATACCTCCGGAGCCTTGGTAATGAACAGTGAATGACATCTCGAGTGGTGAATTATCCCGGTAAGATGCCCTGGATGCCTCGGACCGGCCCGCCCAAGCCGTCCAGGGTAACAGTGAAGTTACCTGTACCTCTACCTCCTGGAAACGGTGTCTTGGTCCTGTCTCCCTGCAGATTGGCAGTCTGCATTGCCTACCTTGTCCAGCTATCATGCTGTCATTTCTCGATTGATATCTGAATCGTGAGATATTACAGGTATCTCCGCTTTCTTCCTAGTAAGAAAAAAAAAAGAAGTCACTTAAAATAGTTTACAGGGTCCTTTCTAGGACTCTTCTCTAGCGCAGGAAGTACCTAATCTACATCTACATACAACATGTGATAGCGGGGTGGAGCTTAAGAAAAACAACGTCATTCTTTCGACAAAGCAAGAATTAAAGAAACCCCGTTTAACGCGGATAATAATTAACTAAAAGGAGTTGAATCGCCAACATGTTCACAGGACTGGTTGAGGAGATAGGAGGCAAGTAACCATCACATCTCCTAGGGAAAAGAGCCAATATGACTCAGTTTTGGATTGACTGACGTGTGTTGTACAGTGGTCGCCGAGCTGAACCCCCACGACGAGACGGGCGGCACCTCGCTGACCATCAGCCTGCCTGCGTCGTCGAAGCTCCTCGAAGGCGCGCAGCTGGGCGACAGCATATCCATCAACGGCGTGTGCCTGACGGCGACGTGGATCGGGACGACAGAAGATGACGACAATAAAGAAGCGCCGAGCTTCCGCGTGGGCATCGCGCCCGAGACGCTGCGGCTGACGAATCTCGGGGACCTGAAGAAGGGGTCGGGCATCAACCTGGAGCGGGCAGTGCGGGCGGACACGCGGATGGGGGGCCACTTCGTGCAGGGGCACGTGGACGCGACGGCCGAGGTGGTGGAGGTGCGCGAGGACGGCAACGCGCGGACGTTCCGGCTGGCGCCGCGCAAGGGGAGCACCTCTTCTTCGGCGGCCGAGATGCTGCGGTACATCGTGTTCAAGGGGTACGTGGCGCTCGACGGCACGAGCCTGACGGTGACGGCGGTCGACGACGCCGCCGGTTGGTTCGAGGTCATGCTCATCGCCTACACGCAGCAGAAGGTCGTGCTGGCGCGCAAGCACCCCGGCGACACCGTCAACGTCGAGGTCGACGTCCTCGCCAAGTACGCCGAGAAGTCCATGGCCGGCTACCTCGGCGCACAGGCCGACCTCGTCGCTAAGCCTATGCTCGAGGAGATGGTCCAGAACCTCGTCGCGCAGGCTATGGGCGGCCACTCGTAAGGAGAAAAGCTTAGCGAGGACTTATGAAGAGTGCTGGTCGCATCCACGGGTATCCTGTACCGGCTTTGTACGGACTGCTGAAAAAAGGGGGAGGGGGGGAGCTCGTATTCAGAGAGTTGGTATGTCGAAGCGAATTGTCGAGTGACTTTCTATCTGTCAATATTGAGATTATCAAGTGTGGGCTCCTGAATGTCTAAAGTATATTCTCGCCAAACATACTAAGAGCCAGTTTTATTCTTTATTGCCATTCCCAATCAGCCTTATGTGACACTAGGCACGGCGAGCTTTCGGGACTGCCAGAGCAAGGATGAAAGCTTAATTATTGATATGTACATCTTTGAGTCTATAAGTCTACCCAAGCAACCATTCAAACAATCCATTCTCTTAGCAGCCCCAGTCTGTCTATTTTCCTCGTTTCCCACCAAATTCCCTCTCCCCTTCTCATTTGATATTATTTTCAACATTAAGAAATTCAAACATCATACGATTGACTAAATGACATTTAGGTCTCGATGGCTAATATCTGTTGGAGCACGTTGAATATTACCCCTATCGACATTCAACACGCCTTCGTCTACCCGTCAATACTTTAGACAGCGTCGATCAACTTTCACGTCGGAATTCACCTCCAAACTCCTCTAATATTCTAAATCATCCCGCTGGCCCCGCTGGTGACGGAAGATCTCAGATACCAGGACAAGTCTTACTCGATACCAACGAAACGGAAGCCACACTGGATACATGTGCATATCCTACACTCAAGGCAAGCACCTACCCACCTTCCACACCATCCCCCTACTCATCTACACACATGCCTTCCTAGATATATGTAGGAAGGTACAAGAGGCACATATATATAGCACAATAAGCTTAGCAACCTCCACAAACCGGGGAGCTCCAGGACTGATCATCCTGAGCCGGCTGGTGCCCGAGACCGAATAGCGCAACTGCTAAGGAACAGAATGGGGCTGTAATCCAGCAGAAAGTGTAGAGGCACAAGCTTTCGGTTCGGCGCCATATCCGGCTCAATTTTTTCCCATTCCTTTTTCTTCTTCTTATTTTCCCCGGGAATCAGCTTGGAGATGCTGTTAACCTTGAAGCTGCTTTGAGCTTTACGGAGCAGAAGGTGAGCGTAGAAAGCATTGTCAGATGCATCACCTTCAACGGGGTTGGGAGCTGAGCTCGTGATGATGGGACTGTTAGCTGTCTGAAATGCATCGCTGTGTCTATCCGTGGTTTTAGTCGGTTCGTAAGTCACCTAGAATTCGAGGCAAGAAATGCATTGGTGTGTTGGACTTTAGTATTGCGGGCGACATCACCTCTTCGAGACCAAACGAAATCAAAGCTAGCATGGCTGGCTTCCTAGCGGCATGACTTCAGTGCTTCGGACGTATCTCTAATATTTAATGCGTGGCTACGTGTAGGCATGCGGCTAATGATACCTACAAAACGCCCCAAACTTCTGCAATCTTCATGCTCATCGACTTCGTGACCCTCCTCTTACTCGGGATCAGGTTTCCTAATTGCCCAGAAATCAGTTCTTCCCTTCGCTTCCTACCCCCCTCGCCGCTACCGCATGCTTCATAGGCTTTCACGAGTTCGAATGGTGTCTTCCACCTCTTCTGGATTTCCATAGCTCTGGCTCCCGTGACCTCCTTGGTACACATCAGCGTCTTTATAAATACGTCCCGGAGCGTCATCAAGTCCGACTTGGATGCTAGGGAGGCGAATGCCGGATAAGTGATGTGATAGTCGGTCGTGGGCTCCTCGGCTCGCAGGTGCTCGACGAGCGGGAGGAAGTTCTGAGCAGTAAGTACCTCTGCAGGAATGACTAGCAGAGACTTGTCCTCGTATTGCTTCTTCAGCAGCATGGTCATTCGCGTGAGATATCGAATCGTGTCGTCGATCTTCTGCGTCTTTTTCACAAAGAAGTCGTTAACTACTTGTGTTGACGCGATGGACGACTGCACCATCTCCGCACGCCTGTCTAATACCTCGGAAGCCATCGAGATCTCTTCAACGATATAGACAACGTTCTTGATGCCGGACCGTTTCAAGCGGAACTTCTGCTCGTGGAAACGGCCGTCTTTGACGCTCCCAATCAGGTCGTCGAGTCGCTTCCTCTCAACGATGTAGTCAAGCACGACCTCATCACCCTCGGCACCGAGCCGAGAAAGGAAGTTTGCGTCTTTACACCTGGCTACCCAGAGCGCGTCACCGAGCTCAAGGGCCCGCATTGTAGGGTTGACACCCTTTTTCGCCAACTCGTTTTGTACTGAGCACGGGGAGTTAGATAGGCATAACCTTTCAGTCTATAAGCAGGAATCTAGGAACTGCTTACTATAGTCTCGGTCGGTCTTCGCCCGGACTTCCCGAACATCTAGCACTAGATGCACTTCAAAAGATCCCGGTGCGAGCCGGATTGGCCTAAATTTAGGTAACTCCAACGGCTTGGGGTCTCCCGACGACGACGACGACGATGAGTCCTCATTGGCAACAACGTCCAAAAAGCTCTCCGTCTCTTCGGGTCGATCTTGCATTTCGAGTGAAGGGGAACGATCCGCGCGTTGAGGACCAGCACCATCTAGAGTTCTTCGCGGGGGGTCTGCTTGAGCTGCTTGAGATGACTGGGCAGACAGAGTTGGTACGGCTGGTCCGGGTTGACCAGGGTTCAACGTTTGCTGAATACGTCTCGCTACCTCCCACCCCTCGTCTGTGAGGGTGTATCTTCTTGTCGGCCTGCCGCGTTCATCGACCATGTCCTTGTCCACAAGGCTCTTCATGGAATTCCAAGCAGTATAGAAACTTCTCGGGTCGGGCGGGGTGGTGAAGGAGGCATCGCAATGGGGTTGGGCCACCTCGATGAGCTGCGCCTTTGTCATTCCGTTGCGCGTACCCTCATCAAGAGTGGCCAATCCTAGAATCAGAGCATAAGGGCCAGAGCGAAGAGTCGGCACGTAGGGTCTCGCCTTTCTCTGTCGCTTTGGTGGCCTTTCTTCGTTCCCCTGTTCGTCCCCATCTTCGTTAGCTAGACCGGGAATGATGGATCTCCTCGGCCGCTTAGGCATGGGCAGCCCATTTTCCCGGCAGTGCTTTTTCAGCTGCTCGGTTAGACGATCACACAACTTGGTGCCGAATCCTTTCAGCTGCTGCAACTGAGAGGGGTGCTGGAAAGTGACGGGGCAGGCCTTGAGGGCTGCATATGCTTTCCTATATGTTGTGAAGCCCTTGGAGTTCCGTTCTCGGGCTTGATCAACCCATTCCTCTACCCATCCGAGGAGGAGAGGGTTGGCGCAAGGCTCTTCGGTAGGCATGTTGCTTTGCCTAAGCAGGGAGAGATATCCGGAGGCAAACGGAAGAGCTGACGCGCTTAGACGCGTTGAGCGCAATCGCCAGATCAGGTGACCTATTGCATAGGATATCTGCGGACGGGTATCATGCAAGTAGCGAGGTACTAGATGACGATGCGGGGCTGAGGGTTTCGGGCGAGTCCAGGCTGTCGGTCTGTCAGCTTAGCAGCTTAACATTATAGACCACCTGGTCTGTCAGTTGTCAGATTGCTGGCGCGCAAGGCGGAGCTTTTTACGAGGCCATGCAATGTACATGTACCCCTTCGCTGCATACATCAGGTGTACTGTACGGCCCAATGCGTTTTACAGCACAGCGCATATGTACAATACCCGTCTGTAGATGTACCTATCTGTAGATACATGTATGACATGTATGCATGTACCCAGTGATACTGCTATGCTCGTGTTGGTACCTGCCTCTAACCCTGCAGAAGGAGGGGTCGCTGCATAGCTACATATTTATTATTTAGCCTACCCTCGCTCTTCTCGTTCGACGTCTTCTCTCTTACCAAGGCCTTCCTACTGCTGTAGTCTTATTTTTTATTATTTCTTCTCACCGCAATAGTAGCTTACCGGCCCATTGTGTTCACACCGGTCCTTGTACTCATGTTTTAGTTCCCGCAGAGCACTACGAGTATAGATCAAAGTCAATTGAGTACTTCGCACCTCCAGATCGAACGACCATGGATCGAGACACTATCATCTCCGCTTCCAAGAAGCACGAAATAGTCCCTGGCAGGCTGTATAAGTACGGCACTGCTGGGTTCCGCATGAATGCCGACCTCCTAGATGGTGTTACCTTCCGAGTCGGACTGCTGTCTGCTCTCCGAAGTCGTAAGCTAAACGGCCAAACCATTGGCGTCATGATTACTGCCAGCCACAACCCTGCCGTCGACAACGGTGTCAAGATCGTTGATCCCATGGGAGATATGCTCGAGCAGGAGTGGGAGGTGCACGCCACGAATCTCGTCAACGCCCCGAGCCACGAAGAGCTTGTCGAGTACTTCTTCAAGCTAGCCGATACCCTCAACATCGATCTGCACTCTCCCGGAAAGGTCATCGCCGGCCGAGATACCCGTCCCTCTGGCAAGACGCTTGTCACCGCCCTGGCTGATTCCTTGGCCGCGACGAATACCACATACACCGACTACAAGATTCTCACAACCCCCCAGCTCCATTACCTGACTCGCTGTGTCAACACTGCCGGGACGCCTGGCTCTTACGGAGAGGTCAGCGAGACCGGATACTACAAGAAGCTCATCGAGGCCTTCTATCGCGCCCTCCACGGGCGTAAGGTGTCTGGAAAGCTGTCGGTAGATTGCGCCAATGGCGTCGGTGGTCCCAAGCTCAGCGAGCTTCTCAAGCACCATGACTCGTCCAAGACGGGCATGGATGTCAAGGTCGTAAACGATGACGTCTTGCGCCCGGAAGTGTTGAATCTGGATTGCGGCGCAGACTTTGTCAAGACTAGGCAGCGCTCTCCTGCAAACTTGAAGCCCACGCCCGGCGACAGATGGTGTTCCCTGGACGGCGACGCTGACCGTCTCATCTACTACTGGGTCGACCCGGAGTCTGGCTTCTTCATGTTGGACGGCGATCGCATCGCCACACTAGCCGCATCTTTCATCGCAGACCTCACACGCACCGCCGGGCTGGAAGGTCAACTCCGCATTGGCCTCATCCAGACAGCCTATGCCAACGGATCCAGCACCAAGTATGTCGAGTCGCACTTGCAGATCCCCGTCGTGTGCACCGCCACGGGTGTCAAGCATCTCCATCACGCCGCTTGTTCGTACGACATCGGAGTGTACTTCGAGGCCAACGGCCACGGCACCGTCCTCTTTTCCCAAGATGCCCTGGAGGCGTTTAAGAAGAAGCAGCCTCAGTCACCAGCCCAGAAGGATGCTCTCGAGACCCTCAGCGCATTGGGCGACCTCATCAACCAGACGGTTGGAGATGCTATATCGGACATGCTCATGGTTGAGGTCATCCTCGCTCACAAGGCGTGGTCGCTTAGGGACTGGGCCATGACGTACCAAGACCTCCCCAATCGTCTCGTTCGCGTCGAGGTGGGCAACAAGGACCTGTTCCGCACCACGGACGCCGAGAGGAAGCTCAGCCAGCCGGAGAACTGCCAGGACGAGATCGACAAGATGGTCAAGAAGTACACCAACGCCCGCTCCTTCGCCAGGGCGAGTGGGACAGAGAACGCCTGCAGGGTGTACGCGGAAGCGGCGACGAGGTCCGAGGCGGACGAGCTGGCCAACAAGGTGGCGGCTATCGTGAAGGCTTACGGAGGCTAGTTACCTCTACACCAAATGAGTTATTGGGGTCGATGATCAGGAATGGATATATTCGAGTGGAGCGCATTGCTCCTACACAGTACATGAGGCGCAGAGAAGACAAAAAATCTGGTGTGATAGGGCTAGGGCGACGATTTCCCACGTGTCACGAATATAGCTGACGAACACAAAACGACTGAGCTCCGACTGCAACCGACGTCTCGAGTCGGATTGCCATGAATAAATGACGTTTCCTTTTCTCATGAATTGCTGTTGCTGTGTGGATGTGAATGCTTCATAAATAATAGGTATCTACAGGTAGATGCCTATTACTCTGGTTTCTCGGTACGACATGCCTCCTATTTCATTAGTGCCTGTTGGGATTGTTTGCGGTAAACAACAAATATTTGTACAACTGTTCAGTGCCTGTCACTGCTAATCGTAATGGCGTTGCAGGTTGACACTACTATATATCCCTCGGCGATGAGTTGAGGGCTGTCTGATCTCGAGACCCCTGAGTTGGAGCACGGACGGCCATGGACACGTTTTCAGTTGCCCTCGAACAACAGGGGCAGCACGAGTTCACGAGTTCAACGGCGTAAGGGCGACGTAGGGGCCGGACACGGCACGGCAGGCAGGGGCTCGTCGGGTGCAATCTCCTCGTTCTGGCTCATGGCCAAGAAGTGCTGTCTGATGAGCTGGATACGGCTATTCTGGTTCGCCGTGTTTCCTGGGTTCCCGTATTGCAAAGCAAGCCCGTCGCTGTGATTCACGTATTTCTGGTCAATTGCATTAGAAACTGACTTTTAGTAGACAATCAAAGTACGGGTTCTTGAGGCTAGCACGACTTACGTTGCAATCGGGGGCATTGTGACCGAATTGGCTCCAGAAAGTGTCGCCGGCGACTGCGGGACTCTCCTCGATGACCTTGAACATCGACTGCAAGTTGTCGGTGTCGCCGCCTACCCAGTCGTACTCGCCGGTGAAAAACGGCTTTCCCGCGGCCTCGACCAATTCGATGTCCTCCTGGAGTTTAGTCGTGTTCACGGGGTACATGTGATCGGAGAAGATGTCAACCTCTTCGATGCCGAGATGAGTCTTGTTGACACCGTATGTTCCGTCAACTACGTGTCATGTTTGTCAATACTTGCTGAACAAGAGCGCCTAGACTCGTGGCTGTCTTGTTTCCTCCACGATGGGGCACACTGGGAGAGATAGGAAGTAGAGAAGTATCAAGACTCCTTCGTACATACCTACTAGCTTCTGGGGAGCCAGGCTCTTCACGTACTGCGCAATTTCCCGGACCCAATCGGCTGGCGAGTCCATGTCTCCCCAAACAGGCCCGAGGAGCTCGTTGCCCGTCTCGTACGCGAAGATGGTCGGGTCTTCGGCGAAGGTGAGGTTAGTGTACTGGTTTCTGTGAGTTATTATGGTCTTGATATAGTCCTTGAACATGTCGACGATGGTGGAATTCGTGTAGAACTGCTGAACCAAGGGGTTGTTTTCGTCCCTCTGCATGTTGAGATCAAAGCCTCCCCAGCGAAGAAAGTTGTACTTCCCTCCGTGGTAATAGTCCTACTGATATATGAGCTCACGAGTTTATAGGGCTTCCCGTTATATGAGAGCTGACATAGTTGTCCACCAACGGCACCAAAAGCCTAATACCGTACAGGCCCGCCTGGTAGACGGCCCAGTCGATGGAGTTGAAGGCCTCCTCGTTGATGACCCTGGCCTCGGGCCAGACACTAAGCGGGTTTCCCGTACTGACTCCGAGAGTGTGCCCGCGGATCATGGTGCCTCCCAATGCCCTAACAGTGGCCATAGCCTCGGTGATCCGCTCCTTGGTGGGATAGCTGGCATTGGTGGGCGCATAGAACGGTTCTCCTTCCGGAGGTATCACGTTTTCGTCAAGACCCAACCAGTAGACATTGGACCCGACCATTTTCCAAACCTTGCCGTCAACTAATAAGTTCGTGCCGTTACGAGTGACTGGTGACAGCTTCGCGACGCGCCGGTGGAGCGGGGAAGCGAGTGCGTACGCCGAATATAGGAGAATTGGTGTGAGCTTCATCGTGATTAGATTCTAATCTGACACGAGAGAACATTCACAATTTTTGAGATGACAAGGGGAAAGAGCGCGAGCAGCTCAAGATATAATAAACATTATAAAATCTGTCGTATTAGACGGTGTTATGATGGCCCGCGGAGCTAAGTCCTCCGAGTATAGCAAATTCCGCATTGGTATGAAGGCTATATCTCACTAGCTTCAACAGAGCCATTGGAGATGTATACTTTACCGTGACTACATCTCAGAGACGGCATGTCTGCGTGTCTGCAGTCTTCAAGATATGATGGGTGAGCTTGTAGACGTTTGACTCAAGCTATGCCCCGAAACACACCTCTCCAGCACAGCTTCTACTATGTAGACACATGGCATGGGTAACGACTTAAAAATTTCAGTTAACGATATAATATTGCGACACAACGGCGCATGGTTTGTCGGAAATTGCCTCTCGTGATAGGCAGACAGCTTCAGCCGTAGCCAGCGGAGGCTTGCAGAAATTCGACCCACTAGAACCGTTGTGATAGAAGCTTGGAAGCATTGCCTGCTTGAAGGACGAAGTAGGATAAGTGAAGCTAGAATCCCAGGAAGATGGAAAGGAATAATTGACGAAGCTTGACTGTTTAATGTAACCCGAGAAAGGGGTTGGCGGCAAGGGAGACGAGCAGAAAGCCGATTCGAAGAGGCCAAGAATCCGGGGTACCGGTAGGGGAGTGTACAGCACGTCAAATTAGCTGCCTCTTAGCAGCTAGGCAGCCTTTAAGGTCCCTGGTAGGTGCTATTCTTAGCGGGACCGGGTCCGCTGTCTTCTGCAGCTCTGCTACACCGACTTGTGCCTACGCAGCTACGGCGCGCGCCAGAACACGCCAGAGTGCCAGAGCAAAACGCGCTATGACGATCTACGCCCGAGCCGGCCTTTAGGGGATTCGTCGCGCCGCAAGTAAAAAAAGAAAGAGAAGAAAAAAAACTCATTAAACCCCACTGAAGCGAAAAGTGTCCCCCTTAAACAAAAACAGACACGCGATCGCATTGACGTTGTAAATCCACCGACGAGGGGGGAGCACCCAATCATCAGCTGCTCAGCAAAGCTCCCGGCTGTCTGCTGGTTTTCTATTCTCTTTGCTCCAGCTGACCCGGAGAGGGGATGACGGAAGCCTTTTCCCTCTAGTCTCCGTCCCCCTTTTTTCCCTCTCCTCCCTCCTGCTTCCAAGTCCGCGCCGGGACGAAAGGAAAAAGAAAGATATGCTACGACCATCGCCCTTCCTACTGGCGCTCCTCGTCGCCTGCTCGCTATGGACCACAGCCTCGGCCTCGGCCGGCGACAGGCTGCCCGAGTTCCGGGAATGTGTCCAGGTTAGTGTGTCCGCTACCTATCCGGCTATATGCCAAGTGTTGCGTGCTCGCGTGCTACGGGGTGCCATGCCATGCCCGTACCGGACTGAGACACCGAAGAAAAGGAAAAAAAGGGAAGGCTGACTCGGTCGTTGCGATTCGAAATATAGGTCTGCACCCGCGAGAACTGCGATCCGAATAACAACCCAACCCACATCCGTACGTCGCGCAATGCCATTCTAGACACGAACATGAAGTAGAAGACGATAAACTAGCTCAGCTGGCTGACTCTCCAACAACAAAAAAAAACAGCCCTCCACCGGCGGCTCCTCCTCTGGACGTGCCCGCAGGAGTGCGACTACACGTGCCAGCACATCGTGACGGAGCGGCGCGTGTCGGCGGGCGAGGCGGTGCTGCAGTTCCACGGCAAGTGGCCGTTCGTGCGGGTGCTGGGGATGCAGGAGCCCTTCTCGGTGCTCTTCAGCGTCGGCAACATGCTGGCGCACCAGAGCGGGCTGGCCAAGCTGCGGCAGGCCGTGCCCGCCGGCTACCCGCTGCGCCGCTACTACGAGCTCTTCGCCTACTTCGGCGTCGCCACCTGGATCTTCAGCTCCATCTTCCACGTGCGCGACTTCCGCGCCACCGAGCAGCTCGACTACTTCGCCGCCGGCGCCGGCGTCCTCTACGGCATGTACTACACCCCCGTCCGCGTCTTCCGCCTCGACCGCCCCACCCCCCGCCGCCGCTCCGTCCTCCGCCTCTGGTCCCTCTTCTGCTGCGTCCTCTACGCCGCCCACGTCGCCTACCTCAAGCTCTGGCGCTGGAACTACTCGTACAACATGGCCGCCAACGTCGTCGTCGGCCTTGTCCAGAACTCCCTCTGGTCCTACTTCAGCTGGAAGAAATGGCGCGACAGCCGCAAGCCCTGGGCCGTCTGGCCCGGCGTTATCGTCGCCTGGCTTATGATGGTTATGAGCCTCGAGCTGCTCGACTTCCCGCCCCTCTGGGGAGCCCTCGACGCCCACAGTCTCTGGCATCTGGGTACCATCGGCCCTACTGTCCTGTGGTACAAGTGAGTTGACCCCGTTCCCTACCACCGTGTACTAGATGTGTGTAAGCTAAACTTGTCTGTAGCTTCCTGGTCAAGGATTCCCTAGACGATCTGGCGAACACGGTCAAGACGAAGGACGTCAAGCCCTGAAAGCTGGTCCACCTGATTTTCGAATAGTGATATTACTCGAGTCTCGATACGTGTATATAGGTATCTTAGGTGGCGGCATAGTCGAGGCGTTAAGAAACTTTTATGTATCATTATAATGGAATGATATCTTTTTTGCCGCATGGAAAAGGGAGTCTTGCCATCATATCATAGAGGTAGGAGTTGAGGTTCCGCACGGGGTTGGCCTAGACTAAGATATATGATTGACTACCTAAATCTGACTTGAACCAAGTCCTATCTAAAGTGCTTCCATAAATCCCATCTTCCAAGAAGGCTCGAATATGACGAGCATTACATTCCCTTCAGTTATCCTCACATTGACCCGTTCTCCTGTGCCTAAAAGAGAAAGCCTGAAGAACATGTTAGCTCCAAGTACGCAGCAGTAGTCATAATAACGCAACCAGCGAACAGCACATGCTATCTAAATGCCATCAGAAACCCGAGATAATCTAAGCATTACACATCCCCACCTCACCGCCGCATCCCAAACACGCGCACCCCCGACACCGAGCATCCACGGCAGCACATGACGATGCACACGCAGACGCCCATACGGCCAGGAAGTAGCGACGTGGGGACAAGACGGCTCGGCCGAGAGGAAAACACAACGGACCGCCTCCCTCAAAGGAGAAGACAAAAGCTCGCTGCGCCGCCCGAGGATGGTCTCATACGGCTCTTCCTATATGAGTAAAAAAAAGTAGGTTCGACACTTGCGGTGTCGGAGTCATCATTGCAGAGGAGAGATGTGCAGCAGGAAGAGAAGTAGAAGTGACATAAAGAACGTACCTAGAGAATGAAGAGCCCAGCCAATGAAGTCGGATTCATGGCTAGGCAGAGGGCACCTCACCAGACAGCATGTTGGGAGGGCCAGTATCGGGTAAAGAATGAGAAGTTGAGAAGAGAAAAGCTTTGCCCAAATAAATTTGGCGTGGATGAGTGGGCCGTCTGCCAGCTAGAAGCTGCCAGCTGCTAACGGCCTGACACATACTTTCTGCCAGCTCTGTTCGAAAGTATGACTTGTGAAATACCATTTCGCATCATTAAAAGGAGAAATAACATCGTCCTTTACCCCTGAAGCAATATTCGCCAAAGCAACAGACCAAAAAACCCAGACATCCCTTGAAAAGCATGTCCTTGTCAGATTTCTTCTTATTATTGCCGAGATGCTCAGCCTCTCGCTTCTGTCATGAAAAAATGGCTTAAATCCCACCACCTTGTCCCTGAATCAATTCAGACAGAATGAAACCTCTCCCGACTATCTTAACTCAGAAGATACGTAAAACCACAATGAATCTTGTACACAGCCAAATAGGAACGTCGCCTATCAGGTCCGGGGTATTCCCGTGCCCAGCTCTCTCTCCATGCCGAAGGCAATCTGGGATCAAACATTCCCAGTTCTCACTCCGTTTCAGCAACTTATCATCATCATAACATCGTCAAGTCTGACGTGAAGCCATACTGGAAAAAGCATACGAGAAAAGTCATCCGAGCTGCCTTCCTGCGCGACATTCGAGTCACTACTTTCCTGTTGTCGATGACTAACTCGAATATCCTTGGAACCCGGACGACGACCAATCCATGGATGCGCCGTAATCCATGTTGAAATCTTGTGACGACGGCTGACTATAGCCAGCAGCAAGACTAGGTGGTACCGTCGCGAAGAGACCGTTCCCAAACTCCGCCGCCTTCTCCATCGGATCTGATGGGAAGAGAGCAAAGTCCTGGCCAAATTGGTTGTTGACACACGTAGGTTGGAAATCTTCAAAACCCTCATCCACCATGGTAGGTGGTGTTAACATAAGCTGATTTCCTTGGCCGGCAGTCGACATGTGTTGCATGGAAACGTCACGGTACATCTCCGCATAGTTAACAAAGGAAGGGACATCCTTGTTGTAAATCGAGTGCGACGGTGTTGGTATCTGCGCGGTAGCCGTGTAGATGTCATCAAACTGGCCAGTGAACTCGGGGCTGAGTTCCTCAAATGTGTTGAACTGGCCCGAGTCAGTAGAAGGGGTGCTGTTGTCAACTGGTGACAACTCATGCTGCATGTCCCTGTTGTCAAATGGCTGGTCAAACAAGCTGTCCTGGAATTCCTGGTCTGACGGATACGTAGGGAAGTCGAGCTCGTTGTTGTAGCGGTCAAAGAGGCTCTCATCAGGCGGCGTCATGATTGTGTCATTCTGCTCACTGCTTGGCGTTGGCAAGCCCTTGATCATAGGAGTAGGTTCGGTAGAGCTGCCGGCCTTGCTTGACTTCTTCTGCCCGTTGGTCTTGGTTCGGACATACGTCCAACCGTGTGCCTTCTCCATGTGCTGCTTGCAGTTGGACTCCCGCTTTGACTTGTACGGGCAAGGCTTGAAGTGACACTCGTACATCGGCGGGGCGTCCGAGTGTTTGTCGTTGACGTGTCGGTCCATCTCTTTCTCGGTTGGCCAACCGTAGTCATGGTACTTGCAGGTGGGGATGGGGCATTTCCAGGGACGAGAATGAGTCTTCTCGTGCTTGGTAAGATCACACGGTCTCTTGAACTCCTTGCTGCAGCCCGGGTGGTTGCATTTCTTAGGGGCGAGCTCCTCCGGCGACGCGTTCTTCTTTCGGCGAGCCATGGACCGCATGATCTCCTCTTCGTCTTCCGCTTGTTCGCTCATCGAGCGCTTGAAACGGATTGGGCCCTTGACTTCTTCATCGTAGTTGTCAACGGGCTTGCCAGTAGCGATAGAGATGGCCTTGCCGTTCTTCTTCACGCGGACTAGCTCGGCCGGCCGGCCGTTCGTAGTAAGGCCACCCATGAGTTTGATTTCGTCGGTACTATACATCCAGTTAGCCTGCACGTTACTAGCAAAGGGGGACCAGGAGAACGTACGACTCGACATCCATTTCGTCCAGCTCTTCACCAGCGTCCTGTCTGGTGCGAGCTTCTTGCATCTGTTGGGCGTGTTGGCGAATTTGTTCCACGAGATCGATGAAGTAACCGTTGTTGTAGGGTCGGTCGTGAGGGCGAACTTGCTCTCGGTCGCTTAGATATTCAACGGTCGCTTGGATGCATCGAATCGATGTAAGGCAGAAGTCACGATACAGTTCGACCGTCTTGGCCCTCTCCTTCAACAACAATCCACGATAAGTAACTCCACAAACGCCAGGGTCTTTCATCAGTTGACTCACCGGTGCCATAAAGATTAGCGTCTTCTCGAGATCCCTGAGACAAACGATCTGGTCCTCCTGGATCCTTCTGGGACAGTCAACGACAATGGGGCGGAAGTCCTTGAGCGAATGGTTACCAAGCAGCGGTTTCAGGATATGTTCGGTGATCCGGTTCCTGGCGCGGTTACTAAGACGCTGGGTGTTCTGAGACCTTGTAGCAGTAACAGATCGCGTAATAGCTGAGGCACCAGTCCCAGAGGTCTTGGTCTCTTTGCGCTTCTGGCGCGTGGAAGCGACGGACGTCCCCAGCCCGCTGTCAGATTCATGATGGCGAGAGGGGCGACGGTTACGAGGGCGCAGCACCCGTCGCTCCGGCTCCACGGCGGCCGGTTCCTCCGACATGGCGCCTCCGACGGTTTGGTCTAAGAAGCTTCTAGGGACGGGGAGAGTGTCGTCCGAGAAGGGACTAATGGGCGTCAAAGGCTCTGCCTTGATAGCCGCAATAGTTTCTTCGAACTTGTCGATGTTCAGAGCAGCACGACGGACGTGTGCGTCGACGACATCATCGAGGGTGGTTTGGGAGCGATGAGGTAGCGACGGTACCTTGAAGGCGGAGTCGACTGGTGAGCTGGACGGGGGACTGACGGGGGAGTGGAAGGTTGCTCCCTTCCGTAGGTTAAGGTTCGTCTTAAGGCTCAGGCCTTTACCCGTGGCTGCGTCCGGGCGAGTCACCGGGGTCCTTCGAGGGTTGGAGAAGGACATGATGACTCGGTCTGGCGGGGAACGGGAGGGGAGATAAAAGTATGATAGGCAGGAGACGATCAACGATTGCGATTGTTGGAAACTGTGTCAAGACGCGGTAGCGTTAGCACAGTTATGCAGTCTATGGCTGTGTAGGCCTATAGGCCTATGAGTCACAAGAAGTCCTTCCACACCGAACCCAGGATGGCCTGAGGAAACGAAAGAAAGATAGGCTGGCCAGATCGACATTGGTCAATCGGCAGGTCTCGAACAAGACAGGAAACGCCAGTATTATATACGGTAGGGCAGAGGAGATCCGGGGACGGGGCAGGACAGAAATTCTTACCTGACAGCCTGAGTGGCTACCGAATAAAAAAGGATGTCTTGCGCCGGGAAGGAAACAGACAGATGACAGAGGCTCGAATTGAGTTTGGCTAAAGAAGCAGAGACGGGATACCGGATAGGACGGGTAGATAAAGCAAAATAAGCATACGCCCAGTCAGATGTATTGGTGCAGAATTGCTACGTTCCTCCCAAGCTCGGCTAACTCGCAGCTCTAGTCGGCAGCCAGATAGGACAAGGGAGAGTAAAATAGGACACGAGGCAAGAAATATGGCAGCCTCAGGCGGACAAGGTGTTAATAAGCCGAGGGATTGAGGGCGCCTTTGCGGAGAGGGAGAGAGAGAAAGAGATAGCGAGGTAAAATGAAGGGGGAAATGTAGGAGATCGAGAGTCGAGAGTCGAGGCGACGCGAAGACGAGGACGAAAAGACGTCGACCTGTTGAAAAGGATGGAGGTTTAGGCAGCAGCCGTCTATCTACGGAGACCGGGATACGGGGGTAGAGCTTGGCGGGTGATCCCTGTTCGTACTATTTTGAGGATGCCATGTAGACCCCGATCGTGTCAAAAGTACCCGCCCCATCAAACTACCCGCTTCCCTTCCCATCCGTGCTAACGCCAAATACCTGCCGCAAGTCCTACGGTACTTTGGCGACATATGCAGCTCAGCTGCGCCTTTCCAGCGCCTCACGCTATGCTCTATTAGGGAAATGCGAACCATTATTGTGGAATACGATTCTTATTTCGTCCTTCATCTTCTGTGTCTACTCGCCGTAGCGTCCTTATTACTACTGCCCTAGTTGCCCGTAGGACCACTGGCGAGACCTGGAAAAAGGCCCCGTACGTCTTACACATCGTGCCATTCAGTCCTCTTGCCATTCACCAGACGCCTCCTATCCTCTGATTATATCTGAACGATGGCGTCTCCCTTGTTCAAATATCTATATCGCGAGTAGCGGTAAGGCTAGCAGTTGGTGAGCATGCCCTCAACTACACCCAAGACCGATCAGCTGTTTACAAGCCATCACCGAACGATAAAACATCGCGACGGCGACGCTAGCCCTACAAGATCGGCGGGAATAGTCGGCGCTGCTGGCCCTTGCGCTGAGCCTTGGGGGGTTTATTAATAATAGGCGGTCCACCAACAGTGCCACGTCCCGTATCCCTTGTCGTGTGACGCTCGACTTGTCGTCCGACACCGAACGCCGACAAGCATCAAACAGATATCTGGATTTGTTTCACCTCGGTTTGTTGTCTACGTTTATTCGATTCATTGTCGACATATGTATCCTCTACTGTCCAATCGTCTTAACACGTAATTCGATTAACCCCGGTAGAGCTCGGGCGATGATTCAGACCAGTCGGACATAGTCGTTTGAATTGTTCCGACCAAGCTGCCAAGGAGGCTTCTGTCTGGTCCATCCAATTTCCTGTTGTCTGTCAGTGACGTATCCTAAGCATGATACTGCATTGTTTTAGGATGACTGCTTGGCGGCGTCCATCCTGTTCTCTCGCCTTCCGTTCCATCAGAGATGCGCAGCTGTAAAAAGCGCAGCATCGGCTTGATCGATTCCCCATCCCCATGCCCGTCCCTATCTCCATCTCCATCTCCATATCCATCTCCATCTCCATCTCCATCTCCATCTCCATCTCCATCTCCATCTCCATCTCCATCTCCATCCTCCATTCCACATCGTCTCTCGCCTGTCTTCCAACCAAGTTTTTCTCCACTATTAAGGCTAGCTGCTCATTGGACTCTTATCATACTGTCCGTTCGTACATATGCATGTTGTAGTAAGACCGGATGTGGGTGGCCCAGCTACCGAATCAACCATTACCCCTGAATCCTCTCCTGAGAGAGCACTGAATCAGGTGGCAGAGCGTGTGGTCGAATGGGCAGTCGACACCGAAGCATACTATTGACTCATCTATCTCGACCTGCTACGACATTGGCCGGCTAGCTCAGGTTAGGTCATGTCTCATGCAGCCGTCCGTCGAGGGTAGCTTACCTGCAGGCCCGAACCGATCACGATGCGGCCAGTCTTTTCAGGCTTGGCAGCAATTGGTTGACACGTATCCACGGTCACATCAGGGAAGTGCTTGTGTCTTGCATATGGGAAGCGGCGTCAGCCCTACCGATTCAATGAACCTCGTCGGTCCACGGCCAAGATAGCTCGGACCAATGACACCCACGCAAATATGGGAGCCTCCTCAGTTCCGCGTTGCCTGTTCTCTTTGCGTTACTCTCCTTACTATTCTCACCGTCATATAGCCTATCATGCTTGCATACGCATTTGCGTACCATGCTCGCCCGCGTGCGCGTCGATAGAAATGTCGATGCCTGAGGCTCTTGATATCGGCCCAGATCCCGTCACCGTCTACGTAACGCAGACGCGCATTCCTATCGACTAGTTCGGTCGTATCTTACGACCACTAAGAGAAGGCAGACATTTTCAAGACGAGCATTGGATTATTTCGAAGAGATGCTAATATCTGGGTAACCTGACCCTGCTTTCTCTCCGCCGAGCACTCGTCACTAAGTCCAAAGAGGACATCCGCCGTCCGTTCTCAATACCACTCTCACATACCATGAAATCATCTACACCAAAATTTCAGTGGACAACCCCGCTTCCTTTCAGTCTTCTCTTCCCTACGTAGTTCTAGACGGCGAAGTGCGTCATCCCATTTGTCGTTAGAATAGCTCACCCCGTCACTGTTCCGACTGGCGACCGAAGTCGACCTCGGCGGAGCGGTCGCTGTCGACGCGACCTGCGTCGGAGCTGTCTTGTCTGCCGTGTGGCCCGGAGGGGCTTTTGGAACTTGAACAGAGGACCTTGTGTCCTGTTTCGTGTCTCGTATATCGGCATCCGCGGTCGGTTCTGTGCTGCCATAGTCCGGACCGCTTCCTCGCCGCGGGCCGAACGAGCGGTTCGAATCTCTCTGTCTGGACATATCCGACTGCCGACGCTGTTCTCGCGAATAGCCTGCCCAACTTGTGGCATCACTGTAGCCGCTGTCCCGAGTTGTGACTCGGGCACTTCCATAGCCGCTGTCCCGGGTTGTGACTCGAGCGTCGCCATAACCGCTATCTCGAACTGCGACTGGAGCTTTGCCATAACCGCTGCCTGGAGTTGCGACTAAAGCACGCGTGATGTCCCTGTCCATCTGCGACATCGACCTCTGAAGCGGTTGTCCCTCCCGACGTCCGTAGCTTTGCATTGCACGCGTGGCTTCTTCGCGTCTTATTCTCTCATCGGCGTCTAGGCGTCGTGCGGGGGTTTCTGGATAGTAGTAGTCATCGAGAGTAGGATACATCGTGAAGGTTCCGCCAGTTAGAAGATTTAGGGTTCTCGGAATTTGGATGGGGATCTTGGTAAGATACGGGTCGTCGCCGAACCTAAAGGCCAGTTTAGGTTCGTCGTGGTTCGCGTCAAATTACTTACAATATCAGTGTCTATTCATAGCGGTTTCATGCTATTATATAGGCAAGATTTCCTAGCAGTCTATAGAAGTCTGGTGCAACGACACCAAGTCATTATCGCGAACTTGTTGTAAATGACATATATAGATGATTCGCCCACCCTGACCCTGAAAGATCCGTGTCTTTTCGACGTGGCATTTTTGTGAATATAGATCAGCGTCAATGAACGAGGTAGCAGCCACGGATTCGTCGATGACTAGTCCGAAGTCATGATTTAGTCACGATATACTCAGACCAAACCCTCTCCACCTCCCCCAAGTCTTTTCTTCTGATGCATGGGATAGCAGTCTTTATCAGAAGAGCGCAATTGTGATGCGCTGATACATTCACAGCCAGCGAAGCTAGTTGCAAAGTGATTACCAGTGTGCCGTGCTTGTTCGCGGTCAGGAATACTTACGCAGGGTATGTCAGGCCTTGGCCTTATCCTAACGAGCCTCAGCCCTGACCTTAGGGAAGGCCCTGGGAAGAATGCGACAAGGAATAAGAGTTCCTCCTTGTTGGGAAACCTGAGGGCTGCTAAGTTCGTAGCTCTTCGTGCAACAACTTCGTGTTTATCTCATCACTGGGTTGGCCTTATGACGGGGTAAAAGGAAGTTGCTAGAAGCTCATTACCACGAGGCAGAGTGTACCAAGCGCTTCTAAAATGCAATACATGTCTCATTTTATTACGGACAGGCTTCCAGTCGATACATGATTACCTACCTACCTTAGGTAAAGTAGGTATTTGCCAAAATAGCTATCCTACCCTGCCCCTATCGCCTATGCTGACCTCCACTGCGTGGCTTTTCGCTGAAACCTGTATCAAAATACCGAGTTCTAGACACATCGTAGACATCTGGTATATGTTCTGACATGACTTTTCGAAGCCTATCTGATCCGACATCTCGAATCCTGTCTGATCCGATGCCTCGAAGCCCGCTTGTCGAATAGCTGGGTTCTCTCATTGGCGGGGCTCTCGGCGGCGAGATAAATCCATAAGACGGATCTTGAGGCTGTAACTGCGTTTCTCACTGATGAAATATCTGCGGAGTACCACGCTTGGCTTCCTTCAGGGGTAGCGCCGGCGCCACCCGACGTCTGCTCTGCTCTTCGTGCCCCTTTTGGCTATAACCCGGATACTCTCCCCGCTGCTGGTCGTATAAGGGATGCCTATCCCGTTCCGAACGCTTCCATGTTTTTGGACTTTGCTAGGGTTGGTCTGAAGCTCGAGATGGATTGCTCCCGCGGATTGTAACGAGGGCTGGTATAAGACTTGGAATTAGTCATTTAAATTCAACTAATAATTCTCTTAGGTTTTAAAAGCTTTATTTCCTTTTTTTTTAAAAAAAAAGAAAGGAAAAGCTTTTATTTATATACGTTAAGTTAACCGTTTTTAATTAATTATTTTTATTTTTTTTAAACGTTTAAAACGTTATTAATATATTTTATAAGTTATTATATAATGGTTTAATTTATAAAAATGTTTTTAATATTTTTATTATTAATATTTTTATTTTAAAATTATATTTATATATATATTTAATTAATTAATTAATTAAATATATAGTTTTATATATTTTTTAATATTTTAAATTATATTTAATTATATATTATAAGCTTTATTAATATAAAAATTAATAAAAAGGTTTTAATTTAAAAATAATAATAGCGTTAATGTCACGACTTAAATTACGACCGCTTTGGAAAAACTTAAGGACCGATGATCACGTGACTGAGTTGTTTGAATCATTAAATAAAAAAAGCGATTTAAGCGAATCAAATGAACTGTTAAATCGTTTAAATGAGAAAAGCGATTTAGCGATTTAATATATTTTATAAGAAAAAAAAATAAATATATAAAAATGGATTTTTTATTGTATTTAATTATTTATTTTTTAACTATTAATTTAAATATTTAAGCCTTTTTAATATTTAAATTATATTTAAATATAAAGTATTTTTAAAATCTTTTTTATAATTAAAATTGTTAACTTTAAATTATTATTACTTTTTAAATCAAGCCTTTTAAAGTATATATTTAACTTATAAAATTAGATTAATAAAAGTAATAGGCGGGATTATAACATTTTAATAGCTTATTTAGTTAATATTTAATGTTAATTTAAAAAAAAAAAAGACTTATTTATAAATAGTTTTTAAAAACTTTTAAAGCATGTTATTAAAAAAAATAACAAAATAAATAAACGTTTTAATAACATTAAAATTAAACCTAATAATCGCGTTAATAATCTCAATATAAAATTCATTAGTAATTAAATTATAAGTTATTATAACTAAAACATTTAAACCTTTAAAATCATTTTTAAAAATTAAAAAACCTATATAAGAAATAATAATTATAACATCTATTAAAATAATAATAAAAGCTTTAATGTTTAAACCTATAAAAGCTTTAAAAAAAAGAACCAATAAATTAAAATAAATAGCATCATTTATAAAACAAAAATTATTATTATTAGAAAAAGAATTTAAAAAAGAAAAAGGGATTAAACTTACATAACCTTTTAAAAACCTATTAAATTTATAAAATATTAAAAATATGGCATTTTTTTAAACCAAAGGTTTTAAACCTATTGCCTTTAACAGGTATAATAGAAAAAAAAACCTAGATATATTCCTTATTTAAATGCGCACCCACTTTAAGTTTTATAAAGGCTTAATCGAAAATAAATAATAAAAGGTCTTAGTAGCTTTATAACTATTTATGGGACCAACCTTTAAATGGTTCAAATCCATTTTTAAAAATTAACTTGAAAAGAAACTAATAAACATATCAAACACCATCAAATATATCTTTAAAAATTTCAACCATTTTAAAGAAAAGATTTAATTTATGTTTGGCAACTTTATCCGCAAATAAAAAGCTAAAATCAAGCTACATTATCTTTAATAAAATAAATCAGCCTTTGATTATACCATTAAATTTAAAAAATTAGCCATTAAATCAAGCCTACCTATTAAAAGTCTTTTTTACCTTTTCTATAAAAGATTAAAAAAACATATTAAAAACAAACTTTATAATAAAAAAATCTATAAGAATTAAAACTTTAAGCAATTTAATGCCTTGATAAAAAAAGCCATTATCATTAATAATAAAAACTTCGAACGATATTTTAAAAAGAAAAAAAGAACCTTTAAAAATAAAAGGCCTTAATCCAATAGAAATAATAACCCTAGAAATGAACAATAATAAAACGGATAATATAAAGGTATAAACATACGTTTAGATCCCATTAAACTAAACAACACGTAAAAGTAACAACGAAAGCGACCAATTGACAAGTTAAAAATTAAATGCTTTAATTGTAATAAAATAGGACATTTTAAAAGCAAGTGTTAAAGCCTTAAAAAATAATAACCTAAACGAAAGGAAATATCGCAGCTTAAAAAAAGATAGGCGTTTTAAATTAAAATTAAAAAAGAAAAGGAAATTAATAGCATTTTCACGGTAATTATTAGCTTAATAAAAGATAATAAAAACCTTAAAATTAACAAGTGCTTTATCTATAAAAAAAAAACAATGCACGCTTGCAAATATTATCCTAAACATCCCTAATCTTTAATGGCAATTATAAATGGTTATAAATGCCATGAAAATAGCCTAGCAATGTGCTTAAAACATAAAATCGGACATTATAACAATAACTTTTCAACAATAAGAAAATAATTTAAAACCTATAGATATCACGGAAAAAAAAAAGAACCTTTTAATTTTAAATATCTTAGATATTAAAAAGTTAAAAAAGCTAAAGATATTTTAATCGTAAGCTAACATTGGCTTAATTTTACTTAAAAAAAGCAACGAAAAAATAATCATTAACAACTTTACTAAAGTAAGTGTTAAAATGAAAATTGCAAGGAACATTAACAGGATAAGCACGATTGCGAATATTAAAGATATTATACAAATGACTTTTGCCGAGTACATATAAGCGTTAAAATCGACAACGCATGGTTTCTAGAAAGCCCGGAGTTAAGCAGCGACACCGAAGAAAATAAATGTATTTATAAAATAAAACCACGATGGCTAGAATTTCCCAAAGCCTGCTACCTTTATCCAAAATTAAAACGTAATAAGATAGCAATATTTAAAAGATGTATATGTTATAGTTTAGTATTATATAATTTACATGACCTTTTAAATATAGGAGTAAACTTAAAAAAAGTACAAAATGAATTAAAAAGCTTTTATTTTAACAATATTAAAAGTATTTCTATGTAAAAAGATATGAAAAAATAAATTATTTAAATTAAAGCTTGATATAAAAAACTTTAAAAACTTTATGTAAAAAATAACCCTAATAATCAAGGATATTGGCCAAATTATTACCTAATTAAATATGGAGAAATAAAGTTCTTCCTAGTTACCAACTATAAAAAATACGGCATGTATTTAGCACTTTATAAAGAGATTAAACTTTTTTGCAAACACTTATATAAAGAAAAAAAGCAAAAGATTTTTATAAAACTACGAAACTAATGTGCAAAATTTATCATAAAAAAAAGGCCTTTTAATGAGTTTTATACTAAACTTTATTAGAAGGATTGCCGCAAGGACTATTGCTTAATCCATGCCTTTTTAAAGGCAAGAAAATGAAAAAATAATAACCGAAAAAAAACGTCCAGAACGTTAAAAAAAGCCCATTGGAATATGATTAATTTAAACTCCAATAATGGAGGAGCATCCACTAGATTTTAACAATAGAATAAAAACAAAATCAAATATCAAAAGTCTTATTTAAAAAATGGAAAAAGTTTTTAAAAATAAGGCATTAAAAGACCAATGAAATTAAAACCTTATATAAAATCTAAATAAGATTAAATAACATCTTAATAATACCCATTTAATATAAAAAAAAGATATATAAAGTAATGATTAATTTAAAAGCTTAACGAAATTATATTTTAACATAAGTAACATAATGAAATAAGATAAAATGGGTTTATAAAAAAAACTTATATGAATTGGTAACGGTAAACGGAAATAAGTCTACCTATTAAAATGGCAAGATATTAAAAAAAACTATATTTTTTTTAATGGAAATCTAAAACCACCCCGAAACGATCACCTTTGACATTGTAAATATCAATAATCATAACATGATATTGGGAGTTAATTGGCTTAGGTCAAGCCATTTAAGCATATATTGGAAAACAGGTTGTTTCTAATGGGATCAAATAAAAAAGTTAGCCTTTAAAGCTTCCGAAAAAAAAGATGCAAGCAATTTAAAAAAGTAAAACGAAAAGCATATTGCTTATATGCTTAAAGAACCAAAGATTGATAATCCATTATATAAAGTACCATGCAAGTATTTACAATTTCATAAAATGTTTAAAGATCGAATAAAAGAAAAATTGCTAGAATATAACCAATGGAACCATCGAATAAACCTTAAAAAGGGATAATTCTTAAAATTATTTCTAATATATCTTATGAATAAAGAAAAGTTAAAAGTATTATAAGAAAGAATCTAAAAGGATTTTAAAAAAGGATATATTTAAAAATTAAAATCAATATCTAGATATCTTATAATAATGGTACTTAAAATCGATAAAAATGGAAAATAAAAGATCAACGAAAATAATAATAAAGTATGGCATAGAGTTATTAACTATTGCCACTTAAATAACATTACCAAGAAAAATGGCCACGCTTTATTATTAATAAAGCTTATAAAAAGATAGATTAACAAAGCTAAGATTTTTACAACATTAAACCTTAGAAATAATTATTATATAATTTAAATAACTTAAAGATATAAATAGTATATAACGTTTAAAATAATATATAAACATTATAAATATAAAGTAATGCCTTTTAAATTTACCAACGCTTTAACGTCATTTTAACATATGATTATAACGGTTCTTAAAAAATACTTGGATATTTTTATATTTATTTACCTTAACAATATATTTATATATTTCAAGAATAAAAAAGATTATAAAAAACATGTTGCTTTAATATTAAAAGTACTTTAAAAGGTTAATTTATTAGTTTATTTAATTAAAAATAAATGGCATATTAAAAAGCTAGATTACTTAGGCTTTATTATCACCTTTAGAAAAATATATATTCAAAAAGGCAAGATAGTAATAATTAAAAACTGGTTAAAATTAAAAAGCATTATAAAAATACAAACATTTCATGGCTTTATAAATTACATCTGAAGATTAATTATAAATTTTAAAAACATTGCTAGACCATTAATAGAATTAACTTGTTAAATTTAATAAAAAGATAATACTTAGAAATTTAATAATAAAGTTAGAATAGCTTTTTAACATTTAAAAGATGTAATTATAAAAAATTTAGTTTAAAAGCTTCCGGATTATATAAAGATTAAATAATTTAAAATAAACGTTTTAAACTTTATAATCGAAGCAGTTTTAAAATAATAAAAATCAAACGAAAGGTGGTATCCCATTGTATATTATTTAAAAGCGCTATATAATATAAAGTTTAGATATAAGATTTATAATAAGAAATTATTAACAATTGTTTAAACATTTAAAAAATAGAAACCATGGCTTAATAAAACCAAAAACCTTATTAACATTTATTTAAACCATAAAAATTTCATATAATTTATAACCATTTAAAAGCTTAATTAAAGATATAAAAGATAAATAATATTCCTATTTTAGTTTAATTTTAAAATCCATTATATTAAAGGAAAGGAAAATATCTAAGCCAACCTTTTTAATAAAAAAAGAGATTATAAAATCAAGATTAAAAAACGAAACATTTAAATGTTAAAATAATAACCAAACGAAGTAATTATTTTAACATATATATAGATTAATAAAGATGATTAGATTAAAAGATTTTAAAAGGAATATAATTAATAAGAAAGAAACTTATTTATAATATAGAAAACATTTTAAAAAACATTAATGTATAAAAGCAAGGTTTATATATTAAAAAACATTAGAAGGGAATTTACTAAGGAATTTTATAAACATCTTTTATATAAACATTAAGAAATTTTTAAAATAAAGTTAAAAATGTAAAAGATTTATAATTTCTTAGGATTTAAAGCATTAATTATTAAGGTAATTAAAAAATATAACATATGCAATTAAATTAAAAAAGCTAGATATAAACCATATAAATTCCTTTAATTTATTAAAATATCAAGCAAACTTTTTAACATTATAATATGAAATTTTATTATAAGATTACCAAAGTTAAAAGACCTAATTATAAAAGCATATTATAACTTAATTTAGGTAATTATTAATAAGCTTATTAAATATATATACTTTATATTATATAAAAAAGATTACATTTGAAAATAGTTTACATACGTATTTATTAAAAAAATTATTAACAAGCATGGAATCTTTAAATAAATAATATTAAATAAAAACCTCATTTTTATATTATATTATTGGTAAACATTTATAAAAAAGATTAAAAGCAAGCAAAAGCTTTTTACCATAGCTTATTTATAAATGAACGAATAAATAAAAAGATTTAATCAAACATTTAAGTAATATTTAAAAAACTATATTAATGAATAATAAAATAATTGGATAAAATTGCTATCTTTGACTTAAAGTGTTTATAATATAACAATTAATAAAAACATGAAAATGTTATTATATATTATGCTATATGGATATAATATATATATCAAATGATAAAAATTAACCAATAATAAAGCATTAAAAATGCAAACACCTGCCTTAAAAGTAAAAGTATTTGTAATAAAAATCCAGATATTATAATCTATATTCTAAAAATGATTATAATTCATTTAAAATAAAATGGTAAAATATTATAATAAGAAAAGGATTAAAAAACCAATCTTTAAAAGAAGAGATAAGGTTTATTTACTTTAAAATAAGTAAAATTCAACGCTTAAAACACCATAAATTTATATAAAAAGGCCTAGCGAAAAATTGGATTTTAAAAAATTAAAACCTTTTTTTATAAAAGAAGTCTTATTTAAAACCAATTATTAATTAATAGTTTCATTAATAATGAAAATCCGTATTAAAATCTTTTATATAATAATGTTAAAACTAATATTTAAAAACGTTAAACTTGTTAAAAATGTTAAATTAAAAAAAAACCTAAAAGAATATAAAGTTAAAACCATATTAAATTTAAGATTAAACAAGGGATAAATTAAATACTTTATTAAATAAAAGGAATACTTATATAAAGATAATATATAAGAGCTTATTAAACATCTTTAAAATGTAAAAGAGATGTTTGAGGCATTTCATTGCTAAAATCCAGATCGGTTAAAATTGTTGAAAGATTCGCGTTTAGATCTAGGCCAGCCCAAAAAAAAGAAGGGAAGGCCACGGAAACATTAAAAGGACCAGCCTTTATCTAATAAGCCTCTTCTTTTTTACACTTAATACAATCTAATTTCTTCATAAAATTAAGACCGTGCGTAATCATCTAACAAAGCTTTTCAAACCAAAGCTTACGCTAAGTACGTAATCGCTTTATTTTATTCATGGCCTCTTTTTTAACAGCTTGAGCAGCGGAATGAAAGGATTTCACCTGTTCCAATTCCTTTTTAATTTTGCAAAACTGCTCAAAGATAAAAGCCATGTTATCTCTTAAAATCCCGTACATATTACACCTCAAACGTTTTAAGCAAATACATTTCTTGTAACAATTAAAATCCTTTAAAGCAACATAAGGAATTTTAAACGCTTCGTATAAAAAACATGGCATTTTTTTATAACTGTTTAATTTAATAGAATTTAAAAAAGCTATGCAATTTTCAATAACTTTTTAAAAATAACGGGAAGATCTATTCTTAAAACTCTTAGTAACGCGATCAAATATAATTTAAAAAGTAAAGAATATAAACCTAAAATTATCTTTGAAACAAAGATTTTAAAAAAAAAGGAATAATATCACGACTTAAATTACAATCGCTTTAAAAAAACTCAAAGATTAATAATCACGTGATTAAATTACTTAAATCATTAAATAAAAAAAGCAATCCAAGCAAATCAAATGAACCGTCAAATCGTTTAAATGAAAAAAGCAATTTAACGATTTAATATATTTTATAAGAAAAGAAAATAAATATATAAAGATGGATTTTCTATTGTATTTAATCATTTATTCTTCAGTTATTAATTTAAATATTCAAGCCTTTCTAATATTTAAATTACATTTAAATATAAAGTACCTTTAAAATCTTTTTTATAATTAGAATTGTTAACCTTAGATTATTATTACCTTTTAAACCAAGCCTTTTAAAGTACGTATCCAACCTATAAAATCAAATTAACAAAAATAATAGACGGGATCGTAACAGTTAAGTTTAAAAGGTTTAATTCATAAAAATTATTTTTTTATATTTAAAATAGTAATTATAAATTTAAATTAGTAATTAAAAAATTAATATATTAAATAAAATGGTTTTTTTTATATATTTTATAGTTTTTTATAAAACGTTTTAACGTTAAAAAACTATTACAATCTCGCTTATTATTTTTATTAATTTGATTTTATAGGTCGGATACATATTTTAAAAGTTTTAATTTAAAAAATAATAATAATTTAAAGTTAATGATTTTAATTATAAAAAAGATTTTAAAATATTTTATATTTAAATGCAATTTAAATATTTAAAAAGGCTTAAATATTTAAATTAATAACTAAAAAAAAAATGGCTAGATATAATAAAAAATCTATTCTTATATATTTATTTTTCTTTTTTATAAATATTATTTAAATAGCTGGACTTATATAGCAATTTTTAAGTTTATAAGTTTATTTTAAATTTGTTAACCTATAATACGAATCTCAAATTCGCAAGTTAAATTACGTGATTTGAAACCTTAATTATTTCGAAAATGATCGTAATTTAAATTATAATAAAAGCTTTAAAATAACAACGTTTTTAATTTTAAAAATAATAAAAATAGCGATGTTTTATATTTTAAAAGTAACGAAAATAATAAGAAATGTTATATAATTTTAATTATTTAATCGGTCGGATAAACCCTTTATTTAACGGGCTTTTTATAATTATATTATTTACGTTTTATATTAAGTTTTTTTTTCTAATTTATAAACCATTAAATTATAACATTATATAATATAAAATTCTTTTTTAAATTTATTTTTAAACGTTTATTATAATTTATTAATTTGAAAATTTTTCGATTTATTAAAATTATATTAATAAAATTATTTAATTGCGGTTTTTATTTTATTATTAAATAAATATTTTTATAATTTTTAAATTTAATTTTTTTTAAATTATTTTTTTTATTTACTTAAATATTTTATATTTTTATTTATAATTAAAATTTTTTAAATTCTATTAAATTTATTTATTATAAGATTTAATTAAAATTAAAAAATATTTAATTATTAATATAATAAAATTTAATAAATAAAATATAAAATAAATTATAAATTTTTAATTTTTAAATAATATAAATTTAATAACGGTAAAAAATATAATTTTTTAAATTTTAAAAAAACCAAATATTTTTTTATTTAATTTGTTTTATAAGGTTTTTAATGTTAATATTTTTTATATTTAATTTAATTAATTGGGTTTTAATATATATTATTATAATTTTGCTTATTACTTTTATTAGTTTAATTTAATAAGTTGGATATATATTTTAAAAATTTTAATTTAAAGGGTAATAATAATTTAAAGTTAACGATTTTAATTATAAAAAAAGGTTTAAAGTATTTTATATTTAAATGTAATTTATATATTAAAAAGGCTTAAATATTTAAATTAATAATTAAAAAATAAATAATTAAATATAATAAAAAATTCATTTTTATATATTTATTTTTTTTTATTATAATATTTATATATAAAATAAAGATTAAGTTAATTGCTTTAAATCGATTTTAATTAATTTAATTTAAAATTAATTTAATTAAGTTAATTCGAATTAAATGTTTAACGTCGTGATTTAATTACGTGATTTTCGGTTTATATTTTTCTTTAAAAAGGTTATATTTTAGGTTATAACATTATTCCCTCTCTTTAAAATCTTTATTTTAAAAATAAATAGATAAGTTTTTTTTCTTTTTTTTAAAAAATTATATTAACCATTATATATTTTTAACCATGTTAAATAAAATTAAAAAATCATTTAATAACTTTTATTAAATAGAAAAAGCTTTTGAAAACAAAGGAGCCTTTTTTAAACTTATTTTTTAAAAGGGTTTTATTTAAATGCCTTGTTTTTATTGTAAAGATTATAAGGTTTTTTATGTTGCATCCAAGGATTCCAATCGTTGTAAGGAATGCGTTCGGTTAGAAAAGGCTTATTGCGATGTTTACGGTCTTTTGCGAGCCGGGGTAGCTAATATTGCAAGAAAATTTCATTCTTTTAAAGACGAGTTAGAGGCTGTCGAGGAGGCGGCCGAAGCTGCGAAGGTTGAGGCCAGGCGTATTGAGAAGCTGGCCGCGAGTAGGGTTCGAAGGCTGCG
Source organism: Hypoxylon sp. FL1284 (assembly GCA_022432365.1). Classification (NCBI taxonomy): domain Eukaryota; kingdom Fungi; phylum Ascomycota; class Sordariomycetes; order Xylariales; family Hypoxylaceae; genus Hypoxylon; species Hypoxylon sp. FL1284. The sequence goes on along the minus strand of JAJJXE010000004.1, from coordinate 2,741,325 downwards.
GAAGTAACGGAAATTCTAGGCTGGAAAAGTGAAGTATATGGTAGATCGTAGGGTCCAGTTTATAGAAAAGTTAAATCGTATTAAGCGTAAGAAAAAGAAAGCTCGTCAAACAAAGGCCGGTCCTTTTAATATTTCCGTGACCTCCCCCTTTTTCTTTTGGGCTGGCTTGGATTTAAACGCGGATCTTTCGGCAATCTTGGCCGATTTGGATTTTAGCGGTGAAATGTTTTAAACATCGTTTTTATATTTTAAAGGTGCTTAATAAGTTTCCATATATTGTTTTTATATGGGTATTTCTTCTATTTAATGAAGTATTTAACTTGTTTCTTATTTAATTTTAAGTTTAATATGGTTTCGACTTTATATTTTTTTAGGTTTTTTTTTTAATTTAACATTTTTAACAAGTTTAACGTTTTTAAATGTTAGTTTTAACATTATTATATAAAAGATTTTGGTACGGATTTTCATTATTAATAAAACTATTAATTAATAATTGGTTTTAAACAAAACTTTTTTTATAAAAAAAGGTTTTAATTTTTTAAAGTTTAATTTTTTATTAGGCTTTTTTATGCAAATTTATAATGTTTTAAACATTAAATTTTATTTATTTTAAAGTAAATAAACCTTATCTTCTTTTTTAAGGATTGGTTTTTTAATTTTTCTTTTATTATAATATTTTGCCATTTTATTTTAAATGAATTGTAATTGTTTTTAAAATGTAAATTGTAATGTTTAGATTTTTATTATAAATACTTTCGCTTTTAAAATAAATGTTTATATTTTTAATACTTTATTGTTATTTAATTCTTATTTTTTTATATATGTATCGTGTTTATATAATATAATATATAATAACATTTTTATATTTTTATTAATTGCTATATTATAAGCATTTTAAATTAAAAGTAGCAATTTTATTTAATTATTTTATTAATTATTAATATAACTTTTTAAATATTATTTAAATGTTTAATTAAATTTTTTTATCTATTTATTTATTTATAAATAAGCCGTGATAAAAAGCTTTTACTTGCTTTTAATTTTTTTTATAAATGTTTATTAATAATATGATATAAAGATAAGGTTTTTATTTAATATCATTTATTTAAAAATTCCATACTTGTTAATAATTTTTTTAATAAATATATATGCAAGTTATTTTAAAATGTAATTTTTTTTATATAATATAAAATATTTATATTTAATAAGTTTGTTAGTACTTATTTAAATTAAGTTATAATATGTTTTTATAATTAGGTTTTTTAACTTTAATAATTTTATAATAAAATTCCATATTATAATATCAAAAGGTTTGTTTAATATTTCGATAGATTAAAGAAATTTATATAGTTTATATTTAGCTTTTTTAATTTAATTATATATGTTGCATTTTTTAATTATTTTAATAATTATTGTTTTAAATTTTAAAAAATTATAAATCTTTTATATTTTTAATTTTATTTTGAAAATTTTTTAATGTTTATATAAAAAGTGTTTATAAAATTCCTTAGTAAATTTCTTTTAAATATTTTTTAATATATAAACTTTACTTTTATATATTAATATTTTTTAAAATATTTTTTATATTGTAAGTAGGTTTTTTTTGCTGATTATATTTCTTTCGAAATTTTTTAATTTAATCGTTTTTATTAATTTATATATGTGTTAAAATAATTGCTTCGTTTGGTTGTTATTTTAATATTTAGATGTTTTATTTTTCGATTTTAGTTTTGTAATTTTCTTTTTTATTAAAAAGATCGGTTTAAATTTTTTTTTTTTTTAATATGATAGATTTTAAAATTAAATTAAAATAGAAATATTATCTATTTTTTATATTTTTGATTAAATTTTTAAATGATTATAAACTATGTAAGGTTTTTATAATTTAAATAAATGTTAATAAAGTTTTTAATTTTATTAAGCCATGGTTTTTATTTTTTAAATGTTTAAATAATTGTTAATAACTTTTTATTATAAATTTTATATTTAAGTTTTATATTATATAATGCTTTTAAATAATATGTAATAAGGTATTATTTTTTATTTAATTTTTATTATTTTAAAATTGTTTTAATTATAAAATTTAAAACGTTTGTTTTAAATCGTTTGGTTTTTATATAGTTTAGAAGCTTTTAAATTAAGTTTTTTATAATTATATCTTTTAAGCGTTAAAAAATTGCTTTAACTTTATCATTAAATTTTTAAATATCATTTTTTTATTAAACTTAATAAGTTAGTTTTATTAACGGTTTAATAATATTTTTAAAATTCGTAACTAATTTTTAAACGTAATTTATAAAGTTATAAAATGTTTATATTTCTATAACGCTTTTTAATTCCGGCCAGTTTTTAATTATTATTATTTTGCTTTTTTAAATGCGTATTTTTTTTAAAGGTAATAATAAAGTTTAAATAATTTAATTTTTTAACATGCCATTCGTTTTTAATTAAATAAATTAACAAATTAACGTTTTAAAATACTTTTAATATTAAGGTAACATATTTTTTATAATCTTTTTTATTTTTAAAATATATAAGTATGTCGTTAAAATAAATAAATATAAAAATATTTAAATACTTTTTTATATTTATAATGTTTATATATTATTTTAAACGTTATATATTACTTATATTTTTAAACCATTTAAATTATATAATAACCGTTTTTAAAGTTTAACGTTATAAAAATTTTAATTTTATTAATTTAATTTTTTATAAATTTTATTAATAATAAAGCGTGGCTATTTTTTTTAATAATGTTATTTAAATGGTAATAGTTAATGATTTTACGTTATATTTTATTGCCATTTTCGTTAATTTTTTATTTTCCATTTTTATCGATTTTAAATATCATTATTATAAAATATTTAAATGTTAATTTTAATTTTTAAATATATCCTTTTTAAAAATCCTTTTAAATTCCTTTTTATAATGCTTTTAACTTTTTTTCGTTTAAAAGGTATATTGGAGATAATTTTAAAAATTGTTTTTTTTTTAAAATTTATTTGATGGTTTCATTGGTTATATTTTAACAATTTTTTTTTTAATTTAATCTTTAAATAGTTTATAAAATTATAAGTACTTGTATAATATTTTACGTAATGGATTTTCGGCTTTTAATTTTTTAAGCATATAAGTAATATGCTTTTTATTTTACTTTTTAAAATTGCTTGCGTTTTTTTTTTTTTAAAAGCTTTAAGAGTTAACTTTTTTATTTAATTTTATTAAAAACGACTTGTTTTTTAATGTATATTTAAATGGTTTGATTTAAACTAATTAACTTTTAATATTATATCGTGATTATTAATATTTGCAATGTTAAAAGTAATTATTTTGAAGTGGTTTTGGATTTTTATTAAAAAAGATATGGTTTTTTTTAATATTTTATTATTTTGATAAGTGAATTTACTTTTATTTATTGTTATTAATTCGTATAAGTTTTTTTTATAAACCTATTTTATTTTATTTTATTATATTATTTATATTAAAATATAATTTTATTAAGCTTTAAAATCGATTATTGTTTTATATATCTTTTTTTTATATTAAATAGATATTATTAAAATGTTATTTAATTTTATTTAAATTTTATATAAGGTTTTGATTTAATTGATTTTTTAATGCTTTATTTTTAAAGACCTTTTTCATTTTTTAAATAAAACTTTTAATATTTGTTTTTATTTTTATTTTATTATTAAAATTTGGTGGGTGTTTTTTCGCGGTTAAAGTTTAAACTAATTATATTTTAGTGGGCTTTTTTTTAGCGTTTTGAACGTTTTTTTTCGGTTATTATTTTTTCATTTCTTTACTTTTAAAAGGGTGTGGATTAAATAGTAGTTTTTATAGTAATCTTTTTAATAAAATTTAATATAAAACTTATTAAAAAGCCTTTTTTTTATAATAAATTTCGCATATTAATTTTATAATTTTGTAAAAATCTTTTATTTTTTTTTATATAAATGTTTTTAAAAAAGTTTAATTTTTTTATAAAATGTTAAATATATGCCGTATTTTTTATAATTAATGGCTGGAAAGAATTTTATTTTTTTATATTTGATTAAGTAATAGTTTGGCTAGTATTTTTAATTATTAGGGTTGCTTTTTGTATAAAGTTTTCGAAGTTTTTTATATTTGTTACGATCCCGCCTATTACTTCTGTCAGTTTGACTTCATAGGTCGGATACGTATTTTAGGGGGCTTGGTTTGAAAGGTAACAATAGTTTAGGGTTGACGATTCTAATCGTAAAAGAGATTTTAAAGGTACTTTATATTCAAGTGTAGTTTAAATACTAGAAAAGCTTGAATACTTAGATTGATAGCTGAAGAAAGAATGACTAGATACAGTAGGAAATCCATCCTTATATACTCATTCTTCTTTCTCATGAATATTACTTGAATAGCTGGACCTGTACAGCAATTTTCAGTTTTACAGGTTTATCTTAAATCTGTCGACCTGCAATACGAATCTCCGATTCGCAGGTCGAGTCACGTGACCCGGAACCTTAGTTGTTCCGGGGGTGGTCGTAATTTAGGCCGTGACAATATTAAACCTTGGTTTAAATAATTTACTTTTTTATATCTTTTTATATAAAAACACTTTTAATATTATTAAAATAAAGGCTTTTTAATTTATTTTATACTTTTTTTAAATTTACTTTTATATTTAAAAGGTTATATAAGTTATATATTATTAAATTATAATATATATATTTTTTAAATATTATTATTTTATTACGTTTTGATTTTAAATAAAGGTAGTAAGCTTTAAAAAATTCTAGCTATTATGGTTTTATTTTATAAATACATTTGTTTTTTTTAATGTTATTACTTAACTTTAAACTTTTTAAAAACCACGAGTTATTAATTTTAACGCTTATATATATTTAGTAAAAGTTATTTATACAATATTTTTAATATTTATAATTATATTTATTTTATTAATGTTTTTTGCAATTTTTGTTTTAATATTTATTTTAATGAAGTTGTTAATGGTCTTTTTTTTATTGTTTTTTTAAAGTAAAGTTAAGCCATTATTGGCTTATAGTTGAAATGTTTTTAGCTTTTTTAACTTTTTAACGTTTAAAGTATTTAAAGTTGGTAAATTTTTTTTTTTTTACAATATTTATAGGTTTTAAATGGATTTTTTATTGTTAAAAAATTATTATTATAATATTTAATTTTATATTTTAAACATTTCGTTAAACTGTTTTTATAGTATTTATAATCGTTTATAATTGCCATTAAAAATTAAAAATATCTAAGATAATATTTGCAAGTATGCATGGTTTTTTTTTTATAAATAGAGCATTTATTAATTTTAAAGTTTTTATTGTTTTTTATTAAGTTAATGACTATTATAAAAATATTGTTAATCTTCTTTTTTTTTAACTTTAACCTAAAATACCTATTTTTATTTAAGCTGTAATATTTTTTCTTATTAAGATTGTTATTTTTTAAAGCTTTAATACTTGCTTTTAAAATGTTTTATTTTATTATAATTAAAACATTTAATTTTTAACTTATTAATTGGTTATTTTCGCTATTACTTTTAAATGTTATTTAATTTAATAAGATTTAAACATATGCTTATACTTTTATATCGTTCGTTTTATTATTGCCCGTTTTTAAAGTTATTATTTTTATTAAATTAAAGCCTTTCATTTTTAAAAGTTCCTTTTTTTTTAAAAATATCTTTTAAAGTTTTTATTATTAATAATAATAACCTTTTCTATTAAAATATTAAACTATTTAAAGTCTCGATCCTTATAAATTTTCTCATTATAAAGTTTATTTTTTACATGCTTTTTTAATTTTTTATAAAAAAAGTAAAAAAGACTTTTAATAAATAAGCTTGATTTAATAATTAATTTTTTAAATTCAATGGCGTAATTAAAAGCCGATTTGTTTTATTAAAAGTGGTATAACTTGGTTTTGATTTTTTGTTATAAATAAAATTGTTAAATATAAGTTAAATCTTTTTTTTAAAGTGGTAAAAGTTTTTAAAGATATATTTGGTGGTATTTGATACGTTTATTAGCTTTTTTTTAAATCGATTTTTAAAAATGAATTTAAATTATTTAAAAGCTGGTTTTATAAATAATTATAAAACTATTAAAACCTTTTTGTTACGGCCAACAAACAAGTGGCCAGGAAAGTCGGCCAGAAGTGGGGTATACCAACCAATCACGGATAAACATCGGAAGAAAGTCTCTGAAGGTTTCTGTGGATAGGACAGAGACTCGCAGAGAAGGTCTCTGTGGATAGGACAGAGACTCGCAGAGAAAGTCTCTGTGGATAGGACAGAGACTCGCAGAGAAGGTCTCTGTGGATAGGACAGAGACTCACAGATTGTATGAAGGGAGGAATGCTATAAGTAGGAGAGGTTTCCTCTGTATCTAGTCATTCCTTTCTTTAGTCGTTATACTAAGCACACAGATTCTACTTGGAATCTCATCATCCCGAACATTCCAAAACTATCACTCTTGATAGTATAAAAGTGTGAGGTAGACGTATGAACTACCTAACGGACTTAGTCAATCAGTTGAATCAATCATCAAGTTATTGTTACCTTAAAACCAAGACCACCCGACAGACCTATAGCCCCTATACTGCGCATAAGTATAGGAAGATCCGTTACACTTTTATTACTCGTTTTTAATTAAACTTTTATAAAATTTAAAATAAATATATATTTAAATAAGAAATGCATTTAGTGTTACGATCCCGCCTATTACTTTTGTCAGTTTGACTTTATAGGTTGGGATGTCCTCAGCTTCCTTAGCTTTCTAGTGTCCGAAATACTTGGAATTAGAAGGTTCTTTTTAATTTAGCAGTTCCCTGAATATCTGCCGTTCATTTTGAGTCAGTTCTTCCGTTATTTCGTTGCTAATTTGGGCTGCCTCGAGTTGTCCTTTCATTGTTGGAGAGTTATCGTTATGACGTCCGATCTTATGTTTTGGGTATTTCTTTGGGCTGTTTTCATGGCATTTACAACCGTTCATAATTGCCATTAGAGATTGGGGGTGTCCAGGATAATATTTGCAAGCATATATTATCTCTCCTTTACAAATAAGGCACTCGTTGGCTTTAAGGTCTTTATTATCTTCCACCAAGCTGATGACTACCGTGAAGATGTTGCTAATCTCCTTTTCTTCTTTGATTTCAACTTAAAATACCTATTTTCGTTTGGATTGCGGTATTCCTTCTTATCAAGGTTGTTATTTTTTAAGGCTTCAACACTCGCTCCTAAAATATTCTATCTTATCACAATTAAAACATTTAATTTTTAACTTATTAATTAGTTACCTTCACTATTACTTTTAAATATTATTTAACTCAATAAGATCTAAATATATGCCTATACTTTTATATCATCTGTTTTGTTGTTGCCCGTTTTTAGGGTTATTATTCCTATTAAATTAAAGCCTTTCATTTTAGGAGGTCCCTCCTTTCTTTTCAAAATATCTCTCAAAGTTTTCATTGTTAATAGTAATAGCCTTCTTTACCAAAATATCAAACTATTTAGGGTCTTGATCCTTATAGATTTTCTTATTATAGAATTTGTTTTTAACATATTTCTTCAATCCTTTATAAAAAGGGTAAAAAAGACTTTCAATAAATAGGCTTGATTTAATGGCTAATTTCTTAAATTTAATGGTATAATTAAAGGCTAACTTATTCTATTAAAGATGGTATAGCTTGGCTTTAACTTTCTATTTGCAGATAAGGTTGCTAAACATAAATCAAATCTTTTCTTCAAAGTGGTTAAAGTTTTCAAAGATATATTTAATAATATCTAATACGTTTGCTAATTTCTTTTTAAATTAATCCTTAAGGATGGGTTTAAATTATTTAAGGGCTGGTCCCGTGAGTAGTTGTGAGGTTACTAGGATCTTTTATTACTCATCCTCAATTAAGCCCTTGTAAAACTTAAAATAGTTGCGCATTTAGATGAGAAATGCATTTAAATCTTCTTTTCTATTATACCTATTAAAGATAATAGGTTTAAAGCCTTTAACTTAAAGAAATGCCATATTTTCAATATCCTATAAATTTAACAGGTTCTTAAAGGATTATATGGGTTTAATCTCTTCTTCTTTTTTAAATTCTTTTTCTAATAATAATGATTTTTATTTTATAAATGATATTATCTATTTTAATTTACTGATCCTTTCTTTTAAAGCCTTTATAAATTTAAACATTAAAGCTTCTATTATTACTTTAATAAGTGCTGCAATTATTATTTCTTATATAAGTTTTTTAATCTCCAAAAATGGTCTTAAAGATTTAGATGCTTTAATTGCAATAACTTACGATCTAATTATTAACAAATTTTGCGTTAAGGCTATTAACGCGGTTGTCAGGTTTGATTTTGGTGTTGCTAAAACGTTTATTTGTTCCGTTATTTTTTTTGGTGGCATGCCTTAAAGGTTTTTAAGAACTGTCCGCAAGTAAGTCCTCTTCTTTCTATATCAACATTAAATATTAATCAAAAGAGTTATTAAAATGTTACAATCCCGCTTATTACTTTTATTAGTTTAACTTTATAGGTTGAATATATACTCTAAAGGTCTTGATTTAAAAGGTAATAATAGTTTAAGATTAATGTTTCTAATTATAAAAGAGATTTTAAAGGTACTCTATATTTAAGTGCAATCTAAATACTAAAAAGGTTTAAATATTTAAATTGATAGTTGAAGAATAGATGACTAGATATAATAGGGAATCCATCCTTATATACTTATTCTCCTTTCCTATGAAATATATTGAATATCACAAATCGCGGCTTGAATCTGCGATCCGTGCGTTTCTCCTAAATAGATTGATTCGCAATCTATATCTGCGTTTCAAGCGATTCAGTCACGTGATCACCGGATCATTGTATTATTCCGGTAGGTCGTATTTTGGGTCGTGACATTTAGGTTTTCTTTTTTATCGTATTTATTAAAAGTAATAAGTTTAAAACCTTTAATTTAAAAAAATGTTATATTTTTAATATTTTATAGGTTTGATAGGTTTTTAAAAGGTTATATAGGTTTAATCCTTTCTTCTTTTTTAAATTTTTTTTTTAATAATAATAATTTTTATTTTACAAATGATATTATTTGTTTTAATTTATTGGTTTTTTTTTTAAAGCTTTTATAAGTTTAAACGTTAAAGCTTTTATTATTACTTTAATAAATATTATATTATTTCTTATATAAATCTTTTAATTTTTAAAAAAAGCTTTAAAGGTTTAAATATTTTAATTACGGTAATTTATAATTTGGTTACTTATAAATTTTATATTAAAATTATTAACGCTATTGTTAAATTTGTTTTTAATGTTATTAAAACGTTTATTTATTTCGATGTTTTTTTTAATAATATGCTTTAAAAGTTTTTAAAAATTATCTATAAATAAACTCTTTTCTTTTTATATTAACATTAAATATTAATTAAATAAATTATTAAAATATTATAATTTTACCTATTATTTTTATTAATTTGATTTTATAAGTTAAATATATATTTTAAAAGTTTTAATTTAAAAAGTAATAATAATTTAAAGTTAACGATTTTAATTATAAAAGAGGTTTTAAAATATTTTATATTTAAATGCAATTTATATATTAAAAAAGTTTAAATATTTAAATTAATAATTAAAAAATAAATAATTAAATATAATAAAAAATCCATCCTTATATATTTATTTTTTTTTCATTATAATATCTATATATAAAATGAAAATTAAATTAATTGCTTTAAATCGATTTTAATTAATTTAAACTAAATATCCAACGTTATAATTTAATTATATAAGCCTTAATTCGTGTTTTTTTTTAAGAAAGTCGTATTTTAAGTCGTGACATATATAAATGTTTTAATTTTTCATTTATTAATTAATTTTCTATTTATTAATAGTTTTTTTTTAATTTTATTATTTTTTTAATAAATTATAATTATTTAATAAATATATAATTTATTATTTAGATTTTTAAAAAACGTTATATAATAAATTATAAATTATAAAATAATATTTATAATTTATATAAAAAAAAATTAAATATATTAAAAAATATTATTATTATATATAAATTTAATTATAAATAATAAATTTTTTTATTAATTTATTTTATAATTAATAAAAATATAAAAATATATTTTAAATGTTTAATTTAATTATTTAATTTATTCGTTTATTTATAAATAAAAAATTATATTTATATAAAAATAAATATTTATTAATTTAAAAACGTTTTTTATAAATAAATAATAAATTTAAAGTTTTTATTAAAAATAATATTTAAAAACATTTTATAATATATTTAATAAATTTTAATTAAAATTTTTAACGTTTTTTTTATTTATTTAAAAAAATATAAAATAAATTATTTTAATAAATAAATTAATAATTATTTAAATAAAATTAGATTTATTTTTATATATTGTATTATAAAGATATTATATTTTAAATAAATGATTTTTTTTATATTTATAAATATTTAAAATTTATTTTTTTAATATAATAATTTATTTTTAATAATTATATATTTTAAATTTAATGTTTTTTATTTTTTAATTTATTAAATAAAATTAACATTAAAATAATAAAAATGAAAATTTTTAAATATAAAAAACATTTTTTTATAAAATCGAAATAATTAATTAATTTTTAAATTTCTTTTTATTTTATTAAATTTATTATTTATTAAAAATTTTAATTCGATATTTAATATTTTTTAAATATTAATATTAACGTTTAAAAAGTTTTATTATAATAAATAATTAATTAAAGTTTGTTATAATTTAATGGCTTATAAGCTAAAAAAGAGATTTAATATAAAACGTGGTTAATATAATTAAAAAAGCCAGTTAAATAAAAGGTTTATTTAATCGATTTAATAATTAAAGTCACGTGATACCTTTTGTTACCTTTGTTATTTAAAAAGCGTAGGTAGCCGTTATTTTTAAAATATAAATAGCTATTATCCGCGTTACTTTTAAATTTAAAAGCGTTTTATAAAAGTTATAAAATATATAAAAAAAACTATTTCTTTTATTATATTAATTTTATAACTATTAATTTAAGTTTATAATCATATTTTAAATATAAAAAAGAAATTTTTATAATTTAAACTTTTTAAATTTAACATTATTATTATTTTTAAATCGAAACTTTTTAATAACTTTTATATTAATAAAGCTTATAACATTTTCATAACTTTTTAATTAATAATAATAAGTTTAATTAAATTAAATAATTAATATAAGTAATACTTTTATAAGCTAATTAATAAAAGAATTAATTAAATAATTTTATAATTTAATATAATATCGATTTTTAATATGATTTATTAAGTTATTAAATAAAACTTTTTAAGTTATATTAAAAGAAAAATTTAATGAAAAATACAAAAGAATAAAATTTTTAAAAAAAGAAGTAATTTAATTAACATTTAAACTTGTTAATTTACTAGCAACCTTTAAAAATCTTTTATTAATTAATAATGTTACAATCCCGCCTATTACTTCTATCAGTCTAACTTCATAGGTTGGATACATACTCTAAGGGTTTTGGTTTAAAAGGTAATAATAGTTTAAGATTAACGTTTTTAATCGTAAAAAAGATTTCAAGGGTACTCTATATTTAAATGCAATCTAAATATTAAAAAGGCTTGAATACTTAGATTGATAACTGAAGAATGAATGACTAGATATAATAGGAAATCCATCCTTATATATTCATTTTCCCTTCTTATAAAATGTTATTTAAATAGCTGGACCTGTATGGTAAAACTTAGGTTTACAAGTCCAACCCGAATCTGTTAACTTGTAATACAAGTTCCTGATTCATAGGTCATGTCACGTGACTCGGAACCTTAATTATTCCGGGGATGGTTGTAATTTGGGCCGTGACAAATGAAATATTTTAATATATTAATAACATAGTTATTACTTTTAATATTTAAAAATTACAAATTTTAAATAATATATAGAAAGAAATTAACGCTTTTAAAAACCAATTAAAAAAAGCTTTAATTAAAGAATATAAATTTAAAACCTTTAAAAAATATAATAAAATTATTAATTCTAACGAATTTATTATTTAATTTTAAATTTATTTTAAATTTTATAAAAACTCCTTTTTAAATAAAAATAATAAAATTTTAACAATTAAAAAATTTTTTTTAAAAAAGCTTTTAAATAGTTTAAACCTTTTATATAAAATTATTTAAAATATAATAACTTTAATAATATAAAAAAGAAAACTTTTTATATATTTTTAAACTATAATAAATTTATAAAAAAACTTTGCAAAATATATAACAATTTTAATAAAGTTTAAATTGTTAAATAAAAGATGTTATAATTTAAATAAAATAAATTAATATTTAGCTATATTATTAAATTTTAAAAATACGCCGTTTAAACTAACATTTTTATAAATAAATTATTTATTTTACTTTATAATAAATTAAAGTAAAAAGTTAAAGATAAAGTTTATAAAATAAACCGTTTTAAAATTTTTAAAAATTATTACGAATTCATTGTTAAAATTAATAACCGATAGTTTTAATATAAACTTAAAAAAAAGAATCTTTAAATACCTTTTTATAAAAAAAAAGAAAAGAACCTTTAATAAAATATAACGTTTAACACGTATGTTAAACTTATAAACGTAAATTAAATTCGCATTAATAAAAAAGATATAAGCCGGATAAAATGTTATAATTATAAAAAAAAAAACATTATAAAAGTTAATATAAAAGCTTTAAAAAGTAAGTTAAAGTTTTTAAAAATAAAAAAAGAAATTTCGCTATTAAAATAAAGCTAGCTTTAAAGGTTAATATAATATAAATTAATAAAAAAAGCTTTAATAAAAGAAAAAAAAAATAAAATCGTCGAGTTAATAAAATAACTTAACTTTAACTAGTTTATTACCTTTAATATTATAATAACATTAATATTTTAAAAGCTTATTTAATAGTAAATTTAAAAAAAAGTTATATACGGTTAATGGTTTTTAAATTATTAAAGTTAAAAACCTTTTATATATAATAAAACATTTTAAAATTAAAAAAGCAAGTTTGAATTAAAAAACCTATTTTTTATTAAACCATTATTTATATTAAAGTTTGTTAAACGTAAAACCAATTTAAATAAGAAAAGATGGATTTTTATTTCCGGTATTTTAAAACGAGTGAACCAATAAAATAAGTTTTTTTAAAAAAAAAAGTTTTTTAAAAAAAAAAAGCTAAACCTATTAAAAAATGTATAAATGAAGCAAGCCGATTAAAAGCCTTTATCATTTTAAATATATAAAGATTTTATAAATCTTTTATTATATTAATACTTATTTATATCATATATTTAATAAAATTAAAAACTTTTTTTAACCATACGAAATTAATTATTTAAACACGATTTATTAATAAAAAAACATAAAAAAAATATAAATAAAGCCGAAATAAGAAATTAATATTATTTAATCACACTTTAAAAAATTTAAAAATTATATTTAAAAATAAATTAAATAATTAAATTATATTAACGTTAGGTATAAAATTTATGCGAAATTTAAAGCGTTAAAGTTTCAAACCTTTAAAAAACATTATAAAATCGATAGTTTTAAATTTAAAATTATAAGTAGTAAAATTACAACTATAAAAGAAAATTATAACGCCTTAATATAATAATAAATTTAATTTTTTTAAAACATTATTAAAAAATATAAATAAAGGATTAAAAAGCTTTATTAAATCATTTAAAAGTTAAAAAATATATTTAATTAACTTTATAAAAAGCTTTTTAAAAAATAAAAATAAAAATTAAACAACCTTTTATTTATAAAAAACGAAAAAGGCAACTTGTTAATAAGTAATAAGTTAATTTAAAAATTTAATAAGTTTTACAAATATTTATTAAAAAAAAAATATCTAAATAACTATAAAATAAAATAAATAAAAAACCTGAATAATAATTAATTTAAAATTAAAAATTAATTATATCCATCCTTAATTAATAAATTAATATAATATTTTATATTATAATAAAAAGGAAATTTATTTTATATAAACGGTTAAAGAAAGATTATTTAATTATAATAATGGATTTATATAAAAAGAAATTGCAAATTTTAATATATAAATTAACGACCATTTTAAAAACTTTTCGTTTAATATTATAAAAATTAAGGATTAAATCATTTTTAAATTATTTTGGCTTAAAGTTAGCAACTTTTAAATCAATTAAACCATTAATATAATAAAATAAAAATTAATATAAATTTAAAAGAGAAAGCCAAATTTAATATTTAAAGTTTTTATAAATTATAAGAAAATAGCATAAGCTATAATAACATTTATTAATAAAAATAAAATCATTAAAGAAACTTTAAATTTAAAACTTAATAAAATAAATAAAATATTTAAAAAATTTAAAAAAAGATTCTTAATAGTTTTTTAAAAAAAAGATTAACAGTTATAAAATTATCTAATTATATAATATATAATTATAAAATTTCATTAAAAAAGAAATGTTAACCTTATTTTAAATTAATAAATATAGCAAACGTTAAACAAATAAATTAAAAAAAACTTAATTTAAAAATTTATATAAAAATTTAAATTATTAATAAGATATCTTATATTAATAATATTAAAGAAAAATGCAAATGGCATTTAAAAACTTAATAATAATAATAAACTAACATTTTAAATAATTAACAATTATTAATTATTAAATAAAATCATTATAAAAAACGGTTATACGTTAACCTTATTTAAATATATAAAAGAGCAAGTTAATAAAATACGTTAATATATAATATTTAACATTATAAACGGATATTATAATATTTAAATGGCAAAAAAAAAGAAATAAAAAACAACATTTTAAATATATAATAAGCATTATAAATATTTAATAATGCTTTAAAAATTCATTAATGCTTTAATTACCTTTTAACATATAATAATAACGATTTTATAAAAATACATTTTTATTTTTATTTTTATATTTATTAATAACATTTTTATATATTTTAACTTTTATAAAAAATATTTTAAATATAAATAATTAATTTTATAAAAGTTTAAAAAGTATAAAATCATTTTTAAACTTAAAAAGTGTTAATAAAAAATGTAAAAAGTTAACTTCTTTAAATTTATAATCACTTTTAATAAAATCTAGATATAAGAAAAAAAATTGAAATAAATATAAAAATAAAGATTCATTAATAACAATTTTTTGCCTTAAAACGTGAAAAACGTTTAATAATTTTATAAATTTTGCAACTTTTTTTAAAGATTAATTAAAAACTTCGTAAATATAATTAAAATTATAATAAATATCACACGAAAAAAGTAATAACCATTCGTTTAAACGATAAAAGTTAAAAAATCCTTATAACTTTTAAAAAAAGTAATAATTATAAAACTAATTTATTAACTTTTAAAATTTAATATAAAGAAATAAATATATATAAACGTATTTAATTACGCTTATAAAGCAACTTTAAAACAATATAAAAACAAAAAATGGCATTTAATAATTTATTATTTAAAGGTCTTTTAAAAATTTAAATTACGTTATTTAATATATAATAAAAAACTATTTACTATCATTTAAAATTTTAAATAATGGAAACTATATATTAACAATATTTTAAATTTTATCATTATTTTTTTCAATTATAACAATTTATAAACCTTTATAATAAATTAAAAACTATTTTCATGTTAATAATATTAAAAAGAGTTTTTAAATAAATTTAATTTTAAAATCCATCACATTAAAAGAAAAGAAAATATATAAGTAAATGCCTTTAACCGATAAAAATAAAACCTAAAAAAAGTTAAAAAAGAATCAATGATTATACTTTTTAAAAAATAATAAAGAATATATCAAATTAAGCAAATTATTATTAATAGATAATAAAATTAAAAAATTTAAAACGCCTTAATTAATAAAAAAAAGGCAAACTTCCTAAAAAAAAAAAAGAAATATACGCCTATAATAAGAAAAAATATATACCATAATCAATGTAAAAAGCATTTATAAAAAAAACATATAAAAATCCCTTATTTAAACACCTAAAAATTTTTAAAACCACCCGAAAAATTTAAAGAAATAATTAAAAAATGTAACCTATATAATAAAGTAAAAGCAACTAAATATAAACTTTATAAAAAATTTAAACCTATAAAAATTCTAAAACAAATATAAGATATTATAATTTAAAACTTTATTATAAAATTATTTGCATTAATAAACCTTATTAACAAACTTAAATACGATAATATATAGGTAATAATTAATAAACTTTTCAAATATGGAATCTTTTTTTTATTTAAAAAAACATATATGGCAAAAAACCTAGCATTTTTATACCTACGATATTATATAACCAAATATAATCTATTATAAAAAATTATTTTTAATAAAGATAAGCTTTTTACATTTAAATTTTAAATGATATTAATAAAAAGACTTAAAATTAAATAAAAAATATTAACAATTGCATACCGTTAAATAAATAATTAAATAAAAAAGTTAAATTAATTTATTAAACAATATTTACAAATTTATGTTAATTACAAATAAAATATTTAAATAAAATGGCTACCGCTAGCTTAATGAACGTATAATAATTTAAATAATAAAAATATAAATATTATATTTTATAAAGCTATTTATAGATTAAATAATAATAAACCTATAAACGAAATATCGTTATTATAAACATTATAATTATTAAACGTAACATTAAAAGCGAAAATTAAAATAAAAAAGATATAACATTTTTAAAAATCATTTCAAAAAAACTTACGGTTTTTGTAAAATCGAAAAATAAAATATTATAACTAAAAAAAAAATTAAAAAACTAATTTTTATAAAAAAAAATAAGATGTATTTACTTTATTAAAAATAACATTTAACATTAAAAACTTTATAAATATAAATAAAGCGATTAAATAAAAAATTAGATTTTAAAAAATTTAAATCATTTAAAATTAAAAAGGTTATTTTAAACGTAAACTATTAATTAACGTTATTAAAAGATATATAAATATATTTAATTTTTTATATTTTTTTATTTAAACCAACATTATAAAATATAAAAATTAATAATAAAGTAAAATTTAAAAAACGACCGATGAAATATAAAATTGAAAAAATTTTAAACATTAAAATAATTAATTAACAGCTATATTATTTAATTAAATAAAAGAATTACCTATTAATAAATAACATTTAGGAATTTAAAAACCACTTAATAAATTACGTAAAAAAATAAGAAAATTTTTATTGAAAAAATTTAAACCGGTTAAGTGTTACGAGCCTTGCTAATATAAGGATCGTTAAAAGGTCTCGGTTTAAAAGTAATAATAGCGTTAGGTTTAAAAGGTTTAAGTCGTAAGGATTTCTTTTTTATATTTAAGATATGATTATAAGTTTAAATTGGTAGCTATAGAATTAATAAAACAAAAGAAATGACCCTTTTTATATATTTTATAACTTTTATAAAGCGCTTTTGGTTTTAAAGGTAACGAAGGTAGCGGTTACCTATGCTTTAAAGGTAGCGGCTACCTGCGCTTCGTAGGTAACGAAGGTAGCGAAAGGTATTACGTAACCTTGGTTACTTAATTAACTAGGTAAACCTATTATCCGGCTGGCTTTTTTAATTATATTAGCCACGTTTTATATCAAGTTTCTTTTTTAGTTTATAAGTTATTAAGTTGTAACATTATTTTCTTTTTTTAAGATCTTTGTTTTTAAAAATAAGTAGGTGAGTGATTTTATTTGCATAAACATGGCTTATTTCCCGTTTTTCTTTTTTTTTTTTATCGGTTTGTTATATTTAATATTGCTAATTCTAAAAAACGAGCCGCCAGTTTAATTAAATCAAATGAAAACAAAAAAAAGCACGATTGTTATTTTAAATAACTTACCTTTGTTAATTATATTAATTAATTTGATATTATTACAAATATGATATTTTGCATTTATTATATAAAAAAAAACCTTAAATGTATAATTATATCTAATTGTTTAAAGCGATATAATTAATATGTCTTATTAAAAAAAACCTATATAAGTTTTATTATTAATGTTAATTCTTTTAAAAAACTTAATTTGGCAAATTAAAAATTGTTTTAAAAAAAACAAGATGTTAAAAATACGTTACTTGCTTTATAAATTAAAATAAATAAATTAATTGTAAAGATTTTATAAGTTTATTATTAATATAAGAATTTATAATCGCAAGGTCTTAAAATGTTATTATAAAGTTTATCTAATTTAAATGCTTTAAATAAATTAAAAAGAAAAAAAAAAGAAGCGTTATATTACTAAGGTTATATAAATTAATTAATTGGTTAAAGAGGAGGTTAAGCGTTTTTAAGCTAACGTGCCACCTTTTGATTTTTTTTAAAACGTCTTCTTTATCCTTTTCAAAGCGGTTAACCTGGCCGATTTGGATTTTTTTAATGAAAATTTTCTTACTTTTTTACGCAATTTATCAGGTGCTTTTTAAGTTTTCAAATATTATTTGCTAATAAGTAATCTTTCCATTTAATTAAATAATATAACTATTAATTAATTATTTTAATGTCTAGGATTTCTTTAACTTTATATTCTATTAATTGTTTTTTAAATTTTATTTTATTATCAACTTTTGCATTTTATAATGCTAGTTTAAATAAAAAAATATAAAAGATTAGATATATTTATATGCTTTTTAATAATGTTAATTGGTAGTTTATATCTAAAATAACCTTTTTAATTTTAAATGATCCAAATTTCTTAAAATCTAACTTTTTATTTAATCGTTTTATTTATATTTGCAAAGTTTTCAATGTTAAATGTTATTTTTAACAAAGCAAATATACCTTATCCCCTTCCGTAAAAATTGGTCCTTTAATTTTTTTTTAATTATAATGTTTTATCATTCGGTTTTATAAAAATTATAGGTCTTTTTAAAATGTTTTCTAAAAATGTTATATTTTTTTTACTTTAACTTTCGTTTTTAATGTTACGTTTAATAGTTATAATGCCTATAACAATGGTATTTTATTTATAAGCTCGTTATTATCTAATTTATAAATTGCTTTATAAGGTATAATATTTATGTTTTTATTATTTAAATTATTATATGTTAATTAAACTAATGATAGCCATTTTATCTAGTTATTTTATTTATAATTAATATAGATTTGTAAGTATTGCTTAATAAATTGATTTAGCCTTTTTATTTAATTATTGGTTTAAGGATATGCAATTGTTAACATTTTCTATTTGGTTTTAAGCTTTTTTATTAGCGTTATTTAAAACTTGGATGTAAAAAGCTTGTCTTTATTAAAGATAATTTTTTATAATAGATCATGTTTTGCTATATAATATTATAAATATAAAAACGTTAGATCTTTTATTATATATGTTTCTTTAAATGGAAAAAAGATTTTATATTTAAAAAGTTTATTAATTATTATCTATATGTTATTATATTTAACCTTATTAATAGGGTTTATTAATGCGGGTAGTTTAATGATAAAGTTTTAAACTATAATATCCTATGTTTATTTTAAAATCTTTGTAGGCTTAAGTTTTTTATAAGGTTTATACCTAGCTGTTTTTACTTTATTATATAGGTTACATTCTTTGATTATTTCTTTAATTATAGCTTTTAACTAGAAAAAGTTGTGATTTCTTTGAATTTTTTAAATGGTTTTAAAGATTTTTAAATGTTCGAATAAAAGATTTTCATATGCTTCTTTTATAAATGCTTTTTATATTAATTATAGCACGTATCTTTTTCCATTATAGGCGCATATTCTTTTCTTTTTAAAAAAGTTTGCTTTTTTTTTATCAATTAAGGCGTTTTAAATTTTTTGGTTTTATTATTCATTAATAATAATTTGCCTAACTTGGTATATTCCTTGCTGTTTTTTAAAAAACATGATTATTGGTTCTTTTTTAACTTTTTCCAAGTTTTATCTTTGCTGGTTAAAGGCGTTTGTTTGTACATTTTCTTTTTCTTTAATATGATAGATCTTAAAATTAAATCTATTTAAAAACTCCTTTTAATATCATTAACGTGAAAATAACTCTTGGCTTGTTATAAAGGTTTATAAATTGTTATAATTAAAAAAAACAATAACGGGATTTAAAATATTACTAATATATGGTTTTTATTGCTTAAATCTTTAAATAATAGTAAGTAATTCCTTGTTATATATTAGGTAACATAATTCAAATCTTTAAAAAGCTTTTAAATAATAGGCTATTAAATGCCATCGTTTGTTTTTATATTATTTTAAGGTTTTTTTATAAGCGTAATTAGATACATTTATATATATTTATTTCTTTACATTTAGTTTAAAGAGTTGGCAAACTGGTTCCATGGCCATTACCTTTTTTAAAAATTATAAGGATTTTTTAACTTTTATTATTTAAACGAAAGGTTGTTATTCTTTTCGCGTAATATTTATTATAACTTTAACGATATTCGCAAAGTTTTTAATGAATCCTTAAAAGAAGTTATAAAATTTATAAAATTGTTAAACATCTTTTATATTTTAAAGCAAAAGGCTATCGTTAATAAATTTCCATTTTTATATTTACTTTAATTTTCCTTTCTATATTTAAATCTTACCAAAAGTAATTGTAAATTTAAAAAAGTTAATCTTTTACGTTTTTTATTAACACTTCTTAGGTTTAAAAATGATTTTATATTCCTTAAGCTTTTATAAAATTAATTGTTTATATTTAAAATGTTCCTTATAAAAGTTAAAATATATAAGGATATCGTTAATAAATATAAAAATAAAAACGTTAATATATTCTTATAAAATTGTTATTATTATATGTTAAAAAATGGCGGGGGCATTGATAAGCCTTTAAAACATCACCTGGTATTTATAATGCTTGCTATATGTTTAAAATGCTATCTTCCACTCCTTTTTTTTTGCCATTTAAATATTATAATATCTATTTATAATGTTAAATATGATATATTATTATATTTTATTGGCTTGTTTCTTTATATATTTAAATAAGGTTAACGCGTGGCCGTTTTTTATAATGATTTCGTTTAATAGTCGATAATTGTTAACTGTTTTAAACGTTGATTTGCTATTATTATTTAATTTTTAGGTACCATCCGCATTTTTTTTTAATACCATTAATATAAGGTATCTTATTAATGATTTAGATTCTTATATAAAGCCTTATGCCAGGTTTTTCTTAATCTATTTATTTAATATTTGTTATACTTATTGATTTAACCTATATATTAGCTTAAAATAAGGTTAATATCCTTTTTTTAATGGAATTTTATGATCATATATTATATGGTCTGGTAATTTTATAACTATTGGTCTTTCTTTTTAAAAAACTGTTAAAAATTCTTTTTTAAATTTTTTAAATATTTTATTCATTTTATTAAATTTTAAGCTTGGAGTTTTTTCAATGATTTTATTTTTATTAGCAAATGTTACCATAGCTTATATTATTCTTTTATAGCCCATAAAGCCCTTGGATATTAGGTTTGGTTCTCTTTTTTAAATTTATATTAATTTTTACCCTATTGTTTTAATGGTTTAATTGATTTAAAAGTTGCTAACTTTAAATCAAGGTAATTTAAAAATGACTTAATCTTTGATTTTTATAATATTAAACAAAAGGTTTTTAAAATGGTTATTAATTTATATATCAAAATTTGCAATTTCTTTTTATATAAATCTATTATTATAATTAAATAATTTTCCTTTAACCGTTTATATAAGATAGATTTCCTTTTTATTACAATATAAAATGTTATGTTAATTAATTAATTAGGGATAAATGCAATTAATCTCGGATTTTAAATTAATTATTGCTTATGTTTTTTATTTGTTTTATTCCATGGTTATTTAAATATTCCCTTTTTTAATAAATATTTGCAAAACTTATTAAAGATTTAAATTAATTTGTTACTTATTAATAGGCCGCCTTCTTTATTTTTTATAATTAAAAAGTTATTTAATTCTTACCTTTATTTTTTAAAAAACTCTTTTTAAAGCCGATTAAATATATCTTTTAATTTTTAAATAATCTAGTAAAGCTTTTTAATCCTTTATTTATATTTTTTAATAATGTTTTAAAAAAAATGAATTTGTTATTATATAAAAGCGTTATAACTTTTCTTTATGGTTTTAATCTTGCTACTTATAATTTTAAACTTAAAGCTATTAATCTTATAATGTTTTTTAAAGGTTTAAAACTTTAACGCTTTAAATTTTATATAAATTTTACATTTAATGTTAATGCAATTTAACCATTTAACTTATCCTTTAACGTAATTTTTAAATCTTTTAAAATATGGTTAAATAATGTCAATTTCTTGCTTTAGTTTTACCTATACTTTTCTTATATTCTTTTGCCAATAAATTATATTTAAATGATTAATTTTATATGATTAAAAAGAGTTTTTAATTTTATTAAGCATATAATATAAGCAAATGTTAATATGATAAAAGATTTATAAAACCTTTATATATTTAAAGTGATAAAAGCTTTTAATTGGTTTGTTTTATTTATATATTTTTTAATCGGTTTAACTTTCTTTTTTTAGAAACTTTTTTTTTTTAAAAGCTTGTTTTATTAGTTTATTTGTTTTAAAATGCCGGAAATAAAAATCCATCCTTTTTTATCTAAATTGGTTTTACATTTAATAAATTTTAATATAAGTAAAGGTTTAATAAAAGGTAGGTCTTTTAATTTAAATCTATTCCTTTAATTTTAAAGTGTTTTCTTATATATAAAAGGTTTCCAACTTTAATGGTTTAAAAGCCATTAATTATATATAGCTTTTTTTTAAATTTATTATTATATAAGCTTTCGGGATGTTAATGCTATTGCAACATTAAAAGCAATAAGCTAATTAAAATCGAGTTATTTCATTAACTTAATAATTTCGTTCTTTTTTTCCTTTTATTAGGGCTTTTTTTTGCTGGTTTATATCATGTTAACTTTTAAAACTAGTTTTATTTTAATGGTAAAATTCTTTTTCTCGTTTTTAAAAACCTTAACTTGTTTTTTAAAGCTTTTATATTAGCTTTTATAATGTCTTTTTTTTTCGTAATTATAACATTCCACCTGGCTTATATTCTTTTTGCTAATGCGGATTTAATTTATATTTATGGGTCCGGCGTATGTATTAAACGTTATATTTTATTAAAGGTTCTTTCCTTTCTTTTTATAAAAAAGCATTTAAAAGTTTTTCTTTTCAAGTTTGTATTAAAACTATTGGTTATTAATTTTAACAATAAACTTATAATAATCTTTAAAGGTTTTAAAACGGTTTATTTTATAAACTTTATTTTTAACTTTTTACTTTAACCCGTTATAAAATAAAATAAATAATCCATTTATAAAAATGTTAATTTAAACGGCGTATTTTTAAAACTTAATAATATAGTTAAATGCTAATTTATTTTACTTAAATTATAACATTTTTTATTTAGCGATTTAAACTTTATTAAAATTATTATATATCTTGCAAAATTTTTCCACGAAATTATTATAATTTAAAAACATATAAGAAATTTTCTTTTTTATATTATTAAAGTTGTTATATTTTAAATAATCCTATATAAAAGGTTTAAACCATTTAAAAGCTTTTTTAAAAAGGAATCCTTTAATTGTTAAAACTTTATTATTTTCATTTAAAAAGGAGTTTTTATAAAACTTAAAATAGGCTTGAAATTAAATGATAAATCCGTTAGAATTAATGGTTTTATTATACTTTTTAAAGGCTTTAAATTTGTATTTTTTAACCGAAGCTTTTTTAATTAATCTTTAAAAACGTTGATTTCTTTTTATATATTATTTAAAACTTGCAATTTTTAAATATTAAAGGTAATAGCCATGTTATTAATGCGTTAAAATATTTTATTAATTAATAAAAAATCTTTAAAAGTTGCTGGTAAATTAACAAATTTAAATGTTAATTAAGCTATTTCTTTTTTTAAAAATTCTATTTCTTTATATTCTTTATTAAACTTTTTTTTTAACACGGCTTAAAAGGCTTTATTTAATAACTTAATAAATTACGTTAAAAATTAATATCGTATTAAATTATAAAATTATTTAATTGGTTCTTTTATTAGTTAATTTATAAGAATATTATTTATATTAATTGTTTAATTTAATTAAATTTGTTATTATTAACTAAGAAACTATTAAAATGTTATAAACCTTATTGATATAAAAATTGTTAAAAACTTTTGGTTTAAAAATAATAATAACGTTAGGTTTAAAAGGTTTAAATTATAAAGATTTCTTTTTTATATTTAAAATATAACTATAAGCTTAAATTGGTAGCTACGGAATTAATAAAATAAAAAAAATAACCCTTTTTATATATCTTATAACTTTTATAAAACGCCTTTGGCTTTAAAAGTAACGAAGGTAGCGGCTATTTATACTTTAAAAGTAACGGTTATTTACGCTTTATAAGTAGCGAAAGTAGCGAGGGATGTCACGTAACCTTGGTTACTTAATCGGTTAAATAAACCTATTATCCGGCTGGCTTTTCTAACTATATTAACCACGTTTTATATTAGGTTCCTTTTTTAACTTATAAACTACCAGGTTGTAACATTAAATTAATTGCTTTAAAAAAAATAAAAGAAACGTTTTAAAAAAATTTAAAAAATAACGCGCTAACTTGAAAATGTTTAACCTTTTTCTCGATCATTTAATTAATTTATATAACTTTAATAATATAACGCTTTTTTTCTTCTTTTTTTTTTAACTTATTTAAAACATTTAAATTAAATAAACCTTGTAATAATATTTTAAAACCTTATAATTATAAATTCTTATATTAATAATAAACTTATAAAATCTTTATAATCGATTGGTTTATTTTTATTTATAAAATAAATAATATATTTTTAACATTTTATTTTTTTTAAAACAATTTTTAATCTATCAAATTAAGTTTTTTAAAAGAATTAACATTAATAATAAAACTTATATAAGTTTTTTTTAATAAAACATATTAATTATACCGTTTTAAATAATTAAATATAATTATATATTTAAAATTTTTTTTTATATAATAAATGTAAAACATTATATTTATAATAATATTAAATTAATTAATATAATTAATAAAGGTAAGTTATTTAAAATAACAATCACGTTTTTTTTATTTTCATTTAATTTAATCGAATTGGCGGCTTATTTTTTAAAATTAATGGTGTTAAATATAGCAAACCGGGAAAAAAAAAAAGAAAAACGGAAAATTAACCATATTTATACAAGCAAGGTTACTTACTTATTTATTTTTAAAATAAAAATCTTAAAAAAAAAGGATAATGTTATAATTTAATGGTTTATAAATTAAAAAAAAAACCCAATATAAAACGTAACTAATATAATTAAAAAAGCCAATTAAATAAAAGGTTTATTTAATCGATTTAATAATTAAAATTATATAATATCCTTTATTATTTTTATTATTTAAAAAACGCAAATAGTCGTTACTTTTAAAATATAAATAACCGTTATCCGCGTTATTTTTAAAGTTAAAAGCATCTTATAAAAGTTATAAAATATATAAAAAAAGCCATTTCTTTTATTATATTAATTCTATAATTATTAATTTAAATTTATAATTATATTTTAAATATAAAAAAGAATTTTTTATAATTTAAACTTTTTAAATTTAACGCTATTATTACTTTTAAATCGAAACCTTTTAACGACCTTTATATTAATAAAACTTATAATAAAGTTTATTATTTTTTTTAAAAAAAATATAATTTTAATTACGAAATTAAAAACGTTAATTTTTATAAATATCGTTTTTTTAAAAATCGAAATAAATAAAAATAAAAGTTTAAATAAATAAATATTTTAAATATTTAAAGGTTTTATTTATTTTTTTAATTTATTTTTAATTTTTTTAATTTTTTTATTAATATTAATAATAAATTAAATAATAACGAAAAAAATTTAATAAAATAATGATAAAAATTAATAAGTTAAATAAATTATTAAACTTTTTTAAAATTTTAAATATTTATTATTTAATAATATAAATAATTTTTTTTTAAATTATAAACATTTTATAATTTTTAATAAAATATTTAAAAAATTATATTTTATAAATTATTTATTCATATTTATAAAACGTTATAATTAAATAATAATTTATTAATTATTAAAAAATTATTTTTATTAATTAGTTATAGTTTTTTATTTATATTAAATAAATTAAAAAAATTTTATTTATTATAATTTAAAAAATTATTAAAACGTTAATAAATTTTATAAATATAATTATATATTTAAATATTATTTTTTTTAATTTATATTAAATGAAATTTTAATTTAAAATATAATAATTAATAAAATAAAATATTAAATTAAAATTATAATAACGTTAAAATTTTAATAATTTATAATAAAATAAATTTTTCTTTTTAAAATTTTAATTTTTTAATAAATATTATTAAAATATTATAAAATAAAAAAATTTTATATATATATTTATTATTTAATATTTTATTTAATTAAAATTTAAAAATATTTAATTTCTATTTATTTATAATATAAATAAGTTTTTATAATAAAAATGTTTTATTAATTAAATTAATAATTTAAAAACGTTTATTAGTTTTTTTTATTATAATTAAAAAAATTTTTTAACATTTTTTAAAACGTTATTTATTATAAAATAATTATAATTTTAAAAATATTATTATTTAAAATATTTTAATTAATATAATTATATTAATAATATTTTAAAAAAATTAATTAATTTTATATTAAAAAAATAAATAAATTAATATTATTTTAATTATTATTATAAAAAAATAATATTATATTTATTTTTTATATTTATTAATTTAAAATTAAAATAAATAAAATAATTTTTTTAATATTAAAAAATATTAAAATTTATATAATATTATTTTTTTTAATATTAAAATAACGTTTAAAATTATTATTTAACAAATTTAAATATATTTAATAATAAATACTTTTTATTTATAAATTGAAATAATGAAAAAAAAAACCGAAATAATATTATTAATATTAAAAACATTTTTAATTAAATGTTTTTTATTAATAAATAATAAAATTATTTTAATAATTAATTAATTATTTAAATGAAATTTATTAAATTTATTTTTTTTATTTTAATTAATTTTAAATATTTAATATTTAATATATTTTAAATAATTTTATAAATATTAATATAATATTTTATTAAAGTTTTTTTTAAAAAAAAAAAGTTATTATAAATTTATTTATAAATTATAAAGTTTTTATTAATATATTTAAATAATTTTTTAAATATTTAAATTAAAATTATTAATTTTTTAACGTTATTATATTTTAAATAATTTTATATAAAAAGTTTAAATTATTTAAAAGTTTTTTTAAATAAAAATTTTTTAATTATTAAAATTTTATTATTTTTATTTAAAAAAAAGTTTTTATAAAATTTAAAATAAATTTAAAATTAAATAATAAATTTATTAAAATTAATAATTTTATTATATTTTTTAATTAAAGCTTTTTTTAATTAATTTTTAAAAATGTTAATTTTTTTTTATATATTATTTAAAATTTATAATTTTTAAATATTAAAAGTAATAATTATATTATTAATATATTAAAATATTTTATTAATTAAAAAAAGGTTTTTAAAAATTATTAATAAATTAATATAATTTAAAAGATTTGATTTAATAATTTAATAAATTATATTAAAAATTAATATTATATTAAATTATAAAATTATATAATTGGTTTTTTTTTAATTAATTTATAAAAATGTTATTTATATTAATTATTTAATTTAATTAAATTTACTATTATTAATTAAAAATTATTAAAATGTTATTAATTTAATTAATATAAAAGTTAATAAAAAGTTTTAATTTAAAAATAATAATAATATTAAATTAAAAAAATTTTAATTTATAAAAATCACTTTTTTATATTTAAAATATAATTCTAAATTTAAATTAATAATTAAAAAATTAATATATTAAAAAAAATGGGTTTTTTATATATTTTATAATTTTTATAAAGCGTTTTAATGTTAAAAGGTTTTAAAATAATAATATTTTATATTTTAAAAATAATAAAAATAATAAAAAATATTACATGATTTTAATTATTTAATTAATTAAATAAATCGTTTATTTAATTAATTTTTTTTTAATTATATTAATTATATTTTATATTATATTTTTCTTTTATTTATAAGCTATTAAATTATAATATAAATTTCTTATTTAAATAATTTTTTTAATTATATTAATTATATTTTATTTTAAATTTTTTTTTAATTTATAAATTATTAAATTATAATATTTAATTTATTTAATTTATTTTTTTAATATGTTTAATTTAATATAATATATAATAATTATAAAATTATATATATTTTATATTAAAAAATATTATTAATAAAATGTATTTTAAATTTAAATATAATTTATTTTAATTTAAATAATATTATAAATATTATATATATATATTAATAAAATTTTATAAATTAAAAATTTAAATTATTTTATATAATTTTACTTATTATTTTATTAGTTTAATTTTATAAGTTAAATATATATTTTAAAGGTTTTAATTTAAAAAGTAATAATAGTTTAAAATTAACGATTTTAATTATAAAAAAGATTTTAAAATATTTTATATTTAAATATAATTTATATATTAAAAAGGTTTAAATATTTAAATTAATAATTAAAAAATAAATAACTAAATATAATAAAAAATCCATTTTTATATATTTATTCTTTTTTTTTTATAACTTTATTAATTTTTATATTATTTATAAAAACCGTTTTTATAAATCTTTTTAAATTTTTAAAAGTTTTTATTTTAAAAATAAAAACCTTTTTAATGTTTAATTATAATTAATTACTTTTTATTTTACCTTTAAACCTTTTATAAAACGGCTTTTTTATTAGCTATAATATTATTAATAATTATATTAATAATTATTTTAATTATATTATAATTAATAAATTAAAAAAAATAAATCGTTTATTTAAAAATAAAAATATTTTTTATTATTATTTATTAATTAAAATTAATTAAATTTATTTATTTAATAATATAATTAAAAAATTAATCGGTTAATTATATTAAAAATGTATTAAAATAAAATAAATAAATAAATAATTTTTTAAAAAAACTTATATATAATAAAATTTTAAATAATATAATTTATAATTTATTTAAATAATAATAATAAAAAGTTTTAATAAAAAAATAAAAAAAATATAATTTAATTAATTATAATAAAAAATTTATAATAAATAATTTAAATTATAATTTAAAAAATTTTAAAGTTATAAAAATACAAAAATAATATTTAATTTCTTTTTAAATTTAAAATAATTAAATTTTAAAAAATAAATATAAAAAAAAAAGTTTAAATAAATGTTACGATCTGGTGGCTTATAGGCCAAAAAAGGGACCCGACATAGGACGTGGCCAACACGGTCAGGAAAAGCCAGCCGGATAAAAGGTTTACCCGGTCGATTTGGTAACCAAGGTCACGTGACACCCCTCGCTACCCTCGCTACCTAGGGAGCGTAGGTAGCCGCTACCCTCAGGGCATAGGTAGCCGCTACCCTCGCTACCTCCGGAGCCAGGGGCGCCTTACGAAAGTTACGGGATATATAAGGAGGGCCATTTCCTTTGTTATATTGATTCCGTAGCTACCAACTTAAGCTTATAGTCATATTTTGAATATAAAGGAGAAATCTTTACGACCTAGACCCTTTAAACCTGACGCTACTGTTACTTTCAAACCGAGACCCCCTAACGACCCCTATACCAGCAAGGCTCGTAACAATAAATTATAAAATAAATAAAATAATAATTATTTTAATATTTATATAAATTTTAAAATTATTAAAAAAAATTTTTAAAAAAAAGTTTATATTATAATAAAAGTTAATATAAAATTTAAAATTAATTATTTAAATTTAATTTATAATTTCTTTAAATTTTAAAAGTTTTATTTTTTTTAAAAAAAAAAAAACTTTTATTTATATATATAAAATTAAACGTTTAAAACGTTATTAATATATTTTATAAATTGTTATATAATAGTTTATAAAAGTATTTTTAATGTTTTTATTATTAATACCTTTATTTTAAAGTTATATTTATAAGTGTATTTGTTTAATCGGTTGGATATAAGGCTCTGATATGTGCCTTGGCACCCCGGGCCGTATCTGGCCGTGTGACACGGACGCTGTCGCCGCCGTGCCTGCTGCGCTTGGCGTGAGAGCTCGTGCTCGAGAAGGGGGGTTTGGTATGTCCGTTTCTATGGACTGTATGGGTGGATATCGTCTCGCCTCGTGGTCTTTCGGAGTTTAAAGACTGCTTTCGATCATACTGCCGGAATCCAGGTGCGCTGTAGTAACGTTCCCAGGGGTTGGAAGACATCGTAAGAGCGTTTCTGGTGTCAACGGTAATGGTGCACGTCCTTTGTAGAATAAATGAATATCTGGATATGAAATAAGTTTCGAAGTTGTATGCTAAGTAGTTGCACTCGCCCAGCAGGTGACCACAAGACCAACCTCCCTCTACTCGTGAGCCAGAAGCGAATCGTCGAAAGTAATATAGTTATCTAACGAGTCTTCCCGTATGTTGGCTACAAGGTGGTAGGTAGTAATTATTGTCCCGTGACTCGTAAACTGACGATGCAATTCACATATCCATGTAAGAAAATGCTACTACTCACTGGATATCGGAGAAGTACTGACTCACGATAATAGGATTTTGGGTGAAAGCGATTAAGAAACCCAGCTACCTACGTTTGACTATATCAACGAAGTTTCCCAGTACTTTATTGGTAGCATTATAGGTAGAACAACATAATATCACTTCAAATAACACAATGCCTTATTCGTAGACAATGCAAACTCAGTGAGCCTTCAAGACACCTCTTTGTTAGTTCACTTATTGTTGTGTACGAAAATTTGAAAGGAACTAAAGAAGTTCAAGGACAGTCTTATTGCTCTCCATGGCGTATAATATTCTGCTACCCATCTTAATACATAAGCCAAGTCATTGTATTGTATAGGCCGGATGGATATGCATTTTCAGGCAGATGGAAACCATCAGAAAGCTCTTTTACAACATCAACGAGAAGAGGAAGAAGGTAAAAATGTCGGATAAGAGGGATCTCACTTGCCTGCCGCTTGAAAGCCCACAAGAAAGGCATGTTCCTGTTACCTCAACACTAGACTTCACACCTCGAAGCCAAGCTCGCGACGCATCTATCGCGGTTCTTAGTTCTGGTAGCCCGGAGGACTTAGCCTGGCTGCGTGAGCAGATCGCTTGTGGTGAGAGTCTTGCACGTCAGGGTCCGAAAACGAACGGTACAGAAGAGGTTCAGCTCATCCTCCGCGAGCCGAGCAAAAGGTCGGTCGAAAAGTTTCACGACGCCTGCAAGCTAGCCGAGACCACATTGAAGTACGGTAACTATGGCGTGATGATGTACAGACTCAGCAGGAACCTTGCTCTTGATAAGGCCAAGGCTCCAAGATTGCCCTCGCTCCAACTCACGGGCTTTAGCGACATGATCAGAGAGTCAGCGGGTTTCAACGGAAACACAAGCTCCTTGACCATTGCCAGCCCCGTCAGCGAGATTGGCGGTTGGAGAGATGTCCCTATTTCGTTGCAGGACGATGCGCAAGAGGAAGCAGAGCATGATATCCGTGACTCCCTTGTAGAGACGCAGGATAGTGATGAGCTAGAGAGGGAATGGGAAATCAAGGAAGCGCAAGCCCTGACTGTGACAGAGATACTCCCTTCGAATGTTCGTGCGGTGCAAATAAGCTCACCGTCAAAGCAATCGCCAAGGTCTGATCCCGTCAACGAAGGTCACCTGTACTGAACCCCCCTGGAAGGGCAATGCAATAGTGAGTGCCTACTAAGCCCGTACATGGAGGCTTAATTATTGCCAGGTACGTGACCAAGAACGCACTGTATCAAGGGTTTTTCCAGTCTATTACGGTAGTTTTCGTCTAGTCATAGCTGAACGTGTGAATAAAGGGAGTTGGGTCTTGTATTCAGCACGACGTCTATTATACATGGAGTTGAGTTGTTCGCATCGGAATGTGCTCACGGAAGAGCAATGCACTCTATCTCGACGTCAACCGCCTTGGGTAGCTGCTTCACAGCCACGCAGCTACGGGCGGGTTTGTGAGTGAACCACTTCTCGTACTCCGTGTTCATGTCGGCAAACAGGGACATGTCGGCTAAGAAGACGTTGACCTTGACAACCTTTTCGATGGAAGAGCCGGCGGCGGTGAGCACAGCCTTGAGGTTTTTGGCGCAAGCCGCTGTCTTGTCACCGATGGTGCCCTCTACAAGATTTCCGTTAGAGTCCCAGGGAATCTGACCGGAACAGTAGATGGCCGTCGGCGTCTTGATGGCTTGGGACTGTCACGGTTGCATCAGCCTTGCTCACTAGGTGTTAGTTATATATAACTGTGTAGAGTTCATACATAAGGCCCAGCAGCTAGCATTCGCAGGTCAGTATAAGACATGATATGTCACGGTGGTGAGTTTGGAGTGACTCACCCGGAGCTGCGTCCTTGGTGAATACCGGAGTCATATCGGCCATTGGGCGGATGGGCGTCGGGGTGACGGACAAGAAGGGTGATCGAGAAGCTGGGATCAGACTGCGACGAACGGTAGACGAGAGTAGTGCTCGAATCGGAGATGTTCGAAGAAGGGACATGGCTCAGAAATTTATGTAGTGGAATCGGCTTGACAATTCGAAGAGGCCGGTCGGCGGGAGGGCGCGGGGGACGCTTAGGGTTGGAGAAGTCTCCGCACTTCGGAATTGTCTATCAACCTGAGGTATCTACCTACAGATCTGTATCTGATATCTGACATACTGTGCGCAGTAGCTCTACGTTTGCGCCTCTTCTTTATCATGAAGCTATGCTATCAGTTTGCTTGCGATGAGGTGCATATATTGGGTACCTAGCAGTTAATCTATATATATATATTACCTAGGTACCTAAGGTACTTATGCCAGATACCTGTCTTGTGTGTTTGTCCCAGATCCCGAGTCGACACCTGCGGCAGCCGAGTACCTAATCTCACATGCCCGTCGTTATCTTGTTTATCGATAAGCTGTAGGCTGTAGCTTACACCGTCAGACATCTTGCGTGCAGCTTCAGGGGGGGAACATCGGGCATCTGATGGGTCTATTTTAAGGGGTCGAGAGGGCCAGGGGTGTAAGGCTAAGTGGCACAGGTCTTGCCAAGTGGCCAGAATTATCTCGACGAGCCCCCTATGCATGTCGGGCTGCTGCTCTCACCCCTGGCAGCCCTGGCGACAGAAGGCACGTAGCAGCGTAGCACCCGGTGTCAGTTACCAGTACCGCAGTAAAGGGAAGGGGAAAAAGAGTGGAAACGCGACGCTGGCGCAGCTGAAGCTCTTCCCCGTGGCGTCGCTTCACCCCGTGTCCGTGTTAGGTGTTAGGTTTAATCAACTCTTAATTAAAAAAAAAACTGGCATTTTTTTGGTTACTCAACCCTCAACCTCACAACCCATCCCGACTTCTCTCGGTCAACGTAGTCAACCCTCAGAGTCTTCGGCCTACGAATTGGCCGTATGTCTGGTTGACTATCTCTATCGGCTTCTTTTCTTCTTTGTCCTGTCAGTAAGCCCGCGTGCTATTTCTCCTAATGCAACCCTCTATCCATACGCCCTCGTCATTCGTGCCAGGAAACAAGGGGGGACTTCTACTAATGGCTGATTTCGAATAGGTCTCATAGCTCTTTTTTCCTCTTCTGAATTGCGCTCTTTTTCACCATGTCGTCTCCGCAGGGCACTCTGCGCCAGCGGAACGTCCCTGGTGCGAGAAAGAAGACTCCTGATCCGACTGCTGTGGACTCGGAGCTTGATAGCCTCGTCAAAGCTAGCAAGCAAGCCACTGGTGCCGGAGCTGAGGTCGACTACAAGATCGCTTTTGCCGTCATTACCATATTGGCCTTCGTCTCGAGATTCTGGGGTATTAGCCACCCGAATGAGGTTGTCTTCGATGAAGTCCACTTCGGAAAGGTAAGTGACAGCTTTCCCCAGATGTCAGCCTGGCATATAACATTGAACCACATTCGCTGACACTCCTCCCATCATGTAGTTCGCCTCGTATTACCTCGAGAGAACCTACTTCTTCGATGTCCACCCGCCGTTCGGAAAACTCCTCTTCGCCCTGATGGGATGGCTAGTAGGCTATGACGGCCACTTCCACTTCGAAAACATTGGCGATTCCTACATTGCGAACAAGGTTCCGTACGTGGCTTTTCGCGCCATGCCCGCTCTCCTCGGCTCATTGACCGTCTCGGTGACTTTCCTCATCATGTGGGAGTCTGGATACAGTCTACCAGCTTGTATCATCGCTGCTAGCTTGGTCCTCCTGGACAATGCCCACATCGGCCAGACTCGATTGATCCTGCTCGACGCTACTCTGGTGCTGGCCATGGCGTGCAGCTTGCTGTGCTACATCAAGTTCTATAAGCTGAGACACGAGCCTTTCAGCCGTAAGTGGTGGAAGTGGCTGATCTTGACCGGCTTTGCGCTGTCTTGCGACATATCCACCAAGTACGTCGGTACTTTTGCCTTCGTGACTATCGGTTCCGCTGTCATCATCGACTTGTGGGATCTGCTTGATATCAAACGGCCCGGCGGCTCCTTGAACCTGCGAGATTTCGGCTATCACTTTGCTGCTCGTGCCGTAGGATTGATCATCATCCCTTTCCTCTTCTATCTGTTCTGGTTCCAGGTGCACTTTTCTATCCTGACACGGTCTGGCCCCGGCGACGACTTCATGACGCCGGAATTCCAAGAAACATTGTCAGACAATGTCATGCTTGCCAATGCCATCAACATCGACTACTACGACACCATCACTATTCGTCACAAGGAAACCAAAGCCTATCTACACAGCCACGAGACCAAATACCCCCTCCGCTATGACGATGGCCGCGTTTCCAGTCAAGGACAGCAGGTTACGGGATATCCATACAACGATACCAACAACTACTGGCAGATCCTCCCCGTCAATGACGACCACCAAATGGGCCGTCATGTCAAGAACCACGAGCTCGTTAGACTGCGACACTTGGTCACTGACACAATCCTGCTGTCCCACGATGTTGCTTCTCCCTACTATCCTACCAACCAGGAATTCACTACCGTCTCTCTCTCTGATGCGTATGGAAGTCGTTCGGCTGATACTCTCTTCGAGGTTAGAATTGAGCATGGAAAGGCTAACCAGGAGTTCAAGAGTATTTCTAGCCACTTTAAGCTCATTCACAACCCCAGCAAAGTAGCTATGTGGACTCACACGAAACCCCTTCCCGAGTGGGGTCACAAGCAGCAGGAGATCAACGGAAACAAGCAGATCGCCCCTAGTTCCAACGTCTGGATCGTAGAGGATATCCCCTCTGTACCGGTCGATTCTTCACGCCGAGAGAGGGAAGAACGCAAGGTTAAAACGCTGCCTTTCTTGAGGAAGTGGTTCGAATTGCAACGCTCTATGTTCTACCACAACAACCAGTTGACTAGCAGTCATCCTTATGCCAGCCAGCCGTACCAGTGGCCATTCCTACTCAGAGGTGTTAGCTTCTGGACCCAGAACGATACCCGCCAGCAGATCTATTTCCTGGGCAATCCAATTGGTTGGTGGATTGCTAGCAGTCTGATCGCAGTATACGCTGGTATCATTGGAGCTGACCAGGTCTCCCTCCGCCGTGGTATCGATGCCCTGGATCATCGTAAGTCGTCGCCTACCCTCCATTCCGTGATTGGCGGTCTAACTCTGTCGAAAAGGTACCCGTTCCCGCCTCTATAACTCCACCGGGTTCTTCTTCCTGGCGTGGGCTACGCATTACTTCCCTTTCTACCTAATGGGTCGCCAGCTATTCCTGCACCATTACCTTCCTGCTCACCTTGCCTCATGTCTGATAGTCGGTGCTCTGCTTGAGTTTGTGTTCAACGCCGAGCCGTCTGCCGAAGAGCCGAGCTACCACGAGATCAAGGCCGGCAAGAAGCGGGCGCCGGGCCCTCAGCATCACATCACGGCCCGCGAGAGATTTGCCGGACAGAGCATGGTCCCCGCGTGGGTCGCGTGTCTCGTCGTTCTTGGATTGGTGTTTGCGGGCTGGTACTTCTTCCTGCCGCTGACCTACGGCTACCCGGGCCTCAGCGTCGACCAGGTTCAGCAACGAAAGTGGCTCGGATACGATCTCCACTTCGCCAAATGAGAGAATACGAACTACACGTCGTTGTGACGTCTAGACTACTAACTTCTATTGAAGTGTAATGCTGGGTGGGTGAGATAGATCACAGGTGTATGATTGTGTGGCACCTACGGCGAAAATGGATAGCTTCCTAGACAGGTACGAGCTAGGAAGGTCTGCTTCTACGGCTTGAAGCAACGAAAAAGAGAATACGGGTCGGTGACACGAACTGCGATATGGAAAAGTAAAGGTTGTGCCGCTTTGGCCCAAGTAATCGGTATCAATTCTGTAATTCAGACTATTTGAAGACAGTACGGAAATGAAAACCATCACTCAATAATTAAATGAAGCACAATGTAGACCAGTCTCACCGACAAACTCCGTTGCAAAGAAAAACACCGGTCCAGCCTTGAGAGCGCCCCTATTTACTCCCTAGATATTGTCGTGCGAACATCTCGCAACGGTACAGGGGCTACATAAACTGGTAGCCCACAGTACCTCCATCGCCAAGATCAGCCCGATAGTTCATCACAACACGTCTTTGACAAGCTCCTCGGCAACAATTTGGCCGGCCAGCCAACTCATGTCGATTGTGCTCGCGATGGCGTGGATCGCCGGCGTCCACCATAGGCCCTTCTCGGACAGCTTGAAGGGCGGGAAGCGTCTGAGCGGGTACAAAAAGGGGTAGGCATTGTCGAGCTAAACAGGCGTGTCAGTAATATGGACTAAGCGAACCTATCTCGCTAATGACTGAATGCACTTACTCTAACCTGGTACAGCCAGGTGACTTCGAGTTCAAGCTGCTGAAGCCTCTCGGTAATGTCGCCGTCTGACAGTGCACGATACAAGTACTCCACCCTCCTATTGCCGTCGTTTGCGACTGTGGTGACGTCTCTCACAAACGCCAACTCGCGCATACCGCCGAGGGGGTCGCCTCCGCCCTGGTTCTCGATGAAGAGAACTTGCTCGACGTCTCCGTACCTGTCGGGCTTGAGGCGCGAGGGTAACGTGAAGAAGGCGACGTGCGCCGGGCGGTAGGTCAAGGCGGAGGCAGCCTCGACATCGTCAACGGAAGCGGCGCGGTACAGATCGAAGCTCGGGGCGGCGATGATGACTCTGTCAAATGCCTCGGCTCGAGAGCCTGACGCGCCGCGGGCGTCGTATTTGACAAGCCACGCGGATTCACTGTCGCTTATGTCTTCGTGCTTGAGGCCAGACACTTCCGTGGTGGTCTTCACCGTCACCTCTGTGGCGCCGAGAATCTGTTCGAGCTTGTCGAGGAACTCGCCCCCGATGTAGGCGCTCGCCATGTCCTCCTGAAATGCAGATATTGCCATGGCCAACGTCGATATGTCAGAGACTCTTTGGGAGAGCGCACGCTGGACCTGGGGCGCAAGTACTTCGGTTACGTAAGGATCGCCGATGCCTCGGCCTTCAAGCCCATCTCATGCGTGCTCTTGCGCCGGGTCGGCGACACCCAGAGATGACATGAGCTGCCTTATGTCCGACACTAACGGCGGATCGTTAAAGCGATCACGCAAGTCCCCCTCTTTGCTCATAGCACCCGCTCGCCAGATAGATGCACCGTACTGCCATATTAGACCCAACCAAGAAGAGAGTGGTGTTTCTTGGTAAGGGTGAGTAGTCTGGCTGACGATGCGCTCGCCATCGAAACTAAGCACGGTTAATACGAGGAGCACGGTGCTCGGGGCACGCGAGCAGATAATAAATACTTACTAGCCGACGCGCCGGCCAGGGAGCTCGGTAAATCCTACGCCCTCTCCTAAGATATCTTCTGAGGTCTTTGTATAGAGCGGGTTCCCCCACATCAAGGCAGTGCCGGCAATATCTTCGGCGGTGATGGGATCTTGCGTACGGTCGTCAAAAGGGAAGACGGGGCGGCCGGTAGAATCGTTCAGAGCTAGCTGCCCGCCAATAGACGGTCCAGCCTCGAACAAGGTAACCTTGAGGCGGTCACCCGCTTTGAAATGCAGGTACTGTGCGGCAGAGATACCGGCGGGCCCGGCGCCTTGTGTCTAGTTAATACCCATACTCCGCATTCCGCGGGGCAGAACCGTGGGAAGCACGTACCGATGATAGCAACCGAGTAGGTCGGGAGGGGATCCGGGGGCGGTCCGTGACTGAAAACGGCCGATAGAATCCGGAGCAGGATTTTGTACACGAAGGACCCGAATAGGAACAGAGCAGCAAGACATAGGACGGCGGCAGCACAGGAGAGGAAAAAGGTCAGAACGTAGGTGACGATGAGCACTAATTTCTGATCGAGAGAAGAGCCCTGCTGCGATTCGCTCTCGTCCGGTCGTACTCTTGCTGCACGGTCGAGTAGCGGCGTTTGCTCGTGATTCGGGTACGGGGTATAGGC
Organism: Hypoxylon sp. FL1284; assembly: GCA_022432365.1. Lineage (NCBI taxonomy): Eukaryota > Fungi > Ascomycota > Sordariomycetes > Xylariales > Hypoxylaceae > Hypoxylon > Hypoxylon sp. FL1284. The sequence continues at coordinate 2,702,652 of JAJJXE010000004.1, read as the reverse complement.
AGGCGGTGGTGACCCGGAGTGGTCGCCAGAGGCGGCACTTGGGCGGCGTCGAGAGTATTTCGCCATGGTCTCAGCGTGTATTTTGAGTGTCAAAGGGTCATCTTAATAGCGAGGTCAATGTTGAGGGAGTGAGTAGAGCTAAGTTATAAATTCTTTAAGCGCTGCGTTGAGGGAACCCGACCAAAAGTCAAAAGGCAGCTGTTGCTGATGGGATAGTTTTGGAGGCGCAGCTTCCCCTCTCCGACAGCCAACAGCGAAATGATATGATACCAGATATCAGAGCCTTGCTGGACAGAAGAGTTCCTACTGCACAGCTAATGTTATGCTGATGCCTTAGGTATTGTATCGTACCAAGCAGATGCATGCGGTACGCCGTTACTCATCAACGGCGCCAGCTTCTATCAGTTACACGGCGTTTGGCCGACCTGTCTACAGCTGCCAATGATCAGCAATGCAATACATGTGCACGGCGATATAATGGACTCTCTCTTCCTATGCCGTAGAGCTGTTATTATCATCAAAGGCCTTGAGTCTCCTCTAAACATGGTGAGATTCAAGCCGTGTACTGTGGGAGCCGTCTTCAGCCATATGAATATCCCTTATGGAGACGATATTAACGTGGGCAAGAGCTCAAATCCAAGATCTTACCAGGGCATATTCGCAGTAATTGCATCTACGTATCCGTACCTGATCTAGATACGTATACTTGCATAAAAAGGCGTCGGAAACGACGAGGCTCTCTTCCATTCGAATACTGATGCATGACCTGACCAGCTGAAATATAACTCGGCAATGATTGACGTCGTCTGCCGCACATACTCTGCCTACATGAATCCCTGAGCCCTCCGAGAGAGACCGCCGAGCAGATTTATCATGGTCGAGGCTTGCATTCCAAGTTTCGCTCTGGGAAATGTCAATCCGAGCAGGCTTGGGTGACTGCGTATGCCAGCTATACAGCCATGTATACAACGTTTCCTTTTCATACAATACGAACCTCCTAAACATAATGAGCTGGTAGCCTGCCCATCTCAGCTACCTAAGTAGGTAAACTGATGGTATTCTATTGGTAACTAGTTTCTACAGGTTCAACCGTTGCGCTGTTATTGGTACCGGGTTAGGTTCCCTAGGGATGGTATCCAACGGACAGATGCCTCATCTAGGCCCAAGCGAGTGTCCGCTGAGAAATATCTCGTCCCTCTATGCTCGCACAATGGGAGACACACCATTGGGATGACTCCGCATTTGGGGCCTGTCCCTGCATCAGATCGAGCGTTGCAATCGGCGGGAACCAACGATATCGTCTGTCGATATTATCCTACCTTTTACCGACAGCAACTCCCCTGTCCGCCTCTTTTCCCGGCTCATCCCAGCTCCGGCCCCATCTCCTCTCGAGACCGTTCTCCTCCCATTGGCATGTCCAATGGTATTTCAACTGCATTGCGTGGCCTCAGCAGATGTGCTAGGCATCTCATAGCCTGGGGCCTTCTATCCGACTCTTGTTTCCTTGCTACGGACCGAAAGCGTTCACAGGCTAAAAGCCTACATCATATACCTCTTTCACGACATGCCTTGTTTTCATGCTGGCGAAGGCTGGGCCTACAGCTGTCCGATTGGACGTCTTTACCAGTTACGCGTTCCATGACTAAATATGGCACCTCGATGCCACCACATAGCTCGGTGGAAGGGCATGTCGGGTCTAGGCTTATGAGAATGAATAGTTGGTGAAGGGTGGCGGCCATGCGGTGCCTTGGATTTCTTGTATAAAGATTTGAAGCCTCTTAATTATACGATCAGCTTGGCTACATCTCCCCAGTCCCGTCCACTCGTTCCAGTTAGGTGTTGCCGTCGATATGAGATCCAGCTCGTTATTGGGCCTCGCCCAACCTCTCTTCTGGGCCTACGCCGCCGGGTTAGAAGGACGTGATGATTGTGATCCCGCCATATCAACGACGACGGTTTATATACCAACGACCATTTACGCACCTGCTCCTTGGGGTAATGCGACTACGACGACGGGATTGACGACGACTTCTAGCACAGCAATCACGACCAGTCCTCCGTTTGGAAATAGTTCCGCCAGTGCTACGCTTCCCCCGACCATTATCTCTCCGACGACTTCGGACGCGGAACGACCACCAAAACCTACTGACCCCTTCGGCCCAATACCACCGCCGCCCCCTGGACCCTTCAGAGGATTCAAGAATGCTATATACTTCACCAATTGGTATGTATACTAGCTAGATTTTGCTGTCGATGGCCTACTGACAAATACACACCAGGGGTGTCGACTCGGGCTACCATCCCCAGGAGCTACCAGTCTCCGAGCTGACGCATATTATCTATGCATTTGCCGATATCGACCCAGATGGGACGGTCAAGTCTTCGAATCCGGGGGTGGACCTGAACAAACGGTACCCTATGGATTCGACGTCGAACCGCACGGCTAACGCCTACGGCGCGATCAAGCAGCTGTTCATTCACAAGAAGAACAACAGGAACCTCAAGACGCTACTTTCGATAGGGGGGTTCGATTACTCGCCCAAGTTCGTGGCGGTGGCCGCCTTGGAGGCCACGAGACACACGTTCGCGACGTCGGCCGTGAAACTGGTGACGGACTGGGGCTTCGACGGCATCGACATCGACTGGGAGTTCCCTGACAACGACGACGAGAAGCAGAATCTGGTGAAGCTGCTCGAAGCTTGTAGACATGCGTTTGACAGACACACTCTCCTACACGGCTTGAGGTACCGATTTACCATCAGCGTGGCCAGCTCAGCCAGCCCGACCAACTATCAAAACTTGGATCTTGTTGCAATGAATAGATACGTGGACGCCTGGTAAGCTCCCCTTCCTACCACCTGATCTCGGGCCCTCACAGGTCGTACCACGGAGATAGCGATGTTGACGGCCCGGGTAGGCATCTGATGGCGTACGACTATTCCGGCATCTGGGACACGGTCAGCGGGCACCAGGCAAACGTGTTTCCCTACAAGAATCCCAACAACAACATGAACGTGTCGGCGCGGATAAGCACGGACGCCGCCGTCAGGCACTACGAGTCGCGGGGCATCCACCCGCAGAAGATCATCATGGGGCTGCCACTGTACGGGCGCGCGTTCGAGGGGACGGCCGGGCTCGGGCAGAACTACACGGGGGTCGGGGACAACGGCGGCGCGTGGTACTACAAGGACCTGCCGCGGCCCGGGGCCGTCGAGACGTTCGACGACGTGGCCAAGGCGACGTACAGCTACGACGCGGCCGCGCGCGAGCTCGTCTCGTACGACGACGTCCGCAGCACCACGTACAAGTCGCAGTACCTCCGGCGGCGCAACCTCGGCGGCGCCTTCTTCTGGGAGGCTCGCGGCGACAGGGCCGGCGCGAGCGGCCTTGTCAATACTATGTCCCGGAACCTGAGGTGGCTGGACGACACGCCCAACAACCTCCACTACCCGTCCAGCGTGTACCGTAACATACGGATGGCGATGCAGGGCGAGTAGGCCGCGGTATACTTGGGTCAGGTCGGTTTTCATGTGATGCTTGTACTTAAAAGTTCATCATACACGGTATTTGGGGAAAAATGGGTGCAGGAGTTAGTCCTTTCTTTCTATAGTCGTGGCATTCGTCCTATAGGGGCTATTTGTATCACGATATGGCCAATTTGAATAGACATGGTGCGAACATGCTGCTAGATTCTGACCATAAAGATGACAGGAAGATGACGTTGGATTATGTTTTCATTGACTCGATATTCACATCCTGGATCTACGCCACAGTGTGTATGGCCAGTAAGGAGCTCGGCGATGCCTGTTGAAGGAGGAACTGAGCTGTCTGTATATACAAAGTTGACCAAGAGGTACTGTTGAATATCGTTTACCGCGCGGGAGAAAAGCCCCAACCAGCAGTCAGAAGTAATCTACGTCTCGGCATACTGGTATGAGCTCGTGGACTCCTCAACCGCGACTTCGATCTTGCTCTCCTCGAGCTCCTTGCCGTTGACCTTAATACCGGCGCGCATGACGTCGCCCGGCACGACAGGCCCGACACCCTTCGGCGTTCCGGTAAGAATGATGTCTCCCTTCTCCAGGGTGAAGACCTTGGAGATGTCACTTAGCATCCTGGGAATCTGGAAAAGCATGAGCTCGGTAGAGTCAGACTGGTGAACCTCGTTGTTGACGGTGAGGTAGATGTCTATGGCGTGAGGGTTGGGTATGGCGGATTTCTCAATGAGGTTGCTGATCGGCAAGAAGGTGTCAAAGCCCTTGGCGATCGACCAGGGCAGACCCTTCTTCTTGGCCTCGTTCTGGACGTTCCTTGCCGTCATGTCGATGCTGAGAGCATAATCTTCAGGGGAAACCGGTCAGCCTATAAATAGAACGGGTGCGTTGCTGCGTGGTAGTCGGGGACTGCTTACGCGCAATAGCATCGAAGGCACCCTTCTCATCGTCGGCTGCGAGGTCTTTCACCTGCTTGCCCATAATCAGGGCCAGCTCTACTTCATAGTGAAGATCTACACCTTTCGGCCTGATGACGGGACCAGCCGAAGGTAAAAGGAGAGAAGACGTGGGCTTCAGGAAGAAGAAAGGCTGCTTAGGCCTTGCGCTGTTCAGCTCGGTGATATGGTCTCTGTGCGTTTTACGACGGTTAATACGCTACTCTTCTACGGCCCCTTTGCCTCCGAAGTGAGTAACCCACGCATAGTTGCGTCCGATACAGACGACTTTGCCAGCCTGTTTCAAAGAAGACACAGATGCCATACCTCGACGGAATACGTTCATGATCTAATTGGCGGGGCTATAGTTAGCAATGCACGTCATATCGGGTACGGGAGCGCGGCACAGGGCAAGAGCCGGACAGGATCAGCTTGAGATCCTACGACCGGAAGAACTTACACGAACGTGCGGAACGTGAGGGCAAAAGAAAGAAACATCAAGGGAAAACAATCAACCTACTGCGACGGGACCAAGAGGGTCCTTTTATTCAGCTCTTCAGGAATAGTCTCTCTAGCTTCTGGTATAGTAGCACTCCAACTGGCTCGGCTCGGCAACGGCATGCGGAGATACTATCTCTCAAGGCAGATGACGATGTCCCGATGCTCGGCTGTGAAAAAATGGGCTGCTTCCGCATCGCGGGATTAATTAAAGCCCTGGTATAAATCCGTACTTAACCCAGATAGGCACTGCTTAGCAGCGGTTGCATCGGAGCCTCGTTACATGTATGAATGCGTATAAGAGTGTCTTGGCACATGGCAGCGTCTTTTTTGGTACTTGGGATACTTGGGATACTTCTGATACTTGGTCGTTTGGGAACCAAAAATATGCGTGTTCACGTTGCATTATCACAGTGGGGTGGCGGTCGTAAACCGTGGGGGAGTTGCCGTAGAGCCCCTAAAATTCCCAGTAATCCCAGAAAATCCCAGAAAATCCCACATCGTTAGCAGCGTGCTTGTGTGTTTTGGCTGGCTTGGTGTTCCCACAGATCCCTTAAAAAGAGCGTCTGGGCCAACCGGACCTGCCAGCGCCGCCGGGTCTGGGCCCGCAGACCGGACGCGGCTTGGCAGCCAGGGCATGGGACTGGCTGGACTGGCTGGACTGGCTGGACGGGCACGCCTACTACGCAGTACCCAGCACGCTTACAGGCCTAGGCAGGGCCTAGCAGGGCCTAGCACGCCCACTGTGCAGTAGCATGTCAGGCATGTCCATCAGGCATGTCTAGCAGGCGAGCAAGGAGCAGGAGAGGCCTGGCACCCGGGGAGCTTAATACCCCACAATGTTTTAATAATTTATTTCTCTCATCTTCTCCCCCCCCCCCTGCTGGCCCTGCTGTGCCCTGGATGCATTCAAAAAGCCCACCCTGATATCATCACAAGACCAACTCTGTCTTTGCCTTACAAGATTGCTTTTTAAGCAGCCTATCCCCCTTGGTCACCGACTTTACCATCGTATTTAAATAAATTGACATCGTGAGACCCGACTTGTACAGCCTGCTTCCCGGTCCTGTTCACAGTCCTGTTTACAGTCCTGTTCACATACTACTCTCGACACAATCAACGACCCTCTTGGTCGCATGCGCCATTATGGAAGCTCTTCAGCTAGCACAAATGTTAGCTGATCTCAACGATCTCCAAGCTACTGTAAGCAGTAATTCTCGCCGCATTTGTCTTATTTCTCTTCCTATAACATGATGGGGACATGTAGCTAATGCGAGGCTCTCCTGCCGTCTCCTACAGCAAGATCAGTCTGCCTCGAAGAACCTCGTTGGCGCCAACAGAGCGCTCGACCGCAAAGACCAGCTGCGTTTCGAACAGCAGCCTAGAAGCGTGCCCGAAACCAGGGTCACTTCTCCTCCCCCTCGTGGCATGACGGACAAGCTTGGCCGTCGCATGCTCACACCTCCATTGACGAGAAACAACTCGGCATCGCCGTCCATGCCCGGCAGTCCTTCGGGCGGAGAGGTACGTTCTCCCTTGCAGTCCTACACAGCCATGTCCAATTCTTAACCCGTCTGAACAGCGCCCCGACACCGACATTGATAGGGCTTCTACGCTCCTCTCCCTTTACGAGATCCGGGCCAAGCTCAGGGAGCAGGACAACAGCAGCCTGATGAGGGCACGTGAGAAGATCAATGCTCTCACGGCCAAGCAGGCTCCCGACCACAAGAAGGAGCGGAAAGAAGTCAACCGACTAAGCTATCCCAAGTGAAGGTCTACGTCACACAGCTCGACTGGAATCATCCGGATACTCTGACGACAAACTGCATTGTGATCATCGTTGGCGTTACAAAAAAAGGATCAAGCGTATGAAGGGAAACGGATGGGCAATTTTATGACTGAGCGTGGATGCTCTGCACGGGAACAAAAACGGCGTATTTATCTTTCTGAACCATTAAGCGGTCTGAAGCTGGTTTGCTACTGGGATAGTTGCAATGACACGGAACATGATTGTACAACGGGTTTATGATCCACGGGAACTAATACTAATGATGATACCAGTGCAGTTTTACACGAGATGCTCTGCTGCGTTCAATTGAGTCTGCTATTCTTTGCTACGACTTGTGTCCTTAATTGTTTAGCCCGTGAATATGTATGATTGCGACCTTGGCCAAGACCTTGGCCGATGTTTTCAGAGTGTCTGCCTCTTTATCTTTAGTATGAATTATGTTAGATAATATACGAACTGTAGGTAGAAGTGTTCCCTGATGTAGAAAATGTAAAAATTTTAAAAACGGGGACGTTCACGATCTTTGCTTGGTAGCTTCTTTGGCGGGAATAAGACGCCCGGTGAGGGCGAGGCATTAATCGGACATTAGGCAGAGCGAGCGTCGGTTTGCCCCCAACAAGGTCAGATGAATAACAAAGCCTGACCTCAAAAAACATCGTGAGTGACGAAAAGCCAGACGCCCACCTGCGTCATCAGAAAAAAAAAAAAAAAGAAATTATTGCTATTTTCGGCTCCGACGGGTTGCAGTCTGTGCTACCTGTATTTTCAGGAATGCGACCGATCTTTGTAAGAATGGCTCGAAGATTCCTCGGGGATGTCATGGCGAGTAGACGACATGATTCAACCTCATACTGGTTGCAGTCGGTTGTACATTAATATACCGGTCTGACAGATGACCATCTCCTGCATCTTGGGTTGTCTCTACCAGACACATCGCTGGAAAAGAGGACAGATTGGCCAATCAGTAGGCAAGACTTCATCCAGAGAGACGTCCACGTATTCCCATCATCTGGTCGGTCTGATCAGTACATGGCATCTATGTAGTGTCGCTGTCACCGTCGAGCATTCATTTCCAACATTTTACCGTCCCCCTTTTCAGGTACACCGCATGCAGGAAGTGAGACACGAATTTCATCCCCCCACGCCTCGAGGTGCCGTCTTGAAACTGAGAGCACGGATATAATAGACTGTAGTCTCGACTTCTTACAGGCGCATAGATAACATTGTCTTGATCGGACATGCTGCTGCCATGATGCCTTTCTACATGCCTTAGATACCTAGGTATATAATCCCCAATACAGCATCGAAACGAAACACTTTGCAGTCCGTATCACATTATGATAAGAGACATAGCTGAGAGGTAGCTGAGGAGGTAGCTAAGCTACCTGCTATTAGACAGCTTTTTTAGCGGTTGCGGAGGGCAACCTGGCTGCACGGGCCCTGAAGACTAACTATAAACTGCTACGGCTGCTAGCCTAAATCTTGCCAAGCCTTTTTTTTTTCCATTCCAACCCGACTTCTCAGCCTCTGAAACGCCCAGAACAGATGGCGCTTCTGTAGACGTCATTTTTTTTTTCTCCTAAAGCTGCATTGAGATTCCTTCATATTCTTACCTCTGTGGCACGGCTGGACAGCGCGCGCCGTATACCACGCCATGGCTACCAGCGTTGATGCGAAGCTCCTGCGAGCCACCAAGTTCCCTCCCGAGTTCAATCAGAAGGTGGACATGCAAAAGGTCAACCTGCAAGTCATGAAAAAGTACGCGAAGCCTTGTACATACTGATGCGGCTCTCTCTCCGACAAGCTAACCCGCGCCTCTCGCAGATGGATTGCCAGCAAGATCTCTGAGATTCTAGGAACTGAAGATGACGTCGTCACCGAGCTTTGTTTCAACTTGATCGAAGGCACGAGATTTGTACGTAAACTTGCCACAACGCTGCATATCCCTTCCAGCGTGCTTGCTGACCCTCGCCTGCGCAGCCCGACATCAAGTCGATGCAGATCCAGCTTACCGGTTTCCTCGACAAAGACACGGCCCCCTTCTGCAAAGATCTCTGGAAGCTTTGTCTGAGCGCCCAGTCTAGTCCGCAGGGCGTTCCCAAAGAACTTCTAGAGGCTAAGAAGCTGGAGCTCATCCAAGAGAAGGTACTAGAGCCGCCAGCTACTTACGACATGACGGGGAGATAGACTGACCTGCTGCTAGATCGATGCGGATAAAGCTGCCGAAGAATCTCGAATCAGGCGAGAAACCCAAGAGCGTCGCGATCGCGAGATATCTGACGTACGAGACCGAGAACGACGCGGACGTGGTTTTCGCGGCGGGCGTGGCGATAACTGGGGCGGAGGGAGACGCGGTGGCGATCGAGCCTTCGGAGATCGCGGCAGAGGATTTGGACGCGGCGGCAACCGATCCCCGTCGCCACCGAGACGAGAACGAGATTCGTACCGTAGTGACCGCGACCACTACGTGCCTCAGGGCCGTCGTGGAAGCCGACAAGAGTATAGACGGGGTCGCTCTCCGTCCCGAACCCCAAGTGATGCCTCCAGGGACTCCAAGTCTCGCTCTTCATCACCGTCCCCGGGCCCGGCCGGCGGTCGCAGTCGGCGTGTCAGCCTTCGATCACCCACACCGCCACGCTACCGCCCCAGAGGAAGACGGTCTCCACCCCGCTACAGAAACCCGGCAAAACGGGACCGTTCTACGGGACGGGCGCGAGACTATCGACCTCGTAGAGATGGCCGTAGGAGGAACTCCTCTTCGCTAGACAGCGCTAGCAGGTCCGACAGTAGCAGATCCCGCTCACCAGCGCCCAAAAGGCGCAGGTATTCGGACTCGGCTAGCCGCTCGAGGTCACCACCTCGTCGAGATCGGGATACTCGAAGGCTCAGCCGATCATCGTCGTCGTATTCACGATCACGTAGTCGTAGTCCGAGACGAAAACCAATTCGGCGCGAGCTGATCAGCCGCAGCCCTTCGCCTAGCCGGCGTGGGAGACTCAGACGATCTCCCACGCAAAGTCAGAGTCGGTCGTCGGAAGATGGCGGTCAGCTACGACGCAAAGACGAACAGAAGAATAGGGAGGACAGCAAGGCCAGAGACGTGTCTCCGAGAAGGCGGAAGAATTCTGCCAAGTCCCCTCGCCCCCGTGACAGATCAGCTGATGTTTCGGAAGATGAAGACAGACGCCAATCCTCAAAGCACCGGGCGGCTTCGACGGCCGATGAGGTTTGTTCCTCTTAGCTGTTCTTCCTAGGGCGTTTCCGTCCTAGGTGTTGGATCGAGAACTGACAACTCATGTTCTTCACCAGACCAAGACGCCACAGCAGCGGGCCAACGAGCTAAGAGAAAAGCTTCTGAAGGAGCGAATAAAGAAGATGAGAAGCACCTCAAGCAGTGACAACGTCAACGGGCGAGGCTAATCTTCTTAGACTCGCAGGAATTGCAGACCCGGTCATCCTTGAAAGTCGTATGAAAAAGCTCGTGGATGCTCTTTCTTAATTCTGTTATTTTAGCTTCGAGGTTAGTCAATGAAAACGCCTTGCACTCGAGCTCATATAAGAATGGCAGCTAGCAAATAGACGGTTAGGCAATAGAAATTACTACAAGCTTCTCGGTTCGGAATATGTGCGTGTGAATGTTTCTTTTACAGAGGCAGGTATTTCTAGTTTTGTTTCCCAGTTTTTCAGCCAATAATACACTGGCTATGCTGACTTAGGTACCTCCTAATGGAGATGGCACACCACTTCTTTTGTGAAGCGGTATGGCGAAGATGGTCAAGACTCCAAGCTCTCTTAGGAAGGTATACCATATCCAGGGGTAGGGGGTCCGTTATTTTCTCATCCTCTTTGAAGATGGCTATTACGCATCTGTAAGTCTAGCATGAAATGGTTACATGATCTTGGGTCAATATTTGCCTACATGGTCCCTGGGTAGATTAGATTAAAAAATTTCAAGCGCATGACCATGATAGGAATCAGATAATATCGTGTTTCCCATATCCCATAGTAGTAATAAAGTACTATGTAGTAATAGCGGTGATGAAGATGCATGGGACCAGCATATGCAAGCCCCACAAGTACCGTTCTATCGGTGGCGCCAAGTGACGCCATTAACGGAATAGCCAGGATAGCAAAGCTTTGCCGAGAAGGGCTTAAGTGCATGTGGGGATATGCACCCAAGGGAAAGACGAGTGAACCAGAGTAGCTCCACAGATGGTTCGGTTCGTTCTGAATCACCCAAACTTGGTCCATGACAAGTCTCCAAAAGAAACGACGACAAACCCGACACCGCATTTCACGGCGCCACTGAGCGACACTGCAAACGCACGATGGCAGAGAATGCGCAGTCCAGCACCGGCAGAGGCGCTAATGGGGATCAGCAGGCTGCGATCGCAGAGTATACCAAGCAACGCCAGACTCTTAAGGCGCTTCTGGCGAAGCGGAAGCAGCATGAAAATCAGCTGGTAAGTGCGCATCGGACTACGTGAGAGCATATAACCAAACCATAGACGCACCTCGGGACTAAACAGGGACGGCAGTATCAACTAGAACACAACATCCTCGAAATCGAAAACAGGTACCTGTATAACACGCGCCATGGCAACATCGTCAAGGGCTTCGACAACTACATCAAGGGCACCAGCGCCGCCGCGCAGCGCAAGCAGGGCGAGCTGAAGGACGAGGACTATATCTGGTCGCGATCATCCATCTCGTACAACTCGTTTCACGTACGTGCCGTGCTATATCCCCAGCTTCTCTCTGCCTGTTTCCCTCCTCTATCTCAGATTTGTGCTAACACGCATCTCTTCATCTTCCTAGCCAGACAACGAACCCCTCTCCACGACCTCGACACCGGGGGCACCGACGCCCGTCTCGACGACATTCGCCAACGGTCGAGACAAGGACAGCGGATCCAACCAGGCAACGCCGACGTCAGCGACGGCCGACAAGGCCTTGGGCAAGGCCGGCAAGGCCGGCAAGAAGCGACCGCAGCCCAAGAAGGAAAAGGACGGCGACGTGGACGACAGCGAGACGGACTCCCGCGAGACAAAGAAGGTGCGGATGCACTTTGGCGCGTCCCGAAAATAATGCTGCGCGTCAGTCTCCACATACACACTTCTTTCTATACTTGTATTACAATCGAGGACGCGCAGCAGGGTCCAGGGCACGTCTTTGTCCTCTGCCCTGACTTTCTGTCCCAGCAAAGCTATTTGGCGTTCTGCTCAGGTGGGCACGGAGGGGATTTGCACGGCGTTGGTCTGGTAAAGAAACAAAAAGGGGGAAAGGTGGAGAGAGTAAAGCTCTCTACTTGATAGCTATTGCCATTGTATTCATTCGAGACAGAGATACCCGGCCGCCGCAGTTCCTGTGGTGAGCCTTCAGGCGACTGACGAACATGGCATTGAAAATCGAAAGCTCAAAGTATCATACCACGCGCTGTCGTTCGAGCGTACATGAAGACCGCTTTCCAATGAGAATCAACGTAGATCATCTATATATGTACCTAACCTGCCAGGTACCCAAGGTAGAGAGAGTAAATAGGGGACCACATGATGGTGTTGCCGTACCCGGACCTCTCCCCTTTCGGCCTACGGGACCACCGGCTTTTAGATAGCACGACGCGCTCTCGAGATCACGCCTTTCACCCCGCATTGCATTGGCGCACTCCGGATTACTGAGTACCAGTTCATTTTTATCTCACGTCCAGGCTGGACATGCCGAAAGCTACCTAGAGGCTGGCTCTAGAACGTCTGCTGCTTGGCGCTTGGAAAGGGGAGGGAGGGGGAGTGCGATAGCGCCGCTGGAGGGTGTGAGGCCATCGAGCGCCGATATTCGAATCTTTGTCTATGGGCCTTGCGGAGTCCGAGCTGCATTGTACTATCCATGTACCTAGCCTCACGGCCGCTGATCAAGTCGACCCTTTTATGCGTTAGTCCTGCGCATGGACCCGTTACTTCGATAAAGGGGTGGCGAGTGTGGAAATGTCTATCCCTTACGGATACTGTAGGTGGATTCAAGACGCTTGTTAAGAGGAAAGAGAGCGACCGATCTTCAATCTCTAAATAGTAGTTCGCAAATCTACATGTTGGAAGGGATAGCGGTGTAGATGAGTGCGTACTGTATGTACAATACATACACGCAGGTGAATGTAAAGCGGTAGTTCTATCTTATGCAATTAGGAGGGTTTGTTTTAACGCTGCGATACTATACGGTATGCGGGGAACTGCTTCGAGTTCGTTGATGGAGCGACGACATTTCGATAGATTCAGCCTCTCAGAGCAAAAAAGAATTTTTCAAAAAATATGTTAGATTGACTTATTCACTACATATTTCCCTACTCGCTAAACACCTGTATCGCTTTTCTCCCCTCCCAACCGCAACATGACGATCATGGCGACCAAGTTCACGCCGGAGGTCCTCCTCTCCGCCCCGCGCCGCAGCAACGCCGTGCCAAACTCGGCCGGCACCCTGGCTCTCTATACCGGTATACCGAACCCCGATGCGCCCTCCCCGTCCCCATGTTACCGCAGGAAGGCTAACGGGAATTCCGGGTAGTAACGGAGTATTCTTTTGAATCCCACTCTAAGGACTACGCTATCAAGGTTCTGGACATACAGACTGGCCGCTCCACCGTGCTCTACGAGGGCCCGCAGTATACCGAGCCGGTGTGGATATCCGAGAATGATTTTATTTTCGTGAAGAGATACAACTCCTTCTCATCCCTCATGGTAGCAGACGCCACTAAGCCAGGCTCAGAGTGAGTTACCTACGAATTCTATGTCGCACCACCCCACCACAGGTAGCTGCATGTATCACCCAATGAATATCTCACTTACCTGTCTTTGTTACACAACGTACAAAGTCCGCATGAAATTAGTAGTTTCTGCACGCACTTCTCTAGCATCAAGGCCAAGGACATCGGAGATGGTACCGTGGCCTTCGTCTGCACGGCCAGCGTCACGCCCTCGGGGCGTGCGGTCGATCCAGACGCGGCCGAGAAGAATGAGCTTTCGTCCGCTCGGGTGTACGACTCCCTGTTCGTGCGGCACTGGGACAAGTACGTGTCGGGGACCAAGAGACAGCTGCTCTACGCCACGCTCAAGAAGGAGAACGGGCAGTACATGGTGCCATCCCCAGGACTCCACAACGCGCTCGCGGACACGCCGCTCGAGTGTCCGGTGCCCCCCTTCGGAGACATCGGCGACTACGACGTCGGCAGCAAGGGCATCGTCTTCGTGTCCAAAGATCCTGACCTTAATCCGGCCCTGTGGACCAAGACAGACCTCTACTACGTCCCCCTGAAGGCCTTTACCGAGACGAAGCCGCCCCTCCCTCAGATCGTCAAGACCGGAAAGCTGCAGGGCTACTCCGGTACCCCGGTATTCTCCCACGATGGCACCAAGGTGGCGTTCAAGCGCATGAGAGATAGACAGTGGTACGTCTTAGAAACAAGTCATCGAAATCTCCCCTGTTTGCGTTGCTAACCTGTTGTAGTAAGTTACACCGCACCACTAGGTCTCCCTAGGTAGATGATGCTGGACTAGCGAGAGGGGCCGTATGTTCTTAAGAACTTGGATATAATATACTGACACAGCTTGATACCATACACCAGACGAATCGGACAAGTGGCGCCTGATGCTGATACCCGACATCGAGGACCTCAGCAACGTGCAAGAGTTCTACGAGACCGAAGACGGCGAAGGCGGCTGGGACCTGCGGCCCGAAGGCATCGTGTGGAGCAACGACGACAAGGAGCTGTACGTGACGGCGGAGAAGGAGGGCCGGCAGGTGCTGTTCAAGCTGCCCGCGAGCCCGCTCGAGGCCAGCAAGGCGCTGCCGCAGCCGCTGACGAGCGAGGGCGCCGTGTGGGACTTCTACAACCTGTCGCGGAATGACGGCCGCCTGTTCTTCACGTCGAGCTCGCTGGTCGACGACTCGTCGTACTCCATCATCGACCCCTCATCCAAGGAGATCGGGCTCGTGTCGTCGCGGTCCAAGGAGGGCAAGTCGTTTGGTCTCACGCGGCGCCAGCGCGACGAGTTCTGGTTCCGCGGCGCCGGCGACTACCGCTGCCACGCGCTCGTCGTCCGGCCGTCCGACTTCGACCCGAGCAAGAAGTACCCGCTCGCGTTCCTCATCCACGGCGGCCCCCAGGGCGCCTGGGAAGACAGCTGGAGCACTAGGTGGAACCCGGCCGTGTTCGCCGAGCAGGGCTACGTCGTCGTCATGCCCAACCCCACCGGTAGCACCGGCTACGGCCAGGCCCTGACGGATGCTATCGCCCTGGACTGGGGCGGCCGTCCGTATAACGACTGTAAGTAAAAGATACCCTCCTAACTCCTATATTGAGGGTCTGTGTTTTCTGCACGAGAACCATACGTACTCTGTGTCTTCCAGGGCATTACCAAAAGAAGTAGTGCTAATCCTCAACGAACCAGTGGTAAACTGCTTCGAGCACATCGCAGAGAACCTCCCTTACGTCGACACGAACAACGCCGTGGCGCTGGGTGCTTCGTACGGAGGCTACATGATCAGTAAGCCTTCTCCTCCTTATCCCTTACTCCTCTTTCCCCTCTTTTCCCATCCCGGAGCCTATACTAACACCACAACCCCTCAAGACTGGATCCAGGGCCACCCGCTGGGGCGCAAGTTCAAGGCGCTGGTGTGCCATGACGGCATCTTCAGCACCATGGGCGACTGGTCGACCGAGGAGCTCTTCTTCCCCATGCACGACATGGGCGGCACGCCGTGGGAGAACCGGGAAGGCTACGCGCGCTGGGACCCGGCCGCCTTCGTCGGCGAGTGGGCCACCCCCCAGCTCGTCATCCACAGCGAGCTCGACTACCGCCTGCCCGTGTCGGAGGGCCTGGCCGCGTTCAACGGTACGTTTCTTATGTCTGCCTATTGACTTACCTGCCGAGGCACGCAGCGCTGACTTTGTTCGCAGCTCTTCAGACACGCGGTGTCCCGAGTCGGCTGCTGATGTTCCCTGACGAAAACCATGTAAGTTGTTACTATACGCCTATGGTATTTCCTCGAAACGCTACGAGCGAGAAAGATGCTAATGACGGACCCGTGCCTAGTGGGTGTTGAAACCCGAGAATTCGCTCGTCTGGCATAAACAGGTGCTGGGTTGGATCAACAAGTGGACAGGACGGGACACCACAGGATCGTCCGAACAAGTGTCCCAAGAAACGGAGAAACTCAACATCGGCAGGGAATAATTAGGGTGTACATACGTAGCTATACCTACATACCAGGCTAGGTAGCGACTGGGTATAGCGAACGCAGGATAGCAACTAAAAGATGGCCTTCTGCAAATATCTTCCACGAAGTCATCTCAACCGTCCTGGAGCGAAAGCTGACAGAGATCCCAAATGACGTGAAAGATCCGTTCGCCCCCCCTTCTCTCTTTTTGCTTTTGTGTGTGTGTGTTGCAGATTCTAGAATTTATAGCTTCTAAGACGTCGGTTCGCTCTGAGGTTGAAACGAGGTGCCGGCTTGGGAATGTCAAGTTCCACATCCTCAGTCTCCAGCATGGAGAACAGCTCCTTGCTGTCGACCCGGCGCATCGTGTTCTTGACCTGCTCCCATCTCAGGTTGTTGAGGCTGATGAATATGACCACGCCCGTGCTGTGGCTCCTCTCTACGTCCTCGAGGACGCGCACCAGGCCGGGATGCTCCTCCAAGAGCCTCTTCTGTATGAACCACGCCGATACCCGGTCGATCTTCTTGAGGTACGCCTTGATGAACTTGGATTCACTCCTGGGACGCTTAAGGCGATAGGAGCTGCTGTAGTGGTTGTATCGGTCGAGCAGTCGGACTGCCTTTGGAGGTGGCTGCGGTCCAGCGGATACGGGATTTGGGAACTGCCCCCAATCATCTTCGTTCGCCGTTGTATGGAAGGATATTTCTAGTATGGTCGTATCAGCACCAAGTCACGAACATTTCCTTCTAGGTCAATCTTACCCGACGCTTCAGTGAGCTCCCCGAGGAGACTCACGAACCTCTCCTGTCTGGGAGTGAAAGCACCCAACGACTGACGAAGTGGATCTTGGATGTTGGTAATATCTTCCAATGTCTCTCTTTGACCACTGCTGTCGAGCCTTGCTTGCACGACTGACTCCAACCAAGTCAGCTTGTTATCTAGTTGGGCGATGTCGTGAGGATTTGGTATCTGGTGGTGGAACCGCTTAAGATTTTTCTCGACGGAGCCGTGACTCGCGTGGAGATGACGAATCTCGTGGACCAATACCCTGATGTCCTTGGTGAACCTGCAGTTTTCTGCCGTCTGCTTGAAAAGCTTGTCGCTGACCTTTCCGCGGAGATCTGCAAGGCTGGCTCGAGTGTCCTGGACGGTGGTGTCTACCGTGGACAGGATCTGGCGAAGACCTTCGTTATCCCTTTTGAGTTCTTCCATTTGCTGCTGGATATTTTCGTTGCAAGCACCTCCTGCTTCGAAAGCCTCTTGCAGTTTGCGGAATCCGGCCTCGATTATACCCATTCGCTCCTTGGCGCTATAAACCTCCTTTGCCTTCAGCAGCTGGAATATTCGAATCGAGTTGAGCTTGTTTACTGGTAGGCCGAGCTTCCCCGTCAGGTCATCTTGCTTGGAAAGCCTCTTCTGCCTCTCTTCTTGGGAAGACATGATTGAATGTAAGCGACTGGAACGGGGCAGTATTGGAACTGAACAACGACGGAGATGAGAGGCAAGGCGTAAAAGCTACCTAGGTAGGTATGAACAGTAACAAATGGATGAGGTAAAACGTCAATACGCATGCTTGCAACGGGAAAAGCCCGGCAGAATGTGGTCGAAGACACTCGCTCGATACTCTAACCCTCCTATGTTGGAATAGTCAAACAAATGCCCGGCGAGGTGGTGATGAAGAGGGAAAAGGAGATGAGTAGGGAGAGAAAAAAACGAGATACAGAGGGAAAGATTGGTCGGACGTCTGTCTCTTTCTAGCTGACTGAACCTCCCCTGATAGAAGATTCACTCGAGGAAGGCACAAGACGAACTTGCTCTTCTCACTCGTATCGACTGCCCTTGCTTTGCCTGTAGAAAGCTGCTAGCACAATGAATACATGCATATGTAGATAACCCTATGTTCGTGTCCTTTTCATGATTCGGGATGAGATTACTATATGCGTACCGAATGTGTACAGCCCGGATCAGCACCACACATCAGACAGTCGGCAAGGGAGCATTGGACAAGTCGACATTCACATCTGCAGCTAAGCAGTGACACCAGGAAGTGCTTCAGAACGATTATTAAGGAAATCATCTCGAGGTCTAAGTACAGCTCAATCCGGAGAGACGCAAGTTCATAGCCTGATCCACGACCCCCCTTCGTGATGCATTACCAGTATTAGGTACGTGCTAGATCCCTAGCACAAATGCCCAGATGCATACTTTTGCCCCTTTGCTGGTCACAGACCCCTTGCCTTGCTGAAAAAAAAAACGGTGAATAAAGAACATGCTGGCCGTGAACTTCGTCCCCCCGTCCGTTTATTCCCTGTAAACCCCTCATCACGCGTCAAACGTCTGCTACCCGTGGTCCCCCCATGCCAAGGCGGACGACCTCTATCGGTTTTGGGGAGAGGCGAGTGCAGTGCTTAGATGAGGTCGGCGACGTTCATAGGCATCTCTTCGATCTGAGTGCTGTAGAACTGTTCGATCTCACGCATCATGCGGACATCCTCCGCCGTCACGAAGTTGATGGCGACACCCTTGCGGCCAAAACGACCTCCACGACCGATGCGGTGGATGTAATTCTCGCGGTTAGCGGGCAGGTCATAGTTGATGACCAAAGAGACCTGCTGAACGTCGATACCGCGGGCGAGGAGGTCCGTAGCGATGAGGACTCGAGAAGATCCGGATCGGAACTCCTTCATAATCAGGTCACGCTGGGCCTGATCCATGTCACCGTGCATGGCAGAGACGGTGAAGTCACGGGCGGTGAGCTTGTCCGTGAGCCAGTCGACCTTTCGGCGGGTGTTGCAGAAAATAACTGCCTGCGTAATGGTGACGGTCTCGTAGAGGTCGGAGAGGGTGTCAAGCTTCCACTCCTCCTTCTCAACAGCAATGTAGAACTGCTTGATACCCTCAAGGGTCAACTCGTCCTTCTTGACGAGAATGCGGACAGGCTCGCGCATGAACTTGGTGGTAACCTCAAGGACGTCCTGAGGCATGGTGGCGGAGAGCAGGACGACCTGGGTCGACTGCGGAAGGAGCTGGAAGATGTCGTAGATTTGCTCGGTGAAACCACGCTGGAGAGTCAAAAGTTAGCATGGCTAATACAAGACCAAGAGAAGGAAAGAAATGAATATGATACTTACAGAAAGCATCTCGTCAGCCTCGTCAAGAACGAACATCTTCATGCCGTCGGTCTTCAAGAACCGTCGCTGGATCATGTCCTGGACACGACCAGGAGTGCCAACGACCACCTGAGGACCCTCCTGGAGAGCCTTCATGTCCTCGCGGACGCTGGTACCACCGATGCAAGCGTGGCATTCGATGCTCATGAAGTCGCCGATGGCGACAACAACCTTCTGGATCTGCTGAGCCAGTTCGCGGGTGGGGGCGAGAATCAGTGCCTGGCACTGCTTCAGGTTCGGGTCGATCTTCTGAAGAACCGAGATGGAAAAGGTGGCGGTCTTGCCAGTACCGGACTGGGCCTGGGCAATTACATCGTGACCTGTCGCGAGTCAATATTTTGCGCACACCTTATTGGGTATATATTAGGTGGGATCATAAGCGTACCCTTGATGACGGGCATGATGGCGCGCTGCTGAATAGCAGACGGGCGCTCGAAGCCATAGGCGTAGACACCTGTAGAGAGGGGAATCAGTCAGTTTGCTGCGTCATTAAAAAAATTTGTTATGTGGCATGTTTCGAGTCTGAGGTGATGTTTCTTACCTCGCAAGAGCTCAGCTCGCAGGTTCATCTCGTCAAAAGAGTCAACGGTCTCATCGTAGTTGGACTCGATCTGCGACTGCTCGATATCCTCGAGCCCCTTGTCGGCCATGATTGCAAGCGAGCGATGTATGCGACTCCTCGAATTCCAAGCACAGCTTAGAATTCAAGAAGACTGGAAGTGTCGACGCTTTGGCGGGGTTAGAAGGAAGAGTGGGCGCACGACTTTTGCACAAAGGGCAAGTCGTCCCGGAGAGAAAGTAAGTGAGAAAAGAACAGACTGTAATACTCTCTTGGATTAGAGAGTGAATACGATCCGCGTGAGGATGTGCTTTGATACTTGTTGTTCTCTGGTTGATCTGGATGATGTGGAAGAAACGAAGGTGGGAGAAAAAGCCCGAGATAAATCTACCTATGTACCTAAGATATGCAGCCCACGTTGGAAAAAAAAAAAAATTTGAGTGGGGTAAACTTCGGCCAAACCCTGATGCGGGGCCTAGCTCCGCCTAACGCTTGCTACAAATCGTCTCGCGCCTGCCACTTTAGCGGTCTTGCTACCTGGCGCTGCTAATTCTACGCCTGTAACGTACCTTCCCACGCTGCCAGACAGGAAGTTTGCCTGCCAGAGAGGTACCTCCCACCTGAAAGTCCGCCAGCCCGCCAACTCGCCTGAGGTACTAAGGTACATCTACCTAAGGCTAACCCAAACTCACTTTGTTTTTCTTGGCCTTTTCAGGTCAAGCCAGTAATCGTTTGATATCTAGAGGCCTATATAAAAAATTATAATAAAAAAAAAATAAAGGGGCACGGATATAGAATCAACCCCAATCCTACAGCCCGGGGCAGATATGACTACAACTCCCGTGACTCATACGAGCTGAATTGGTTCGATCAATCGGTGCTACTGTGTGGCGAAGCGCCGCTCTCATCAACCACGCTCGAAACGCCATTGGCAAGAACATCCCGACCTAAAGAAGCACTTAAGCGTCGGCTCAGGAGGCCATGCTGCTCGCAAAGGACGTCAGTCACGGCGGCACTAGCCGACGCGTATTGGCAGATGGAGAGACTGGCGGCGGAGACGAGCTGGACATACCAACTACGGGGATACCAGCATCGTCAGACTCGATCCCCGTTCATCCTATGGGTGTGAAACCACTTGGGAATCAGTACTTCGCGACGGGCCCGAATGCCCGGCAGTCTCTTGGCTTGCTAGGTCTGCTTCCCGACGAGATGATCCTGCAACTGCTCGAAAATCTCGATACCCGGTCACTGAAAGATGTAGGACTCACATGCCGCTTTCTCTATGCCTTTTGCCAACTAGACGACCTGTGGAAAGCATTATTCCTTGAGTGAGTCACAAGTTCAAGTATTGTCCTATCATAACACCCAGAAGCTTTTGCCAACGCTTCTATTGGAGTCATACGTACCGTTGAGCTAACTCGTCTTTGAACCACCAAGAACCACCTCTCAATCTCCCGTGTGGAAAGGTTCATGGAGAAACACGCATCTGAAAGCTCCTACCGATTGGCGAGCCAAGCTTGACTGTGGAAACGTCTACTCTGATGTTATACATCGACCGTACGTCTGCGCTCACATCGTTCTTAGAAAGTATTCTTCAAACATTCCTGCAGCAAATCAGATCAGCCGATTCGAACAACTTGATTATGATGACTTTGCGAGGAACTGGAGCGGCAAGCCGTTCATATTGACTGATTGTATCCAACGCTGGCCCGTGTGCAAAGACTGGGACGTCCAAGAGCTACAGAGAAGATACTCAGATACCAAGTTCCGAGCTGAGGCCGTCGACTGGCCCTTCTCGACATATCACGAGTACATGTCCAACAATGAAGACGAAAGCCCACTATACTTATTCGACAAGGGGTTTGCAGAGAAGATGAACATCCAGGTTGGACGCAACACAGATGCCGCATATTGGCCGCCCGAAAGCTTCGGCCCAGATCTATTCGAGCTGCTCGGTGACGAGAGACCGGCTCACCGCTGGCTCATCATCGGCCCCCAACGTAGCGGCTCGACTTTCCACAAGGACCCGAATGCAACCAGTGCTTGGAATGCCGTCCTGGAGGGCTCGAAATATTGGATTAGTATGTATCCTCCAGTTATACTCTCGGGATTCGGTCTCTTTACGTTGGAGCATAGAACGTTGCTCTAGGTCGGTTCGAGTGACCAACATGACTCAGACCAACCGTGATATACCGGGAGACGGGCGATGACTAACTGTGGCCAACAGTGTTTCCTCCGACGGCGCAGGTTCCCGGTGTTTATGTTTCGGAAGATAGCAGTGAAGTTACCAGCCCGCTGAGCATAGCTGAATGGCTACTCGAGTTCCACGCGGAAGCACGCGCGCTGCCGGGCTGCGTGGAAGGGGTGTGTAGAGCCGGCGAGATTCTACACGTGCCTAGCGGCTGGTGGCATTTGGTTGTGAACCTCGAGGATGGCATTGCCCTTACTCAGAACTTTGTTCCCAAGTCACACCTTGCAGACGTGCTCTCGTTTCTCAAGGATAAGCCGGATCAAGTAACCGGATTCAAGAAGGACATCGACGATCCATACAAACTTTTCACAGAGCGGCTGAAGGGCTACGACCATGGCCTCCTCGAGGAAGCTCTGGACGAGTTGGAACGTAGGAACCAGTCCAAAAAGCGAAAATGGGAAGATGCGATTGGCAACAAGAACGATGCTGGTGATGGTAGCGGTTTCAGCTTTGGCTTCGGGGACGAAGACGAGGAGATTCCATAGAATGAATATGCTACCCCTATGTAGATGTAATGGCATGAGACGCCACTACATCTTAGATATCCATATCCATCTGCCTACATGTAGGTTAGGTAGGTATCTGTGAGACTCATCCAAACGTGTGGGTGCGGTAATTCAGTGACAACGCCGCGTTCAGGCCCGGTAAGCTCCTCTTTGTCTCACAGCCAATCGGCTAGGCAGTGTTGGAAAGAATGTAGGCGGCTTATACTCTTACACGGGCCTTATGGCGTGCTATCTGTTTCCGGAATAGACATAGCCGTAGGCAAGATAGGTGGTGTCCGCCTGCCCGCCTACTGCCTCGCTCTCCTGGTGGCTGAGTATGTCGTATCATGTCGTTCTAGCACTCCCGGTACGGAGTACCTACATGTAGTAGAGGCTCTATCTGACAGGAGCCAATCCGACCTCGTACCACCTGGCGTTTCGGTGTAGTCGGTCCATGTGCACTTCTTGTAGCCTTAACATTAAACAAGTCAGGCCGTGCTTTTTCTGGATGTTAGGACAAGTATCAAATAAGAACAAGCTGCCCTCGACAGGCCATGAAGCAACCGGGCAATATCACAGGAGGTGCCAATGTGGTACAATAATAACACATACGGGGCGTTTTGAGACAAAGCCTGGCTCCCGCTGGAAACAATGAACAAGAAATACTTGGGAGTACAACCGACTTAGCTCGTGGGGGGCAGCCATCCCACTATCCAGCCCTTCTGCTGCTCGGAAATCTAGCAGGACAATCAGAGCGCACAGGTAGCTCGGTGTACCTATGGCACCCTGTTTTCCAACGTCCTTTAGGGAGCTGGGCCCCCTTAGCACCCCTAGCGATCAGGCCGATCCCCCCTCAAGGCCCCCCCCACATGATTGCATCAAACCCGTCCAGAGCAATCTAACTCGACGGATTCCCGACGCCTTGCAACGAGAGGGCCTTAAAGGCTGCAACCAAAGGCCTACAAAGTAACGAGAGAGGCCTACGAAAGCTTTCCCCGTTCCCGCGACCACCAGCTGCAGCCGACCACTGCCAGAGCACCCAGCACTGGAGCATACGCACACGCACACGCACACGTACGACGCACATGCAACTGCAACTGACAAGCTGAGATCTGACAAGGCTCTCTCCTGATCGGATTTATCATCGCTCTCCAGCTGCAAGAGGTATGCAGAAGAAGACTTGACTGCAGCATTGCAATACTCGGACTCGGACTCACCTCTCCATGTGCTTTGTCAGAAGATAGCCATTCCCCTTCAGCACGACATAAATCGAGTCTCACAGCATCTGCATAATGCGAATAGTCGCTTATTCTCTGTGGCACCCATCCTTCAGTTAACCCGCCGCCCTTTTCTCCCCCTTTCCGCGCGAGCGCCCGTCTTCCTCTCGGATAACAACCAACCCTGATAGCTACAGACCACCCACCTTAGGTATGTAACAACCAAAGCTGCCGCCGACCAATAAAGTTGCCCCGGGCCTTACGTCTTGCGTCTTGTGTCCTACTGCCTTGACCTTCACCCACGCTCACCGGGCACCCCTTTCGCGCTAGTCCTGCCCGTTCCTGATATATTTCCATCAGCCTCCCGACTCCTCCTGCTTACCCTTACCCCCTTACCTCCTCGTCTGCTTTCGATGCCGTGCTAACTCCTTACCGCCTCTCTCAAGACAAGCACGCATCATGGTGTCCGACGAAACATTCGAGATATGCCTTCCCGTCCTGCAGGACCCGGACCTAGATGACGATGACAAGACGGACAAGCTCGAGGAGCTGCTGAAGAAGGAGACCCCGCTGCATGGCTCGGGCCTGGAGAATGCCGTCCTCGACGTCTTATGGCGATACCGCGAAGGAGGCGGAAACGCGACCTCGCCTCCCCCGATGCGACAGACTATCCTTCGCCGGCCGTCTCCGGCCTCATGGCGGGGCGCCTCGACGCCTCTGCCCGGCTCTCCTCGACTGGGAGTAAGCCCTCTGGCCCCGCCGGGCTTCGTACCGACCACCCTCAGCCGGACCAAGTCCTCGACCGCGTCGCCCTTCTCCTCGCCGCGCCCTTCGCCGCGCCTTGCCTTCGCCGCACCTGTGATACCCAATAGTCCGAATCTTAATGCCTACGAGTTTGCCAGTGACACGAGCCCTTCTCAGGAGACATTTGGTGACCTCCAGACCGAGATAGTTGACTGGTTAGTGAGCGATGACGCGCTCAGCGTTTCTTCCTCGGTCGGCACGTCGAGCGGCCTGAACGCCGCTGCCCCCGAATACGTGTCGGCGCAGCAGTCCGACATGACTCCGTATGATATGCTGCGCTCCATCCTCGGGCAGTCCAAGTCCGATGAAGAAATCGAGGCCGCCCTCGCTATGCATGGCTACGACCTTAGTGCTACTATTGCATCCATTATGGAGTCACAGGCCCAGGACTCGTCCAACTCTTCCGGACTTGCCCCTGAATCTAAAAATGTGCTTATAGGGAAGTCCATGAGCAGACCTACGACACCGTCGACGCAGCAGAAGGCGGGCATCATCTGCAAGTTTTACTTGTCTACTGGGCAGTGTCTCCGAGCAGATTGTCGGTTCAGTCATGATCTCAGCAATCACATTTGCAAGTAAGTTTCGGATTCTCGCCTCCCGGGCCACCCGGCGCATGCTAATCATTTAGGTACTGGGTCATGGGCAACTGTCTGGCAGGAGATACCTGCATTTTCTCCCATGATCCGGCTCATCTCATGAACCGGCTTACCGTAGATGGTAGTAGTACTCCGCCGCAGAAGAGCCAGAACTTGCAAGTACAGGATATCAGCTCGTTCCCGGCCCTCAGACCGGGCACCCCCGAACTAAACCCTTATGCTGCCAGCTTCAATTATACAGGAGCTGGGGTGACTCCTCCGCCCGGGTTGAAACCTGCGCACTATACGGGCAGCGACGGGTCTCGCTCGCGCTCGCGGCCCGGAAGTCGACACCAGACGAAGGAGGGCTTGAGCGCGCCGTCGATAGACGATAATGATGCATTTCCTTCTCTCGGGTCTGCTTCTTCCAAGCCCAATAAGAAGCACCATGGCAAGCGTGGCGGACACGGTCACGGCCACAAAGACAATTTCACACCAAGCTCTCTAGCTGACATCGTGAAAATGTCGCCGTCTCCCGGCCCCGGATCCGGGTCAAGCCGACAGGATTCCAAGAAGATTGGCCGCACCGGAAGTAATACGAACGTGAAGAATGGAGAAAACAGCGCTGCGGCCCAGAACATTTCGATGCCTAGACATATCCCATGGCTGGAGACAGGTGAACGAGCTAATAAGGCGTATCTAAAGGCTCGTCAGGAGGCTATCAAGCACGGTGGCCTCCGCAACAAGTTTTTACAGAGGTACATCCGCCCTTTACTCTACCTTGGACCGAGCTTACGGAGCTAATTTGTCTACAGCGCCGCCCAAGCATGGAACCGGAACGACGCGCGAGCCGCAAAGGCTCTTAGTCTTCGAGGCCAAAGCGAGAATGACCTGATGCGAAAGGCTCATCGCGAAGCAGCGCGCGAATTGTACGAGGAGCGTAACAAGCAGAGCTCGGGTAGTGCGGAAATCTACGTGGATCTGCACGGGCTGCACCCGGAAGAGGCTGTAGAGTACCTAGAAAAGGTGCTCCTGGACAACAGTAAGGAAAGCCGACCAGTGTACGCCATCACCGGGACGGGTCATCATAGTAAGAACGGGAAGGATAAGGTGGGTAAGGCGATCAGAAATTTCCTCAACGAATGGAGATACGCCTATCGCGAGTTTTCGGTTCCGGGAGACCGCACCAACATGGGAGGGATCCTGGGAATCGACGCGAGGAGCTGGGACAAGTCGCTGTCGAGAGAAGGTTCGAAAGACAAGGAGGGAGAGTCCAAGGAGGATGTTGATATCTTAAGTCAGGGAGTTGAGATCGGCGACGGCAAAGTGCGACTCCTCGTCCGAGATCCTCCCAAGGGGCCGAGCGGAAACCGAGGTCGGTGACTAGACGAAGATAGCGAGATGAAAAATAGCAATTTGAAGTAATCTTCTAAGCGAATTCTAAACTCGCACAGCAGATAGCGAGCTAACGGTGCTGTTTAACGCTGGTGGGCTGAGGCTCGAAACATCAGGGCTGGCTATAAACCTACCTAAGGTACGTATGACATGAGCGGGTTGCAATGGCGGATGCTCCCTTGGCGAGCGCAGGCGTAAAACAGCGGGCAGGGGTGGTAAAACGTGATGTAACTCGTTATGGGTGATTCATACTTGCATATGTACCGACTAGGTTCGATGCATACCTGATATACATGCGTGTAGACAGACTGTACGACTTGTTACTCCAAAGAACATACATGTCCTGAATCCTTTACCATTATCAACGACTACCTACAGGAAATCAGACAGATATGTATCTGCGTATTCCATCTAGAATCAGCGTCGACAAATCGAGACTACGGCACCGCGCATTTCGTCGTGGCTAAGACCCTTCTGTCGTACGCCCATTCGATGCGGAGGGGATGCTTTGCATTACGTGTACATGTTATGCAAGGTGGACACGGGTACAGATCTAAAGGGCTCCGGGGGGTATCTGCCATACATAGCACATACATATAGGCAGATAAGGCACAACCTGGCGCATGGTACCTTTCCAATTGGTCATCATTTTTAGCTCTCAGCCGCCTTCGACCATCATAACCAACACTGAAACGGCTTATACCTGTCCCTATCGTCCTTCTTTCTCGATCTTCATCATTGCTTCGTCCTCAAGACTCTCCTAGAGCGATACTCGCCATCGCCGTTCGCCTACCGAAGTCCTGTGCTGGTAAACATGGCAAGGTAGTATCGACGGAACCTGCTTGCTCTCCTGACGACTAGATTCGTTTCCCAAGCAAGACTCTAGATTAGACCAGCAGATCGATCGAGCTCGGGTTCTCAACATCTGCCGCCCAATTCTGAGCTTGCACCGACCTATCCGACCGGACCTGTCAAAAGGTCTGTACAGTCTCGAGAACCTACCTATACCGAACGACGTAAAAAACACGCCACCCTGCAAGATGTCAACCGATCCATCCGAGGACCGAGCACCCATGCTCTCATCCACGCTCCCACCCTCTCTGTCTCCCTCGAATTCCCCCCTCCCCTCGCCCTCGCCGTCTCCCACGCCGCCCTCCCCGCGGGACGAAAACGTGCCGGTGCCGCCGTGGGTCCGGCCGAGCACGCAACGCCCGGCATCCGGGACCAACGCGCGGCGGCTGTCGACGCCGTACTCGAGATCGGCAGCCAACGACGACGACTCGGCGGCGCCGCTGGGCCGCCGCGTGATGCGCGCGAGCGCGTGGGCGCTGAGCCGGGCCCTGAAGCTCTACCACGCGCTGACGCCGGCGCAGCGGGTGCTGGCGGCGCTGGCGCTGGCGGCGGTCACGGCGCTGCTCGTCGTCTCGCTCGTGTACTCGCACCGGGTCTTCGCGGCGCTGGGGCCGGCGGCCAAGACGTGGCGCGGGCTGCGGAGCGGCTGGGTGCTCGCCTTCCTCATGACGTGCGTGACGGCGTTCCCGCCCATGATCGGCTACAGCACGGCCGTGACCGTCTGCGGCTTCGTCTACGACTTCCCCGACGGCTGGCCCATCGCGGCCGGCGCCACCGTGGCCGGGTCGACGGCCGCCTTCCTCACGAGCCGCACCGTCTTCAGCCGCTACGTGCACGCCGTCGTCGGCGCCGACCGGCGCTTCGTCGCGCTGGGCCAGGTGCTGCGCCGCGACGGCCTGCTCGTCCTCGCCGCCGTCCGCTTCTGCCCGCTGCCCTTCAGCCTCAGCAACGGCTTCCTCTCCACCATCCCCAGCGTCACCCCCGCGCGCTTCGCCCTCGCCACCGCCCTCGCCTCCCCCAAGCTCCTCGTCCACGTCTTCATCGGCAGCCGCCTCGCCCGCCTCGCCGACGCCGGCGACCGCATGAGCCCCGGCGACCGCGCCGTCAACTACCTCAGCATGCTCCTCGGCTCCCTCCTCGGCATGGCCACCGGCCTCCTCATCTACCGCCGCACCATGGCCCGCGCCAAGGAGCTCGCCCGCGAGGACGCCGCCGCCGGCCGGGGCGATGCCGACAACGCCGGTCTTGTGTCTGATTCCGACGCTGACGAGCTCGACTACGCCGACCTCGAAGAGGGAGTGCTGGGAGGTGGCGGTGGGAGACAGCACCGCGCCGGCGAGGCTGATGAGGCTGCGCTTATGGGCGGTGATGATATCTCGCTCTGGGAGACGGATGCCGCCGGGGCGGCCTACAGAGATGACGAAGATGCTGCTAGTGACGGGGTTAACAGGGTTGGGAACGGGCACAGATCGAAAGGGGTAGTATAGTTCATAGATCGAAATTTCATGTATTGATTAGGGGGTATCTCTACGGAATTTCTTACAACAGTTCGGCGTTTGGCGAGGCATAAAAGGGAGCATACAATATGACAGGCGAGCTTTTACCACAATTTTTTTGGGTGGGATGTACGGCATACATTAGGTACCCCTTAGGAACACATACGTGTATCACGACTTGGTAGAAGAAGCAGACAACAACCACATAGGTTGCGGAAAAGTGCTCTCCTTCGGACTGTAGGATTAAAAATCAAAGATAAATGCCATCAATTTCATCAAATTCCTACAATAGAGGGTATCGGCCTGCCATGTTTCTCGAACGCCAAACTAATGCTCCAGTCGTAAAATAAATCAGCGCTCCCTAAATGTGTGGCGTCAATACCCTTTGTGATTCCTCTTCCCCTGCCCCTTAACGAAGGCCACCCAGGGTGCGTACGTATAGTCAGTCCTCCAACGCCAAACCTAATTCTCGTGGCCAAGCGAGTTGCTTACATTCGTCAAATACAGTCATAATAGACAACAGAAAAGTCACACGGCCCCCTCTGTGACTCGAAGAAAATTTTCCTAACCCATACAGGGGAAAAAGCCGTACCAAGTTCATCATCGCCCCTGAAAGCTTTGCATGAGCCGCATCGCGTCCTCGACGGGGTAGCCGATGAAGACGGGACCTGTGAAGAGCATCTGCGGCGTATGTCCTTGCTTTCGATATTCCGGTTCGGTCGGGTTGATGAAGGTCGGCGGCGGCGGAATGCTCGTTGCACGCGGCTCCGGCGGCGGGAGCGAAGGCTGACTGCTTGCCGCTGCGTGGCCGAACGTGACCGAGTTCTTATCACCATGTTGGACTGCGGGCGACGAGCCGTTCATCATCTGCGCCAGCTTTGCGTGGTCGAAGGGACACTTGGCCGTCTTTGCCGGCGTGGCCTGCGGCGGAGGCGACGAGGGGATGTGGACGGGGGCCGGGGGCGGAGACTCGGGCCGGCCTGAACCGTCGCCGTTGGGCGTATCGTAGATAGGAACTGAGATGCCCCAAGGACGGCTCGGGGATTCACCTACTCGCACTTCCTTGAGTGGCCTATCGAAACGACTCTGCCGATCCAGGTCCTCTTCGTCATGATCTACACCCATATGATCCGGGTCGTCGGTGGCAGTCGCACTAACGGTCTGGGCCCACGTTTCGACCCGGTCATGCGAAGTCTTCTCAACCTCGCTCTGAGGGCGCGTATCTTGCTCGGGTAACATAGGCTGATGGATCTTGCTAAGAGCCTCAACCATGCTAGCCAGATTGCCATACTTGGCGTCTAGCTTCTTAATGTGCTCCTCGTTCTTCTGATATCTCCGCACGCAAACCTCGTGGCTCCTCGGCAATTCATGCTTGTGAGTCTCCAAGTAATGGGCGATCTCTTCAGGAGAGTGCTGATCCATATACCGGATGGGACACTTGGAGGCCGCAGGTTGCGATGTCGGGTCGTCATACATGGCGGCGCAGATAGGGTCTTGGGTATCGTGAGGTACGGTGCCAGGCTGGCTATTGTGAGAGTCGTCGCGCTTCTCTCCGGCGTCGGGCTGGGAGAAAGGGCAGTTCAGGTAGCTCTTCCTGCCCTGCACTGTGAAATCCTGCTCAAGAACGGTGGAGAGTGTAGTCATGGTAGTAGGGCGCAAGCTGTCCCTGCTAGATCGGCTGCTTTTGCTGGTAGCCGTCAGTGACGAGGCAACGCGCCTCCCTTCCCTGATGATTACGGCAATCTGATGTCTCGAGTCGGATGCCGCCCGTCTGGGTAGGGGGACAAAATTTGCGTTGGCCAGGGAGGGGTTGTGCAGCTCGGGAGGAAGCTGAAGATTTAGCAAAGTCTCCGAGATCTCGGTTGCCGCTGGTTCATGTTTGTCGGCCAGGTACTGGAACTGTTGTGAAGTGGCAGCGTTAGCAACCCCACGTATCCGAGCAGCAAGAAGGGAAAAGCGAGCATTTGTAATCAAACGACGTCGTTACGCATTTATCAGAAATTTCATGGTATGTTGTCAAACAGCGCTTCCGCAAAGGAGGCTCTTGATCTAGAGCTAATGTATCTCATCATAAAATGGGGAGTGTAACAGACAAAGGACCAATCCAAGACACGTTGGATCATAACATACCTGTTCGTGGGCATATCGCAGCTTGTGCTCCAGGACCGTCTGCCTGTCGGTCAGATTTTGGACTTCATCGGCCAAGGCGTTAAAGGACTCTATTAAGGTCTGAGTAAGACTTTGACAATTCATATCCTGCTACGCGTTACTCTGAGGGGAAGAGTCGGAGAGGCAGAAGGAGGGTGTGTTGGTAGGTGAACGAAGGCAAGGATACAGAAGGATGGACAGCCAAGCTGAAGAAAAGTTGCAGGATCTGAAAGGTCGATGGGAAGGATAGAAAGCACCGATTGGGTTCGGGCCATACCTCCGACCTCCGACTGGTGGGGAATTTTATTACACCATTTTTTATGCGCGTCTTCCTGTTTGGGCTGTTGAGCTCGCTGGGCCCATCAACGACAGGCCATTTTTAGCGTATAAACTCCCCCTCCTTTTGTTTACCATTCCAGCTTAGCTGACGATGTGATTTACCTCCGCAATGAGCATGTCTATGTCTATAACAAGGCGGTTACATAAGGTATAACAGATTACCCCAACCTCTTGCCAATATGGTACAGCTTGTCAAGTAAGTTAGCCATGTAGGAACATGCCTCAGAACTCACGCGCTGGTGAACCGTTGTCGTAGATGTTCATCCGAGTATCGATTCAAATCCCGCATCTCTTGCTGTGACCCCGCTTGAACCAAACTCCCTTCGTACAAGTGAATCACTCCCGACTCCCGTTTGCTAGGTGAAGCCGGAAAAGCCATGGCTCAAGTCGTCGCCCGTCTTCTATCCCAGAGCAAGCCGTACCTCGTACCAGGTGAGAGCCCGTGTACACATCGATAGCCTCCGCACCGATTAACGCGGCACTCCCCGCCATAGGAAAGCTGCTCGTGAAGGAGCTCTGGTTCGAAGTTCCGTTAGACCACAGCAAGCCGGAGAGCAGCGCCAAGCTGAAGCTGTTCGCGAGGAGCGCCGTCAAGCATGAGCGGCCCATAGTCGAGCCGCCCTCGTCCGAGGCCGAGCAGAGGCCCTACCTCGTCTACCTGCAGGGCGGGCCCGGCATGGGCACGTCCGCGCCGCAGGACTCGCCTCTGTCCAAGTACATGCTCGACCGGGGCTACGAGCTGCTGATGCTGGACCAGCGGGGCACCGGGCTCAGCAGCACCGTGTCCGCCAACACCCTGGCCACCGTCGGCGGGCCCCGCGAGCAGGCCGACTACCTGAAGCTGTTCCGTGCCGACACGCTCGTCAAGGACAGCGAGGCCGTGCGCCTCTGCCTGACCGAGGACTACCCGCCCGAGAAGAAGAAGTGGAGCACATTCGGCCAGTCCTTCGGCGGCATGATGACCCTGACGTACCTCTCCTTCGCGCCCCAGGGGCTGCGCGAGTCCTTCATCACCGGCGGCCTCGCCGCGCTCGACAAGGGCCCCGCTGACGTGTACCGCGCCACGTACCGCCGGTGCATCGAGCGCAACCGGGCCTACTACGCCAAGTTCCCGGACGACGTCGGCGCCGTGAAGCGGATCGCGGAAAAGATCGTCGAGCTCGGTGGCGAGCGCGGCGTGCCGCTGCCCGCCGGCGGCTTCCTGACGGTGCGCCGGCTGATGACGGTCGGCCTCAACTTCGGCGCGCACGGCGGCGTCGACCGGGTCCACGGCTACATCACGCGCATGCAGGCGGACCTCGACCAGTTCGGCGAGTTCACGCGCTACACCCTCAACGAGCTCGAGCAGGACAACCAGTGGGACACGGCGCCCATCTACACGCTGCTGCACGAGCCGTGCTGGTGCTACGGCCCCGGCGTCGCCGGCCGCTGGGCCGCCGAGCGCGTCGGCCAGTCCCTCGAAGAATACCCCTGGCTGCACGCCGACTGGCAGGGCCCCGCGAGCCTGGGCGAGGCGCCGCTGTTCTTCTCGGGCGAGATGATCTACCCCTTCCACTTCGACACGTGCTCCGAGCTCGTCAAGCTCAAGGAGACGGCCGACATCCTCGCCGAGTTCGACGAGTGGCCGCCCCTGTACGACATGCAGCAGCTGGCCAAGAACGAGGTGCCCGTCTACGCCGCCGTCTATAGCGACATGTACGTCGACGCCGAGCTGTCGCGCGTCACGGCGTCCCGCATCAGGGGCATCAAGACGTTCGAGACCAACGTGCTGTACCACAACGCGCTCCGCTCTAACCCGGACGACGTGATACCCCAGCTGCTCAAGCTGCGCGACGATACTATTGACTGAAAAAAGGACATATGTGCATAGCAAGCCTTTTCAAGAAAAGATGTAGAATAAGAAAGTCTTTGCATTTCGTCTCTGCTATTCAACTAGATATCCCCTCCGTACGTGTGCCGGAGTGGCCAGCCGACTCGATTCCAAGCTGGCCTCCTTCGTGTTTCCTGGCCAGAAGACCTGTGACTAGCATGGCAGCCCCTTCGTACAGCTTGGCGCCCAGGTGCAGCAGCTGTCTCGAGTCTACCAAGCTATCTACGCACACGCGCACCACGACTTGGTTCAAGTTGTTGAGCAGGAACTTGTGTTTGAATACGGCGAGTAGCTCGTTGGTATATCAGATGGAGATAGCCAAATATCATTTTTTAGAATCCAGGGCTTCGGTGACGTCGCAATCTCCCTCGCCGCGCATCGTATCCAATACGACCACGCCCGACGGATTCAAGGAATAGTCTTGGCACTCCAGTATCGTCTCTCTCAAACTTGATCTGCAGTGTCCGTCACTAGTAGATCAAGATACACATCGGGAGGGGAGGACTATTGCTAGAACCCCGCCTGTAGGGGTCCGCGAGATGAAATGATGCTGACGGATTATTGCTTGACCTAGGTGTCGAATAGGCTCAACAAACCGAGCGAGCTGCTTCATGCACATACAAACCAGTCACTGCCGATACCAGGCAGGGTTGTGTGCATGTACACGTATGTACGTGTACACATCCATGTAGGTGCCTATGCAGGCAGCCAAGCACAGCTCTGCTGATCTAGAATGCCCTGAAAGTAGATGTACCACAATGACCTAGCCGTATGTAGCTCGGCGCCTCACTTCAGAGACGGTACCGGAAGCATTAGAATCGCTTGCCGTTACTTAAGGTTGCCTCAACAAGGACAGAGTTAGTTTGGCTGGCAGCTACGGCGAGAAAGGCAACCTGATGCTCGACGTGTCTCGGTAATAACGGCATAATGACCATCAGTCGCCTTGCCATGTTTATCGGTTTCGAGTCATTTGACAGAAGTGTCCGAAACACCCCCCCCCCCCCCCCCCCCCGCCCCTCGCCGAACTCAAGGCGTGGGTTTAAGACAGGCTTGGCCGGTCGGAGAAACACAGCTGCTGCCCTACTCCTCCTCATAAACCTGCTGCATCATCTCCATTTCTGTATAAGCGTTAGCTGCTGTGCCTGTCGTGGAGCGGGGTCGTCGTGCATACGCCACAGCCTGTTGGCCGAGTCTGCGATTATCTTCGCTTTAGCTAGAAGCTTTTCCTCGTACTTCTGCTCGTCCTTGGACTTAAGCCTCACTTTGCTTGGTTGTGCCTTGAGCTTCGTCAGCGCAGCTTCTCTACTCAGCAGGGCTACGAACCTGCATAAGAATCGGTACGAGTTCTTTGGGATCAGCATTCGCGATTGCTGCCACTGTTTTGAACCCGTTCTCGTAGAAGACTCTCGCTGTGCGGCTCTTGATGAAGGTAACCTTTGCCAACGCCAGCAAGTCTGACTTCGCTCCTGCGCTCAATCTGTCGGAAAAGTGATCGAGCATAGCCGCCATTCCCCTGGTCCACAGCTTAGTCTCGAGCATAGCTTTACTAAGTAGATGCTAGACTTACCCCCAATTCATCTGTTCACAGAATTTGATCACTATTTCGGGCCAAGTCAGCACTGGAAAGTAGATAACTTCAGAGCCGAGCTTGTACTTACTCCCGGCAGCAAATCCTTGGCACGTCTGCGCGAGCGTTTGGACAGCACCCCGTGGTGCATCATACTTGCGAGAGATTATGTGAATAGGCATCTCGTTGCATATGTCCCTTAACTGAAGAGCGAGGTAAAACCGTCGGTAGATACGAGCGACCTCCTTTTCCTCTGGCGTGGTCTCTTTCAGATTCCCACCTTGGGCCCTATGATAAATCAGCATAGGCGCCTTCATGCAAGCTTCTTCGCTTACATCTTGTTTACTTGTGTCGGTTTTAAGCCGAGAAAAGTCATAACACGAAGTCCACTGTCATCCAAGCCCCCCATTTCGGACCTGAAGACTTGCCAGTTGATAGCAACAGATAAGTCTTGCACCGGCGTGAACATGTATAGAACATCTAGGGTGACGTTGTTAGCCGCCAATCATACTAACCTTTACAGCCATCAATGGAAAGGGATCGAAATAGAATATTTACGCATTTCTCCGTCCATCACAAAAGCACGGAGTGCTCGCTGCATCTCACGATGAACGAAGGCCCCATCCTCCAGTTCCAGCGATGAGGCAACGACCGCCTTGCCTAGCTGCGTTGCAGCATAAATGTCCGACTCGGACTGAATGAACCCCATCTCAGCCAGGTCTCGTAAGCTGGACTCCACGTTGGACTCGATAATGTCGGGCTCGGAGGATAGATTCAGCAAAGTCCGCTGGATGTAGTCGAGAAGAGTATCTCTTGAATTTGCCAACCTTATGGCGATAATTTCCAGCAACGCTCGTTGTATGCGATGCTTGTCCGTTGTGAGACCGCTCGAGATCTGAGGTAATTCGGCATGCATGAGCTCAATGACTTCCTTCAAGTCATCCTTCCGGCAGCATAAATACGTCTCTCCAACCTCATCCTTTCCCTTTCTCCCTGCGCGACCACGCATCTGGCGCAGCATGGAGGGTCCGATCAGGTCTCGACCCATTCGTGCATTGTGGAGGATGACCCTCCGCGCTGGGAGATTGATACCGGCGGCAAGACTACAAGTTGCTGTGATAATCTTCAGCACACCCCTATCATAAGCATTGGCGATCAGGTCACGTTCTTCTGTTGTTAAACCAGCATGATGAAATGCAACGCCGGAAGTGATGGTTTCTGCCAGAGTTGGGTCGAGCCCCGTGTTTAGACTGCGCAGATCTGCCAAGAGATCCAATCTTTTCTCGAGCATTGTCGGGTCGAGCGAACGATCATCGCGAAGAGTACGACTAATAAGCCGTGCGTCGGACTCGCAACCATCTATCATAGGTTAGCATACTTGACCAATATCCTTCTCGCAAGCCCTCGTCTCTGCACGGGGATCGGAAGCACATGCGATTTTGGGACAAGGGGTGTCATAACATACTATTCCTGCGTTAGCTCTCTTCGTAAGGCAAGGACATGTACATAGAAAGGAGGCAATTTTTGAGCCAAGTGTGGCTTTACACTAACCAACGACTATTGCAAAATACAAGAGCACCAAATCCTGATCTGGCTGTCTCCGTTGCCAGCGCCACGACGGCATTTAGGACAGGGTCTTTAAATTCCTTGTGCGGGCTAGGATGGACGATCTTCACAGGTTGGCTGTGAAGTTGACTGGCGTTAGAAATCGAAGTGAGCTGGCTAGCAGTCTTGAGTAGACCACTAGTTGACGCAGCCGCGTAAATCCTGCCTTCGTGAACGAGGTGCTCCTCGACGGGGACCGGACGATAGAAGGTGCAGTATGTATGCGCATCTAACCACCGCGACAACAGGTCGATGTTTTGCAATGTGGCGCTCATACCAACGATCTGCACATCATGCTCTAGACTTAGAAGTTTGGTAGCAATGAGTTCCATGAGATAGCCACGGTGATCGTCATCTACCATATGGAGCTCGTCCAGCACGACAGACCTAAGCTTGGTGATAGTGCATTCATTAATGGCGGTGTTGATAAGCGTGTTTGCCTACACTATTATTGTCAGGCCCATGTCACAGGAACGGTCATGGATAACGGACCTTCTCAAAAGTGCAGACTCCAATATCAAAATCTGCCCATGTTGCGCGGACTTTGCCGCCGCCGAAAAATCCAATGACTCTAATGCTATCCTCATCGGCGCGCTTTTGCCAGAGAGAAACTCGTTCCTTCTCGGGCGTATCCTTATCATCAGGCAGCCGTCGTTTGAGGCCGCTTACAATATTCCGTAGCCATCGAACTTTCTCCTGAACTAAGGCAACATACGGGAGTACGAGCAAAGCCTTCGAATCCTTATCCTCGAGGACTCTCTTCAGCATTAGAATATCGGCGACCAAAGACTTGCCGCCTCCAGTCGGGGCGGTATATACTAAATTCTTGGACCCGTTGAGGAGGCCGGGGCCCAAGAGGCATTGCTTCTGCCAGGGATATATATCCTTTAAACCGAGAGCTTTGAAGTTATTTACTAGGGATTCTGGTAAGCCGTATCTTGGAAAGGACAGCGAGAGTGAGCGATCAACGAAGGATGTGGGAGTAGCTGGAATAGCTCTTCGCTGTGAGTATTCGGAGGTTTGCCCTGCAGAGTTGGCATCAATAGTCTCGATAGTGCTGGCAGTCAGCTTGGGCGGCTCTTTTCCTAGAGCTGATGCCCTTTGGAATTGCACGGCTCGGTTTGCTGGAGGAGGCCGATAGCTAGGACCGCCATCGTCGACGTGGGGTCTTTTATTGCCGGCGAGAGTTGTGGTATGAAATGACCCCTGCTGCAGCGTGGTCGATTGGACGGTGGTCTTATGGAAGATTCCCCGCGGGGGGTCCATGGTCAACGCCGAATGGTTGACAAGCGATGGTGAGCTGCGTCCGAGGTGTCATCTGTTACCGAGGTATGGCGAATAAGATGATGACTTGGATCTCGATGTACTGGCCCAAACTTGGCATTCAAGAGAAGCAAGTAGCCTGACCCTGAGCTCGAGAGGCACAGCTCCTAGTGAGGTGTGATGGGAATTAGCAGATGGCCAAGAGAGAAGCAGGCGTTTGCAGTACTTTGGGGGCCAAAGTGTAGACATTGATATATAAAAAAGGGCGTTTGTCACGAAAGCAGCACCAAGTCACGTGGCTCAGAAAATAGAAACGTCAGCGCCCTTGCATATGCCAAGTGGAGGTGCGAGGATCAAAAAATGGCCAGGGCCCAAGACCCTCCCACCTGCTACGTACCTAAGCCTAAGGTACCTCCTGGCTGCCTGGTCCTTCCCGCCAGCCCGCCTCGCCACACCCAGTCAGCCAGTCAAGCCCGCCAGCCCGTGACGCCCGCGACGCCCGCACAGGCCGCAGCCCACCTGAGCGAGCCCAGGGCATCGGGAATGGCGTCTGGGCTCCCGCGAAGTTCCGTGAGAGATTGACGATTGACCCTGAGCGCCCCACCCTCACCCCCATGACATAATCAGGCACACAGCTGGCACGTTATCGCGTAATCTGCGTCGCCCGTCACTCCTAAAGAGGCAACTCGCGCATCGACTTATTTCTGCGACCTGTCATTGGATCTCCGATGCACATCTCAGAGTGGCCCGCGGCCGGTTCGCACAGGCGAGACAGGAAAAGGTACCTCTTACATACATAGTAGCACCACACGTCTTGTGCGGCACCTCTGCTCTGCACCTGCACCTCTCGCCTCTCAACCACGCCGGCCATCCATCCTCCAAAATCGAACTTCGTAGTCATTTCATCGCTAGTTGGGCCAAGCTATCAGAATAATCAAGAGCTATTTCTTATTGCATATAATTGAAAATCGCTTTTGAAGAACCTAGTCCAAGATGACTTCGCATGTGAATTGGAAGAAGAAAAAAAGAAGCCAAGTTGCACGTACACGCACACGAATAGCCTCAGCCGCGGACTTCTCCTATTTGTCCTGCCACAGCCCCGTCTCTACTGCTGGCCCCTGACGCTCTGGTGCCTAAAGTTTGAGAACATGCTCGCATCGAGGAGGCTAGACAGTAAGACGGGCAGCGAATTGCTGATATTAAGGTGTAGGCTGCTCTAGCTGCCGCCAAGCTCCCCCAATGGCCAACTATACCTCGTGACTAAATGGATACCGACGGGAGAAAGGAGACCGCCTGCCTCGTCAAAAGCAAATATGCAAAACCCGTCTTGGGTCGGAAACCGGACGTCTCTCTTCATCACATCGATCCAAATCTGCTGACTTGCTCCTCATGGACACTTCTTTCTTGTCTTGATAATGCTTATGTTTAAGTCAGCTCATCCGTGGCCTTTCATATACGTGCTGATCTCCTCTCGAGGAATTGCTATGTGATATAGAAATTCTTCTTCGTAAAGACAAGAGGCTACTGTCGCTGCTTTGGTCTCGTGTCATTCCTCCGTGCATGAGGATCGCCTCGCTGCTTTACCTACATAGTATACCTGGGGGAGTTCCACCCCCCTCGACGACCGATAGAGAATCTCCGCGCGAAGACCGGACAGGCTACCGACCATTCCAACATTTCCTGCTATCACGAAAGGTATATAGACATGGAACGCGCAATAAAGAACGGCACACCCGATGGATCATAAATTTGGTTTCCTTTCTTTCTATCACTGATAGGTAGAACTCTAGCCGTGACGGAGATGCGGACAATTTCGCTAGGCACATTTCATCCTGCCGCGCCCTCTTTGGCAGCATTATGAGCTCGGCTGTCTTGGGCATTGTCTCTGTATTGGCTAGCGGTGACGGTCAGGATCCCTGTCCCAAGCCATCTGGTTGGACGGCTGGATGGCAGGGTGGGGGTTTGGCTCAGAGACTTGTCGCTTTTGGCCCGGCTCACCAATCGCGCCCCCAGCCTCTGCCAAATTGCCCGGTCTGCCTGTCTGCCAGCCTGCGCACCTGTGTCTGCCGTGCCTGTCAACAAGCGCCGGTACTGATGGGTGAGCCATCTGGTAACCGTCTTATGTAACAAGTGCTGAGTAGGATGAGGCATGTAAGTCACGCAATGCGCTTTGTTTCGATCCTATAAAAAACATTAATGCAAGAAATGTAGCCGGGGCAGATGGACAGCGATGCGCTTGCTTGCGTTGGGAATCTCGGATGGACGGTCTTGACTCGTGGGCAATCTTGCCCGATTCCCCACCCATAATAAGTGCGATAGGTGATAGGAATGCTGCCTGTCATACACTGGTCGCCCCGATGAGGTGAGCTCCCAGGCTCGGGACGCGCGGTACCTGTGCAAATACCGAGAGCAGCGATCACGGCGAGGCGGCGACCATGCGTTGGGATGGGCTCGTGAAGGGTGTGAGTATTTTCTCTGGTTAGATGACCTATCAACTGGCCGAACCAAGCCTTTCCGACCGGCACACAAACGCATCACGGACTAGGTATAGCAAGCGAAGCCGGGACAAAAAGGGGGAGAGACGCTCGTTATTCATTCATTCAGTTCGCTAACGACACCGCACACCAAAGCAACAGATGGGAGGACATGGGGAGAAGACAGAATGACAAGATGCCTCTTTGTTGATATAAGGTGAGGTGAGGTGTGCAGCAGCGACAGGGTGCAGTTTAGATCCAAGAATGATGAGATGAAGTCGGATAGAAGATGCAGCCGTTTGGCAGGAAGGGCAAGTTGGTTGGACTGGACAGGGGTTGGGGAGGTTTTTAATGGAGGGTGGGTCAAGGGCTAAGTGGGCTCCAAGCAACCACCTGCAAAGTATGTACGTACCGTGGCTAACCTACTACGGGTAGAGTACTACAGGTACATGTATCCTCAGGTACATGTGCTCGTCTGGTCGGCAGCCCAAGGCGACCTCAGACTTGTCGAACCTCCCCGTCCTCACTTCTCACTCCCACTCCTCGCTATTCAGTCCTCACCTCTCAAGCCCTCAGTTCTTCGCTCTCCACACTGGCCACCGGCACCTGACCTGACGCTGGCTGAGCTGCTGAGGGTCGGGGCTCGGGGCTCAGTTACAACGCATCCTGTCGCACACCACACAGTCCCATCTTTACCCTGTTAGATCTTCTGCTACATCGTATATACATACATGTAGTACATGTGGTCAGTCCGGCCAAAGTACCATGTACCTACAATATCAGAGTTTGAATGGCTGGACGTCTTATTCTGTCTGCTCTCTGCTTGTCCCAACTCTCTTCCCCCCCCTGGTCCGCATATTCCCTGCTGTCTTTGTACGTCTGTACGTGTCTCTGTCTCCCATCTTGTTTTTTTCTGCTTTCTTTTCCTTTTCCATCCTTCCATCTGTCTTCTTTACCCCAATGTAGCCCGTAAAAGCCTGTACGTGCGCACGGCTCACGTACTGTACACAGCCGCCAAACTGCCGTCAACTAGCACGTTCGCACACGCATATATACATGGACTTAGGTACCTTTGCACAGGTAAGAAATGCATCTAGCGTACATGTAGCCAGGCGCGTGTATGTACATCTCTATATCGGTACCTACATATATGTACATGCCCAGGTACATGTACATAAGGTATTTATTATCCGCACCGCACCGCGCAGCCCACCTAAGAAAATAGAGGGGATACATGCCGTTCGTGTACATACATAGTAGGTAGATATCGATCCCTGGTGTTGCATTTTGGCATTTCGCATCGCTTCTACCTTGCCTTGCGTATCGCCTCTCATCTGGTCAATATCAGCCCTTGCGAACGTCCTGGGCTCTAAGCTTGTTAGGGTACCCCAGCAACAGCCTAGTTAAGCTGCTTGGGTAGCCCGACGTTCGTCAGAAAAAGTTCGCCCTTCTGCTCTGCTTGGTACCGCACCTCAGGTATTTTTTTGATTCCTCCGCGCTCCATACTCCATGTCTTTTTCTCGAACAAAAGGTACATGAACCTATTCGAGGCATCCCTACGGCATCTCAAGTTTCGTTTTCCCCATCTGCTTCATCCAGGTCGGAGCGCTTGGCCATCCGTGTCATCGACCTATTACTTACTTAGCTCCCTAAGGGTACCTAGGCGACCTTAGGTAGATCAGAGACAAACCTCCCTCCTCGACTCCTTTGCCTATTGGCTTCGACCCGTCCCCGTCTCGATATATTCGCAAGGCCGACCATTGTGTATCCCTCTTGGCGACCCCTACGCTTTTGGCCAATATAACAATACGCACACCTACATAGTACCCGACATTAGGTATTCTGGTACGTCGCTCACGCACGCATATTATTTTACTACTACCATTACCACTACCACTACCATACCTTGCCATTCCTACGATCCTATCTTATCCTGTCCTCTCCTCTCCCGTCCCCATTGCTCGGCCTACCTGTCTGCTTGCCCGGCTAGTCAAAGTGTGGATAGTGGAAACCGATTTGATGGTCTGTTCCGCCGCCTCAGGACGTCCCCCGGTCCCATCTTGGCCCTGCTTTACATAAACCTTCACTTCCTCTCCTACTCATCTTCCCCCAGTCCCACATCACCGTCACGTCTCCCACTTTCTTTCCACTCGCACACTTTGCCTACTTCACCCATCCTTTTATTTTCTTTCTCTCGCTTCCCTTTCTCACTCCCCTTTGCCGAGACGCACATCTTTCGCATCCCGTCTCTTCTTATTTTATTTCCTCGCCCCTCTACCCAGCTTTTATATCTGACTCGCCGGCGCGGCACCACAGCATACAGCCTTTGGCCCTTTCCGTCGCCTCCCTTTGATCCTCTCACGCGAGTTCGAGCTAGGACCATCGTAGGACATATTTCGGTAAGCTTCCCACGGACCCTTGTCTCCCAGCTTGCCGTGGTACGACGGGCGAAAGGCTTTATATGGAATTCCTGACCTCCAGCACAGTTCCTGTCTGAAACATTCTGACTGCGAGATTTACACCTGCATTGGGCCCGTCTTATGGAAGCCGTCCATTTCTTAGCACGCCTCGCACATTTCCGTCCTCCGTGTCACATTGGATGCGCCGCCTTTTAATCGCCCACCATGGCGCAGAGGTCGACCGACCCCGATGACCAGGCTAATCCTTCGTCATCCTCGAGGGAAATGCCTGACTCCGGGTCCGCGCAAAATAACTTGGCCTCTCACACTTCCACCCCAGCACCTACAACTCAACCCTTTAAGCCCACCAACTCCAAGGCGCCAGGAGAGAATGCGGCAGACTCGCACTCGATGAAGTCTACTTCGCCGGGCTCAAACCCGTCGGCCAAAGATGCCATGGCTGGTCCTTCGCCCTACGGCACGCGTTCCCGCAATCGGGGCCAGGCGCGACCTAACTACGCAGAGGACAAAGATGTCGATGTGGACATGTACGATGCCTACCCGGAGAAGAAGGAGGACGAGCCCAAGAAGTCGTCGCGGCAGAACGGTGCATCCGCGAGCGGCGGCGACGCATCGAGAAGCACGACCTCGGCGTCGCGTAAGGGTATAGCGCCGGACGAGAGCAAATCTGGCGGCCCACACGCGACAGCCAAGGATGCGCACCCGGCCAGCACCAACTCGCACAATGCATCCGCCCCAACCACCACGACCTCATCTAAGAAGCGCAAGGCCCCTTCGCAATCTACCTCAAGCAATGTGCACAGCCACGCCAACACGCCGGCGCCTGCTGGCTCTGCCGTGACGGCTGCAAAACGGAACGGAGCCCAGTCGGCTCCAGCAAGCACTGACACGACCGTCAGTTACAAAGCGACAAATATGCTCAGCTTTGAAAAATGCGGTGCGATTCCCAGAGACGGGAAGATGGTGGCCGACGACGGTACTATATTGCAGGCAAATGGTACGTAAAAAGCACCAAACCAAAAAGTCCAAAGACGCGATGCGACAAGATGCACGTCTTTTCTTACCTAAAAAATTAATTTGAAATAAAAAAAATTTTAGCAAAGACTAACTATGGGTTTAGATCACGTATATCTGGTCTGCGAACCGCCCGGTGAACCGTACTATCTTGGGCGGATTATGGAATTTCTCCATGTGCAGAATGACGTTGCAAAGGCCGTGGATGCGCTGCGGATCAATTGGTACTACCGGCCAAAGGACATCGGCAAGAAGGTGAACAACACGAGACTGGTCTTCGCCACCATGCACTCGGACATTAGCCCGTTGACAGCATTACGCGGCAAGTGCCAGATCAGCCACAAAGCCGAGATCCAAGATGTGGACGCCTACACCAACAGACCCGACTGTTTCTGGTACGAGAAGCTGTACGACCGCTACATCATGAAATACTACGACGTGATTCCCTGTTTCCAGATCGTCAACGTCCCCGAGCGAGTCAAGAAGGTCCTGGACGAGCGATGGAAGTATATCTTGGTGGAGCAGGGTCGGGCCAAGGAGTTCACGAGTGCCGTCAAATTGTGTAAGAGATGTGCTGGGTATTGTGCAAGGTACGTGTTGCTTGTATCCATCCCTATTTCGTTCATTTCTCCACATCGCCCCCCCCCCCCTTGTCTCTCCGACCCCTGTCCCCCCTGTCCATTGTCCGTCGGCCCTTGTCTCCCTTTGGTCGCCCTATGTTCGAGAACTCACGATACCATCTCGCCATTGTATACTCTACCACGTAGTAGCTGGCTAACCTCTTGAGAATAGCAATGACTCTGTCGACTGTGCCGTCTGTCAGCAGACCTATCATATGAACTGTGTACGCCCTCCTCTGCTGAAGAAGCCGTCACGTGGTTTTGCCTGGGCCTGTGCCGCATGCAGCCGCGCGCAAGAGAGAAAGCTTGAGGCCCGACACACCCCAAGCCTACGCGACCCGCATATAGACGCAGAAGAGGAGGAACCGTGGGAAGACGACGATGACGTTATAGATACTAACCGCACAAGCCCCATCGACGGTATCGACGACTCTCACCAGCCTGCGACCGCCGAGCAAATCTACCAAGCGAGTCTGTGGCCCTACCGGTACCTCGGCCAGCATTGCAAACCGGAAGATGCCCTAGACTACGACGATCGCATATATCCTCGTGCAGGTTCGCGCTTAGGACCGAAGCATCAAGCGACCGTGGTTCCTTGGTTTGGCAGGCCGGTCAAGTTGGTTAAGCCTATAGAGATCAAGAAACCCAGCAAGAAGGACAG
Source organism: Hypoxylon sp. FL1284 (assembly GCA_022432365.1). Taxonomy (NCBI): domain Eukaryota; kingdom Fungi; phylum Ascomycota; class Sordariomycetes; order Xylariales; family Hypoxylaceae; genus Hypoxylon; species Hypoxylon sp. FL1284. Next base: position 2,657,943 of record JAJJXE010000004.1, on the reverse strand, counting down.
CAGACAAGCCAAGGAGGCCATAGCGGCCCTGGAAGCCGAGAAAGCCGCCCGAGAAAAGCTGCCAAGATGGGTGCAGGATGAGCCCCCGGGGTACGTAGCAAGGGGCGAGGATTACGACAATAGCGATCCGAACAACACGGCACAGTTACTGTATAAACCGCTTGACGCAGTTGGAGCGTCAGTCACAGAAGCCGAGCTTGACGACTACGTGGAAAGCTCCAGGGCGAAGCTCATCTCTACATTCAACCTCCCCAAGGAATCCACAAATGCTCGAGACGTTCCTGTCAACACCCTCTTCAAGAATGATTACGATCTTGCCAAGGCGCAAAAGGCATTAACCAAGGTTGACAGGTCAATCTTCAAAGAGCCCGAGCTCAGCGCTGCCGAGCTCAAGAAATTCGAAGAGGGTGTGGCTAAGTACGGCTCCGAGCTGTATCTTGTCACGAAACACGTCAAGACGGTCAAACACTCGACAATCGTGCGCTTTTATTACACTTGGAAAAAGTCGGATCGGGGAAAGCAGATTTGGGGTAATTTCTCGGGCAGGAAGGGCAAGAAGGAGGCAAAGAAGGCCGAGGCGGCCGCCAACAAGCTCCAGGACGATGTGGCCGATGACCAGGACGACTCTGCGTTTGACACGGATAAGGCCCTCAAATTCAAGCGTCATTTTGTCTGCAGGTTCTGCAATACCAAATCCTCGAAGCAGTGGCGCAGGGCGCCTAATAACACGCTCGGCCTAGCAAGTGAGGGAGGCGGCAAGCATGCGAACAAGGAGAAGGGCGTCCAATATGTAGGGGCGTTGTGTAGACGATGCACCGAGTTGTGGCGACGATATGCGATACAGTGGGAGAACAAGGACGAGCTTGCTAAGAAGGTTGCTACTTCTGGTAGCCGTTCGTGGAAAAGACGGGCTGACGAAGAGCTGCTGAGAGAGATCATGCAGGCGGATGAGATGATCAACAACATGGACGACTACCTCCCCACCCGAACGACGCCAACCGCTCGAGCTTCCCCGGAGGCGACTCCCACACTCACGAACGCCAGCGAAGCGCCACCGCGCAAGAAACTCAAGACTATTCCGGACAAGGAGGCCGACGTCAACGGCGTGGACTCTGGCGCTGCACCGAATCCTGTGCAGCCCAAGAAGAGAGAGAAGGCGGTGGAAAAGCCTGCGCCTCCGCCAGCTCCGGAGTTGCCGAAGCCTCGTATTCTGCCATGCGCCGTATGCCACCAGACGAGCCCCGCTGGAGACCCGTCCCACCTCACGTGCAAGGAATGCCGCCTTACCGTTCATCGCAAGTGCTACGGTGTCCTCGACAGCCGTGTTCCTAGCAGATGGATCTGCGATATGTGTCTAAACGACAAGAACCCTCAAGTCTCTATTGTAAGTCCTGCAGGTCCACCCCTAGACTGTAGACGATGTCAAGCGTCGGGAACTAACACGGCTACCAGGACTACAAGTGCGTGCTCTGTCCGGTAGAGTTCACCGAACACGAGTTCGTAGAGCCGCCAAAGAATACGCACAAGAAAAAGACGGAGAAAGAAAAGGAGAAGGAGCGGCTTGATCGCGAGCTTGCTCAGAAGGCCGCCGACTTTTATCGCAAGAAACAGGAAGAACTGAATCGGCCTGTTAATCCCAGGGAGCCTCTCAAGCGCACGACGGACAACAACTGGGTTCACGTTACTTGCGCCGTGTGGATGCCCGAGGTCAAGTTTGGCAATGCCCTGGCTCTCAGTCCATCAGAGGGTATACCGTCCATACCGCGATCCAGATACGACGAAGTCTGTAAGCTGTGCAAGCAAAAGGGCCGCGCATGCGCATCATGCCATCACTGTCGCGCTCCTGGTACGTGCATATACCCTCCCCTTGTAATGGTGTTCTCGGTGCTAATCGTAGGCTAGTCCATGTGGAATGTGCTCATCAGCATGGATATTTGCTTGGTTTTGAGATCACGCCCGTCAAAGGTTCTCGGCGAGATCAGCACAACATCGTCACGATCGCAGGAGAGACGGGTATCATGTCAGCGGCCATATGGTGCAAGGAACACATCCCTCAGAAGAGTGTAGTCCATCGAATGCACGACTCGTTGCCTCAGCTTGACAGCCAAGGCAAAGAAAATCAACCATCGAACGCGCTCCAACTCTACGTCAAGAATTACAAGCAGGCGGATCTTACCCTGACAGGCAATGTCCGGAAGGCGAACCTCGCAACTAAGACAGCTACCGTCACAGGCCAAACAAATGCGAACAGGAGGCAGTCCACGACGGCAATCTCCAACTCGAGCTCGACTGCTTCAGCGGTCGACAGCGCCGCTGAAGCGGTCTCGGCCACTTCTCAAAGCGGTGACAAGATCTGCATCACCTGCGGCATCGACGTCAGCCCGAAATGGTGGGCTGTTGACAAGAGCCAGGAGAAGATTCTAACAGACGGATACCACGGCAGCCTCAGTCGTGAGGCGCTGAGATTTGTTGCTCAGAGGAGCGTTCAGTGCCACAAGTGTAAGAGAGCGAACCGCAAGCTTACTCCCCATACTCAGCCTAAGACGGAGGCGCCGTCGTCCTCGAGCGAACTGGTGAGGCCTGCTCCTCCGCCGCCCGTAGCTACGGCAAGCCACCCGCCTCATATGCCGCACACGGCGAACCGGCTCCCAGATCTAGGAAATTCGTGGGGATCACGAGCTCCGACAGTGCAGCCAAGCACACCTTCGGCCCCCCCGGCTCCCCCAGCTCCCCCGCCGCCCCCGCCGCCCCCGCCGCCCTCAGCGGTCGCTCCGCCGACGATGCATGCGCCACCCGGCGGACCTCCTCCACCGCTACCGCTCACTGCTCCTCATGCCGTAACGAGCCCGATGGCAGCTCCGAGCGGCCCGCCCGTGGCTCCTCACCACTATCCGCCTTCCGGCGCCCCTTACGGCGACTGGCATCGCAGCCCGACGCAACACGCGCCCGCTCTTCACCAGATGAATGGCAGTTCAAGCGTGCCAAGCCCGATTCATCATAACCACCTTCGCGACCTCCGGCCGCCTCCGATCGCGCCTATGTCGCATCACCAGGGACCGTCGCTTCAGCACGGTCTTGGCCAGCCTATGGTCAACGGGATTCCGCCGTCGCCGCCTCGACGGGGACCTCCGTCGATTCCGAACGGCACTTCGCCGTATATGTCGTCCTATCACCACGCAGGGCATAACGCACTTCATGGCCTGACCAATGGAAGCCCGCCGCCGCGGTCTTCAGAGCATTCCTTTAGCCAGGGTCTGCTCGCCGGGCGCTCGCCGTTCATGAATACTCACGCAAGTCCCCCGCAAGGGCGAGAGAGCATTTCGATGAGCCGCGAAACTAGCCTAAACAACAATTTGCCCCCGAGAACCAACGACGGTCGGCCGCCGAGCGGTGCTAGTTCCAACGCATCGTTGCGCAACCTTCTACTGTGAAGGTGGGCCTGAGGGTTCTCGGTGGTGTGATTTCCTAGCAATGTCTTTTCCAGGGTCGGCGTTCACTAAGACAGGAGTTGTATAAGTAGAGGCATATACCAAAAGGGGTTGGGCGGATAGAAGGTCAACCTCGGAGAGGTTTGGGAGAGCGGCATAGGAGAGTCTACTCGTCTGCCTTTTTTTTCTCTAAGAGGCTTGTACAACATCTTGTTCTAATAGCTCACGGTGTGACGGCAGGTGACGATAGAGCCGGTGTGGATATCAGACGTTGACAGACCGAAGTGCCCTGTAAGATAGTGCCACAGAAAAGTGAGCAAAGCAAGGGTACAATGAAGCAGAATATTGTGAGAAGTAAAAGTATTTGTGAAACTTGCAATGGCTCGAGTATGACTTGCTCCCTCATACATATGTCTGAGTACAGTCCCTATCATCGCGTATATTCGTTACCTAACATTATCTATGCGGATGCGGAGACGGCCGCATATCTCTATCTCCACTTACGCAAAAGTTCAGCGGTATTTAGGTATAGAGTAGGCTCATGCAAAGAAGCAACCGCCGTGAACCCTCTACTCGAGACCGAACCTACAAAGTCTGACTTGATTCGGGGAGAGTACACGAAACAACGATGGACGATTCCAAGGGTCTCGCGCTGGCTTTCGAAGAAGCCAAGAAGGGGTATCAAGAGGGCGGTATTCCGGTATGCAAGATCTTCTACGGCTCTGATTCGCTATAGATTCTCTATGCCTTGGGACATGTTGGCTTACTTATACCGCGGACGTTTGTCGTGTAGATTGGCGCTGCGCTGATCGCAGCCGACGGGAGGGTTCTCGGTCGTGGGCGTAACCTGCGAGTCCAGAGCGACAACCCGATCCTTCACGTAAGCCACTCCCTCTCTAGTCTCGGTCTGCAACTTGCTATCGCAGCTTCATGTTGAAGGATGGGGCGCCGTTTAATCATTACCTGCACGGCCGAGACTGACCGACTCGCCAGGGCGAGACCTCGTGCCTCCAGAACGCCGGCCGCCTGCCGTCGTCGGCGTATCGCGGCTGCACCATGTTCACCACCCTGTCGCCCTGCGATATGTGTGAGTAGACTCTCCCCCGTCATATTCCATAGACCAACGGGCCTGTACGCACGACACCTCTTACGGGATGATCTCGCTGATGAAAAGGGGGGGGGCGGGGGGGGGGCCCTGTCAAAGGCACGGGCGCCTGCATCCTCTACGGCATCGCCCGCGTCGTCATCGGCGAGAACAAGACGTTCCTCGGCGGCGAGGCGTACCTGAAGCAGCGCGGCGTCGAGGTCGTGGTGCTCGACGACGCCGAGTGCAGGGAGTTGATGGAGAAGTTTATCGCCGAGAAGCCGGATGTGTGGTGAGTTTTTTTTTCTCTTTTTCTTTTTATTCCTCGGGAATGGGGACGTATTTTGGTGCCGAAGAAGCAAAACGTATCTGACTCGGAATAAAGGAACGAGGACATCGGCGTGGAGGAAAGGGTGTACTCGCGAGAGGGTATTAAGGCACCGTCTACAGCCTAGGATACGTGTAATAGAATGAGGCTGTTCCGACACTGGAGGACAGGCAACACCTCTGAGGCAAAGCATTAAATACAACATTCTTAGAAAGCACTGAATACCTCGCAAGATAAATTTGACAGCGCCTGCTCCCTTTCGTAGAGCGTATCAAGGACGTTGGCACACCAAGAGCAATGATATCACGTAAAAGCTTATCTATTGCCCGCAGGGCAGCTACATAGGTATGAAGAGGCATATCACACGCCTGACAAGCCGACCCACGCGATGCTACGCAGTCCTCAGTCGTGGTCCTCCTCAGTAGGCCCCGGACACCCATCCATGTCGTCGTCGGGATACCCGCACTTGCACCAGAAGCAGTATCGGTGCTCGTCTCTCAGAAACACGACGAGCCTGCGGAGCCGTTCCTCGGGCTCGAGCGCGGCGAACTCGTCGAGCTCGGCGTCGTCCTCGTCGAGGTCCTCGACGGGCGCGTACGCCGCCGGCCGCGCCTCGCGCCCCATGGCCACCCGGTCGTCGTCGTCCGACAGGTCGTCCTCGTACGTCGGCAGCCGCCGCGTCGCCGCGATGCTGCTGCTCTGCTCCAGGTCGTGCCGCATCCGCCGGTCGCGTTCCGCCTCCTCGCGGCTCCGTGCTAGGCCTCGCCAGACTACGGGGATCGACTTGAGGGGGCGCGTCGAGAACGGCTTATTCTTGTTCTTCTTTTTCTCTTCTATCTCGTCGTCGTTTTCGTCGTCCTCGTCGTCCTCTTCTACCGCGACAGCACCACCACTACCTCTCTCGTCGTCCATGCGCTCGCACACCTTCATCGCGGCATGGACCTGGCGCTCGAGGCGGCCGCGCATCTGGTCTTTCCGCATGCGATCGCGGAACTCGTTCTCGTCGACCTTAAGCTTCTTGCTGCGGTCCTCAGCAGCCTCGCCGAGCCGGCGTTTGCGGTCGCTGTCGAGCCCGATGCCGCCGCGGCCGTCCCTGACCTCAGGGCGGAGGGGCTCGAAGAGCCTGTCGTCGGCATCGTTCTTGTCCTTTTTCTCTACCGCGTCACCGTCCCCGCCGGGCGCCGAGGGGCTGGGCGCCTTGCCGAGCGCGCCGCCCGCGCGGAACCCCATCTTGGCCATCATGGCGAAGCCCTTGCTCTGGCGCGCGCGCGCCGTCTCCAGCAGCGACCGCGACAGCGCCTGCTCGCGCTCCTCGCGCTCCGCCGCCGCCTGCTCCGCCTTGGACTTGACACGCCCCCGCTCCTCGCCCTCCCGCCGCTGCCGCTGCCGCCGCTGCAGCGACGTCTCGGCCGCCGGCGCCGCCGGTTCCTCGCCGAACGTCATGTTCATGTAGTCATCTTCCTCGTCTTGTTGCGCTGCCGATGCCATGTTGATCTCCTGTGCTGTGGTCTAGGTATGTTACAGCTCAGGATCTCAAAGCTGGGGAGGTTTGACCGTAAGCTGTTTGGCAAACGGATGAATTTTTCTTGAGTCAGGTGTTGCTAGCTGTTATGGCGTGAGAAGGCGTGCAAATACTCGGCGTACGACCTGGATGACAAATGCTAAATTATCAGGACGAGTGCCGTTTATTTCTTGGTGTACTGTCTCCTTGAGAGTAGGAATGATTTGATGATAGAAAGTTGAGTTCGAGTTGAACGATTAAAAAAAAGAGTGGGGTGGCTGGAGAGGCGTTAGAATTCATAAAAAATGACGAGGAATTCACAAGACGAATAGGCAGCACCTGCAATAGAAGTAGGCCGTAACAGCAGCTTCGAAAACTGCATTATCTTATAGTCAAGCCAGATGACTTCAGAGCAAGAACAAGAACAAGGGTATACCGCAACCAATCTGCTCCCAGAGCTTCGACGTCCTCGGTCATAATGAATTCCGCATCCTATCCCTAGTCGCCCCATGCAGAAGAATATAATGTACATTGTAACACACGAAAGTCTTGACATCCTCGCTTTCTAAACGTCGTCCTCAGGTAGCTCGTCCACCACTTCTTCCACTATACTTATTAACTCGTCAATGTCAGGTCGTTCGTTCGGCTCGACGTTCAGACATTTCCTGACTACCTCCTTGATCGGGTCGCTGATCGCTCCATCTTCTCGGGAAGCGCTCGTGCTGGCCGGGGCCTTCCCCTTCTTCTGGCCCTTCGGACCCTCATCAGGGAATCGCCAGTCTCCTCCCAGCACACACATGCTTAGACTACCACCTGTCTCGTCACTTCTCATCTCAAAAGGCGACTTGCCAACTAGGCACGCATACAAGGTGCATCCTAGGGACCAGATGTCGACTTTGGTGTCGATGACAGTTCCTGTTTTTACATCGAAGAGCTCGGGTGCTCTGTACGGCATCGTGCTGTGTTCCGCGGCAATATCCTGCGTAGCAATGGCGAGGGAGCGCGACGTGATCGGTATGGGTGATTCGGCGATGGAGCCCAGGTCCATGATGATAGGCTGGGAGCCGGAATCATCAATCATGATGTTACCTTAGAAAAGGTCAGCTATAAGCGAATAGATCTTGGGCTCTGGGGAGCTCGTTTTGCTTCAATGGCTTACCTGGTTTGATATCTCTGTGCGCATACGACCTCCGTTCTCCAGGCGCTACCACCTCTTCGTTGACCATCAGCGGCCTTGCCTGCTCCGTCTCGTCGTCCGCGTCCGCAGCAGCGACAGCTTTATTCCGTCTTCCTTTCCCGCTGCGACCTCCTACATCTTCTTCGCCGGCCTTTGCATTACCCATTTCCATGCGCTCACCGCCAGCTGGCCCTCGGTATTGGTGCATGTACCTCATTGCTTTGCAAACACCGAGGAAGAGGCGCATGAGCTCCTTCTCGGGGAACTTGGTGTGGTTGACTAGGTTCGCGTTGATGATGTCTTGGAGGTTGCCTCGCCTGTAGTACGGCAGGAGGACGTAGACTGTCTTGGAATCCGCATCGTTTCGTTCGCTCGCAATGGAATAATCGACGCTGTGGATGATGGCGGGCGTGTGAGCAAACGTCTTATACGCCTCAACTTCTCGCATCGCTTGCTGGACGGATTCGGCACCGAACGGACATCGGATTTTCTTCAGTGCGAAGAGCTCTGCCGTCGCTGTGTCTTGTACAAGATAGACATAGCTGAAGCCGCCTTCTCCTAGCAGGCGCAGAATCTTGAAGGAACGGCTGTTGATCTTGAGAGTCGGCGACCCCGGAAAACAATTCAGACAATTGCCGAACGAATAAACCAGGTCGAGCAGAAGCTGCGCCATGACGGGCGGGAGTAAGGTGCTGTGCTTTAATGTTCACCAAATTGATAGTTTGTCTCTTATCTTTTGTCGAGTAGGTGATCTGGTACGGTTTCTGAGATGAATTAGTCCGCCAATGCTTCTCGGGAGAGAATTCGATCTTGGTATTGGGGTAAATTCAATGTGAAAGAATGGACGGCGTCAAAAAGAACGAGGAGCTGTTTACAGGAAAGCTGCAATTATACGAATATCAAATGCGCAACTGATGTTCAAGTCGTCATTTGGCATGAGACGTGTAGGATAAGTGAAGTGGTACGTAAATACGTATCCGCTTCGGATGTCTCGCGACGGCCTATCAGCAGCTGCGCCACAACGGGGCTAAACGGGTAGCTGAAACGAAACACCAGACTTGCATAGTATATGCACTTAAGCATGCACTATCCTTCATTGTGCAATATCCTGTCTAAGTGGGAATTTTCACCTTGAAGATTCGAACCTCTAACTCAAGCATCTTTTCAAGATAGAGGACATCTCGCGGCGATATCTAGGCCATTTGAAATCTCAAATAGGTCGGGAACGTGCGCTTTGGCACCTAGGCTCATTCGACTGGCAACGCCACCATGAGTGTTCCGTTTCAGTGTCTCTGCAGCTTGGGGCAGACCTCTATTATCTGCGCTGCCAGAAGGACCAGCATTCACACTTTCGACCTCAGCGCTGGACCGTCACATTTGTCTTCATGGACACATCCTCTTACGAAACTGCCTGGAAACGGAACTCCTCAAGAAACTCTGCAAGATGGAGACATCAATGACCAGGAGGAGAGTGAGCAGCCTCCGTCGAAAAAGCGCAGGCTCGATTCTGATGAGAAGCCAGATGAGGGCAAGGCTGACCAAGACGAAACTGGCATAGCCGAGACGGCAGAAAACGACGGCGATGGGAAGAAGAAGACCAAGAAGCAAAAGCAAAAGAAGCCAAAATCTGAATCTTATGCTCAGCGGACAGAACTACCCTTCGTTATCCTCCTAACGGCAACCAAAGACGGAAGCCGTCTGATCGCCGTGACCGGGCAAGACAAGACCTTATGGGTGTTTGAACACGATGGGAATGGCGTGTTGAAGGAGCTGAGCCGAAGGTACGACGAGTTCATCTCGATTTCTCTATGAGGATATACATCTTACCACAGATATACAGGGTCATGCCCAAGCGTCCTAGCTCCATATCTATCACAGCCGACGGAGAGACCATTCTCTCGGCAGACAAATTCGGAGACGTCTACGACCTCCCGCTAACCGCCTCAGTGCCATCGGAAACCGCCGACGCCCCTACTCCTATTCCCGCGCCGGAGACCACCACCACCACCGCCACTGATACCACCACCACCCCAGCTACCAAGCCAGCCGCGAGCCGCTTCACCGTGCACTCGAAGCGCAACCTGCGCGCGCTCGAAGAGCAAGAGCGCATGCTAGCCGACGGGCGCACCGCCACGACCCCCAAGAGCGCGCGGCGGCGCCCCGAGCCCGAGCACGAGCCGATCCTGGGCCACGTGTCGATGCTGACCGCGGTAGTCGCCGCGACGGGCGCGGACGACGGGCGGCCGTACATCGTGACGGCGGACCGCGACGAGCACGTGCGCGTCTCGCGCGGGCTGCCGCAGCCCCACGTCGTCGAGACGTACTGCCTGGGCCACGCGGCCTTCGTCGCCGCCCTGTGCGTGCCCGCCTCGCGAAGCGAGCTGCTCGTCTCCGCCGGCGGCGACGACTGCGTCTTCCTCTGGCGCTGGCGCGCCGGCCGGCTCCTGCACAGGGCTGACGTGCTCGGTCGCGTCGCCGAGGTGGTTCCCGGCGCCGGTAAGGTTGCTGTGTCCCGCCTGGTTTCGTACGATGCCGAGGGGTCTTGCTATGTGCTGGTGATCTGCGAACGGTAGGCTCACTCCCCCCGCACTTCTGCGGCCCTCTACTTGTAGACTCTAACATGTCTTAGTGTCCCGGCGATGTTCATCTTCCGGCTCCTGCAGGACACGTTGGAACACGTACAAACCTTGAACCTGCCTGGCAACCCGCTGGACGCCACCGTCGTCGACGCGAAGGCAGCCGAGGGCCCTCTGAGGTTGGCGGTAGCCGTTCATCCGTTCCCATCAGCCGCGGCGCCCGAGACGGAGGCGCAAGGAGGAGGAAAGGGGGGAGCAGATGTGCAGTCGCTTCTACTATTCGAGCGAGATGCTGAGATGGGCTGCTGGGTTCGCGGCGAGAGTATCGCCGACGTCGTCGGCGACGATCATCTGCGCCTTTCCCGAGAGGAGCTCGAAAACGTCCTCTATCCGGTCGAGAAGCTGCGGAAGACGGAATTAGAGGACGGCACCGAGGGCCCGGCCACCCCTTAGCATCCACGTGTACAGGAATTCGATCGTCCATCGGTGTGTGATGTTAAATTAGCATATAGATGGTGCCTGTCGCCGAATTTCGGAAAGTTCTGCGAAGAGCAGTGGGAATATCTACCTAGCTTAGGTACCTAGGTAGGTAGACAGGGTTAATGCGCCAACGTTAAGGGGAAAATCGGCTGCTGCCTCCCTGAGAATTATTCCAGAGCTCACACCACAATACCAGCTAAAACCATCCAGTCTCGGAGTGTGCAGAGCATATTATCTATCGTAGGGGCACATGAAGTTTACGATGCAGCGGAACTTGCTTGTTGAAATACGATCAATAGTGAAATCACTAAGCACTACCTGGAAAGCACGTTTGTCCCGATTCCTCTCTCTCTATGCCCGTCTGAACGCCAACTTGTAAATAGCGTCGTCAGTGTGAGATGACGCCGGGGGGAGCCGATGACAAGAAGAAACTGCGATACTCGATTAATCGTCACCCGCGTCAGGCACATCAGGTCGCACGCACATCACTCGTGTCGCAAAAACCTGTGGCAACCTTCTCTCCCCTGCCCTCTGCCCTTGTCCATGCAATATATCCATCCCCATTTAATCCGCTGAGTGAACACGTACTGGACTAAGGCAACCGGATGAGTTTTCTTAGGAATGTAATTCGAAACAATGCCGCTTTAGTGCCATATGACCTTTGGGGCTTTTCTCTATTGCGAAGCACACTGCACACGTTCGGCGTGGGGGTGGCCATCCTCGTCGTCCTCATCCATACCGCCCGCGCCGCCGAACGCGCGAGCCTGTCCTTGGTTGTCCAGGTCTTCGAGGTTCACGCTGTCGGTCATGGCATCCGTAGGCGGCGTGACTTGGAGAGCCGGGGCGGGGAGAATGGTGCGCAGAGCCTCGTACGCCGCAGGGTCATCTGTCCAGCTACGCTCAGGGAACTTCACGCTGAACTGTATGTACATGTTGCCGTGGTCATGATGTCTGGGTGAAGGCATGCCTTGGCCACGCAGCATCTTGACAGTGTCTATTAACATGTTAGCTTGCGTTCACGTACACGAGTAAATAACGCAGCTTAGCTATACGTACCTGGTGCGATTGCCTCGCCAGGCGCGATCTCAACGCTTAGCCATCTGTCGTCAAGATGCTCGACATAGATTGTTCCGCCGGCAAGGGCTGTGACGAGGTCGATCTCAGCACGGTAGAGCAGGTCGTCTTCTTTCCGGGTAAATCGAGGGTGAGGCTTCTGCTCGATCTCGAAAACGACATCTCCGGCCTGCACGCCAGGGGCCTGGTCACCCTCTCCTCTAAACTCAACCTTAGTGCCGCTTCTGACTCCACGATCGACGTGGACGTGGAGGACCTTCCGGTCGACGATGGTCTTCTTGCCGTTACATGACTTGCAACGGTCCTTCTCCTTAATAATCTCGCCCTCGCCGTTGCAGTCGGGGCACACGGTCTGGAAGCGCTGGATCATAGGTCCCATCTGTCGCATCATCGTCTTCATACCGTGGCCATCACAGCCGGGGCAACGTCGGACCGCACCTTCCTTACCACCGCGGCCCTCGCACTTGGGACAGATGACGGAACGTTGCAGGGCAAGCTTGGAGATCTTGCCCCGGTAGACGTCTTCTAGGGACACCTTGTGGGTATGGTGGATGGTGCGCGCCTTGGGCGGACCACGAGGAGCTCCGCCCATACCACTGAACATGCCACCAAGACCGCCTCCGAAAGAGCCAGAGCCAAAGAACTGGGCGAAGAGGTCTTCGGCGGCCATACCACCGCCTCCTGCGCCACCTTCGAGGCCGGCTTCACCATATTGGTCGTAGACTTGACGCTTCTGGGGGTCCGAGAGGACTTCGTATGCGTGTGAGATCTCCTTGAACTTCTCCTCGGCGCCGGGGTTGTGAGCATTCTTGTCTATCGAGCTAACGTTAGGACTATGTGTGTATTGTATGCGGTACATCTAAGACGGAACATACCAGGGTGCCACTTCAAAGCACCTGTCTTGTATGCCTTTCTGAGCTCTGCATCTGTCGCAGTTGGCGAAACCTGGACAACGAGGATTAGCCTATGTTTCGAGATGCGGAAATTTTATCGTCGAGGAGATCATAACGTACGCCAAGGGCATCGTAGAACTTGGTCTCCTTGGCCATCTTGTCGGCGTTGGAGGATGTGAGGGAGGAGTCGTCAAAGAGGACCGGTAAATACTAATTAACCGGCGAGATGGAGCTAGGTCTTTGATTACAATTAGCAACGGTAGGCTGTACGACTCGAGGAAAAACAGGTGTTTTAAGCGAAGACGCAGATGTGTCAATGTCAAGCCCGGGGAACCAGAGCCTTGTCAATGGAAGAGAGTGGAAGAGAGTTAAGGTGCTACCCAACAAATGCACGGGGATAACTTGACGAGGCTCGGGCGCTTGGTAATGAGATATCAGAGTATCCGGCTGTGGAAGACGGAAGAAGATATTGTTTTCGGTGAATCGATCATGACAGTAGCTTGCTTACCTGGGGCGCAAATGTGTACTACGTGACGACGGAGAGGAGGCGGGATGGAGGAAGGAGGGGAGATAAGAAGGGAGGGGAAAAGACTTATGATGTCTTTTTTTTTTTTTTCGAATAAACGTGAATGTATGTATGCCTGGTACGGCACGGGTCAACTGGGCGCAGCGTGGATGAGATAATTGGTGATTTTTGGGCAGGCTGGCAGTTGGTATGTGGATGCCTTTCCGATGTGCGCAGGCAATCGTAGGCAAGGTACCCGAGTTGGAGTTGCTGGAAGGTTCTGGCTTTGTTGCTGAGAATAGTCCGTCGCTCCGATTCGATAAGGCTCTCCGGCTTTGGACTTGGCCAGCCAGGTACTGGTCCTCTTAAGTACCAAATGCTGCGAGTGCCAAACAATGCCTGACGCAAGCTGGCAAAGTCTGACCTGACGATGAAGATGAATGCGAAGAGGGGGGTAAAAAGGAAAAGGTTCACAACTAGTTCTTTAGCCAGCCGAGAAGAAAAAAAGATGAACAATCAAGTTGTACTGAATCTTTCTTGTGTACAGACTACCAACACTTTTCTCTCAAGTTCGAGGCTGATATTTTTTAACCAATGCGCCACGGTTCCCTCGTAGAATCCGATGGAATCGTGGCTTGCGTCATAAGTAACTGAGCGGTAGCTTTTGGGGCTGGCCTGCGGGGTCAGCTGCTGAAGTGGGTGCAGATTCATCCATCTCAGCCTCAGGTGTACCTCCGTCTACTTTGTCCTCCTTGCCCTTTTCGGCTTTCCATTTGGCTTGCTGCAGGAAAATGTGGAGGGGCACTGATAGTGGCCCACACGGAACACAACTTTGCAGCGCTTGTTTAGGGTACGTACCTCTCAACAATGCATGGTATCCGAAGACCAAAATACCTGGAATTGTTTGCAAACGGGCAGAAATCTTCACCAGCACGGTACCTGGAAAATACCGGATCCCGATATGATGATATATAGGCCTCTGGAATGTAGGTGCCAGCCGTACAGCCTCAGTTGCTGCTGACCTTACATTCGAGCCATGACTATATGTGCTTGGTAGCCTGGTACGGCATACGGCCACCCTTTTATCATTCTTTTCATCTCGGTCGGCACCTGCAAATCATTTGGAGGTATACGTAAGATCAAATAGGCTGATGGGAAATCACTGTCATTGGTCGCCTTAAGGGGGTCATGAAATCGCCGATATCGTCGCCGCAAACCCCGGGATACGTATACACGTATACAAATACATAGCAAGAAGGCTTTCATGTGAATCTAGAAAATCTCTGGCTAGGGGTTTATATATGGAAAGGAGAGAAAGTTTGATCTCCTATGACCCCATACTTTTATCCAAGTGCCGAGGAGATAGGCATAAGATGCGACGTTTTCTGCTTTTATTTATATTCCGCTTTCTTCCTGGTCCAACTATTCGTGATGCCTGACGTAGGTAGGCCGAGTTATCGCTTGTACTCGCTTCCACGCAATGGTCCGTGACGTAGCAAAGGCCACTGTGCTATTAGGTGAGATTCCAAATGTGGTAGACGCCCGAGTGCTCTTGACATGTGCAGTCTAGACTTGTCGAGTCCATCTTTGGGCATGGGAGGCCGCGGAGATGTGCGAGTTTAGCGACTCTAGGAGTTAACTACGGATTGCTAGTTGGACGATAATATCACCAGCTCGTTCCCCTCATATCCATCGTGTTCAGCCTGCGAGAGCCTGCCCCTCATAGTATCACCTCCAATCAGGTGGATGGGCGCTGGGACGGAATGTCAGCCGCAATGTGAACCTTGCTAAGTCATCTATTCTTATACCTTCCTCCTGCCTGCCTTAGGTAGGTACTTAGCCTACATATAGCATGCCGTATCATTGTCGGTGAATGAGATGCATACATATGTGTGTAAGAATCAGTCGAGCCAGGGAGCCGGCACTTTGATGGACCTCCCCGTGACGCTATGTATAAGAGAATGGGCTTATGACCAACTAGGAAGCTGGGTTCTCATACGTATAAGCCTGACTACATGCTACGTGCCGCTATGGTTGCATGCCCACATGGCAACATGGCAGTCCTGTAAGGCGAGCCTGGCGAAGAGAAGATCTAGCAGAGAACAGGGCTATGAGCTGAAGAATTTCCCAACGGCACTGAGCGGACAAGCGGGTTTGCGGGCGGGTGTATGTGGGCCTAGACCCCTGCCGGCCACTTAGTGTACCGTATTATTCCATATTCCACCCAGACCCTGCCGACCTGAGATGGGCTATTATTGTAACTTGTGATCCCTCACAGATATCGACACTCCCCAAGCTTCAATCTTCACTTGTCTTCACCTGGTGCGATACGTGTATAGTCTACTTGTTTAGTGATCTGATGTAGTTCCCATCCACATGGAATAAACATCTACTAACATATAGAACTGCTCTTCTGGGATCAACCATATATGTCCTGCAGAAATCAGCACGTCTAGCGGCAAGTGTCGGTCAGCTCCCGATCAAATCCCGAAGCGTCATTATCTACGTACATAGGTATGTACCCAAACATGAGCCCATATCTCACACAAAGGCCACCTCCGAGGGCACTATTGCTTGGCAAGTGGTAACGAGCAAATCCGTAATACAACACTTACAACAACGACGATTCCAATTCGTAAAGGATTGGATCGTGCATGATGTGCCACTGTGCAAAGTAGTAGGTAGGCGAGGTAGGCAACTAGGTGCTGAGGTGAGCTCCAACACCACCCTGGCAGCCTGGCCTTCTCACCCTGGCTCGCCTGGTCTTGGTGCTGCTAAGAATGCTTGGTAAAGAGATGACAAAGGACGTCCAATTATAGAGCTGCCATTAAAGCCCCTGTCCTCGACGCATTCTATTTTCAACTGACCCCGGGTTATCGGCGTCGAGCCCACCCTCGGCTTGCCTTGGTGGGCTGGCAAGGCCGTTGTCAAGTCTTTGCGAGTCGGCCTGCGCGAATGAGGTCGTATACCGAAAAAGAGCACGCTGACTCGCTTGCCACCGTGCATGGGCACTTGCAAGCATCTCCTGCACCTTAAGCTTAAACCCCCAAGGCCGTGACCCACTCGGCGATCTCTCGACCGCGACAAGAACGGTACACGCCCTTATCCAAGACGAGAGGAGAAGTATGGAATTGCTATGAGCTCGAAGATCAGAACTTGGAGGGTGGGACGAGTCTGGAGAGGTCGACAGTGATAGGGCTGCTCGTATCCAAGCACGACCTGGCCACCACCAGCCCTATCTCCTAACCCCATCGTATATAACAACTCTCCCTATTCCCGTTATGCATGTTCTCGACATCCAGATAGACCTGCATAGAGTATTCACACCATCGGGCTTAGAATTTCCATCTTCTCGTCTGTAGAGTTGCATTCTCATCAGTACAATGGACGTGACAAACTCAAGCAACGCGTCAACAACCTGTAGCCGAGCCAAGTCGGCCAAGAAGAGAAATAGTGACGTGCGCAAAGAGCAGAACAGAATTGCCTCTCGTGCCTATCGTAGGTCTCTCACGCCCTTCTCCGTACACTAACTGCCTAGCCTCGGGTACACTAACACGGGCACGTAGGGGAGAAGCGCAAACAAAAGCTGGCGCTCCTCGACGAGATCCTCAAAACTGATTCTCAGACGGATTCCATGAGCTCCGTGTCCGACGAGACTGAAGGATATACCGCAGCCTGGTCGTTGGCTCAGAGCAGACATGCCTCGGGCAGCCCGGTGCCCGCGGCACTATCCACAGTACCGACGACCGCTGCGCAGTGGTCGACAACCGGTCCCCCCATGCCTTCGGTAGTTCCTGAATACGGCCACGACTCCTATGACGGCTGGACAAGCTACTTTGGTCGCTCAGGCAATGCTTTTCCTGCCAGCAACGACTATACACAACAATTTGTGCTTGCCGAGGTCGGAGGGCATTCGTTGGACACTGCTTCTTCGTATAACTTGCCATCTATACCGTCCATGACATCGGGGTCCTCGACGCCTCCAATGCCTCCCATCTCATTGGACCCTTTGCTTGCCACGAGCTTTCAGGCCCAACCTCACCACACCCAGCCACTACACATCTCTAGCTCGTCGAACCTGCCGAGTTATGGCGGCGAGGATTTACAACGACAATTATGGATTGACTCGTTAGACGACAACTCCGTGCTCGCGCTCAAGAGGTTCGGCGGCTTAAGCTACGTCCAACAAAGGCAGGTCTTAGCCACGATCCAGGAGAAGCGACACGTACCACGGAATACTTCTCACGATCAAAACTCGGGATTTATATACCCAACTTGCCAAGCCACACCTCCACCGTCTGGTAAGTGGTACATCCTATCTGTGCCTTTGGACAAGCCAGGACGCGTCGAAGACTTGGTGCTAATTCGTTTTGCAGCTCACTTTATCAGCACCGACTTTAGGAAATACCAGAGCATGAGGCAGGCCTCTAACTCGCCCATTCCTAGAAGGCACCACTAGGTTCTCACTGGGGTAGCTAAGCGTCGTCAGCTTGGTTACTACAAGAAGAGCCCAGGTCTATCGGCGATGGCCTAGAATCATCCCGAGGACACAATCCCAACTCTCACCTACTCCTCTATACGGCTACCCAACAGCCTAGCTCTTGCTTTATTAACATCCGACATCGAGAGCGCAGTCTGGTCGGCTAGCACACACACAGCCTTAGAAATTCAACATGGGGCAATAGGGGCTATCTTATGAGCCGCTACGAATTCGCGGCATCAACGAGGAAGCGTCGGAGTGAACCATTGAACTTCTCTTCGAGATCTGGATTGGTGTTTTCCAGAGGAGAAAAAGGCACCATATCGACGCCACGCCTGAGCTTGTCATTTATGCACAGGAAACGCTGTGAACGGTTATCCGTCCTGTAGTTCACCCGAGAGTCGTTATAACTAAGACGAGTCTGAGAACCCGCAACGGCACGGCTATATTCTGAGTCGATGAAGATACCGAGAGGTATTCAGATGACTAAGTCACGCTGCTTGGAAATCTTCATGTTTAATGTTATCATCTCCAGAGGAGACTTATTGCAAGTGAAGATATCACAGACCCACGAGTACTATAGATTAGATAAACGTGTACATAAGAAAAATAAACCAGCCGAGACGACGTATCTACTATCTTGATGCCACTATCCTAATTCGACTCAAAATTGACGAATACGTTGTTCTAAACGAGCGAGCAGCTAGGCGTTGTTCTCCTTGGTCCTTGCTAAGCGGACTTAAAAATCTAGCCAAGCCAACAGAACAAGACGATATGGGGCACTGGCTGCTTCTCGCGTCATCAGGTGACTTGGCGGTCTCATGTCTGACACCGCAATCTTAGGCCTTTAACACGTCCATGTCTATAATTGGGATACATGGTGATATCATTGCCTGCCGCGACACCCGTCGCGTCGAGAGCGCGTAACCGAACCCCTCTCCCTCGTATTGGGAGGCGTGACTCACAGGCTATCGGGGATTATGCGAACCCCTGATTCTAGCTAGGAACGGGAAGCCTGATATTACCTAGTCTCATGTCGGCACGTCGATGAATACCACGTAGAGTTTTAGAGGCTGACACAGATAGTATTAGTAACGCATTTACCTCATGTAACACAAATAGATCCAACCGAGTTGAGAGACATCATGGCTCGTGATGAATTGTTGATCATGCGACATGCGGGCGAATTGTTCTTGATTATACCGCCGTGCTGGAGGCTGCTACTACTAACGCTTATCTGACAGGCTACCTCTTGGCAGCGCGTTTCCTCATCTGCTTCTCGCGCTCGTACGCGTTGGCCTCGCGCCCTTCCTCGCCCTGGATCTCGGCCACCAGCCTCTTGTACTTCTTCTCGTACGCCGCGTCCTTGGCCTTCTTGATCCTCAGCTGCTCGCGGGCCATGAAGCTGGCGTCCTTCCTCAGCTCCCTCATCGCGCCCTTGCGCTCCTTCTTGTGCTCCGCCTTCAGCTTGGCCAGCTCCGCTCTGTCGCGGTCCGGGTCGTAGTGCTTGTGCGGGTCGAACGAATCCTCGAACTTCGGAATGGCCGTCTTGATGGGGAGGGGCTTGTGGTGGTGAAGCTCCAGGGGCCGCCGAGTCATACGTGCGAGTTGTAGCATCTTGTCTAGTTTCGATCGGAGCCTCTCGACTCGCTCGTAGAGAGCGGCCGGAAACTTCGTTCTACATGGCTTGCTAGCCAAGTGGGTGAGGACCTTCTTGACCGGCTCGAACGTCTCAAAGAAGGCGGGTTTGCTACTGTACATGTCTGCCGCGGCATCTAACAAATGCAGTACGGTGACTAAGATCGCAAGCTTAGTCGACGTGGCCTCCTTGTCAGATAACTCATCATGGACACAGTCCGCAGGAGTTAGCTTTCTGAGGTCGAGTGATCGGGCGTCGGTAATGCGAGTTCCTGGTGTTGGCTCATGTATCGGGAAAACGTCTGGAGTTTCCCTAACTTTCTCGGGTGCAAAGGCACACAGTGTGTTCAGACAAAAGTTCATAAGCTCTGGAATATAACGCTTTGAAACCTGTTGGTATTGAAGAGCCAGGGTAGACAGATAAGCCCCTTGAGAGTAATCCATAAGCCGTTTCGGGACCTTCTCAAGATTCCGGGCGATGAGAAGTCCTGCCGGAGTAGCTACCTGGTGGAAATGATCCGAAGTCGGATATATGGTTCCGATCGCAGTCAAGATTACCAAGTCACCGATACTGGGCGACAACGGCCTTGAATGGCCGAAGCTTTCAAGTTGCGAACGAAATTCGTTTGCCGTTTCGATAGGGTAAGACTTTGAGAGGGAATGAATATGTCGAATAAGACTTTCGAGGACGAAGAATGGCGGCAGTTTGGAAAGGTTGGACAGGTGCGCCAAGTACTGAACGAGAGTCGCGGCGAAATTGATGAGCTTCGGTTTGTTACTGCTATCCAGCTTAGGATGGTACAACGCCCGAATTCTCTGTACCACGGTAGGGAGGCGTTCTATAGGAATGCCTCGTGTTGTTTCAGTAAACTCAGCCAAAGTTTGTGGGCAAGGGAACGTGTAAGGAAGACCATTAGGATCCTCTTTCGAATCAGTTACCGCAGCGGACCCAGTGAATTGCCCGCTGAAGACTGGATTCTGCGCTTCTTCCTCATTTAATAACCCTCTTGTGAACTCGTCATCGTCACCCTCAGCATCCGAGTCTTCTTCTGCCGATGATGATGCCTCGCTGTCGACGGGCTCTAAATCCGAGCCACTGGCTATCAAATCGTCTTCAATAATAAAATCGTCCTCGTCGTCGAATCCAAGTTCTGTTGCGGTCGGCTGAGTTTTGATGCCCTTGCCTAAGCCGAAGTCATCTTCTTCCGTCTCAGTGAATAAGATAGGGCCACTCATCGACTCCGGCTCCGGATCAGCGCTGGCAGCGTCGTCCCTATCCTCGTTATCGCTAACTTCTTCCCCGCGCATTCTTTTGAGTCTCTTCTCCTCAAGTTCTTTAAGCCTCTGTGATTCCTCTAGGGCCTTTTCCTCGTCGGTCTTGGACCGATCAGTAGGCTGAGCTCTTCTGTCCTGAGCAAGTAGCCGGAGCCGCATATCGTAATCGCGTTCCATCCTTTCCTTGGCGGCCGAGGCGGATTCCGCCGCATTTGTCTCTGTGCTGTCGGGCACCTTTTTTCGGTTGAATAAGAGGTCGTGAAGGCCCGGGAGCTCCATATCAAGCTCTTCTCGCATATCCTCGTCGGCGTCTTTCGCTGCCTGTCGTTCAGCCTTGTAGAACTTTGACTTTGCAATGACTTCTTTCATGACTTCTTGTTTCGTTTTCTTCTTTTCTGGTTGCCCTTCCACTTCTTCGTCTTCTTTTTCTCCGGCTTCGAATTGGCGCATGCGCTTCGCGCCGCGTTGATCGTCGTCAGAAACAGCTGCGTCGGAACCAGCAGACACGTCGTCTTCGAAGTCGTCGACGAGATCGGGGCCGTCAAACGTCAGAGATTTCCCCATGTGAGTCAGCCCTTCACTGGGCTCATCGTCCTCGAGATCGAACATGGAACTCTTGTGATTTGTCTTCTCTCTCACGAATCTTTCTCGCATCTTCTCTTCGGGTGTCATATGCGGGTCATTTTCTCCGAACCGTCGATCGAGTATGCCGCCAACTTTGTGACGTCTGTTGAGCTCTACTAGAAGAGTTTGCCGGCGCTATTCAAGTCTGTTAGCTGGGGAAATGCGCCGAACCTCGCTTCTGGACTTGCCCTCTCTTCGCCAAGCGACTTTGCTTCGGTCGGCCTTCCTTTAGCAGCACTGGTATTTGCTGGTCTATTGCTGGTGACTTGGAATTTAGGACCGCGGGCATTATGCTTCAAGTCGAACGGGTTGAATTCTTCCCGGATCCCGTCCAACTCGGCCGCTTTTTGGAATCTTCGGTTATTATTCGTCTTCCCATCTTGCGCGTTTCTCTTCTTCTGTTTCTTAGATAGCTGTGGGCCAATGACGCCTTTCTCTCGTAAGGAGGCCTTCAGTCTTTTGAGTTGGGAGCCCGGCATTTTATGATCGACAGACGGTGACCATGTGTTATGGTATAAGGCGATGAAGCTGAAGCTCAAATAAAACAGATTTGATATACCTGACTTTTTTTTTTCTTAACATTAGCTTGGGGACTTATCTTATCTCCCCACCATGCAGGCTCTACAGGTGGGTACCTAGGTACCTAGGTACGTACCAGTTATCGCATTCCCTTCATAAATACAACCCACCTTAAACCTGGAAGCTTCAAATCCTCTGGCCAGCTACCAAACGTAACTATCGTACACTTTCTTCGCGTCGCCCGGACCTTCACATCATCATTACTGCTATGGACATTAGATAGTGAAGCCATGGGATTCATTTCCTTCCTTAGAGATGACCGGGTTATCGGCGTTGGCCTGGGCCTGGGCACCGTGGGATTTCTCCTCGCTATGCGCTCCATCCTGGAATATTACCGAGACGAAGCTGAGGTGAAGCCGACACCCCCCAAGACCCAGTACATCACACAGGAAACCGAAGACTCGCTTGGACTTGCTACTCTCGAGAGCCTCATAAGTCACTACAACTTCGCCATCCGCGACACGGCATTAAAGATTATTGCTGGACGCGCCGTCAACGACAGTTCTGCCGTCTACCATCTGCTCTGGGGAATCACGCGCATAGATTACGAGGAGCGCATGGAGAATCTGAGGGCGCTTGCCTTTGCCGTTGAGGATAGTACGTATCCGAACCATCGGGATGTTGTAAGAGAAGCGTCTCACTAACTTTCTGCAGGGGACCTCTTCCACGAGCAGCTGAGCTCCCTCAACACCCCGAAAGCCTACAGTGCACTTGTCAGGTCTCTCGAGTTATGTCTTGACGACGCGGAGCACGAGAAACTCGACGACCCCTTATACGATGAGTACTACCTGCGAGATATAGGCGAGCGTCGTTGTCTTGTGCTGGTCTCGCAGATGGTCCACCGGTTCGGCGTCGACAAGTTCATCGAGGCCGGGTTTGTCGAAAGGTGGCTTGCGAAACAGCCTTGGGGAGTTGACGATGAGGAAAGGCAAAAGAACTTTACAATGTATATTGAGCGGAGGAAGAATCGCATCAGCGACATCTGTTTTCATCTTAAAACATGCAAAGCAGGCCGAAGAGCGCTATACAACGCGAAGCTGGTTCCCAGGAAGCGATCGAGGCGCGAAAAGGTCGACCAGATCCAAGTTGTGTTGGAGATTAGTATGACCAACGAAGACGATCTGGAAGGGTTATCAGGAACTGCCGAACATGTTCCTCGCGTCAACGACCAGACTGCCGAGGAGCAACGTCTGCGTAGGAGGCACCGAGAGGCGATGGTGCTGAACGACGGAACGCATTCTTTAGGACGCAGCGACATCATCGAGAGGGAGCATGATGCCAACAGCTGAATACCACGTATTTTTGCCAACACTTGGATGAAGCAACGGACAGTCTCGTCCAGGCACACTACCTAGACGCCCGGTCAGACGAGATTCAGCGCGACATCTCCGCGTTTACTGATCTTACCTAGGTACTACCTAGCTCAGCGCAGTTTGAGATGTGCGTATTGTTCGCGTCGCAAGCCGAACGGCAAAACAGCGCTATGTTCAAGGAACTTCCATGGTGAAGTTACTTAGCCACTTCTATACCCCAGAGCCTTCCGAGTATGTTTTCTAGAGGCCACGCGGCTGCGTGGTAGACGAAGGTTTCTAGCAACTTAACTAGGTCCCCTCAACTTCTCTCGAATTTGGCGGATACTTGATCGGCGGCTCTGGCGTACGCGTGAGGCAGAAGCGTTGTCAATTCTGTAGAGGTGTTCTTCGAGCCGAATAGATGGCTTATGGACGAAAACGGCGTGAAGTCGCGAATATAGCATCGCGAGCCCTCTGTTATTCGGCACATCTTGTTCACCCGAGAACAGGAGCACCATGCGAACCCAACTCAGACCTCAGTACAGTAGCATCGTTGGATATCTGTGTCAAGGCGATGATATGCCTTGTACACACAAAAACAAGCAAATCATACCTACTACCTACTATGTACATAGGTAGCAAATGGCACAAGGAACAACTGGCTGTGCAGGTCGCTTAGATGCGGTGAGGCGACGATGATATTACCCATGCCGATAAGGGGATTGTCGTGAGACGTCTGTAACATATATCCATCTCAGATTTGTAGCATGTACTTGGCAGCGCCCTGTTCACCTGCTGGCCTGATGCCCGAGATGCCTCTCATCCCCAGAGCCCCAAACCCCTGGAGGTCGGTTACCGGCTCGAACCCTGGAGCAACGAGGAAGTGAGCCGAGTGAACTACCCATTTTAGCTTCCGGGCCCACCGGCGCACTAGCAAGGGCTCAGGGGTTCTGGTATCATGTATTATGTACAGTAGGTATCCGTACGAGGCAGTAAATAAAACCAGCCAAGTCAAAGTGACGCAGCTTCTTCCTTTGTTCTTGTTACCCCATAGCAGATTAGGTTGTCGGCAAATGGTAATAATGTCTTGTATTAAGCAACCCGGCTTTGGTGCCCAACGCTGCTAGAGAATGTCTTCTACTCAAGTCAAATGCCAGCGGCTTCTCTTCCCTTCTCTCTCGTACGTTGCGAGTCAGATCTTAGCATGTCACTCGTGCGTTGCCAATGTAAACAAAAAATAAAACGGCTTAGCCCCTCGTGTTCTCTGGCTAATCTGCTAATCTGACCAAAATGGCCAATGAAGACGTCGACCTGCAGCAAATCGTCTCCTGCGTTCTGCAAGGTTGCAGCATCGTCTCCTTAGTTACAGTAGCGTGATATGGATTAGGAATGATTCGAGCCTGGATCTGTAATAGCGGTGTCGCTCTGGCATCGAGGACTACCAAAGTCGACGGCGGCTCACCGCTTGAATGCGCCGTTCTGACCTGTCATTGGCACACATCTGCGGTTTGTTTACAGCTTCGTTGCGCCGGCACCCCCACGAAAGCGGCAAGTAAGAAGTGCCCCTTGCCTCTGCCGTAGGTCAAGGTAGTATTCCTCGCTGGTGAGAAGATCCGAACCTGAGCTCGTAAAACCTCCATGCCTTGGAGCTCTTTCGTTTTCTCTATTCTTCTCGTCGAACAATCATCACCACCATCGCTGGCCACTGCTACCGTCACCCATCCACACGGATTTTTCTTTTTTTTTTTTTTCTCTCCTTTTTTTCGGCTTACTTGGAGCTTCCCGTCGCCCCTAGCAGCCAGCTCGAGGGGAGCTCCCTGACAGACACATTCTACCACCTTGGACCCTGGTTACGCCCCACGTACACATATCTTTTTCTCTTCGGTTCGCCTTCATCAATCATTACCTTGCCAGCTTGCACTGCCGCGGTCTTTCGTCTGTGCTTCTCCTTAACAATTTGAAGTTGAGGCCCGGCTGCCAATTTCAGACTTGATAAAACTGCGCTCGTCAGTCCTACATCGCACACTCGTCAACAATTTTCTTTCATCTCAACGAACCAGCAAACCGAGTTTCTCGGACGGCTGTCAGATCATTGGCCGAGAGCTGATCCCTCTTTCCCACGCAACCACGCGACTACGAGCGGCCACTAGCAGCGCTGTGCCGACCGTCCCATTAGCGCACTCTCTCTTTAGGGGGGTATCCCATCCGGCGGAGGTACTGGATTGGACCAAAGAGCCCCCGAGGCCCCCAAAGCCCCCCCAAAGGCCCCCGCTCCAGCAGCAATAGCGGGTAAAAAATAACAATAATAACAACCTTTAGCAGCTAAGCTACCGGGTGATTTTTATGTAAAACAGAAGGGAGCCTTTGCCCACCATGACTTCAACGGCAACACCTTTCTCTCCTCAGAGACAACACGGCTTGTCTCGGAGTCCTAGAAAAACCGGCATCGCTACCGCGTCCACGCCCAACCTCAACTCGCTCTACTCAGCCCACTCGAGACTGGTTCCCAGCACTGGCCCTCTTGCGCGCAAGGCTTCTTTTGCGGCCCTGACCCCTGGTTCGCTTGCTGCGATTCCCGACGACAGCGAGAGCTACGCCTTCAATAGCGTTCTAACTGACTCATCGCGCAAAATGCCGCCCTTGACGCCTGGAAAAGGCGCGTCCGCCGACGACTTCTCCGTGGGCGACAATGTCGAGGTACCTGGAAGCATGACGGGAACCGTCCGCTTCGTAGGATCGGTCGCCGGGCGGAAAGGCACATTTGCGGGTGTTGAGCTGCACCCAGACTTTTCTGCGCGCGGCAAGAATAGTGGCGATGTTGACGGGTGGGTGCCGACGTTCCCTTTGTCTAACCCGTGTTTTCGCTTGCTTCGGCTCCATTTCTTCCCGTGTTTCTCTAGCCGTCGCTAACCAACCTTGCGCCGGTAGTGTCTCTTACTTCACAACCTCATCGCCTGGGTCCGGTATTTTCGTACCCATACACAAGCTCTCTAAACAGCGCGACTCGCCACCCACGCCCGCTAGTTCCTATTCATATACATCTGGTCTCAAGTCTGCGAACCAGAATGCTACCAACCACACGCCGCCAACTCCGTCTCTACCATCCTTTAGCAAGTCTCTAGGTCCAGCCAGGGCGCCCAGTCCTCAAGGAAAACGACTTAGAACATCGCTACCACGACCAGATTCGCCTGTCCGTAGATTGCAGCTTACCCCTGCACCCCGTCCGTCCATCGCGACACCAGCTTCAAAGGCGCCTCCTCGCTATGGAACCCCCACAGTTCCTAGATTCGCATCCAGCGTGCGAGGCACCGCCGGCGACCCAAACAAGAGTTCAAAACTGGAAAGGAAGCCCAGCATTGCTCCTAGGAGTGCGTCTGCTTTAGGGCAGATATCTAGCTACGACGAAGATGAAACCACACCTGTTGGTTCGCGCACTAAAGCCAACGGGAACAACGGCTCCATATCCTCCCTATCTTTCAGGCGACCCGGATCTCGAGCAGCTCACGTGAATGAAGAGGAGGTCGAGCGGCTGAAGACTCAGCTCGAAGACCGAGATCGCCAGCTGAAAGACCAAGCGTCGACGCTGGCCGAGATGGAAAGCAGCCTCACAGAACTCACGATGCTGATAGACCAATCAGATACGGGGAGAATGCGAGCAGGTAGCATGGACGACAAGGAGTCTCCACAGCTTCGCACGATGCTTCGCGAGAAGAACGAGAAGATTGCGATGCTCACGGCCGAATTTGACGCACACCGAGCAGACTTTCGCAGTACCATCGATACCCTCGAGATGGCTAGTACCGAAACGCAGAGGGTTTACGATGCTAAGATTCGCGAATTGGAGCAAGATCTCCACGACGCACAGGAAAGACATGACGATGTCGACAGTGTGGCTCGTCAGCTTAAGCAGCTCGAGGAGCTTGTTCAAGAACTAGAGGAAGGTCTAGAAGATGCTCGCCGAGGCGAAGCTGAAGCGAGGGGAGAGGTAGAATTCTTGCGAGGAGAGGTGGAGAGAACGAGATCGGAACTACGGAGGGAACGGGAGAAGGCTTCCGCAAACATGAACGGGAGTGCGAACGGAGAAGACAAGCCATCCATGTCGAAAGAAATGGAACAGAAGGAAGACGAGATCCGAGGTCTCAAGGCCATTATTCACTCTCTCAGCAGGGACTCTGTCCCTGGCTCAGATTCTCCAGACAAGACACCGACCCAGTCGCAGCGCAGCAACTCGTTCATCAAGTCTCGTCAGGACTCGATCGATAACCGCAAGGCGAAGGAGCAGCTGGAGCGAGACAACTTCGAATTGCGCAGCCTCATCGAGAACAAGAATTCGCGAGAGGAAGAGTTAGAGCGGGAAATCGAGTCACTACGACGGGTCAGTGCGTCGACTCAGCGTGCTAGCTCCGCGACCCTCGGCAGCGCCAACCGATCATCATATCGTGACTCCAAGGGGACCGTCATCCTTGCACGCGACACGCACTCGCCTGAGATCAACCACAAGCGTGCGCGAACTCTAGAAACGATGCCGGAAAGCGACGCGTACTCATCCATTACCGAGACTAGCACGCTCTGGTGCGAGATCTGCGAGACTGGCGGACATGATATTCTTACGTGCACCAACATGTTCGGACCCCAGAACGAGCAAGGAAAGGCCGGCGCGGGCGACCACGCGCAGGGCAGAACAGGCAAAGATGCTGTCCGCGAAGGTCTCAAGAACCTGTCGGTCCCTGCTGACGCCAACGAGGAGGACACGCCTCGTCCTCTGTCCCCGATGAAGCCTAAGCCTGCCGCGGCGCCGATGCCTACTATCTTGCCCAACCCCCAGGACTCGGGACCGCTGGCTGGCAAGGATAGCGGCGTGATCGACGCGGAAAAGTGGTGTGCGCTATGCGAGCGTGACGGGCATGACAGCATCGACTGCCCCCTGGAGGACGCCTTCTGATCGGTATGCTCACGACATCTGACACGATTCTACGACTTGAAATGGAGGACACTCGCAGCAGGACACCCAAAAGCTGTCGCACAAGGTGTCCAGTGGACTATAAAATGGAACGACTGTATCTTATTCTTGCATCCTTTCTGCCTTTCTTGGGGGGGGGTTGGGGAGTTGAACACTTCATTTCTGCGGGAAGCGTACTGCGATTAACGACCGTCTCGGATCGATGATACCAGGCACTTTGCTTTGATGCCACCCTCCTATAACTCGACCATCCAATACACCTACTACTGTTCGCTTAATGTATGCATATTCATTCTGGCTGGCTGGTGAGAAGTCGGGGGGACAGGATACCCTCGAGGGCGGTAATCGGGTCGACTGCTCTACAGGTAGCTACCTGAGGTAGTTAGGTGTATGAGTTTCCCGGGTCCCAATTGCTGTAACTACTACTAGCTGAGGAAGATGGTGTATAATATGTAATCCAGCATGATATGCGGTATCGTATGCCAATTAATTCTTGAACGTGCCGTGATCCCTTTTCTTAGTCTTATGCTACTGGCATGCTTCGAGAGTTGTCACGCGTACCTACGCTATGTTGGTTATAATGATGCTCAGGTAGGAAGAGTTGGCTGGTTGT
This sequence comes from Hypoxylon sp. FL1284, assembly GCA_022432365.1. NCBI lineage: Eukaryota > Fungi > Ascomycota > Sordariomycetes > Xylariales > Hypoxylaceae > Hypoxylon > Hypoxylon sp. FL1284. Next base: position 2,629,436 of record JAJJXE010000004.1, on the reverse strand, counting down.
TAAGAATAATAGGAGAGTTGTGTACTTTGAGAAACCACGTCGTTCATATTAAAGCAGGTTTCGCCATGGCTCTTGGCTGTCTTGTTCGTGACATGCAGATATTTAAATTGCAGCTGCATATAAAAATGCTACATGGTATCCGTGACTTGAGATTGGTTCTACCTGCCCTCCTGAATGGTAAGATGTGATTAAGGTACACGGCGTCTTTGGTCTCTTTTGTCTCCCACTTTGTGTAGAGATCATGATCAACTCCTTATTATATAACCTACCTACCCTAATTAAAGGCACCTAATACTCCTATTTTACCTATAACCGATCCAGATCCTATATAACTCCGAACCTGAGACTTGTTCATAATTATATTCGCTTGTTGAGACATACAGAGGCGCACGGCTCGGCTTCCGACATACAATCCACCTGCGTAATAAGGCTGATCTAGCCGCGCTGAGATACATACAATGAAGTAAGTGTGGGGGAGCGCCCGCTGTGACGATTCGCTGGCCAGACCTGGACATGGTACCTGATAGGCCACCAGTAGGCCCTGACAGCCCTGGCATGTTTGGGGTAGCCAAGCGCATCCCCCGCAGAGGTTCCAATCAGGTCGTCATGTCAGCTGTTCCTCTTGTCCCACCGCTCTAATCCCACTGAAGTCTCAGGAACCCCTCGGCAACTAACCCGCTGGCGTACCTCCAGCCTCCTGCCTTACACCTTCAGCTACGACGTTCGAGGAAGTCGACGTCTGTGTTTTTTTTTTTTTTTTTTTTTTTTTTCGTTTTCCGTGACAATTTCAACATCCATCCATCATCTATCCTCCCCCCCATTCCATCATCATCGATTGCCATCGATACAGCACTTCATCAATTGCACTGTCGTATTGCCATATCACGTTCGCTGAAGAGCTACGCATACTTCTCTGTATCACCACTCCGTCTTTCGTTTTATCAATACACTGCATTTCAGCCCACGCCCATCGTCAAGCCAGAGCCAATTCTGCCGTGGAAATACGTAGTCAACAAGAACTCGTTCACATTCAGAGCCGTCTCAAGTCTTCAGTCATCTAACGCATATCTGGTCTCCCCAGAGCAAATACATCGGCAGTAGTCCAAGGTCTCATCGCCGAGGTCATCATGGGTGGTGAAACTGCGAAGCCTAAGGCCGTCTCGGCCGAATATCCGATCCGGGCACCCGCTCCAGTCGGTAAACGGATAACCCACATCTACAAGGAGCGCATCACCCAGTTCTACTCCACGGGACAATGGGAGAAGCAGAACCTCCTCGCCATGATGTACGAGGGCGTTGCCTCTGGCCCTCCCCATGTTCAACTTTCTACCTGGGCCGCCCCGGGTCTCTCGAGACCAACCTTCGAGGAGGCCATGGCTGGCACCTACAAACCTACCAGCGTTGGCCAATCATTTGGTCCTTCCTGGGCCACTCACTGGTTCAAGGTCGTGCTTCGCATTCCTGCCGACCTGAAGGACAAGGAGCATCTGGAGTTCCAGTGGGATGCCAACAATGAAGGCATGGTTTGGACCGATGACGGTAAGCCTTTGCAGGGCCTGACCGGCGGAGGCGAGCGTGTCGAGTGGATTATTCCGAGCTCTTTCAGAGACGGCAAGGAGCACGTCATCTACATTGAGATGGCCTGCAATAGTATGTTCGGAAATCCCGCTGGTGGTGACACGATTCAGCCGCCCGACCCCAACAAGAGCTTCCAGCTCGTCAAGGCCGACATCTGCGCCGTCAACCTAGATGCCCGCCAGCTCTGGATCGACACCTGGATCATTGGTGACGCCGCCAGAGAATTCCCCGAAGATTCCTGGGAGCAGCACAAGGCATTGAACGTCGTCACCGATGTCATTAATGCCTACGTGCTTGGCGACAAGGACTCCATCAAGAGATGCCGTAAGATTGCACAGGACTATATTGGCTCCAATGTCGATTCCTCCAAAGTATACGACAGCGGCCTCCAGTCCCAAGTCTTTGGCATTGGCCATTGCCATATTGACACTTGCTGGCTGTGGCCCTGGGCAGAGACGAAGAGGAAAGTGGCGAGATCCTGGTCAAACCAGTGCGACCTCATGGACCGATACCCGGAGCTCAACTTCGCCTGCTCCCAAGCCCAGCAGTATAAGTGGCTGAAGACCCTATACCCTTATGCATTCGACCGCGTCAAGCAGAAGGTTAAGGAGCGTCGCTTCCACCCGATTGGAGGTAGCTGGGTTGAGCACGATACCAATATGCCCAGTGGCGAGTCTCTCGTTCGACAATTCCTTTACGGCCAGAGATTCTTCGAGAGCAATTTTGGTGAGCGCTGCCGGACATTCTGGCTTCCTGATACCTTTGGGTATTCTAGCCAACTCCCTCAGGTTTGTCGGTTGGCCGGCATGGATCGGTTCCTCACGCAGAAGCTCAGCTGGAACAACATCAACAACTTCCCTCACACGACCTTCAACTGGGTCTCCCTTGACGGAAGCCAGGTCATGTGCCACATGCCGCCGGCGGAGACTTACACTTCGGAGGCCGAGTTTGGCGACGTCAGACGCAGTGTCACCCAGCATAAGTCGATGGACCAAGACCATACTTCGCTGTTGGTCTTTGGCAAAGGCGACGGTGGCGGCGGTCCGACTTGGCAGCACATAGAAAAGCTGCGACGGTGCCGCGGCATCAGCGACCAGGTTGGCCTGCTGCCTAGAGTGCACTTGGGCAATACCGTCGACGACTTCTTCGACAAGCTCCAGGAAAAAGCCGACACCCTGGTTACCTGGTACGGCGAGCTCTACTTTGAGTTGCACCGTGGCACGTACACGACTCAGGCGAACAACAAGAGAAACAACCGGCAGTCGGAGTTCATGCTGCGGGAGCTCGAATTATTAGCTACCGTGGCATCATTGAAATATAGCTCTTACAAGTATCCTAAGCCTGAGTTTGACGAAATGTGGGAGGCGGTCCTCCTCTGTCAGTTCCACGACTGTCTCCCTGGAAGTGCTATAGAGATGTGTTACGACGACTCGGACGAGGTACGTTCATTCAAAGCGCTGGTACTTTGTCGGATAGCTAACTTCAGATCAGCTCTATGCCAAGGTATTCGACATGGGCAAAGATATTTATAAGAATATCTATAAGGCTTTTGGCGTCACAGCCCCGGACCCGACTACTGGTGTGGGCGAACATACGGTCTTGAATACCTTGCCCTGGAACAGGAAAGAGATCGTTCAATTTTCTAGCGGTAAAATCGGCGTCGCTTGCGGCTCTGGGCTCTTTGGGAGCGTGAAACCGTTCAAGACTAGCGCAACAAAGGCTGTCACTGTCGAGGAAGTTGGCGAGGGCGTCTTCGTCATGCAGAACGACCAACTGACTGTCCGAGTCGAGGACGGAAACGTTACGTCGCTTTTCGACCGAAGGATGAAGCGAGAACTCATTCCTCAAGGAGAAAAGGCCAACCAGCTCGTTATATTTGACGACAAGCCGTTGTATTGGCAGGCGTGGGATGTTGAAGTCTACCATCTCGACACGCGGAAAGTACTACCTTATGGCAAGACCAAAATCCTAGAAGACAAGGATCATCGAGTCAGCGTTGTGACGGAGGCTACAATCAGTGACAAGAGCCGGATCCAGACGGTCCTTAGCTTGTCGGCCGCCCTCGAAGGCCAGCAGTCATACGTCGAGTGCACTGCCCAGGTGACGTGGTATGAGACGATGAAGTTCTTGAAGGTGGAGTTTCCTGTTGATATCAGAAACACGGAGGCCTCTTACGAGACTCAATATGGCATCGTGAAGCGGCCCACGCATTACAACACCACCTGGGACATGGCCAAATTTGAGGTGTGCTGTCACAAGTTCGCCGACTTGTCCGAACACGGCTATGGCGTCTCCATCCTCAACGACTCCAAATACGGCTTCGCCACTTGCGGTAACCTGATGCGCCTGTCACTACTGCGATCGCCCAAGGCACCGGATGCGCATGCAGATATGGGCAAGCACACGATCCGCTGGGCCATCTTGCCGCACGAGGGCGACCTGAGTGCCGCTACGGTCCGCGCCGGATACAACTTCAACCACCGCATGAAAGTTGTTCCGGTGACCAAGACCCTTGATGTCTCTGCGCTTAAGACACGTCCTGTGGAGTTGAAAGGCGACGACTCGTTAATCCTGGACTGCGTGAAGCGCGGCGAGGATGACGAAGACGTCTCTCACGACACCAGCATTCCTCGCCGCAAGGGTCGAAGCGTTATCGTTCGTTTATACGAAAGCCTCGGAGGTCGCAGCACGGGGAAAATCACAACTATCTGGGATGTCAAGAAGGTATCCAAGACGAATATCTTGGAGGATGATGGAGAGCAGGTCGAGATAGACAGCGACGGCTCCTTCTCGGTTACCCTTAAGCCTTTCGAGGTGGCCACCTACAGACTGCAGCTATGATGGGCTTCCTAGATCACAGCAAACTAGAGATCTCAAAGAACATACGCGAGCCTGTTCCCCGACGAATTCCAGGTTTAAGCACAGTGTGGATGGGATAAAAAAACTCGCGTCAGGCGGACGCCGAGCAGTGAAGTTTCGAGCTAGATTTTTCGGTCCGGCGCAAAAGAGCAAATGTGTGGCTGGACCCGGTGGATGATGTGCTCGAGTGTAGCGAAAGAGATTCTCCAAGCATGATTTCGAAGAGGGAACTCAGAGCTATGTATTCATTTCGGTAGCTTAGGTGCTCAGCTTTACAGGACGTCTATAGGACTCCTCGATAGGAATTGGTAGCGACGTCAGAAAACTTCTAGTCGGTCCCTTAACGAATGACGGATGATAGATGATATTGAAGTGAATTGATCGCGTATTGAGATTCTATTCCAACCTTAAAAGACGGAGTAGAAGCCATACACCAATATCTAACAGAGGGAAGCATACCTACCTTCAATCTACCGGAAGTCTACTTGATGACTGCCCAGGAAGCTGGGCGACGACTTTACACAGTGCGTTGCCTGGCAGTAGATAGAAAGGAACTGTGTAGATCAGCTTGGGATTGGCATAAAATGGTGGGGGCTGTACAGTGTCTGAAAATATCCTTGCCATCGATACGCTGTGAATTCACGACGACAACAATTCTCTTGACTGGCAATTGAAGCAAGAGATCTCAGAGTATACGAAGACAAAAGGATATATATGTCGAAAATATACGGGTTCAGGCTGCTTACTAGATGTACGGTCCAACATGCCGGCGACTGACTCTGCCGCTAGGCAGCCGCACACCAAGTCACATTGGCCGGCGAGCCAAACACTCCATCACGCCGTGGCCGAGGCCGAGTCTCTCATCACGGCTCGATCAGGTCAGCTGTAAAGTAGCGAGATCAAGTCCGCAGAGGCTTCAAGTACGAGGGAAAAAGACCAGGTCGTCTATGAGGCTAGAGGACCTGCCACAGGGGCCCATCAAGCTAGAACAGCAGCCGCAGCACGCGGAGCCCGAGCCGGAGGCGGACGAGGGGCCGGCGTACCCGACGGTGGTGCAGCAGGCGCGGCGGAACATGGACAAGTTCGAGAATTGCGTGCTGCTGACGCGGGTGGGGGGGTTCTACGAGCTGTACTTCTCGCAGGCGGAGGAGTACGGGCCGCTGCTGAACCTCAAGGTGGCGCAGAAGCGGACGAGCGCGGGGCCGGTGCCGATGGCGGGCTTCCCCTTCTTCCAGCTGGACCGCTTCCTCAAGACGCTGGTGCTCGACCTCAGCTGCTACGTCGCCGTCGCCGACGAGTTCCCCAACGACCCCGGCGACAAGGTCCGCGCCAACGGCCTCATGCACGACCGCCGCGTCACCCGCGTCATCACCCCCGGCACCCTCATCGACGAGAACTTCATCGACCCCTACGCCAACAACTACGTCATGGCCGTGCACGTCGAGCATGCACAGGACACGGCGGAGGAGTCTGGGTCTGCCGAGCTTGATCCTACGAGCGCCATTGACCCGGGACGCCTCGCCGAGTCGCAGGCGAACGCTACGCCCATCGGCCTCGCGTGGATAGACGTTTCCACTGGGCAGTTCTACACGCAGTCTACAACCGTCACATCGCTCGGATCCATCCTCTCTCGCGTGGGCCCGCGGGAGGTCGTCGTGAACGAAGTCCTCGAGTCGCAGCGAGACCACGAGCTCTTCTCGGTGCTAGCCGAGGACAAGCACCTGATCACGTTCGCGCCGGAGGGCGAGCCCCTGCCGCCGACGGAGTGGGGCGGGATGCTCGAGTCGGACGTGCCAGCGGCGATGGCGTGTAGCTTTGGGGCGGACGAGGTGCGGGCGGGTAGCCTGCTGCTGCGGTACGTGCGGGAGCGGCTGCGGGGGCTGAGCATGAAGCTGCAGCCGCCGCAGCGGTACGAGAGCATGGCCGTCATGTCCATCGACAAGAGCACCATGCGCGCGCTCGAGATCCGGCAGACCATGAAGGACGGCGCCTTCCGCGGCAGCCTGCTGCACGCCGTCCGCCGCACCGTTACGAAAGGCGGCGCGCGCCTGCTCGCCGCCTGGCTCGCCGCGCCCTCGACGAATTTGGACACCATCCGCGCCCGCCACGACCTCGTCGAGTACCTCATCCGCCAGCCCGACGTCCGCGACGACATGGTGCTGCTGCTCAAGCGGAGCCACGACTCCCAGCGCCTCGTGCAGAAGTTCGCGCTCGGCCGCGGCGACGCCGATGACCTCGTCGCCCTCGCAAATACTATCCGGACTACGCAAGACATTGTGTCTCTCTTGGAAAGTGCCAGGGGGCAGGACGAAGCTGCTAAAACAACAAATCCTATTACTACCTCTTCTACTGATTCTACTAATACAACCACCGAAAACCCAGACCCAGACCCCGAGTCCAGCCCCCCATCGACTCACGCGGACGCGTCATGCTTCACATCCCTGCTCGCGCGCATCCAGCTCTCGGAGCCGACGAAGCTGGCCGACCTCATCAAGAACTCGATCGACGAGGAGGGCCTAGTACAACAACACCGGGCCGAGGACAGCGAGGTGAGCGAGCTGATGACGCTGGCCGAGGACGTGGTGGCGTCGGAGGGCACGCGCGGGGACGCGGCGACCATGCTGCCCAAGAGCAGCACGAGCGCCTCCGCCATCGCGAAGCGCAAGAGGCAGCAGCAATCCGCCCCCTCCTCCCCTTCTTCCTCCTCCATGCGAGACTACTACTCGGGCGCCTCAGACGAGAACACGCCGTTCGTGATGAAGCCCGACGCGAGCCCGCGGCTGCGCTCTCTACACGACGAGCTGGCAGCCCTGGTACAAGAAAAAGAGGAGCTGGCGACGGCGCTGCGGGAGCGGTTCGGGGGCGCGGCGAGCCTGACGCTGAAGTGGACGCCGAACCTGGGCCACGTGTGCCACGTCAAGGGGGCCAAGGACCTGCGCAAGCTGAACGAGGCGGGGGCCGGTGTGGGTGCCGGCGGTTCCGTCGTCGGCGCGAGCCGTAGCACGCGGTCCTTCCACGACCCGGACTGGACGCGGCTGGGCCAGCGGCTGCGGCAGGCGCGCTTCGAGGTGGCGGCCGAGGAGCAGCGGCTGCTGGGCGCCCTGCGCGCCCGCGTCGTCGCCAACCTCGTCAAGCTGCGCCGCGCCGCCCAGGTCCTCGACGAGCTCGACGTCGCCGCCTCGGGCGCCCGGCTCGCCGCCGAGCTCGACTGGACGCGGCCCGTCCTGTACGACGACGCGGTGACAGCCGATGCCACCACCACGGAGCTAACCATCCGGCACGTCGTCCTCGGCGGCCGGCACCCAACCGTCGAGGGCGGACTACGGGAAAAAGGCCGGTCCTTCACCAAGAACGACTGCGTTCTGGGCGACGGCAGCAACAAGCACATAGGCCGGATCCGGCTGATCACGGGCCCCAACATGGGGGGCAAGAGCACGTACCTGCGGCAGAACGCGGTGGTGGCGGTGCTGGCGCAGGCGGGGCAGTACGTGCCGGCGGACTACGCCTCGCTGGGTGTCGCGGACGCGGTGCTGACGCGCGTGGGGTCGGCCGATAACCTGTACGCCGACGAGAGCACCTTCATGGTGGAGATGCTCGAGACGGCGCGCATCCTGCGGGCCGCCACGCCGCGCTCCCTCGTCGTCATGGACGAGGTCGGCCGCGGCACCACGCCCGACGCCGGCACCGCCGTCGCCTTCGCCGCCCTCTGCCACCTTGCCCAGACAAACCGCTGCCGCGCCCTCTTCGCCACCCACTTCCACCGCCTCGCTGACCTCGCCCGCGCCCGCGGCCTGCTCGCCGACCAGGGCGGCCCCGTCGACCCCTACTGCACCGACGTCCACGAGGTCGCCCCCGCCGGCTTCGTCTACGTCCACAAGCTGCGCAGGGGCGTCAACCGCCAGAGCCACGCCCTCAGGGTCGCGCGCCTCGCCAACGTGCCCGAGGCCGCTATTACGATTGCGAGGCAGGTCCTCGAGGAGTTCAGTCACGACGATCAGAGCATGGGGACGTCTCTACAAAATGATACCCATATGGAGCAACAAGAAGCCAATGTATGATCACGAACTCTCCTCTTAAGAGAAAATTTTACGATTCGAAACGTTTGCGTTCGAAGCATCTGTCTATCGGAGCCAGTTAGCGTCTGGTTCTTGTACGATGTGTATACTAATAAGATTGTGTATAAAAAATGTGTCTCATAGGGTGGTGATGAAGTGTGTCATCAATGAAGATCAGGGTTAAAAAGCTCTTGAATTCTGGATATAATCATCGAACACTGGGGAGTAAGATTGAAAACGGAAAATAGAAGACTCACCATTCATGTGGTAGCAGGGCTCCGTAGTATTACGGCGCCGCTGTCATGTCACAATCAAAGCGCAACTCATCTGCAACTCGCCTCAATTGACCATAAGAGACCTATGTACCGTGAAATTTTTGCACGTCCGATCTCGCAATCCTAACCGAAGCCCAGTTTGATGCCAGCCCGACAACACCGTGATCATGCCATGAAATTTAGTCACTGTAGGGAATCCGCATGTTAGCAATCTGACGAAGAGAGATGGTGGATTGGGAAGGGCATACAAGAGACCACCGAAACCTTCGTCACCCGACTCCTCTTCCGACTCGTCCTTCTTCTCCTCTTCAGCGGCGGCGGCGGTCGAGGTGTCGGCAGCAGCGGCAGCCGGGGCGGCAGCGGCATAGGCATCGGGGTTGGCGATACGGTCCTTGAGGGACTCGATCTCGGGCCAGCTGTACTCGGTCTCGATCGCAACGGACAGCACATTCTTGTAGCTGTTGACCAGGGAGTGGACAACAGAGGGCAGGGTGGGGAAGTTCAGGACAAGGGACAAGGCGGCGATAGTGCTGATGGCGCTCGAGAAGGACTTGAGAAGCTGCTCCTCGCTGATGTCCAGAACGCTGGGAGGGAACGTGTTGCCCTGGTCGTAGACTTGCGAGACACCGAGACCGTAGGTGAAGGGAGAGATGTTCAGCATGTTGAGCAGGGTAGCCTCGGAGGGTCCGACCTTGGTACCAGACTCGACAAGCTTCAGGTCGGTCGTGATTTCGATGGTACCACGGGCGATCTTGGTGGGAACACCGAGGGCCTGGAAGAAGGACGTCTTTCCGGGTTCCATACCAGTGTTGCCAGCAGGAATCCAGACGTCGGCGGGGGCGACGGCACCGGCACGAGCAGGGGCGGCAACCTTGTTGGCAAGGATCTTGTCACGGATAGCCTTGAGATCACCGTTGGTGAAGATGAAACCGATGTTGCCTCTGACGTGGGGGAGGAGTCGCTCGTACTCGGGGGTATCGGGAATGAAGGTCTTGAGGGCACGGCGAACCTATAAATCGAGAATAAGTAACTTATCGCGACAAATATCGGCCGAGCGTAAGATGCTGTGGCTTGTTCGCAATCGCTTACCATAGTGTTCTTGCCCATCAAGACGACAGCCTCTCCGCGGAGAGCCTGTCGGATCTCGTGCATCTGCTGAGAGCTGACATTGTCGACGGTGACGAGGAAGACAGAGCGGTAGTCCTCGAGCAGGCTCTTCAGCTTGGGGAACTGTGCAGCTCGTAGTCAGTAAATAGAGCCCATTGATTTTTATGGATATAAAAAGGGACGCACATATTCCGCCTTCTTCTGCTTGTTGGCTCCCATGTCTTCTTATTTCTGAAGTTAGGATTTTTAAAGCCGGGTGTTGTTGGGTGATGTGAAAATTGGTGGTGATGGTTTGGAATTGAGAAAAAGTCGGCTTAGAAGTCACAGCGCCCAAGCCTGGTGGAATTTCGGCTAATTGTTTTTGTCAAGGCCCGAATTTGTGCACGCTTCATTCGCTCGACCCACCTCTGCTAGGGCTTTTTTCTCCTTGCTAAGGCTGACTAATCGTCTGGACGCCCCCACGCTTAGTTGCATTACTTCCGGCAAACGAATGTAGTCGTATACGCGCGACTCGAAAGGACACGACCTCGACCAAGACTCAACGCCTGATATATGAGGAAACGGGGTATATATATGCCAACACTGACAATTTAATGGTACAAGCGTGTATATATATCTTGCTATACATTGTCAGATGATGGGACCTTGCCATTTAATCCCATTTCTGCGGCGGTTTGTTTTAGAGTCTCCTCCGCATTCTCGTCCCCGAGGAGCTCGACTCGGTTCTGAAGAGACATGTCAACAAAGTTGGCCAGCTCTTCCCGTTTAACATCCTCCGGCAGGTCGTCGTCTTCTGCGTCAAGCTCGCCCGATGCGATAAGTTCATCGTGTCTTCGTCTCAGATATTCCTCCATCTGCTTCCCAGCATGCATCAATCGATGACCCCCTTTGCCCTTCGCCGTCCTCTCCAAGTCCATAGACCCAACTTGCAACTCGAAAGCTACATTATCCGGTAGCTCAAACTTGAATACTTGCCGCAATGCTCGGTATGCCAGCAGGAGACCAATCCTATCGTCTAACTTGCGGAACGAGTGAAGAATGAATCTTGCTAGTTGAACGTCGATGCCATCTTCAGAGAGGACATGGGCTGACCTGACCGTCTCGGCAAACAGTGACCGGGCCCTTGAGATCTCCTCCTGAACTTGACCTGGCGGTACCCGAACGAGACGGTTCACTGACAAAGACTGCCAAAGGACCATAAATGTCCACGAGTCCGGCTCGACCTGGTATTGGTTGGTTAGATCACGGGTGAGCGCAGCCACGTGCTTGCCCTGGCCGTCCTGGAGGTATGAGAATAGCAGCTGGTTCAATATGAACGAGTTGGGTGCGATCTCCGCACTCCTAAACGCCCTCCAGAGCTCCTCCATCTTGCCATGTATCTTACGTTCCTTGTAGTTCTCGGCGAGCAGCGAAAAAGTTTCGAGATTCGCTCTCGGCCAACCCTCTCCGTACTGTCGTAGTCTTACATAAGTAGCAAGATCCTTCATATCTTTTCGAATGCTGAGGAACTGCATCCGGGTATTGATCATAGCCCAGGCAAGGTCCTCGGCCTTTTTCATATTGTCAGCGGCGCCTGATCTCAGCCACGCACCGATCAGGCCGTTGACAACGATCGACTGGGGCATGACACCTCTGGATTTCATGTAGAGTAGGACGTTATAGGCGCCTTCCAGATCACCAGCCCCTATTAAGCGCTTTAGCCATTTTCCATAGAAGAAGGGGTTGGCAACGCTAGGAGGCACCCTCTGGGACCCGCGCAGATCGACGGTACTGGACGTCATCATCTCGACAAAGACATAGAACGCATATTCTGTTTGGTTCGAAGTCAGGAAGTAGGAGATGATCTGGTCGTAATCATCAATGGTGATGGCGTCACCGAGAGCGGTTCGTAGCCTCTGGTACGACTCAAATCCTTTCTCAACTGTCGCAGGATTCTCAACGCACATGCGAATGAACGGCATTAGGAAACGAGGGTCCTTCTCGTGAGGAGACTCGAGAAGCATGTTTGCAACCCGTTCGGCTCGAGTTACATCGCGAGTCAAGCAGTACATGCGAAGACCAAGTTGCCAAAAGTCCACAAAGGAGTCTGGTTTATCCCCAAGCGTAGTGACAAGTTTTTTATGGGCCGTAATCGCGTCCTCTTGCTGGCCGGTTATAAAGGTAGCCTCTATCTCCAGCAGCTGTTGATCGTCCCGCAAGACCACACCGGCTTTCTGCATGTCCTTAGCCAAGACGTGAATATGAGCCATTCGGTTGGGGTTGTTCGGATGGTCCGCCGCGAGACTCTGCCAGAGGAGATCCCATATATCAGCATGAACTGATGCCCAGTCCTTAGACAAAGCTATCCGGGCGGCATAGTAGTACTTCCACAACGAGTTGATACGCTTGAGGGGTAAAACTCCGCCGCGGGATTTCCTTCCGATGGTGCGTATCATATTGTTAAGTTGGGCGATACGGGTACGGTCTTGGCCTGTCCAGTCCTCCTCGGGCAATAGCAAAGAGGGCTTAGGCAAGTCGAGGTCTTGGGACGCAGCTCGTTTTCGCAGCTTCTCGGCGCCCTCCTTTCCCCATATCTCCTCGACAATCTTGGTGTACTGAGTCGCTTGCTCGAGCTCTTGCTCGAGCTCTTTCAAACGCGATTTGTCTTCGCCGCCTGGGTCGTTCAAGGACTGGCCGAACTCGTCTTCGCCGTGGAGACGGTGCAGTCTTCCCCCCTCTCCTTGTTCAAAGTAATTCACGGATATTTGGGCATCTTTGCTCTTCTTTAAGAGACCCAGGGTCTCCAAAGTCTTGAGACGTTCATCTTCTTGCTCGGGCGGTCGACGGGAGGTAGCGGCAGAGGCTTGAGGCTGGGCAGCTTGGGAAGAGTGTCGCAAGGCCCATTGCGCCGTCGGGGTACGTTTGCGTAAGCTCGACAGGCACGATCTGCAAATAAAACTGTCGACACGGAGAGCTCTGGGAGGCATCACGGCATGTTTGGGTTGGTACGCTTTATTACACTCATCCGAATGTGTGAGCGGCGAACATCGCGGGGATCCAGAATCTTTTTTTTTTTTCTTCGATATAGAAGTCTAAGATCGATAAGTGATATCACAGCCTAGGGACTTGATAGGCCACTAAAGGCGTATTTTTAGCGTGTCCTGTCCCCGAGTTCCGACTCGCCTAGCCCCACCTTGCCCACCTAGTACGTAGTAGATCTTCAAGCGTTACATTTCATACCGTAATTACCTGCAGGAAATTGAATTGGCCTAGCAAGAACGTCAATATTGAATCCTCTCTCATGGCAGTATATTTATTTTTAAATACTCCTGTGACGTTTTCATATATAAGACAATAAATCTTTTGAAGAGAAGGGGATGAGAGTGCGTCATGGACCAAGTGCTTCACGAGAATAGGGAGAAAGTTGCAAGGATATAAGGAGGTTGGCAGGGGTCGATCACTTGGTTTAAATAAGCCAAAAATCGCAGGCCTTCTTTTTGCACTTACAAGTCAAGACGCGCTGCACGCGTACCTTCCGCACCACACTTTTGACCATGGCTATTGACCAGTCTCTCGGCGACTCTTTTGAAGAGAAGCAGCATCAGGTGATAATTTCTTATCTGATTAAGCCGAATATGTGCTAATTATTCTCAGGCTGCCTATATCTTCGACCCCTTAGGTGAGGGTGACAGCACAAGTCGGCCTACAAAGCGAAGAAAAGTATCGAGGCTTTCAGACCAACAAGAGACTGGCCAATCAGATTCTTGGCTGCATTTCCAGCCCCTGTTCGGTGGCTCCGAGCATGAGCGCTGGGTTCGGCTTCGCCAGCGCTTGTTTGACGAGTCTTGGTCTCGGATCGACAAGAGAATTCAGGTCAGTCATCTCGTCCTCTCTCATAATAACAGAATAACTCATAGCTGCTTACAGCATATACTGCGAAAGGCGAACGAGTCTACGCTAGGTGATGTGGCGTCGTTCCTGCAGGCAACCCCTGATCATGCGCCTATCGGCAAGATTCCCTCTGCCTTTATCATTACCGGCCCCAACTTGGCCTCCCAGGACCTGCTATTTGAGCAATTCTCAGAAACCCTACAGAATCAAGTAGATGCGAGGGTCGTACGCCTGAGGTCTGGTGATGCGTCGAACCTGAAAGCGGTCTTGAAGAAGATCATACACGATGTCACTGCCCGAGAGGTGGATGACGAGAATGACCTAGAACTGGCCACGGGCAAAGATGTAAGTTGTCGTGTCACCTGAAGTCAATGTCCTTCTGATCTAACATTTCAGGGACACAAATATCTAAACTACGATCTCGAGGCTCTCTACGCTCATCTCAAATCTAATCCTCGCCGCCACATCATCATTGCCTTTCAAGATAGTGAGGCCTTCGACAGTGGTCTCTTGTCAGATCTCATCTCACTTTTCAGGTGTGTAGACTTGGCATCCTATCTCTCACTTCATAGCTGACTTGGTCGTGCTCCTAGCTCCTGGCTGAATCGGATCCCATTCGCTCTGCTATTCGGAGTAGCCACGTCTGTAGAGCTGTTCCAGGCACGGCTCCTAAAATCCACATGCCAGTGTCTCTATGGTGACCAGTTTGACGTTGAGCAGTCTTGGTCGATCATTGAGAAAATCTTCAAGGCGGCCATCGCCTACTCAGATGTCCCGTTGCGCTTGGGCTCTTCCCTCGTGAACACCCTACTAGAGCGTCAACGAGACCAAGTTTCCAGTATACCAGTCTTCGTCAGCTCCTTAAAAGTAAGTCCACTTATCCATAACGCGAATATGATCCGCTAACGACACCAGTATGCTTACATGTGCCATTTCTATGCGAATCCCTTAACCGTCTTATTGTCTGACAATCAAAGTGATGATGTGCTTCAGGAGGAACATTTTGAAGCGGTACGATGCTTGCCATCTTTTCGTCGCCGTGTAGAGACAGCTATCGAGGGGGGGGGAATAAACCGAGCCAAGTCACTTCTCGACGACAGTCAGCATCTCATCGAGTTCCTACACAATAGCATCCAAGAATCTCGTCGATGGTCCTTGGACCTCTTACGCAAGCTCAAAATCTTGGCCTCGGGCGACGTCTTATCCGCTACTTTTTCTGAGCTTTACTTGGATGCCATCTCGGACGGCATCGGTACCGACCGGGTAGCCGAGTTTACGGACTCGATCAAGCGAATGCAGCCCTCGGATGTGATGGCGTTCCTGGCTCAAGTAACGGACAATTTGGAGCACGGTGACTCAAGCCTTGGTTTGGATCCATGGGACACCGAAGACACTAAAGCAACTTTATTTTTCGCCCAGACACACGCTGCTATGAGAACTCTGCGAGCGGAGGCGGAAAAGCACGGCAACGTTCTCCGGAGTAAATATACCGGACAGACTAAGGTGCTGAGAACGACAGTTATCGCTCAAAAAGTACAGCTAAGCCGAGATAGCGCAGCTCTCACTCGCGAAGACACTATGTACACCGAGCTAATAGATGATCTTGTTGAGCATCTAAACAAGGCCATTCACTGCGATGGCGCAAAGGGTCGATGCATGAATGAGATCTGGTTGTTTGACTCGAGAGCGCCTTATAAAGACGTCTTCATCCCGAGACCAAGGGGCGTTGTGGAGCGAGCATTGTCGCGGCCGCACGACTATCTCAACTGTTCATGCTGCGAGACAAAGGAGGACCAGATCGTCCCCAGCTTGCCGCCGGTGGCCATTTTATATCAACTCTACCTCGAGACCGGTTCTCTCATCAACGTCGCCGATCTATGGTCCGCTTACTGTGCTATTGTTGGCGAGGAGGACGAGGAGGGGTCGAGCGAGCAGGCTGCTCTTGTCTTGTTCTACCGCGGATTGGCCGAGATGCGGGCAATGGGCTTTGTCAAGCAAAGCAGGAAGAAGGCAGACCACGTTGCGAAGCTTGCCTGGGGAGGCCTTTGAAGGAAAGGGGTCGCACGGGCTAAATAGCTAGTCACCAAAATAGATTTATTGTGCTGGGGCACATAGTCAGGCCAACACAAGGACGATTGTGATGAGAGGAAATGAATGGTTTGTTCTCAAACTCGTGAGGCAGGGCGGGTTGGCATCTTTTAAGGTGTTTTTAGATCACGTCAGTACGTGAAAGAGGTCGAGGGTGCCAACAAAGTCTTGCTTAACATTACGGCAGCACCAGGCAGACAAAGAAAGTGACAGGACGGAGACGACGTTCAGAAACGTCGAGCACATGACAAAGAAGGCCCGGGAAAGCATCGTATGTATAAGAAGAAACATGAGCCGCCCTCGAATCGACGAGTCAACTTCCACCTATTCATCCCAGCAGCCGCGACAAGTTGATTATAGATTCCGAGTGCTCCTTTTTCTCGTCCCCTTCCCATCCTATAAAAAGCTTTCCCATTCGCCCATAGCTGCTGGCGGCTAGACAAACGTCGTCGAAGGCCGATAAATCCAAGTAAAATAAAAACACAGCCAAGCAAATCGAGAGGCACCAAGTACAGGTGCCCATACCACGCAAGCCTTCTCTCAGCGTTTATTGATACTATTCTCCGTCGAGACAAGTTCATCGACTCACGTATTTTCATTGCAAAAAGACCCAAACATTTCTCGTCGCAGCTGTCGGGCAACGCCTGGACAAATCGCTCTACGACACGTCTCGGAGTCCAGATCGATCTTATATCCTAGACGCATTTCGAATCGAACCAGCCATACACGAAAAAGGGGAGAACCAAACCACCACCAGCATCCTATTCTTGTCGTCGACCAAAAACCGACCTCATCTTCTCTCCCGTCCTCTTCTCCCGACATCCCACACGTACTATACCCATGGTGAACCAAACAAACCACCCGCCCCCAACCCCGGCCGCTCCGACTGCCACCCAACAACAGCAGCAGCAGCCGACGCTGATCGGCCAGCGGCGAGCGGGCGGGGACGCGGCGTTCCGGGAGAAGCTGGCGCAGATGGCGCTGCCGCTGGCGCCGCTGGTGCAGCTGACGACAGGGGCGGTGCACCCGGCGTTCCCGGGCACGCTGCTGAGCTTCTGGCTGCTGACCGACGCGGAGCTGGAGCAGCTGGCGCACTTCTACCACCAGCGCACGCCCTGCCGCTGGACCTACCACTACCCCTGCCCCGTGCCCTGGTCCTCCGACGTGCCCCTCGAGGAGAAGCGCCGCCGCATCGGCCGCTTCATCGGCCTCCGCGGCTGCGAGTCCCCCGTCCTCGCCGTCGCCGCCGCCCCGGTGTCCGAAGACGACGCCGCCGCCCAGGCCATCCGCGACGAGGCCAGGGCCGCCAGGCTCCGCAATGACGAGGAGGAGATTTGGCGTCGGAAGCTGCGGTGGTACAACTGATCGGTTCGGAAATATTGATTCATGAATGCTTTTTCTTTTTTTTTTTTCAACAGCGGTCGACATCATCGGAATAGGTATAAGGAAATAGCTGGAAGGAAAGGAAAACAAGAAAGCGGACCGGAGGGTTAGGATGTATCATGCATGACACGCAGTCTTCGATTCTTATACGTTCATTTGACCCAACTTAATACTTAATACCACGAGCACTTGTTTGACAAACTGAGAGGTCTCCTTCGCCTTGTATGTGCTCTGATGCGATGCCGTGGGTATGAAGCGTTGGAAAGATAACAGGAAGGGGGAAGAAATATTCACGTTAGGGAAAAGGAGTCATGCACCGCAGCCAAGGTTTCAGACAGGAAATGAAGAGGGTTGACTCGCAAGAGGTACCTCGATGAAGAGTCTGTGATGGTATTGACCTCGCCGAGGAGTACTACTTCGACATCAAGCGATGTGTATCTCTATCGTGAATGGGAGGACATAACCCGTCTACTGCTGCACAGTCTTCTTAACCCCCTCGACGAATGCTTCCACGGCGTCTCCGCCACCGAGCGGCATCTGGCTCCCTCTCAGATAACCGCCGTTTTCGACCTTGATGGACAGCGCGTCGGCAATACTAGGCAATCCGCCGTCTCGAATCGCCATCGTGAGGCTGGTCAAGCTCTGATGGAACTGCGGACTTCGCAGGACCTTCTCTAGTAGCGCCTTCTTCTGGCCGAGGCTCATGGCGTCCTTGGCTGCCTGTATTGCGGCGGCGGTCGGCTCCGTCGCCGTGTCTCCTTGGTCGGATTGCTGAGAGAGCACGAGAGCGGCGGGGGGTAGGAAGCTAAGAAGGTCGTCAACCTGCTCCTCTGAAGCTAGCCGAGCCACGGGTACGGTGACCGGAGGCGTAAGCAGATCCGATAGAAGCGGATATAGTTTCTCTTGTCCTTGTCCCTGGCTGGCCCTAGTATTGCCGTTCCCTTCCAAGGACTGCAAGAAATTCCTTACTGCCGTAACAGCATCGTTTGCACCCGATGTAGCACTACCACCGCGTCAGCACATGGGCTCAGCTAAGAGGTGTCGAGGCCGCGAGGCGAAGAAACGAATCACTTCTCAATTGAGGACTCATCTCTAGTAATACATGACAGTCCAGAAGGTTCAAGAACCTCTGGACGCATCGTCTCGTGATTTTATGCGGATTGTATGCAATGTCCTCACCCCAAGTCCTCTGCCAAAACGCCGTGAATGAAGTATAATGGAATAACCTACGCTCGAGCACCGTCGGCACCGCCCTCCCGCGACTCCTCGCCCTCCTCTCGTACGTCCCCGCCCGTAGCGCCCGGGCCGGCACCTCCGCTGCCTCCGTGGGGCTCGTTGGAATCGCCCTGACCTCCGACATCCTCCATGGGCTCGTCATCATCGTCCCCAGGTCGGTTTTCGTTGTTGAAAATGGATGCCAGCTCGCGCGTAACGTCAACCTCCTCGCCCTGGAGGAGTCTGTCAACGATATCGCCGATCTTCAGGTCCCGGGGACTAAACCAGCGCGGGTCACCATTGCGACCTTGGGGTTTTGACTGGAGGTAGAAGAGGTGGCGCTGGGACGAGGAGAGGAACTTGAGGACGAAGACGCGGGCGTCGGGCTTGGTGGCTTCGTTGGGCTGAGATTTTGCATCGTACGGCACAAAATGGCCATCGGTCGGGACCATGACCAAGTCTAGCTCGGCTTGATCGATAGGAACGCTCCGTTCTCGCCAGCAGAAGTGAAGTAGATCTTGAGAGGGTTAGCGACTGCGACTCTCTTGCATACCAGTCGAGATAGTGCCTACCATCGTCAGAGTAGATGAAGATGTAACCTGGTCGCGGAGAGGCTTTGACCTTGTAGGGTTTCGAAGAGCTCTGGCGTCGGCGTTAGCGTTTGGCTGCTTCAAGATCAATAAGCTACCTTGGCAATAGTAGATACGTACGTCGACGTCGCAGATACCCGCCTTGAAGGTTATGATAGGCGTTATAGACATCTTGGGGAGGATGTGTACTTATGGACGGCAGGTAGAATTGTGATTAATTCTTGAGTATGATGGCGAGAGTTGGCAGATACGTGAGAAGTGAGGTGAGGTTTGCGGTTCCGAGTAAAGAGCTGTGATAGGCAAGGCTGCAGGAGCTTCGTCAGGATGGAAGCTACCCAGCTTACCTAAAGGGTGTGCTTGACGTATGAGAGCATTGAATGAGTACCTAGGTACTTAGTTACAATCTGCCTGTGGCTTGTCACTCGACTGCCGAAGATTCCGCGACTTGTGAGCCACAACAGTCTGCCCCACCACTGCGCAAAGTACCCAGGTACCCGGCTGACAGATTGATTTTAAGTGGTGGCACCAGGGCTTCGCCTAAGCCCACAACTGAATTGATCTTTTTGCGCCAAAGTGGAATTTCTGACCTCGCATTTCCAACAACGCCAGATTATCTCCATTTCACCACCACAACTCTCCTCCGACAAACATCACCATGTCGCAGCCGAGCACTCAGAAGAAGTTCGGAAAGTCGACCCGGGAGGTCCCTCACCCGTCCCAGAAGGCTCAGAAGTGGTATCCCGCAGAGGATGACGCCAAGCCCAAGACTGTGAGTTGCGCCCAAATTTCAAATTTCTAAGAAGCACGAACGTCGATCTCGAAGGGTTATTTGGCATTGTGCGGCAGGACGGTGGGATATTGCGTGTTGGATCGAGGCGGGACATTCTGTCGCGGTCGAGGCGAAAGTTGGCTGGCTTTTTTAGGAATTATCACGGTCCTACAACTGCCCTCCCATCTTAAGGCTCGGCTCAGACACGCGCTCATGGAACCACCTGTCCCGAGGCACCGCCTGCCAACCCTGTCATTTGCTATACTTTGGTCGGTTGCATTTGCTAACCTTTGTCGTCGTGCAGGTTCGCAAGGCCCTCCGCCCCTGGGCCCCCCGAAAGTCGCTACAGCCCGGCACCGTTCTCATCCTCCTCGCTGGCCGCTTCCGAGGCAAGCGCGTAGTCCTCCTCAAGACCCTCGACCAGGGTGTCCTGCTCGTTACCGGCCCATTCAAGATCAACGGCGTTCCCCTCCGACGAGTCAACGCGCGATACGTCATCGCCACCTCGTACCAGGTCGACCTCAAGGGCATAGATCAGAGTAAGGTCGAGGAGGTCGCGAAGGCGCAGTACTTCGTCCAAGACAAGGCCAAGAACAAGGCGAGCGAGGAGGCCTTCTTCAAGCAGGGCGAGAAGCCGCAGGTACGACCCGACGGAATACTCACGAACGAACTGGTGGGCACGATGAGCTAACATGAGAGGAACTACAGAAGAAGGAAATCAACAGCAGCCGAGCGGCGGACCAGAAGGCCATCGACAAGGCTCTGATCGCCAACATCAAGAAGGTCGAGTTGCTGCCCAGCTACCTCGCCAGCTCCTTCAGCCTCCGAAAGGGCGACAAGCCCCACGAGATGAAGTGGTAGAAGGCCGCGGGAGCTTTCTAAGGGGGAAACGTTGCTTTTAGACAAAATCCATTCAATGACTTTGCGGACGGCGGATTGCGGAAACTGGGCTGGCTTTGCCAATTGCATCTGGACGTTGAGGCACATCGGTCACATTGATTCTGGCGTCTGTAATCGAGGTTCTAGTCAATAAACGACTATCAAGACAAATTCTACGGCTTTCGCATGTGAGAATTGCATTACTAACTTTCACAGGAGGGAAGAATGACATATTCGGGACGGTATGAACACGAGAGGCAGAATTGCAAGTGCGTAGATAATCCTCGCGCAGCCCTGTTGCTTTTACGACAAATTGACGATAGGTTGTTGGTTCATCGGATCTTGACTAACTACGGCTCTCTGGAGCCTTTCTATGTCTTGAATGGGCGCTCGACTATGCACATGAGTTTCCAGATACACCTTAACAAGCCGACCTGGTGTTCACAGCAGACTCTTCTCGCGGCTTACTACGTCCATGCCTTCAAGTCAGACACCCCGTTCGGCCCAGCTCTGAATCATGCCCTCAGGGGAGGCGTCATAATGCTTCAGCGTGACCTTGCCAGTGGCCTCGTCCAAGTACGTGTTGGCCTGCACGAACACCTTTCGAGGCTGCTTGTTCTTCAGCACCTCGCCTCTGACCTTCTTGCCCCAGAATTCCGGGTCGACATTTGTCATGTCGCCGAAGAACTTGATACCACCCTCTGCGTCTGCCGTGGATTTGTAGATGTGTAGCTTCTGGAGGTAGTCGCCGACAGCCTTTCGGCCGGAAGTCAGGATCTTGGAGCGGTCCAGGCTGATCTTTAGGTCGCTCAGGTCGTCTCCTTTGTAGTCTAGCTTGCAGAAGCCGTCGCCGGCCTCGAGGAAGCATTGCAGGATGGAGAACCGGGCTTGCGAATGAGGCTGGCCCCATTTTCGGCTCTTGGGATCCCACATCTCCAGCGACACCAGACCGGCTCGCGCCATGGACAGATAGGAAGCATAGAGCACGTCCCCGGCCTCGCCGTCCATGTCTAGCGAGCCGTCACCGAACCCGAAGATCTTCAGAACTGGGAATTCGCAGCTCAGGTACATGGCAACAAGCTCTGCACGGCACTCCTCGTAAGCTCCGGCCCAACTTCCGAAGAGGGAACCCCACGTCTGTCCAGGCTTATACCAAGTTGTGACAGGTTTTCCAGTCAGGGGAGAAACTGGCGGGTTTTCCTTGTCGAAGTTGTAGACCCCCGGCGACGTCTCTTGTAGTAGCTTGCCACAGCCGTGGCCAGTGAGTTCATGCAGACCAACCTGCACCTCGAAGGCGCCGTCGCGGTAGCGTTTGTAAATCTCGAGGTCCTTCTCGTCGACAAACGGTACCTTTTCGTTTGGAGCTTTCGCGCTCAGTACATTTCCCAGCGATACGTTCTTGAAACCCTCGGTTTGTCTTATGTCGTCGTAATTTGGGATGTTGATACCCGCCGGAATACCTGAACCGGCAAACGTCAAGACCTCGAGAGATGTGAAATCTGGAGATAAAAACTTGTCTTTCTCAAAATCCTTGCTCCATGGTAGAAGAGGGATGAGTGAGGGTGCAGCTTCTACAAGACCGCCAAAAGCCCGCGTCCGTTCAAGGTTGACGATGGCAGCAAAGCCTTCCCACTCGCCTCGGATGCCGGCCGGGTCACGATAAGTCTCGATGAATCCGATGTTGGACTCGACCATTGGGCCCTTGTCTCGAATCCAATATCTTTGCGAATCCTTGAAGGCGAGCAGGGATCCATCTTGGAAGGACTTGGCATAGGCATTATGCAGCTTCGTCTGGTTTTCGTTGTCCGAGTTCTCTGCGGCCCCTTTGATACTGGATGCGATAGCAGCCATCTCCTTACCGTAGTCACCGTAGACTAGAGTGACGGTCTTCCCGGCCAGCACGCCATCTTCGACTTTGTAAGAAGCTTCTTTTCCGATATCGCCATCGCTAGGAACCTTTTGGATAGCTGAAGCAATCCAAATCTCGAACGAGCCATCCTTGGCCTTGACGAGACGAGTGTTCTCCGGAAGCAACCCCTTCTTTTCCATCCAGGCTGAGATGGCATCGATTTCAGCCTTGGTGATGTCAGGCGATCCCGGGTAATACGTAGTCATGTGACCCTCTTCCGGGTAGCCAAGATGCATCAAGGAGGGCTTGTCAGTAGAGAACATAGCACCGGAAGTAGCATTGTAGAACTTCTGGGCTTCTGGAGATGTCCCGGCAAGCGCAGCAAAGGCTGATTCGGAGCATCGCGGGACGAATTTGGCATCGCCGAAGCTCTTGTAGTTGCCATTGTTCCCCAGGAACTGAGCGGCGTACTGTAGGAAGCAGTCCAGGTCTTCGTCTGATATGCCGGCTTTGGCCTGCAACGCCTTCCAGTCACCGCCGCTGGTCTTGTGAAGAGCCAATATGAAGTCGAACTGTGTGATGGTTAAATCAACAAGTGCGGCAACGCCAATGAGGCGCCGGCTCACTTACGATTGGCTCAGATTCGGGGGAGATCTGCCTCGCCACAATTCTACTGCCTTCAAAGGATGCCCTGCGCGGTGCTGTCAGATCTGTGCTGCACTCATGCCTCATGCAGGTGTCACGAGAGCAGACCATACCTGCTGATAAAGTGGGCATATCTCTTCTGCCGGTCGGTTAAGGCTTCGAAGTGCTTTTCTACTTCGAGCCGAACCACGCTCGGGGGTGCATCGGCAAGGTACTGCTTCAGCTCTTGGGCATCCATTGTGGAGAGGGGCCGGAGTAGGACTCGGTGAGGCGAGCGAGACGAAGGTAGAGCAAGAAGCGGGATGGAGGATCTGAAGGAGAGTCTGGAGACGGGAAGCCTTGACGTCCTGAGTATCGAAGGGGCGCTTCGAGTCAAGGAGGAGAGTAAGGTCATTTGAGGAAGAGACGTCCTTCGTTTGCCTTATTTCGTTGGCCCTTCCCCGAGTAAATCCAGAACAGGTAACGGCGTCGGTACCTAAGCCAAGCCACAAGCAGCTGCGGGTTTTCCTCTTTCAGATGTACCTGCCTGCCTAATTCTGCGAGAAAGCACGTAAAAAAAGGACTTCACGGTTGGAGGCGGGCAGGTGGGGTCCAATTGGAGGTGCCCTATTCCCCGCATTTTGCATGGGCGCCACACTGCTAAGTTCTGTGTGCTTCGTACATAGACGTACCTATGGCGAGAGCAGGGCGAGAGATTACTAGAAGCGTTGCTTACGACAGCTGCATAGAATGAAAAACGAGGCCATGATCCTGGTGTCCTATGTAAGAGGAGGGATCTATATGTGAGAAGACGGAATGAGTATCACGGCAGCATAAGGGGAGCCGCGTCAGCAACCTTGAAGTTCTTCCAGTCATGCCACTTTCATGAAAGCCCGGAAGGTTATTTTCATACTCATTCTAGGCTTGAGTTCATTGCAATTCGTATGGTGGAATGAAACGAAATAGTACAAGACTGGGAGACCTTTCAGACCTATAAGAACTTGTTCACTCACAGATAGTTGATCTCAGGTAGGGGACAATATAAACGCCCTGCTAAATATTGTGGAGGTATATCGAGATATCCATAGATATATCAACTCCAGGACGGGCTTCCATACTCGCCTACATATACAGATATGAATAAATCCGCCGTCTGACCCGGCTCTTGCTTCTTGCATAACCTCGGTGCGGTGAGGAATACGGTCAGGAACTCGGTCTGTCAACTAGGTCTTATTCGAACGAACGAATGAACTCTTTGCTAGGTACGTCAGAGGCGTTCGGCAGCAATGAATTGTCCTCTGCCATTTCGAGAATGTAGACACGTAACGGTATATAGGCATCTCACAGTAGTACAACATGAGTTTACACCACCAAATCATCAGCTGCTGTATATGCAGGTGAGGCTTGATCCTATCGGTCATGTTACACTGGGAAGGAGTCCCAGTTCAATATTGTTTACCTAGGTATCTAGAACTGCCCTCATGACCTTGTCCACATAACGAGTCTCGGGGCAGGTATCTATACCTTCACGCCCCTCGGAGTCCCGGCTGGCCCGAGTTGACCTCGGGCTCCCAAATTCCCGTCAAGGCGGAGCGACATCCTCCTGCCGTCCCGACTCATTCTCGCTTCCAGGGCTCGGATGCTCTCATGGCCAGTGCTTGGGTGGGTTCTAAGGAGAGATGAGAGCTGACGACAGCGATTGGGAGTACTTTGCGTATTGGTCCCTTATAAAGAGCGTTGGCTTATAATGTTCCGGTCTGTCACCTGCAGGCTGCATATATGCTGCAGTGAGTGCAACTTGGCAACTGACCTTGGTATTCGAACCAAGCACCTGATGGAGAGCTGGTATGCTACTGTACTATCGGTGAGTATGATGTGTCATTGAGCGGTGAGGCGTGGTAGGGTGGTAGGGTAGTAGAGTAGTAGGGTGGTAGCTGTGCAGTCCTTGCCGTTTTCCCCATCTTCTCCGTGTTCCCCGTCTTTCCCCGGGCCCACCGACACCGACATGGACGCTCCTCTCCTCGTCGCGGGTCGCGACTCTTGTCTTCTCCCTTTCGAGTAAGACGCGGCCTGAGGACAAGTGGACGCACGCGAGTGGATTTGCCGGAACTAGCGGCCGGACAGGAAAGGGGGGAACTGGAGCGGGAACAGCTATGTATATTCACGGTATGTACATTTACACCCCTCATACATGGCGGATCGCGATACGAACGCCCAGCAATCGCGAGTGCCGGTATCGACGAGATGCAATTGATAGAGGTAGGTATGAAACTGCTACCCAATTATGTAGGTACGCACATAGACGAAATAGGTATGTTGTGTCTCAAGTTAGCCATCTCGGTATAGCATAGGCGGACTGGCTTCAACACCGGAATACCCAATGTAACACGGCAAATCCGCAGAGACAAACATGGTTGCACCGGGATGCGGTTACAGCTGTAGACAACAAGTCATACCGGTCAGTGATTGATGGCTGTCTGTTTCAATCAGTTAGTCAATCAGACAGTGTTGTCCATATTCAGGCACTTAAAGGGGCAATATAATGCGAAGCAGATTCTCCTTCTTCTTCTCCTTTCTCGCTGTTTTATGGCTGCCCGGAATAGAACGTAGCTGTTCCTTTTTTTTTTCTTTTTGGTAATAAATCACATATGCAGCTTGAATGGCATTCAAGATCCGGTCCAATGCGGTGGCGCGTCCCTAGCCCTGTCAGATGCGGCCCTGTCGCAGCCAGGGGCTCTGATAGGACGCATGTTTTCGTGATCAATATGCTTCTGGCTCGTAACGAGACGACAAGAGAAACGAAGTGGGAAATGTCGAAGTCTGTGGTAACTGAGAGGTGTCGTCATGATTCATCATGTCGCAAACCATCGTCCAGGCTTGTCCAACAAGGCCTCGGCCGATCAGGTACGGTCGAGGGAAGACAGGAAGGGATCAACTCGTGACCCCAAGCAGTTTTTCTCCCTGTCTGGCTAGCTGCCATGCACTATTAGGTATGCTGCAATGCCATGCACGGCGGCAGGGCGGGCAGGCGGCGGGCGCGGCATACCTACCTTAGGTAGCTGGCCATAGCCGGTTTTGCTAGTGCTGCTAGTTCAGGCCTTGACGCTTCGATGCTTCGATGAAATTTCTATCAGCCTAATATGGGTCTAATAGCACCCCCACGCTATCGAGTGCTTTTACACCGAGGTGCCCTCTAGCCGGCGTAACTGATGTTTGGATAGCTTAGCTGAGCCTCCGGCCATGTAAAAGATGCCACGACGGAAAAGTACTCAGAGGAGGCGACAGAAGAGAGAAAGGCAAAGAATTAATAAGATATGTAGTACGAAGAGCAGTCATAGTTGCCGATGATCGGAACGAATATGGGCGAGTTTTGAGTTGAGAAGGTGATACTTCCATACCAGCTTACAATGTACCATGTCATGTTGCCCAATAGTCGGAAAAGAAGATGGGAAACGAGAAAAATCTCCTATCGGCGGCCCTGGGATACCTCAGAAATCGATTGACAGGTAACAGTAGCATTCGTCAGCTGCAATTGTTCGGTTTCTTAACTCGCAACCCTCGATTATGTACACCTGTATATAAGGTTCAATGTTCAATGTTGGTTGGTATCGAGGTACTGTATCGAGGTATTGTACCTACCCCGACCCCAAACTTTTTCTTAGGTACGTGCCGTCCGCTTTCCCACGTTTGCATCCCGTGCCCGCGTCTACATCCACCTCTTTTTAGTTCAGCCTGTTTCTTCCAATATTACAACATGTTGGTCGTATGGCTTGGGTTTCATCGGCTGCTGAAAACACTCTAAACCGCCAGCAGGTGTGTATGCGCTCGAAGAATAGCAGGCCTCCATTCGGTCTCGATCAGAAAATCCATCTGTCTCCTCTCAGCCAGCCCCTGATGCTTCTGGTTTACTTCCGCGGCGTGGGTTAGGTTAGGTTAGGTAACCTCGAAAGTCGCCACGCTCTTCCGGTCTTCCAGCATAAGCATAAGCATGGCAATGGCAGATGGCAGGTGGCAGGACGGGAAAAGCCATTTCCCGTCGCAACCTTAATGAGTCGAAACCTTGATGAGTCGAAGCGTCCATCGATACATGGACAAACATGGACCGCAGATGATGGACGACGGACGAGCCTCCTCGGTCTAGTGGATGCCGTTCGGCTCGTATCGATCAAGTATCGAGTTTGCTCTTCTCAGCTCGCCTGCTCGCCTACGGCCTACATATCCTACATACAATTTGGACTCGGCCCTATTCGTGATTTCTCGCGTTGACGCTGTTCGTTCCCCACTCTCGAGTATATGTACTTGTCTGGATGGAGAATGGCCATGACTGACCTCTACGTAACACGTCTCAGGGCAGACGCATAGTGGCATGCAGGCGTCTCTATCCTTGGCCCCTTTACCCGCACCCCTCCCTCCCTGACGTCGAGCCAGACTGCCAGAGTCTGGAGCCCCCTCTGGAGCCCCCCTGGAGCCCCAAGGAAGACGGGGGAGGGCGGACGTGATTGGCCGGTTTCCATGAGGAATTGCCTTCTTTGACCTTCTTTTCGATCGTCTAGCCCAGAAACTAATCCCTGGACAACCGTGCTCGGGGGATCTTCCTCAGGCATTCCCTGGAATCTCTCGCTGAAATTTTCTGCTCGCCCACTCGTCCACTCGTCCCAGCCCAGCCCGCCCGCCGGCACTGTGACACCGCCAGACTCTTGCCAACGACACTAGGTACATCCCGAGGTTGAACTCGTTGCTGACGCTCACGCTCACGCCCACGCCCAAGCCCACGCCCACTTATAAAAACAATGGCTTCGCCGGCGGTCCTTGGGTCCACTGCCTATCTGCCCCTTGTTTTTTACCAGTTTTATCCTATTGCGCTGCTGTTATTGCCCCCGATTTTCATCTATCTTGCTGCTCGATCTTTTCTATTTCTTCTAAATCTATCGTGAGGCCCGTCACTTTCTCGTATTACAGACGTCCGATTCCTCCGTCCAGGTGCAGGTTGCGAGTTCTTACATATAACTATATATACCATACTATATACTCTTGACTTATATCCCTAATTCGACCCGTAACCGAGTGGCTATTCCGCTTTCCCTCCTCTCTGCGGCTCCTTCTCCGACACCTTTCTCGAGATCGAAGTAGAAAATAAAACCAAAAGTCCAAATCATATAAGAGCCATGTTGTCCTACGACAAGCCGGTTTCGGTGACCACAAGCCCGTCGTCTGCCGCCAGCATGGCTGCCACTCTGAGCACCATGAGCACGAACCCGAAGCCGATTAAAACCACCGTTGGGCCGGTCACGTCGAATAACACCATTGCTAAAACCGATGGCCAGCCGGCGCCGAGACACCATCACATCTGGCTCGTCACCGGCCCTGCAGGCAGCGGCAAGAGCACGGTTGCCAAGCACCTGTCCAAGTCCCTAGACTTGCCCTATATCGAGGGTGATGAGGTATGGTTATGATTCATACTGTGGCAATCATTATTCCGTTTGTAGCAAATAACTAACTGGCAGCTGCCTAGTACCACCCCCAGGCAAACATCGACAAGATGGCCAACGGCATCCCGTTAACAGACGCCGATCGATGGGACTGGCTCACGGCCCTGCGGGAGGAATCTCTTCAACAGCTTGCATCCGGTGCCGAAGGAGTCGTGCTTACATGCTCTGCTCTGAAGCGCAAGTACCGAGACGTGATTAGAGTCGCGCCCTACTACTCGCACGATGTTGTCCTCCACTTTATCTACCTGCACGCGCCGGAAAACGTCCTGCTGGAACGCGTCGGCCTAAGGCAGGGCCACTACATGGGAGCCAACATGGTGCACAGCCAGTTCTCCATCCTGGAGCCGCCGACGGCGGAGGAGACGGACGTGATCGGCGTCGACGTGAGCGGGCCCATGGAGGAAATCATGAGAGAGGCTCTGGACAAGGTTCTCAAGAAGATTGACGAGGTTGCGGCAAGCTGATGCCGCGAAGCACGGGCACGGCACGGTGCAGCGGCCATCAAGGTGCGGCAGCGGCAGCCAAGAGCGCGGTAACACGACATTGGTGGGATTAGCATTGTCCGTTGACATGGGGTTAAGGAGTTGGTTCAGTCCTTCGCATCGGCGCAAGAAGACAGGTCCTGAGGCGATGGAGTCGCCTCTGGGATAAATCTGCATTGCGCACGCAGCATTCACAGCCATCTAGGTGTTCGGGGGTTCTTTTTCTCTTTTCTTTTCTTCTTCATATCATTGGCCATAGAGCGTTTTAGACGGACCGCATATCCTACGAGTCCTGGCTACAGGATCTGCCAAGCTATGCCTTGGGTTAGAATCAATCAAACGAGCAAACACAAGCCTTATGAGGAAGGTCTCTTACATCTTATCGAGAATGACAAGTTCTTTTCTCGTGCCAATAATGCCGTATGGAAGAGAGGCCGCCCGGCGTTCCATCCATCCTATGAGTCTAGATCTGTGTCCAGTCTACGTCCACGTTGCTGTCGGCTCAGAAACACCACGAGATCTGGCTATTCCGGACAGCCCACCAACCTACAGTTTCTGCAGGAGAATAGAAGTAGTCACTGTTCTCAAAGTTGCACAGTGACGGTGCAACAATGGGGGATCATCCTCGGGCTTACGCAAGATCCGTAAGATGCAGCTCGGCGTCTTCCCCCCCTAACCCCCTCCCGTCGTGCTACCCATCTCGTCTGCTCGTGTGCCTATTACTTCAATGTGCATATATCCCCCCCCCCCCCCAAAAGAAAAGAGAGAGAAACGTGCCCAAACGGATACCTTACCCACGCGGATGGCGACATCTGCTGACTGTCGACCTTTACCGGTTGCTTTGAAACGTTCTTTTGTTTCCGCATCCAGCCCCTTGCATCACGTCGGCGACGAATCGTACGTGACTTGACCACGCATGTTTTTGCCTTGGTTTGCACCACGTTACCGCGACCTAACGGATCTTCCCCATTCGACGAGAAGGATCTCTCATGCAAGAGTTGACATGTATGTATGTATAGCTGCCAAGTCTTAAAGGTCTACCGCTGTCTGGGTATGCATGGCTGCTGCAATGCACTGCCTATCAGGTAACATGGAAGAAGCAATAAGGCTGCTATATGCCACACGTAAACTAGGGTCTGGAGGGGGGTGTGAGGCGAGTAAAACCCGACTGCCAGTTCCTTAATATGCCATACCATGCTGTATTATTCTAGCCTTGCGACTACATATGTAGGTATGTACTGCGATTCTGTATATGACATATCATCTTCACATTAAGCTTGTTTCGTCATTCTCTCGTCTAATGTAGGAGGGTAAAAATCCCCGATCTGAGGCGGACTAGTGTCCATGGATGTACGGTGGGTTTCGGTTAGGGGAAAAGGGTGATATCCACGCGTTTCTCCTATGGCAAAATATGTGGCCCGATCGCGGATGGATAGTAAAGATGAACTACCCAAGGCCGTTCGACGGCCGCTATCGCAGGTGCAAGATCATGGAGTCCGGCTCCTCGACGAGCCTGCGGACGACGTCGCCGGCGCGCGCCATGGTAGCGCCGTCGACGACCCGGTGGTCGGCGCTCCAGCTGAAGTGGCAGACGTGCCTCTTGACGACCCGGTCCTGCTCGTCGAAGGCGGGGACGGCGCGGACGCGGCCGATGCCGAGGATGGCGACCTGGCTATCGACGATCACGGGCGATACGTAGCTACCGCCGACATTGCCGATGTTGGACACGGTGACGGTACCGCCCGAGAGGTCCTGCGGCGAGAGCCGGCCCACTGCCGCTGCCGCCTGCAGCCGGGCCAGCTCGGCGGCAACGCCCGCCACGCTCCGCGCGCCGACGTTCCGGATCACGGGAACGAGTAGGCCCGACGGCGTATCCATGGCCACGCCGATGTTGTGCTGGCTGCGGTGGACTAGCGCCGGCCGCGACGTCTGCTCGTCCACGTCGACGCGCGCGTTGATGATTGGGTACTGGTACAGCGCCACCGACACGGCCTTGATGATGAAGGGTAAGTAGGTCAGCTTTGTTGCTTCGCCCCCTGTGGCCGACTGCGCGGCGGTCTTGTTCAGGCGGCGGCGCAACTCATGCAGTCGGGAGAAGTCGACTTCGTCGGCGTAGAGGAAATGCGGTATGCTCAGGGACCGAGTCATGGTCTTGAACATTTGGTGCTGCGTATTTGTCAGCTGGACGGTCGTCTCGACTTGCTTGTCCGTGTCTGGAGGCGTTGCTGCGCCGGGAAACGGGCTCGTGGGCTGTTGAGCCGGCTGGGTAGGCGAATTTCTCCTCTCGACGAATTTATATATATCCTCCTTTAGCACTCTGCCGTCTTTCCCAGTCCCGTCAATTTCCGTTATGTCTATGTTTAATTCCTTGGATAGATGCCGAACCGCAGGTGTTGCTAGCGAAGCATGCTTGCCCTTTTTTACCGGAGACGATTGGGGTGTTGGCTCGTCTTGGGTAGGAGATGTGCTTTTCTTATCCCCAGAGCTTTGCTCTTGTGGAGGTTGGCTCAATGAGTTTCTGTTCAACGGCTCTGAAGTTCCCTCTGTGGCGGGTTCGGGTGCGGTTAGAGTATTCAAGTCTTCCTGGCTTGCGCCGCCTTGTATGTCGATATCTACGAACGGCTTTCCCACCTTTGCCATTTCGCCGGCCTCATAATATAGCTTCTTAACGACCCCAGAAAATCGGCTCGTAATCTCGACAGAGGCCTTATCGCTCTGAACCTCGCACAAGGGCGAGAATTCCTCGACTCGAGCATTCGGTTCGACAAACCATTGTATGATTTCGCATTCGACGATGCCTATGGACTGGATTAGATACGGCAACGGAGATATGACACGGATGTAAAAAGGAGCTGGTCCTTACCCTCGCCTATATCAGCAAGCAATACGGGTTTAACCACCTGTAGATTTCTTGTTGATTGGAAACCTCGTGCGAGACTGACGCGGACTTGAGACTCGACGGTGCGATTTAGACCTTGGCATATTCGCCATTGCCGGCGAACAGCGCGGGAACCACGAAGAAACATTGGATATATAGAGGGGGATTATGGATTTATACGAAATATATGTTAGAGAAACAGCGCATTTCCCTTCTTTTCATGTCGTCCGGAAAGGCACGAAGACGGGAAGCAAACAATTCAGGAGAGAGGGGAGTCGTCGGACCAAGGTAACCGAATGCTGACCTTCGTGCCTTCGAGTCGAATCGACGCTTAATCCTCCCTAGGCCGTCGTTACCCGTAATCTGGGGAAGCCGACAATGGCCGCCTTACCTTACAGCTCTTAGCTCTAGCTCTATCCCCGCAATAATGAGGTTGCTAACCATGTCATTGGGTTGGCCAGGGACTCCAATCGCCGACTTACCGACCTTCTGTCTTTGCTCATATGTGAAAGGCTATTAAGGTGAGACGGTGAGATGACGAGAACGGTGAAGGTAACCGAGTGTATCTTATCTGATCATTTGACTTTTCACAATGATAATTCAGACGATTATAACAAATGCTTAGCACTCTCAAAATTACTCAGGCTTTCTATAGAGTACGGCACTGATGCTCCTTGACGTCTTTCTGTCGTTATGATATGCTGTGACATAATTATGCGTATAGCGATATTATGTAATAATCCAATCACGTAGTCTAGAATCTTTTTTTCTCCCTCTCTTTTTACCTCACGTACGCAAGATGCAGACTCTGCGATGAGCACGCCGCCGGTATTTTCTCGACTCCCATCTGTTGTCAATTGGCCAAGTTCACATGTCCTTGAGAGATGTCGCTTGCTCGTAGACCCAGGCTCATGTGCCTGCTCTGCCAATCGCGATCTTTCAGCACATCCTACCGCTTCCTAGCAGAGCAAGGTCCGACAGCAGCAAAGACCGCCGCAAAGCAAGCGATCCAGCCCAAGACGAACGCGACAGCAGCGACGGCCACGACTACGACGCAAAAACCGCCAAAGTTTATCCCACCCTCCCAGCTAGAAGATGCGCCCAGAGCATATGGAAAACGAGTCGACGAGTTCACGCCCAAGCCGCTGAGCCGGCCGATAGGCATGCCGCTGCCCCCGCAGCCGGGTGAGAACACGGGCATCGATCTGCGTAGTACGAGCCAGCGCCGCAGCGACTTTGTCAATTACGACAAGCACCTGGAGAGGAGGAAAGAGCTGTACGATCCGGATGCCCCCCCTTCCCACCCCTCCCAGCTCGGTCGCAGCAGCACATAGAAGCGAAGGACTGTCAAGAAGCTAATCAACTGCCTGCCGCTCTCTACAGGACGAGCAAGATGGCGCGCCCCTACTTCCGCGACTGGGGAAACCTCCGATTCCACAAGGGAAAGACCTTCATCGCGCCGCCGCGCCCCTTCAAGGCCGACCTCTCGCTCTTCTTCCCGAACTTGTACGGCCAGACGCTGCTCAAGATCGACCGCAGCCCCCACGACACGACGCCCGCCCTACATGGCAAGGTCTCGGTCGTCAGCGTCTTCAGCGGCGTCTGGGGCGAGAACCAGACCAAGTCGTTCGTGGCCAAGGCGAGTAACCCGGAGCTCGATAAGGTGCTGGAAGAGAACAAGGGCGTGGCCCAGCGCGTCTGGGTCAATGTCGAGGAGAACACGCTGAAGGCGTGGCTGATCAAGATGTTCACGGGCGGCGTCAGGAGGCAGATCGGGGAGCCCAACTGGGCGCGCTACTTCGTCGTGCGCAAGGGCATCTCGGAGGATATCCGAGAGAACATCGGCCTCCTGAACAGGAGTGTCGGCTACGTGTATCTCGTCGATGGCGACTGCAGGATACGATGGGCTAGCAGCGGTCCCAGCGAAGATCACGAACGAGAAGGGCTGGTGAAGGCCGCCCAACGACTCGTGGAAGAAGAGAAGGTCCGGAAGAAGAGCTGAATATCATGTACAACTATAACAAATAATTCAATGATACCCACCCCTCTTTAGAAATCCTTGGTCCGTCCCCTGGACCTCCCAAGTGCCCCGAGAGAACGTATTAATGCCATTCTTTGGTTTCGACGGCCTGCATGCGGCTGCCTGTACTCTTTGCCCAGATCTTTTTCTGCTCATACTATACAGCGTACCTCGAAGAAAGCCAAGTTCCCTCGCCTAGAAAAATAAATTGACAACCGGAACGCCATGCAGGATAGTATGATGCAGCTCAAACGTCCCAAGGTATACTCCATCCCCAATCCAGAATTAGAGGGACGCGAAACAAAGCGGTTCCTCCTCCCGACTCGTCGCGCCGCGTACTACAAGAAGAACCAAAAGACGACGAAGCAGAAGGCGATGAAGCCGCCCATGATGAAGCTGTCGCGGCGCTTGCGGGCCGAGATCTTGCCGATGATGGTGTTGAGGCCGGGGACCTGGCTGGCGGCGAGGGTGATGCGGCGGTTGATGCTGGCGAGGGTCTCGCGCTGGACGATGAAGCTCTCGTTGGTGGCGTAGGCCTGGCTGAGGACGCTGTCGATCATGTTGTGGCTGTTGTCGACGCGGTTGCGCTCGTCGAGCATGTACTCGGCCTCGGCGGCCTCGGGGTTGTTGGCGCGGTACGTCTGGATGTCGTCGCGGACGTTGGAGAGCAGGTTGGCGCGGTTGCGGGCCTCCTGCAGGTGCGACCGCAGCCGCACGAGGTCGCGCCGGTGCTCGGCCAGCTTGTCGCGCAGCAGCGCCAGGTTGTTCTGCTTCAGCGCCGACGACGTCAGGCTCGCCTCCGAATCTAGCAGCCGCGCCAGCTGCCCGACCACGCTGTCCCGCTTCTCAAGCACCTCCTCCAGCCTCGACTCCGTCTCCTGCTCCTCCTTGCTCGGCTTCGCCGGGATGTTGGACACGGTCGAGAACTGCGAGTAGGTGTGGAAGAGTGCCTCCGTCTGCGAGCCGCAAGGTTAGCCAGGGGCTGTTCAGTTTCTTTCATGATTGTCGTGGCTTATTACCTGGGACTCTAAGCTCCGAGCCTGCTGGCGCAGCTGAGCCCAACCTTGGTTTCCTGTGGGCGCCGCCATATTGGAGTTCAGTATTTGAGAATCAGGTGTAAAGACGAGCTTCGGCGGATACTAGTCATCCCCGGTGTGAATCGTGATAGAGTTCGCGCAGAGGCAGTCGTTCAATGCAGGTGTCCCATGTAAGCGGCTCGATGAATCTAGGTTGGCAAGGACAGGAGGTATCCGGTAGTCCTCGCCCAATGGAGATACGCTTGTCGGTTTCGAGGCTTTTGCTATATGTATGGTACGGATATCAAATGACAAGAATTAGACAACAAGTACGGAGAAAGCAGGTTGATGGACGAGCCGCCTTTGACGTTGCTGGATCCTTTTTTTGTTACTTGGTATGTACGAAGTACCACGTAAGATGCCATTCAAGATGCAGGTACCTTCGATATATGAATACTACCGCGTATATTTAAAGTGGCTCTAGCCTCCAACGATAAGATGTGGCTACGTGCATATATGAAAGTGCATATACCCAGTCAACCCCGCCAACTGTGGCGCGCCTCAAGTTCTCGCCTAGAGCCAATCCCGATCACCTGACCAAACTTTTCAGCCCACAACCCTAGCGCGAAGAAATCAATTCTTCGAGTTGCCTGTCAAAAAAATTCCAGGCGAAAGTTCACGACAACTCGATAACCTCGAAAACCACCCACCCGATACCACCCTTTTCGCCTCAACCAACAACCCATCAACATGGTAAGCTGGCCGATGATTCCATTGCGATTGCTGCGCGACGTCGACACACAAGTCTCACGATGCTAATCATTGTTTTCCGCGCCTTAGTCGGCTTCCAAGGTTAAGACTGGCCAGCTCTGGAACAAGAGCAAGGAGGACCTGCTCAAGACGCTGGATGAGCTCAAGACCGACCTGGGCCAGCTTCGCATCCAGAAGGTCGTCTCCTCCGGCAGCAAACTCAACAGGATGTACGTCTCCCTCAAACACTTGGCGCGATATTCCTTTTCCCTTGTCACCGAATTGCCTGATAATCACGGGTGCCTACACGATGCGGGATTGGATTAACGAGCTAACATTATATCAGCCACGACCTCCGAAAGTCGATCGCCCGCGTCCTGACCGTCGTCAACCTGAAGCAACGATCACAGCTGCGCCTGTTCTACAAGAACAAGAAGTACCTTCCCCTGGACCTCCGACCGAAGCAGACCCGCGCCATCCGCCGCCGCCTGTCGCCCCAAGAGAAGTCCATAGTCCTGGAGAAGACGAAGAAGCGCACTTCGCATTTCCCGCAGCGCAAGTACGCCGTCAAGGTACGCTAGGCAATACTTATATCCAGGACGGCAGAAGGGGAGAGAGATAAAGGACATTAGGCTAACAAGGGTTCTATCTACAGGCTGCTTAAAGCGGCACGGTTTGGCTGCTGTTGAAGGGGGGAACGCGAGATGCTTATTTCGGTGGTAGACGGGCGTCGCTGGTTATTCCAAAGGACAAAAACGGAATCCTGATATATTTGCATGGCATCACACGGCTTTTTCGGTTCATAGGTGTTTACGAGGTCCGCACTTTTGCAGCCAATGTCGCTGCCCAATGCAAAAAGACTTGCCTCCGGGCACTGAACGAATAATTCACTGTCTTTCCTCGTGCCAGGTGATTCTCTAGAGATGTCATCTTGAGTGATATGGCTTTGTCTATTATGAGCTGCATAGTTTGCCCGCCCACATTCCAGTTCATGAATATGATTTCACCAGCTTATCCAGAACCACTAAGGCAAGTTTGATAGTAGCAGTAGCACCAACAACATGGTCCTTAACCACCGGCCAATCTATCCTGTGCCGTATAGTTCCTTCCATCCTCAAGGCAAGGACTACGTCGTGGGACTAAAGCTGTGGTCATGATATGATTCTTTACGCAGATATTACAAGACAACAATGTATTAAACTTAAATTAGCTTGCTTTTATCTTCCTCTAGTGACAACTTCACGAACATGCTACACCGTAAGTAGGTTTTCACATGTTGGTGAGCCGTCATTAAGCATACAAGATAGCTGTCAGCATATCTGCTACCATGCTCTTTGGACAACCTTATAAGGACAGGCCGTCCAAGGCATATCACGTAGGTATACTTGGGACATATCACCGCTATGCCTGCACAAGAGAGGAAGATAGTAGCTCGCTGGGAATTTCATCAGACGTTGACGCTAATGCTAATAATAACAGAAGAAAACAGAAGCAAATATGCTTATCGCTTTTCCAGACCATCCATGCCCTTGTCCTTGGACTCTAGTATACCCCCAATCGCTGTTATATAGCCCAGTTCCAGTTGCAGTTCCAGCCGAACCAACTCCGGGCCGCTTGATGCAATAGATCAGATGAAAACGAAAAGAGAGAAAAAAAGCAAATTTTCATCCGAATCTCATCCCCTGATGCTAGTTCCTTCCTGGTGTCTACCAGAACGTGTTACTGAATTCATTGTTGAATCCGTTGTTGAATCCGTTGTTGAGTTCGTTGTTGTTGTTCATCAGCCAGTTATACTGGCCTTGGAACCCGTACTGGAAGTCGTTCCACGCCGGGGCGCCGGCTCCCTAGGCCGGCATCGCTTGCTGGGGAAGATCGTTCGGGAGAGGTTGCTGCTGCACCGGCTCGGGCGGGATCGAGGGGGTGAGGCTCTGGCTTTGTCGGATCATCCTCGTCCTCTGGACTCGGGA
The DNA here is from genome assembly GCA_022432365.1 of Hypoxylon sp. FL1284. NCBI lineage: Eukaryota > Fungi > Ascomycota > Sordariomycetes > Xylariales > Hypoxylaceae > Hypoxylon > Hypoxylon sp. FL1284. The sequence goes on along the minus strand of JAJJXE010000004.1, from coordinate 2,591,693 downwards.
GTGGCCCAGCTGGTGGCGTCGCAGCTGGTCGGCACGGATGAACTTTGCCGAGCAGCCGGGATAGTCGCACTTGTGCCGAGGGTCGGGATTATGCGTCTTGCGGTGCTTCGTTAGGTTGGAGGATTCGCCGAAGGTTTTACCACAGTCGTCGCACATGAGCGGTCTCTCGCCAGTGTGGGTGCGTCTATGCATAGCTGCGTCTCCCGTCAGTTTCTTCTCTCTATCAACAGCAGGAGGTAGGGACGTACTAAGCGCGCTCTTCTGCTTGAAAGACTTGCCGCATCCTTCGGCATCGCACTTGAATGGCGCTTCACCGGTGTGCGTTCGTATATGCTGCTCCAGAGCTTGCTGGGCCGAGAAGCTTTCGCCACATATTTCGCAGCGAAACGGTTTATCTTAAAGAGGTAGTTAGCAGAGAGGCCTATGTGTAATGTATCTTGACGCTACTTACAACCGCTGTGGGTGAAGATGTGTCGCGCTAGCTTGTTTCGCGACGGGAAGCCTTTGCTGCTATCACGAGGACAGCCCTTCCAAGAGCAGACAAAATTTGTCTTGTTGTCGAGCATTGGGACGTGATGCGTACATAGATGGTCGTGGAGAGCGGCACTGTGTTTACAGACTTGTCCGCAGACCTGCGTTTGCGCTCCCAATCCTTCGGGCGCGCACTTCCACTGGCAGACGAACGGACCTGCTAAAGCAGGAGCCTGGATAGCCTCTTCGACAGGCGACGATGCCGAGTCTAGATCAGGCGTAGTAGAAATCACGCTCGAGTAAGAACGGTTGTGCGATGAGGGCTGCGGCATAAGATCGGCATGGTGGCCAGATGCCCCCCCGAGCTGGCAATCGTACTGGGAGAAGTTATACTGCTGATCTTGCGGCACATTCGGCGCATCTGGCGCACCCAGGTCACGCAACGTAAGGGCCACGTCGTGTTCTGTGTTGGTATGGGTACAGCGCTGGTTTTGCACAGACGTGTTCGCCGAAGGGCTCCATCCTTGGGTCATAGTCCGAGCCTCGTCGTAGCCCCAGATCTGGTCAAAGACCTTGGGTACATGGTCGAGGCAGTCGACGTCGTCACAAGGTGTTCCGTCTTCAGAACATGCTTCTTGTTGGCACACTTGCGTAGAGCAGCAGTTGGACGGGCATGAAACGTTGCTCGTGTCCACCGAGACGCACTCGTCCGAGATTGGGTTCTGCGAAGAGATGCCTAGATCAGCCGCGTTGAAATAGTTTCCCATCAGCAATTCGTTGCCGGTGCCCTGATTCAGGCCCATGTCGGAGAACGGAATGTGGAACTGGGTGTTGAACGGCTGAGGCTGTGGGTGAAAGCCAGTGCCACCTGGCTGCTGGTAGGGGTAGATGGACGAGGCGAGACGCGGCCTAGGGTTTGAAGTTGGCGTCTGCATGGCTCGTTGCATTCCCGGGTTGCCGTAGACGCCGAGGCACTTGTCGAGGCACGAGTCGTCGTGAGACGTGTGATACAGGTCGAGAGAGTATGGCGCGATAGTACTAGCAGGCGGCTGGTGGAAGGCAAACCCAGGATTACCAAAGGCGTAGTCGCCGGGGTGCAAGTTCGAGCCGTTGACCTGCCCTGTCGACGGCGAAGAGGTCAGAGTCGATATGTTGTAGTTGGCGTCGCTCCGACCACCGGTGCAGTCCACGTTTGTGTACATGGTGATGCTACAAAAGCATGACCTGGTCGCCGGGATAGAGTGGTTGACTTCCTGTCTGATACCTGTGGCTCGAGATGAGAGGCTGTTAAACTGGATGAAACCCGGGTCACTGGATGGGCAGGTTCAGATGACGGGCGCAAATGCAGGGCAAGGTTTGGGCGGTGCTTCGACGGCTGAGAAGTACCTGGGGCTGCTGGGGGGTCCTGAGAGAAGATTGGCACTGGGCTGGTGTATTGGAGGAAGTTCCCGGATCAATATATGGAATTGCAGAGAGAGGGAAAAGAATTGAGGCAGAGACAGTGTGGGCCAATGGCAGGAAAAGCGATCGAGGACCTTGATGGGCAGCCTCTCGAGAGTGTCTGGGACCTCCGCAGGTATTAAGTAGCACTCTGGTCGCCTAAGGTCGCCTAAGGTCGCCCGTTCCACCGTACGTCGACCTGAGTGGTTAACGGTCAGGACGACAAGGCACACGATAATTGCCCCCGCCTGTCCCTTCCCCGACTCGCAAACAGGCTCCGGCCTGTGCTCCTTTGTGTGCGTGCGTGTCTGTGCTGAGGCTAGGCACAAAAAAAAAGAAGCAAAAAAATAAAGGGAAAAAAAAAAAGGCTCTCCGGTAGGCATTCGACGCTGACGTTAATTTTCACCAATGATTGTTCGCGCATTGGTTCGCTGTCCATCAAGGTTCTCCTTTCGTGTGCGGCCACCCTGCAGAGCTGAGTGACTTTTGAAGTACACATTGCCAGGCCTAAACCACACCGGATTATGTGTATAGTACAAGTACCGCCACACTGCCCCTCTGTCGCCCCGCGTCAAGAGAGTCTCATCATGTACCCAAGTACTGGGCCCAAGCTCCCAGGCTCCCTTCGGTAAGATCCATATCAGCTTAGGTAACACCTTGCATTGGATGAGCCTCATTATCGACATGCGAACGCCGCCTCTTCCCTTTCTGATATCCTCAGACTATTAGACAAGAGTAATACGTACCACAACCTACTTAGGCCTTCTCAAACTTGTTTACATTTAGAAGGTACCGATAGAAATCAACTTCCGTTTCCGAAACTCCGCTGGCCCTCCTCGCGCCCGGCGCAACCGCACGCCATTCTCTCAAGACCTCTATAGGTAGGATGGGAAACATCTGCGGCAAGTCGGATAGCGAGGCCTTCTCCCAGCCCGGCCGCGTGTTGGGTGCCGCTCCTCCGCAGCCCGAGCGCGCGTCCGTGCCCCCCAAGATCAGCAACCCGCCCCGGACAGTAGGCGGAAGCGCACAGAACGCGCAGGCCACGCAGGCCGGTAGCAGCGCCGATGAGGCCCGGCGGCGGGCTGCCGAGGCTGCCGAGGTATCAAAATTTCTGTTTACCTATCTACCTAATCATACCCTCATACATACCCTCATATCCACTCCCCCATTCTGTCTATAAAGAGAAAAAAAAAACCACAAAAGAAAGAGCTCATCCTAAAACACGGTCAACAGGCAAGAGCCAAAGCCACGACGGCAAAGTCCACGGGCAAGCTAGGTACGCAACTAGCAGCACAGAAGAAGCAGACACGCAATGATACGCTCAAGGAGATCAGCAACAACGCGATAAGGCAAAGAGACGCCGACGAGGGAGCACAGGCCAGGAGTCACAACTAACTTCTGTAATGGGACGTCACCCAACGTGACAACATGAAATAGTCTTGTATTTCTAACATTTACGTGGTCGACGAAACGACTGTTCCTATCCTCTTCCCCGTCTCGACTACCCCCCGTCCCGGTTTTGTTGTACAAGTCTTCTCGCCCCCTCGTTCCTATCGAACGCTGGCATCTTTTGTACCTAGCGAGCATTGAGTGTTGATTATACCATGCGTCGGTCTGCTTATAAACTGTATACTGCATACTTGATCCCCCTCCATTTTTACGTGACGGTATATCTGCCACCAATAGGAGCCCTGCTGTCGGCATCAGCAGCGGCCAGCGTACCCTCCTTGAGCAATCGAGTAAGCTCAGCCATGGCGTTGGCTACCATCAACTCCGTGTCTCCCTCTACCAAGACGTAAAGCTTAGGCTCGCCACCCGTCGGCACTTCTTTTCCAGGCGGGTAGAATGTACCCTTGTTGGTAATTGATGTTCCAGTAGCCTCCAGAATTTTCGCGACATTAGTCCTATTGGTAACCGCCCAACGAGCTTTCTGAGGGAAGTCGTTGATTTCGAGGGTCGCGTGGAATGCACCGGCATCCGGACCCTTGTTGTCAATCGGCTGCCCTGGCCGCAGTTGGCCGGCACGGCCCAGGCGGGCGTTGATGGCGTTGATGGCAGAAGACACCTTATCCAGAGGATCATTAGCACTCGACGACGGTGCGGCTTCTTCCCTTTTGTGGATGGTGAATTTCGGTTCTAGGTCGACCTTGGGAGTGGCGGCCGAGTCACGAGAAACGATGCCCGAGGCGGCCGTCTGGATTGCGGACAATGCTTTGTCGCCCTTCTTCTCTTCACCTCCCTTCTCTTCCTTCTTATCCTCCTCTTCCTCGCCCTCTGTTCTATGCGACTTCCGCTCTCTCAAGCGCGCAGCTTCTCTCTCCTGGTCGAGGCGTTCTAGTCCTTTTCCTCCGAAGCCAGACTGATCCTTGGCCTTGCCAGACTTGACCTTGTCCCTGAAGGCCTTGCGCATTTCCTCCAGCTGCGACGGGACTGGTTGACCGCTCTGCTCGAGAGCCTTTGCGATGCCTGGCGCACAGTTCTCCTGGTCGCCCGTAACAAAGCTGACCGCTGTTCCCTTGTTGCCGGCACGCCCAGTACGGCCGGCGCGATGCACGTAGTCTTCGAGATGGTTTGGCGCGTCGTAATTGACCACCAACTTTAGCTGCTTGACGTCAAGACCGCGAGCCGCCACAGACGTCGCGATGAGAATCGGAACTACTCCGTGTTTGAAATCCTCGATCGTCGAATCTCGGTCAATCTGGTCCTTTCCGCCATGAATAGACATGCAAGGATAACCCTTGCGCATCAACTCCTTCAGCAGGTCGTCCGCCTTCTCCTGACGCTCCACGAACACGAGCGTTCGGGCATCTTCATCCTTGTCATAGAGCTCGCCCAGGAGCTCAAGCAGGCGAACAAATTTGGTGTTTTCTTCTCGAATCTCGACGACTTGCGTAATTTCAGGCGCGACGACACTTCTACCCCCGACGGTGATCTCTACCGGGCTGTTCAAGACCTTCTTGGCCAGTGCGTCCATGATACGTGGCATCGTGGCCGAGAAGAGGATTGTTTGACGGTCAGGCCGCATGTTTGCGAAGATCTTCATTACCTGCGGCTCGAAGCCCATGTCAAACATCCTGTCTGCCTCGTCGAGAACGACGTAAGATACCCTCTTGAGATTCGTCACGCGGCCCTGGTTTGCTGCCAGTAGATCTATCATACGGCCCGGTGTGCAGACCACAATCTCGGCGCCTCTCTTCAGCTCGGCGATGTGATCTTTGATAGGCGCGCCTCCGTACGCACAAACCGCTCGGAGGTTCATTGACTTGAGGAACGGCTTGCAATCTCGGTGAATCTGGGTTGCTAACTCACGTGTTGGGGTCATGATCAGACCGATGGGCCCTTCGTTTTCCTTGAGGGGCCGTTGATCCTTGATATGCCTAAACATGGGCAACAGGAAAGCGAGCGTCTTTCCCGAGCCAGTCTTGGCAACGCCGATGACATCTCTGCCGGACATGATTGCAGGGAACGCCTGCATCTGGATCGGGGTAGGCCTTTCAAATCCCAGACTATCAATGATGTCGAGCGTCTTTCGCGATAACGCACACTGAGACCACTTTTGCACGGGCTTCGGCATATCCTTACCAGAAACCTTGATCCCATCCAGTTCGATGCGCAGGTCAGCTAACTCGGCTTCCGTCATCTCTGACAGCTCGGACGGTTCGACCCAGAAATTCTTTCGAACAGGCTCTAGGTCAAGCTTGCTGTAGTCAACAGACGGGATATCTTTCTTCTTGCGAGCTTTTGCCGCGAGGGCCAAGAACGAATCGGGATCCACGTTTTCGTTCCGATAGTCATACTCGTCGTCACTGAAGTATGCTTCGGGCTCCTGTGAAGTCTTACCCCTGTTCGTCGCTTGCTTGAGAGGTCTCGACGGGGTGGGTTCAGTCTCGAGGTGGTTCATGAAAGCGTCCAGAGGATCAACATCCTCCTCGTCGACATCCATTGCCTCGGTTGACTCAGCGGCTTGAGCGGCTCCGTTCGTCTCCTGAGCTGCGTCGCCAGCACCTTCGTCGACTTGCATTTCGGTCGTCTGCTGCGCATTCTCTTGAGCGATACGCTCTTCCCGCCTCTCCTGAGCCGCCCGAGCAGCAGCAGCTTCTTCCTCTTCGTCACCGGCAAAAGGATCTGCGTCGTCATCGTCCTCTTCATCCTGGTTATCGTACGGCGTATCATCAACGTCGCCAAGGGGAAGGGAAGGCAGCTTAGCAAGTTTCCTGTCCGATGTTTCATCTTCATCAAGCATCAGCTTTCTCTTCTGTGGTGCCTTTTCGGTCTCTGCATTTTGTTTATGGAAACCAAAGCCGCTCGTCTTGGCTCTACTCTGCGGGAGGGCGGACACTTTGGTAGTCGAGTTAGCAAGGTTCGGAGGAACGAGCTGGTACTGGCGCTCACCGTTTGGAGTTTTGGATGCCGAAGCGAGACTCGCAGAAGGCTGACCCGCGATAGCACCCAGCTTAGGGGCAGCACTAGGGGAGTGTGTCTTTGGAGCAGATTTCTTGGCGATGGCCTTGGGGTCGAATTTGCCAGTGTACTGGGCTGCGAGTAAGGGCGCCTGTTGATCGGCAGGTGACGCTGGTCCTGGTGAAGCTCCTGTGGATATGGCATTAGAGGGCGCAGCGTTAGCCTTTTGGTCCATCTCAGCAAGCAGCTTTCTAGTTCCACCTGGAGTCGGCTCCTTTTGCTTTTCTTTCTCCTCCTGCTTCTTCTTCCACGCAGCTAGCTTGGCAAGGCGTTCAGCCTTTTTGTCGGCATCCGATTGAGCAGACGCAGTTTTCGACTTCGATTCCGCCTGTGAACCCAAGTTAGTATCCGAGAAGGGCGGTAGAAACGTTGCGTAACTCACATTAGGAGTTTTTGCCTTGAGGACGTCGTTGGACGCGGTGCCCCGATCACGGCTATCACCTCGCTTACTGCGCGGATGGGAGTCAGCAGTACCTTCGCGTCGCGCCCTGCCTTGGTCACGGGAGTCGTCTCGCCTGCTTCGATAATCTCTATCGCTATCGCGATCACGGCTTCTACGCCGACGAGATTCGGGGGAGCGGTCCCTTTCCCTGTCTAGGAAGCGATCACGCGACCGTCTCCGGTCTCTCCCCGCTCGATAATGGTCGTCATCTCGACGGTCTGCGGAACGGTCACGTCGGCGGAAGTCATGGTTCCGATCCCGGTCCCGGTCGCGGTTCCGACGCTGCAGGGAAGTGTGGTCAGCATGCAGGTAGTTATCATGCGCGTAGAGGCGTCTTACATCACGCGGGCTCCTCGAGCGACTCTGTCGTCTGGCATCTCGACCAAAGTTTCGTCGGTCCCGATCGCGATAGCGGTCTCGATCCCTCCTCTCGTCATCTCTGCGGTGTCTTCTTGAGGACTGCTGGCTTCCTGCTGGAGTTGGTGAGCGTGAGTCTCTGAGCCGAGCCATGGTTTTATATAAGTATAGTACGGCTCGGTTGCACTACAATGGTGAGAGCTACCAGAGGACTCGAGGGAAGCTTCAGTAAGATGACCAGACCTAGTTCACAGATGACCTGGTAAACAGCGGACAGAAGCTTGGAATACTGTGACTCCTAAATGGAACCGGAAGTTTGGATCGGCTGCTTGGGAAGCGTTCCAACCTCGATGGGGGTGAAGAGAGTTGATGTACTGAAGCGATTTTACTTGATTGTCTCTTGCTCAAAGTTACGAAGCAGCCTAGGTTGGTTGGGGAGACTAAGAGGCTGAAAAATTAGACATGTGGCGCGTTCATGCCTGTGGCTGGTGAGTCTTGGCATGAGTTGTATCAGCATAAATGTGGGTCGATGTTAGCGCATAAACTTTTGCATTTCGCGCCCACAAGTTTGCCAATTGGCCTACGCTGCCAAGCACCCGCACATGTACCTAGGCGAGCCTGCTGCCCTGACAGCCTGACAGCTACAGCAGCTAAGACCAAGCTTTGTGGGCGGGCCGTCAGGTGTTTGATTAATCTTGTCGCGTGTGAAAATACCTACCAACCACCCACCCCTCCAACCCGCACCCTCCACATCCCATCGCATACCGTCTCGTCATCGCCAATCGTCTCGTTGACGGTTAGATCAATTCGCTACCCTGATCTGATCTGACCCTCTTCAATCCTTTTTTCTTCAATTGCCTATCATGCTCTCTTCCATCGGACGCGCTGCCGTCAAGCGGCTGGTCTCAACCAATGCTACCCAGTCAATTCACCGCATTGCCCTCTCGCGCCTCGCCGCAAACGCCCCGAAGTCCAATGGCGCTTTCGTCCGAACCTTTGCGGCGCCGGCACGACCCAAGGAGTCCGCGACTAAGAAGAAGCCAGCCGCCGCCAAGGCACCTGCTTCAAAGGAACCTACGTCGACCAGGTCCAGGTCCAGGGCCAAGCCCAAGCCCAAGTCTGCACCCAAGTCCAAGTCCAAGTCCAAAGCCAGGACCGGGACCGGCTCCAAGTCTGCGACCGCTAAAAAGTCGAAGACGAGAAAGCCGCGGCGCGAAACTCCAGAACAGCGAAAGGAGAGAGTGACTAAGCTCGAGAAAAAGGAGCTCAAAGAACGAGCTCTCTTCACTGAGCCAAAGCGCGGTCCTATCCTCCCGTGGTTAGTCTTTGTAGACCAGGAGACCAAGAATAAAAAAATCGTCGAGGCAGACTTTCAAGCGCACATGAGGCAGCTATCTCAGAATTACAAGGCACTTCCAACTTCTGAGCTTCAAGTAAGTGCCCTTGCAGCCATAGCTAGAGACGCCCTGTCCAATATACTAACCGTTGCCAGCGCCTCGCCACCAAGGCTGAGCAGAACAAGGCCGACTACGTGGTACAGTACAAGGCCTGGCTCGAGCGCTACACGCCCCAGGAGATCAGCGATGCCAGAAGGGCTCGCGTCGCCCTCAAGAAGAAATACAATTTCCCTGTCAAAGCTCGGAAACCGATTCACGATGAGCGTCTGCCCAGAAAGGCCTCCAACGCTTACGCCCTGTACACCAAGGCGAGATGGGCGTCCGGGGACCTTGCAGGTCAGCGAGTCGGCGAAAGCGCTAAACAAATCGGCCAGGAATGGAATAATATGTCAGCGACGGACCGCGCCGTAAGAAACTACCCTCCCCCTTTCCCCTTATTTCTGTCAGGACAAGGTGCTAACGAATCGTAGCCGTATGAGGATCTCGCCAGGTCCAACCTCGAACACTACGAAAAAGAGGTCCAGGCCGTCTTACACCGTCCCCTATACAATAGGAAATGATCTGCGACGGTCAGATACGGCTCCTATCATTCAGCTCGACCGTCTTATTGAGAGGGCCAGCGTCGTCGCGCAAGTATACGTGAGTAGGCGAGGTTACTGGGGGAATAAGGCTGGTTCGACTGGCGATTTGCGGATCAGCCGCATCTCTGCCTTGGATGGGAGGTAGTTAGTCACCGAAGGTGTCCATAGGTTATGTGCTTTCCGGGTAGACTTAGGTTGACCGTTCGACACGGCTTGTACTAATAAAGGCCCCCTACTTATGTTGCGTACTCAATTTCAACTACGTTACACTTCTGCATGGCTGGATCAGCAACTGCATTCTGGGCGGGCACGTTAATGACACGGATCGGTGGCAGAAGTTGGGTACGCGTCATGTATTAGGGCTTATTTCTATGAGACGCGCCGACGACCAAGACTGGGCTTTTGTAGAGCTTCATTCTGCACCGTCCCGTCCCTGTTACTGCCATCCAGGATATCCGTGTTTCCTAGGCTGGTCTCGTATACGAGTTACTCGTTAATGTCTTCCTTCCATAATAATGACCGGTATGCCCTCGCCGTCGATCCAAGAACTTCCGGTGTATCGAATCCTGCGCTGAGTGGCCAAGTACAGCAGCAGGTAGACGTGGGCTGTAACCGAGCCCCAGCAATATACCCGAAGCCGTTGGAAATCTGTGTCTCTTGTACACCGAATTCCCCATCCCGCAACCCCGGTCCCGACATAGTTCGCTAGGTAAGCCCAGGTGTCGCGCTTCAGCTGCGGGTCCCATGCCGAGCAGTCCAGGTACCAGTACCCGCGTTCGAAGGGACGTAGATCTCTCGTCTTTTTGCTCGGTTGGTATCGCTTGGGAATGTCCAGGTCGCGGGCCAACCTCTCTAGGCCAGGGGTAATGAAGCTCTGAGAGTCTAGGTCCGCCACGGATACAGGGGGCTCGGGTGCGAGGATCTCTATGCTGTCGAAGGTATATCCGTGATCACTGAGGAAGGTGACGGTTAAAGGAGACCTCTGGTTAGAAGCTGACCTCGGACCTATGTCGCTGGCCGCCCTCAAGAGAGATCGTGGACTGGTGCCCGCCGCGTTTAACCGGGCACGCTTCGCCGGAGGCGGTTCGGAATCAGCTCTCGTAGCGGATGAAGGGTCTGATGAGTCCATTATTATAGTTTCCTCTATAATGTTATCACTGGATACTTCGTCTTGTTGGGCTATCTTGGGGCGGTCTGCGATGTTTCTCCCCTGCCGTTCCCCTTTGGATTCTCTAGCTGAAATCTCGCCCGTATTGGAATCAGGATTGTATCGTGGTGTACAAGGCACAGTCTGCGGCGTGACAGGAACTGATGATGCAACCAACTTGTCCTTGATAGTGCGTGGACGAGAGAGAATCTGGGAAGTTTGGTGAGAGGTGCCGCTGCCGGTCTCTTGAGAAGCGATGCGTGGTGTCGATGGGGAATCGAAATGTTGAAGATAGCTCTCCAAGACTCGTGTGGGCGATGTTAATAAAACAGAAATATCAGCGGCGTTGCCGAAGTATGAGTCCTGGACGACGCTGGATGGCGTGTGCCATGGCGACCGTGTAACTTGCTCTGAGGTTTCTCCAGCACTTTGGGCCGACTCAGCCTCCGGTGTACGCCTGGCAACAAGGCAAGGAGAGTCGGCATTGTCGATAACGCTTCGGAATGAAGCTTGAGGCGACTTGAAACTCCCAAATGGATTGCTCGGTGACGAGCTTATGGCGACGTCCTGTACAGCACTCTGTTTAGCTTCCCCAGAGTCTCAAACGAAAGGTGCCCATATTGTTACTTACATGCGACTGGGCTTTATCAAAGGGGTCGACACGGCTCGCCGGCTCAAAGTTTATATACGAAGAGGCGAGAGACCGGTACAAGGCATCATCTGCTGCTCTGCTTGGAGCGCCGATATGAACCAAGATTTCCACCTGTGGCTGTTCTTCCATTTATAATGGTGATCATATTCCATGAGGGTCGCAAAGGGTTGAGTAGAGTCAGTAACGATGACTGTGATTGCGCGTAGGATGACGGGACGCGGGTTGTATCGCCTTTGACAAGCAGTTAAGCCTCATAACGCAGCACCGAATGGATCTGAGGAGGTTCCCTTTGAATAATATTGGCCACCTGAGGCATCTTGCTCAGACGTGAACATGTTCTGTCTCTGGACGTACGTACATACTATATGTACATTGCCGTGGTACGTTGCTCAAAGTGCTCGATACAGCGTTTGAATGAGCTATGTGGATAATATCCAGCTATCAGGTATATGTAGGAACTGCGGGGTCTTCCAACTTGGAAATCCGACAGAGATGCGTGACTAGCAGACTCGAACAGCTGGAGGGGAGCTAAGGTTGCAGGTGAAGCAGCTGTCATGTTTGGCCCTCCAGCCTTCCGGCCTGCAGCCCCTACAAGCCCCTACTGGCCTGCTAACCCCTCTAGTGCTACGAAATATTCAGGGGGTTATCCGTCAGCTTCAGTTCCCAAATCGAACGTATCGACAAAGCTGATCGTCTATCTACTTGACGATCCCAAATGGTAAAAGAAAAGAAAAGCAAAGCAAAGCAAAATTTTGTCAAATCGATACTTTTCTTCTTGTTTCAGCTCTGACCTAGGTAGGTACCTAATCGCCTCCTCGGACTCGAGTTAGCCCTCGATAACCAAGACTCGCCTAACTATGAGCCTCCTAGATCGACGGTAGAGAAGGGACTTTTCCGCTGCTCTATCTTTTATCCCTTTGTCCTGCATTCACTCGACTCCAGATCCCACCTTGGGCTGCTTGGCTGCTTGGGGCGGTACCCGTCACGGCCCCCCCTAGTCTCAATCCCCTCCCCTTCTGCTACTGCTAAGCTCGGCTTGCCTTGGCAGCCTGTACCACACACACACACTCTCTCTACAGCACCACAGCACCACAGCACCACAGTACTACAGCACTACACACCACCTAGGCCTACCTATACGCACTACACGACGCACCACACACCACACAACCACACACAACCACACACAACCACACACAACCACGCTATACCGCGGCGGCAGCGAGCATACTCCACTTTCCCTACACTTTCATTAAAGGTTGCGGTGCTACGTGCTTCATGCCGTGCTATCGTATCCTCCACGATCTTTTTTCCCCTACCAGCGCACGTTCCGACGACACCATCGACGCTCTCGATATCCTCGATATTTTCGATAACTAGACGCGCCCGACCCTAGTAGGACTCGTGCCGAGACCTTCCTACCCCCAGGAGCAATCGTCAACACCGCCTGCTCAATCCTCAAATCACTCCAAACGACCCCGACCATACTGTCCACCCTGTTTCGAGCGCGAAATCCCCAATTCTGTGTCCGCCCCCGTCGCATCGAAGAGAAGAGGGAAAGAAAAAAAATACCCACCACTTGCCTCGACCCGGGCATCGGCTGTAGCACCCACCACCGCCACACTCGTTCATCACCAGACACTGTCCTGGTCTTGGTATTTTTTTTTTCCTTACGACGCCGGGCTCGTGTCTCGTCTGCACGCCCAATTATTATTCTCCCGTTCCTGCATTTGCACCGAGTCGCACACTCGCCCACGCTGCTGGAGAAACCGGAAAAGTTGGCCGTCTGATGCCAATGTCTGACGTTGAACAACGCTACCGCAACCGTGCAAACGTCGCTCTGTTTTGTCCCTCATTCCATTCCGCCGTGACCTCTACGGTGGGGGCTGCTCATTTCTAACCGGCAGCATCGAGGTAGTACCTCCTTTTGGTCGCCATGATGGGTCCCGACTACGAAGGCGGTCTGCCCGGTGACCGTCTTCACGGGCATCCGCCGCTGCCCAACGATGGTAGCTACCAACTCGAACGCGAGCGGCCAAATATGACGCCCAGTCCGGCCTACTCGAACGGAGCCTACCCGCCGCCTAACCGACCGCCGGCTTCGCCATCTCTCAGTGCCCATAGCGATCCCAGGCGAAGCAGCGAGCGCAACCGTTCTCGAGGGCGTGGAAGAACAGCCAGTGGACAGATGCGAGTATGCGCCAAGTGTGGCGAGTCATTAACGGGACAGTTTGTTAGGGCGTTGGAAGGGACATATCATCTGGATTGCTTCAAGTGTCGTGTAAGCCTCAACTGCGTGAATAAGTGTCTGCATCCCGTACCTAACCAGAACACAGGATTGCGGTCAAATCGTGGCCTCCAAGTTTTTCCCCGCCGACGACGAAGAGAACGGCGGCCAGTATCCCCTCTGCGAGACCGACTATTTTCGACGGCTGGGCCTTCTATGCTACCAATGTGGCGGCGCGCTGCGTGGCTCCTACATCACGGCCCTCGATCGCAAATACCACGTAGACCATTTCACCTGCTCGCTGTGCTCGACCGTCTTCGGCGCTCAGGATAGCTATTATGAGCACGATGGTAGCGTGTACTGCCACTATCACTATTCGACCCAGTTTGCTCAGCGGTGCAACGGCTGCCAAACTGCCATCCTGAAGCAATTCGTTGAAATATTTCGCAATGGGCAGAACCAGCACTGGCACCCCGAGTGTTACATGATACATAAATTCTGGAATGTTCGCTTAACGCCTCCGCAAGATTCCCAGGAGCTCAGCTCCGAACCCGTCGACGCGGAGGGTCGAGAACGCGTGCGGCAAGAAGAGGAGGACATGGAGAATAAAGTCTACCGAATCTGGAGCGTTTTGTCGACATTCGAGGAGTCATCGGCGGCGTGCATCTCGGATATGCTTCTTCACGTCAGCAATGGCGCCTATATGGATGGTGTTTTCGTCGCCAAGAAGTTCATCGTCCACGTAGATATCCTCTTCCGTTCCGCAGACAGACTCGACCAGACCATGAAGAGATTGGAGATGAATGGTACGTGACACCCTGCCATTAGACAACTGACGTGCTAAAGCGAAGCCATAGATTTATCCTACGCGCGAGAGGCGAAACTTCTCTGCAAGAAGATAGTTTCCTTCTTTTCGTTGCTGTCGAAAACTCAAGAGACTGGCATGCGGAAGCTGGGTGTGACTCAGGAGTTACTCTCTCTTGTGACAGGCCTGGCTCACTACCTGAAACTCCTCATCAGAATTTGTCTTCAGGGGGCACTCAGGGTCGAGAAGGAGCACCGTTCTCCCGAAGCGTTATACCAATTCCTCGAAGATCTTGGCGTGCTCGAATCGTTCAAGAACGACGAGGAGTCTGTGCAGATCACACTGGGCATGTCGAGGCTCTCTGCTAACGACTCAGACCAGTGTACCTCGTGCCGGAAGCCTATAGAAGACGAATGCGCCTTGGCCGGGGACAAGAGATGGCACCTGGCGTGCGTAAGATGCGGACGATGTGGTAAGGAATTAGGCAAGGCCTTGGACCAAGCCCATCTTCACAGGGATCAGATATACTGCACAAACTGCCAGGGCCAGGTAGAAGGCTGGGGTCAACCTCTAGAGCGGATAACAAAACTCCAGCAGTATGTGTTTCTCCTGAAGGTTGCCTTAGCCAGGCTATTGGAGATTCTTCGAAGCAGCGGGGCTATTCCGCAGGCGTCAGAAGATCCAAGTCTAAACGGCTACGACTCAACAGACGGACGCCGCATTTCGGCGGATGAGGCTCGTGCGCTGCCTGGGCCAGACTCTCGGCCCAAGTCTTACTATGGTGGTGAGAGAGACCGGCATCAAAGAGAGTCATCTTATGAGAATACTCTCAATGATGTGCGCCGGCTCAGAAGCACACGACTCGATAAGCATCTGTCTTCGAGCCTTAGGAAGGCTCGAACATCCCGGGTCATGGATGGGGCTGACGGACGCGGCGTTCGTCCTGGATCTGCCGGTGCCGATACAAATCTACAAAGCAAGGCGATGCAGATCGACGAAGGCCGAGAACCAGGCGGAAACGGCACAACGGAGCAGTACTTTGGGCACCAGGATGCGCTAACGCTAGATGATATTCCTCGGATCGTCGCAGCTGAGCAAGCCCGCGAACAGCAGCCCAACTCATATAGGCAATCGCGTCAAGAGCTGTTCCGGTCTGCCACCGTGGACGCCCCGTACGGGTCCAGCAACGAAAGGAGCGCCTCGACTGGGGGGGACGCTGGCCCAAAGCTGTCGATGGATCGATTGCCTCAAGGCGACGGTAGAAAGTTCTTCTCGGAACTTTCGGGCCTCGAGTACTTCATCGTCCGACATGTGGCTGTTCTTACGATGCAGCCCATGCTCGGACCGGAATTTACGCTAGAGGAATTACTGGGCCTCATCGAAGCGAGGAAGGCAACCTTCTGGAATAAGTTCGGCAAGGCCTTTGGCAAAAACGAAACCCGCAAGGTTGGTAAGAAGAAGGGCGTATTCGGTGTCCCGCTGGAGATTATAGTTGAACGATACGGTGCCGACTCGACGGACGGCGTAGGGCCAGGCGCCCTACGCATACCCGCCATTATCGAGGATACCATCACGGCTTTGAAGAATAAGGATCTCTCAGTCGAAGGCGTCTTTCGAAAGAACGGGAACATCAAGAAGCTCACTGAGCAAGTCGCAGCGGTGGACCGGGAAGGCTGCGACGCCATCAAATGGAACGATGAGACCCCCCATCAACTTGCGGCGCTTCTCAAACGATATCTCCGAGAGCTGCCAGATCCGCTGATGACACAGAAGCTGTACAGGGTCTGGGTGGCCGCGACCAAGATCAAAGACACCGACAAGAGGCGGCACTGCCTACACCTGATATGCTGCTTGCTTCCCCAGATCCACCGAGATACGTTAGAAGTCCTGTTCAGTTTCTTGAAATGGGTGGCTACTTTCCACCAGGTTGACGAGGATACTGGATCCAGGATGGACGTACACAACCTCGCTCGTGTCATGGCGCCAAACGTCCTGTACACGAACCATAAGAGCCCAAGCTTCTCAGATGAGCCTATGGTTGCGGTGGCCTGTGTCGAAGAGCTGATACAATTCAACGAGGAAATGTGCATGGTAGGCAAACACGCTGACTTCCTATTTCTGCAACTTGCTAACTGGCCCTACTAGGTTCCCGTCGAACTCATGGATATTCTAAGTGACTCATCACTGTTTATTAACAATGGTGATATTACGACCAAGGAGATCTTGAAACGCATCGAAACTCGGGGTGCCGGTGGCCTGCCCAGACAATATGACCAAGTTGAGTTTGTTGGACGGCAAGGACAGCAGAGGCCTTTGGCCACGAGAGTTGCTACAGATCCGGCCGCATGGCAGCAGGAGAGCAGCGTGCGTCCCGTACAGGAACCGACGATCCCGTTCACCACACCGCAAGGGACGCCGCCGCAGAGCAGGCGGAGGCCTGACAACGGGCCGACTGCCTACACCGGCCAGCACGAGCGGGCGGACAATCAACAGCACGAAGGTCCTGAAAACGGCCCGCGACGGGAGTGGCGCAACTCGGGTTGGGGCAGACAGAACAGCTCTGTCCCGACTGGTACGGGATAATATTCGGTCACCCCAGTATATACTTCTCATATCAGCACTTGTTCAACATCTGCCACTCTGTTGAAGTGGGATGGAATTCCCGTTCATATTCACAAGCCTTGAACTCGCCCGGGGGACATGGCATGACCCGGGTGTAGAGAGACAAAAGAGCATTTCGGCCGGCGTTACGCATTTCCCCCTTTCGACCCCTGAACAGTTTCCACGACTTTCAATTCACTTTTCTGAAGCTCGCATCATTCCCATCAGGCGAAGCATTTCTCTTTTTGGTGTGCCTATCTTCCGTTCTAGAAAGCATATTCGCTTTGGGGGGGGGGGGGGGGGGGGGCGGCCTTTCGTGTCGCAACGGTTTGACAGCACAGTTTGGAGTAGTGGGGGATATATCATTGCCTTCTCTTTGGCTTTTCGCGAATTGTCGAATTTATCTGACTGGCTCCAGCTCGAGTTGAAGCAGCAGACATCCATAGAACTAGGAGAGGATGGGCGATTGTAGCCGAGTGAAGGAGACAGGGACCAGGCGCTGTGAGACCGAAGCCGTCGCGTCCAGGCAGGCTACGCGCCGCCAGCTTTTCTTTTGTGAGGAGTGGTTCCCCCGGGTAGATAAAGAGTGACTGATGGACGGGAGGACGACGATGCAAGTAGTAAGCTACCTACTTAACTCACCTAGCATAAGACGGGCTCGGCCTATCAAGTCAAAATCAATCAAGAAAGCAGCATTGCAGGCTTACCACTCAGCTAGTAGAGGAACATTGAGTATTCCTGGATGGCTTGAATAGACAATATGAAGTGAAGGTGTTCTCTTCGTCAAGGACTTGAAGAGAAGATAGAACATCCTTTTCAGATAATTCTTTGACCCTGTCTCATACATGACAATCCGAATGCGTATAATTCACTAGCAAGCCAACAGTGTTTGGTATTCTAGACATTAAAACTGGCTAATATATTATTATAAGAGCTGATATAGCGAAAAAAATCTATATTGGTTCCCTATATGTGCAATGCTGAAATTCAAGGCTCAAAACAGAAAGGATATTATGACCTTTGACCTTTATTTCGCCGACGCCTCCTTCGCCTTCTCCTGCTCCAGCGTCCACTTCACGGTCCTCTTGACGCCGTCGCCCAGGCTGACGAGGGGCTTGTAGCCGAGGCGGCGCTTGGCCTTGGTGATGTCGTAGTACCTCGTCATGGTGCTGTAGACGATGCGCTGGCGGTTGAAGGTCGGGGTCTGGCGCATGAGGGCGAAGGCGACCTCGCTCAGGAAGCCGAGGAGCAGGCCGAAGTCGCGGCTCATGACCCAGACGTGGTCGGTGCCACGCGGGGAGCCGGCGGCGCGCCAGAGGGAGCGCATGAAGTCCCAGAAGTAGATGGGGCTGTCGTTGGTGATGATGAAGGGCTCGCCGTCCACCTTCTCGTGGTCGAGGGGCGCGGTGGAGGCGGCGTGGGTGACGAGCAGGGCGCGGGCGGCCAGCAGGTGCGCGTGCGCCACGTTCTCGACGTACGTGAAGTCGAACAGGTTGTCGTTGGGGCCCACCTGCACCTTGTCCTTGCCCTCGCGGTAGACGTTGACGGCGTGGGGCACCAGCTGTATGTCGCCCTCGCCGAAGATGCCCGACGGCCGGATGGCCGTCGTCAGGAGGTCGCTGCCGTCGACGCGGTTCGCCGCCAGCACGAGCTCTTCCGCGTGGGCCTAGCCGGGGGTCGTCAGCACGGGGCGTCTGTTTGTATACCACCTGTGTGTGTTCCAGAAGCCGGGGAGCGTACCTTGGTTTCGGAGTAGTACTCGGTCTGATTCTTACCCCTGATGACGGGGTAGTCCTCGTTCGCGTTGATCAGGTCGTCCTTGTTGTTGCTCATGACGCTGGCGGAGCTCGTGTAGACGAGGGCCTTGACGTCGTTCTGGCGGCAGGCGGCGATGACGGCGCGGGTGCCGTCGACATTGACCTTCTTGAAGACGTCGTGGGCGACGGCGCCGCCGAGACCCTGGGCGGGCGGGGAGGCGGTGTGGATGACAACGTCGGGGCGCAGGGTGCCGATGGTCTTGGTCAGGCCGTCGGCGTCGGTGATGTCGGCCTCGACGTAGCGGACGCCGTCCGAGTCAGGTCGGCGGTTGCGCTGGCACCTGAGGTCGACGACGGAGACGGTGCACTTCCAGTCGCGCAGCAGCAGGTTCACGACGTGGTGGCCGAGAAAGCCGCAGCCGCCGATGACGAGGACCTTGCCCAGCAGGGGCTGGAGCACGCTTTCGGATTCGGACATGATGGGAGAGAGGCTGTTCCTGAGTGACGCATCCGAGATTCGACGAGACTCGAGGACCGAGACGGGGGAAGCTAAGATAACAGTCGAGACAGGATAAGGAGGCAGGTTACTGGTCAGTTATCAGGAGTCAAGTTCTAGAACTATTTTCACCGCCTGGCAAAAACAAGGAGCCCGAGCTGTCTCTTTGACAAGGCCATCAGGGACAAAAAATGAATAATAATAAAAACTACCTAGGATTAATTGAGTGGGGCTGGCCAGGCTGGTTCCTGATCCTTCCCCCACAATGGCGGTCCTAGGTCCCCAGATGAAGTCAAGGCACCTACCGATAGGTACCTATTCTACTACCTAGTAGTAGCATATTAGCAGATTAGTTAATAGTTAAAGATGTGTTGGACAGGATTAACATGTTTGTCAGGCTGCCAGGTCAACTTAGAAGAATCTTTGCCTATCCATCATATAATATCATTGAAGGCATGCCGAGCATGCTATATATAATGAATATCGAAAACCAGGTGTCTTCGTGCTGGAACTGCATATGACTGCCAGTGCTGCCCTTGTCGTCGTGTCATTCATACATGCATATGCATCCATATCTGACTGTAGATTCGTACGCTGTATACATGCATACGTCTGGACAGTGAGTCAGCCCCGCCGCAGCATGCCCATTCGACCTACGATGTCACCCCGCCTTTGCTGCCTTGCCGTTTGAGTCCTTGACTGCTTGAGAGATCTCTCTCACCCTCCCCTCCCCTCCCCCACCATGCTCCTGTACCTTAGCAGCCTTCCAAGGTTAGGTATCATACCCCAAGGCACCTACCTGACCTACACGCATTCAGCACTGGAAGACACCAGAGACGTCTCAGCCAATAGATGCCCCAGCCCAACGCTGCCTGCCTCCTTCAGGTCTGCTGCCTCGCTCGCTGTCACCCAAGGTCTCGGTCCTTCCAGCTCTTCACGCGTTATCACCTTTTCTACTTTTTAAAGAGCCCGCTGCCCAACAGCTCCTCTGCCCACTGCCCACATTCGTTTCGCCTCGTACATGACATCCTATCTCCTGCTTTAATAGCTACACCCTACGCCGGCTTAGGAGCATCTAGCTAGTTGGGGTAGAAGCTATGGCGGACCAGTCTATCATCCGCATCACCAAGGTACCCTGCCTCCTCTGCCACCCCAGCTCCTCAGCTCTCAGACGGGCTGCAAGGCTGACATTTTCTGTAGGAGATCAGCGAGCTCCAAAAGACATCCGATCTATGTATGAGAGTCACATCTGTTCTTTTTGCCTATTCCATCTATCTTCTCTTCGATATGGTGCTGACGTTTGCTCGTCTTGATCTCCAGCTTTGGCTGTGGCCTTTCGCGATCGCGATGTTCGTCTCGTCAAGGCCTTGATCATCGGCCCTCACGAGACCCCGTACGAGTTCGGCTTCTTCGAGGTATCTTGTTCTTCCCATCTACATATACCATCCGTCATATAGAATGCTAACGTCCCCTAAGTTCTCGGTCAAGTTTAACAAAGGTCAGCTCCTACCATCAAGTCTGTGAACTTGGGTACCTTAGGTACGCATAGCTGACCTGCGCTTATTATATTCAGAGTACCCGAGAAAGTCGCCCTCTGTGACCGGAACAACCACCAACGGCGGGCGCTGTCGCTTCAATCCTAACATCTACTCGTCAGGCAAGGTGTGCTTGTAGGTGATGCCGCTGCTCTTGAGTAATGCTACGGTCCTGGCTAACCAACCTGATTACAAGGTCTATCCTCGGGTATCTGTCTCTCCCTCATCTATCCCAAGTCTTCGAGCCTAACCTATTACTAGAACATGGCGAGGAGAACGAGGTGAAGAATGGTCTGCCGCCCAGGGTCTGGAGTCTATCCTCCTCTCAATCCAGAGTCTGATGTCCGCAAACCCCTACGAGAATGAGCCTGGCTTCGAAGACGCGAATCAGCCATATGACAAGAAGAGGCAGCAGGAGTACATCGCCAAGGTAATACGTGCTATCTGTGTTCCTAAACCGTATCCTAACCAGGCGTATCACAGATTCGTCACGAAACGTTACGAGTATCCATCATCCAGAGACTGGAAGACTATTTAGGCATCACCACCAGCGGTATCTCATCTCCCGTGTCGAGGCGGGATCTCTTTGACAAAGAAATGGAAGACGAGCTCGAGATAGACGACGCATCTGTGCCGTGGGAGCCATTCAAGGATCTCTGCAAGCGTCGGTTTCTTTGGTACTACGATTCGTACCTTGAAACCATCAAGAAGGCAAAGGAGGAGGTAAAGGACGGCCAACCGTTTGCGCGTATGCCATTTGAATCCACGGGTAATACCATGGATGGAAAGTTCAACTACACGGAACTCGAGCAACGCATACGCAAGATCAAAGCTGCGCTTGATGCCGAGTCGGACAAATGGGCAACAGAGGGATTGTCTCCAAAGATGAAGGACGCCACGGTAGCAGTCAACCTAACGCGGCAGTTTGAGCAGATCAGGGAGTCGTACAAGAGCAGGGATGTCCCTCACTGTGTCGAGTTGGTAGATGGGAATCCCTTTGTCTGGAACCTCACCTACTTTGGCCGGCCTATGACCAACCTAGACGGAGGTATGTTCCGCATCAAGCTCACCTTCAGCCCCCGTTTCCCCGAGGAGCAGCCGAGAGTCAAGTTCCTGACACCTGTGTTTCATTACCGAATCGCGGTCGACGGGACGCCTTGCTATTTCCCCAACCGTCGAGAAGACGTGAAGCAACACATAGACGCCGTCATCGACGCCCTGGAGGAGGAACAGCCGCCGTACGACCCGAGAACGCTTGTCAACCTCGAGGCACACAAGCTGTTCTGGGGTAGTGCTGATGAGAGAAAGGTCTACAATAGACAGCTGCGCAGATCGGTGCAGAGAAGTATGGAGGACATGTAGAGTGCAGGCTGGCTCGGGCGAGCTGCACAAGACGCATTGGCCGTGGGCTACTATTTCACAAGCTCCCTCGCGTAATCAGCGTCCTGATTCTGCAGGAGAGCCCCAAGTATTACGTCTTCCCCTTCACTCTAGGCCAAGTCCTAAAGCGTGTAACTTAACGACGATTTTCCTTTCGGTCAAACCGGCATATCTTCGAGAAGGGGAAGGGTTTCTAGATCAGGGTCGGTGTTGATACCTCTTTGCTTTATGGGTTAATAATGCAAGCGAAATTTAATACAGCAAGCAAGGAGAAACATCTCCAGCGGGTACCTAGGTTGACTAGACGAATAACAGATGTCAAAGGCATCCTAGTAGTCTTGCCCAGAAGAGGTATATTCATACGTCGATATCGTATCAGGACTTGGTTGTACATTTCCACCGCGAATATCGCAGTTGGCGAAGTGGCTCTACGCCTCTCTCCCTATCACATGGCCATGGCCACTGAACCCTACCGAACTAGGTACCTATATCTAAGATATCTTCGAACCCGGACCCTACCTACGTCTAGGACAGGTTTCTATGTACGACCTCTATACGCTGCCCCTGCTAGAATGCGATATACCCTTCATGTACATCGCTTCATAATCATCGATGCCGTCCCTGTCGTCATACGCAACTTCGTGATTAGCTTGCCTTAGCAATACAAACCTCCACCCCGGCCATTCGTTGGGCGGAAGAGGTTCGGAAGAACGACCCGAAGGCTTAGGAAACAGAGCGGATCCAGGTATAGATATACATGTGAGTGTGTGTGTGCGTGTCTCACGCGCGAACTTAACCCCCTCAGCGCTTGATGCCCTTAGTCTTCTTGTCGAGCCGGTCGCGGCCGGGGGTGTAGGGGGCGGCGACGCCGACGAGCCTCTCCTGCTTGCCGTCGCCGCCCTTGAACTCGTAGCGGCCGTCGGGGGTGACGACGGCGGGGGTGCCCTGGGTCGGGCGCGCCAGCTGCTCGTTGTGCAGCTTGTCGAGGGACTCGCCGACGACGGCGTAGTTGGACCAGTTGATGGGCGGGCACCGCACCACGCTCTGCGGCCGGGGCAGCTTCGCCCACGGCGGCGGCGGCTGTTGCTGCTGTGAGACCTTCTTCTGATCTGCAGCGGCGTCCGGCTCTTGTTTTTCTCCGTCTTCTTGCTTGGCGGCCGGCGGCCGAGGATTCGTCGTCGTCGAAGCGTGTTGCTCTGTCGCGCCGTTCACGCCCGCCATCTGCACCTCTGGCCCGGCCTCGGTCTTTACGGGCGCTTGGCCGTCCACGTCCCCCATATCCGCGTCCCCGCTCGAGTCCGAGTCCGAGTCTGAGTCTGAGTCGGCATCCGCATCACCGCCGCCACCGCCGAATAGCCTGTCGCCGCCGGCGACGACGCGGCCGGTGGTCAGGTCGCGGACGAAGGCGTCGGGGTTGGCGAGGGCGGCTGCCTTGGCGCGGGCGAGGGCGGCCATGTCGGCCTCGGCGCGGCGGCGCTGCAGCTGTAGGATGGACACGGCCGACCGCAGCGCCAGCACGTCCGGGTTCGCGTCGAAGTCGAGGGGCTCGGGCGGGGGCGGCGCCGGCGCCGCCACGGCATCCCGGTGCGACGTGTGCGTGTACGTCTGCCGCTGCCCCATCGCTCCAGCCGCCGGCAGCGCGATCGGGTTCAGCGGCGGCGTGATCGGGCTGTATGTTGGTCGCGCCGGTGACGCGGATCGCCGCGGGGGTGTGGGCTGCGGCTGT
This sequence comes from Hypoxylon sp. FL1284, assembly GCA_022432365.1. Classification (NCBI taxonomy): domain Eukaryota; kingdom Fungi; phylum Ascomycota; class Sordariomycetes; order Xylariales; family Hypoxylaceae; genus Hypoxylon; species Hypoxylon sp. FL1284. Next base: position 2,568,218 of record JAJJXE010000004.1, on the reverse strand, counting down.
GGTTGTGATTGTGGTTGCGGTACAGAGCTCGTGGCTGGCTGGGTGTTGGCGTTGGGAGGTAGACCGGCGCCGGATGGGGCGGGGGTGCCGTCCGTGTTGAGGGTGAGACCTGGCATCGTGGGCTCGGGGTCGGGGTCGGAGGGGGTGCAAAGGGAATCCGGATACGTTGCGCCGCTTTGTTCCTTTCTTGCTTTCCTCTCCTCCCTTGCCACCAGAGGGCTTCAAATGCGTACGTAGGGTTGTTTAGATGGTAGCAGATGTAACACAAAGTTTGAAGACGCGGCTTGGGTATCTTGGAAAAGGCCCAGGTGAGGTGACGATCTGGTCAGTTTCGTAGTTGTTTTAGTTGAAAGTTGAAGTCGCGACGCTTCCAGGCAGCCCAGGCTGATAGGTGGAGTCTCGGGGTCAGATCCAGCAGTGGGACAGTGGGGGATATCGTGGTGGCGAGATGTCACCTGGCCAATAGAAATGCAGTATTCGGGCGTCTTGCCACCCCCTGTCAGTGTTGCAGCGCGCTCCCGTAGCGCTGGTAGTGGATATTCTTGCAGATCTTCAAGATAGCTCGGCTATTTCCCGAGAGGGCGGACTTTATGACTTCAAGTGTTGTGCGTACCTACGTGTAGGTAGGTGGTCATCAGGCACGTATCAACGTTGGCCAGTCGGAGTAAGTCGTGGAGTCGAATAGGATGTGCTATCGGGGATACATCGCGTGCTTTTGACTTTATGACGACTACCACTCACGGGCACCTTGGGAGTGAGAACCATCTGGCAAATGATTGTAGTGATAGGGGGCATGTGGGAGAAGAGAACAGCGCCCTTCATCCAGACGTCGTCTCTGCATTTTAGATATTCTAGGTCCTAACTTGCCGTTCACCTTCCGTAGTCGAATGGATCTATCGCCGCTTCCCGCGACGGCTCTCAGGATCTAAGCAGGTAAGCACCCCTCAAAGAACCAACCTGAAACCACGACTATTTACTTCTCTAGGCTAGATTGGAGTCTATAGATTAGGTAGGCGCGTATGTAGAGTTGATCATATCTTAATCTCCGTGTTTCATCTGTTCATCTTCTTCTGCCTCTCCTCGACCAGCATCCTGTGCTTTGAATATCGCCGAGAGCTCTCAAAATATTCCAGCGTGGTCTGAGTAAAAGCTGCGGTTTTCGTATCGATCTGAGTCCCTCATTCGAAGTTCTAATCCAAGGTATCCTAGCTTACACTGTTTATCTCACTTGACGGTTGGAGGTTCAAACGACTGTTAGCTTAGAGCACGCTTCACCCTTCGGGCATCACGTCTTAGTACTACTATATTGCCCACAGCAGAGGACTCGCCTTTCGATGTACAATGGCAGGGCTTGTGGGACGTTTCCGAAAGGCCAAGGCACCGGCCGCACCCGGATCCCCCCGAGAGAATGGCTCGGGTTCTTCACATACTTCACCTGCGCCACACCTCTACAAACCACCCGTGTTGCGGAATTTCTCCTATCCAACCAACGTCGGTGCCCTAGTACAACCCCCACCGTTCCCGCCAAGGCGCAGCACCGAGCAAACCCAATGGGACCAGCTGGGGGAAATCTGTAGCTTCTCCCCTGATAGTGTCTCTCGTACGGGCCAGGCCAAGACTGTCGGACTGAGCGACCCCTTCTTCTTCAAGTCGGAGATCGAGCCGTATGGCCACCTGGACGACGACAGCGAAGAATTCAGCATCGGTGTCTCGACTGACTATCTCCGCAGCCGAGAATCCCAGTTACTAGACGAGTTGAAGGCGAGAAAGAAGCAGCGGCGAAGCACCCTTCTGGGACTGCCTACATCCAAGGCACATACTTCCCCGCGTCTCTAGAAGAGCGCAGAGAAGAATGATGCCAAGGAAAGGGTCCCGAAGTCGTCTCAAGGCCAATCGTTGGGGGATCGCATCTTCACTCACAAGCCTGTTACTTCCCGTCTCAAGCGTAATTCAATGGGCCAGCACAAGGCAAATGCATCGTTCGGCACATCTCGATTTCTGGGTATGCCTTCTAGCAGCCTTGATCGGCCGTCGTCCAGCTCGGGGGTTCCGCTCGTTGATACGAGGTTCAACTCTTCGAGCCAGATGGGAATTGGACCATCGTCGCTTCCGCAGGAGACCACCAGAGATTTCTCAGCAGATGCTGAAGATTCATTGATCTCGCAGGCAACTTCAGCAACCTCTCCACTCGAGATGGATTACGTACATTACAGCAAAGCTTCATATATCTACCACCACGGCTCGGGTTCCGTATCAGAATCGCTCAAATCGAAGGGGGGCGAGACCAGGCCCCGCTGGTTGTCTCAACTCAAAGGTTGGGTGTCCGCTTCAGAGCCGCCGGCTCATGCTCCGAAGCAATTCAAGGGACCCATCAAGCCCAGTACCTCAACCGGCCACCCTAAGGCAAGAGATGCGCTTTACTCACCGGGTTGGGGCTTACCTCTAGAAGCCGCAACATCAACTGGCCCGAGACCGTTTCAAGAGGACTCTGCTATGAACGAGGCATACCAGTGGACACATACACGAACTCGATCATAGGGAGGGACCTTCGAAGATCCTGGGCTAAAGCACTAAGCGCCATTCGTTTTCAATCAGCGTTATCTTTGTTACAGCCAAGGAGGAGACACGTACAGACCATATGGTTTGCTATCGGGTTTAGAGTATTGTTACGTTACTCATGTCTTAATTCGTACAATATCGAGTTCAAAACCTTCGCTATGGAAGAATCCTGCTGCTAGTCACATATTAGGGAGCTAGACGGAATCCTAGGGAAGTTAACATGTATCGCCGCGGAGGAGAGAAAGCATGGAAAGGAATGTCAAGTTGCTTTACGTTTTGAAAGTTGGGGGTGTCTCGCTCGTTAAGTAAGATACGCGAGCATTTTCAATCCAGAGCCTTCGTTGTGCTCAGCCCATGCCTCAACACCGACCAGAAGTTGTGACAATAAATACCTAATGCATCGGGATTCTCCGTGCTACTAACTGCTTACCTAGGTAGCTAATATACGTGAGGTCCTTCTATATAGGCGTGTAAGACATGATTGGATGATCGAAATGCAGTTAGATCTTGATCTCGGGTGGGGGCTTAGGGATTTTTCTGATGGGAATTGGAGAATCCCAGGAATGCGACGAAATCCCATCTCGCCCCCGCAACCCTACATGTGCTCACGATTTTATAACGACAGCTTGATGTAAATTTTTCATCGTAGCTGTACCAGGTGACGAGAATGAGCCATCTGGTTGGAAGGCGGCTAGTCAGCCCGCTCGGCGCTCGATCGAGTCTCGAGCTTCATGGCCAAAATGTCTAGCGCCATGCGGAGGGACTAAGGGCGAGCTGCGAAGTCATGACGTAGGTGTAACTGAAACTCGATCAGCAGGGCCGGAGCAAAGTTTCCTCTAATTTCTGCCCAGATACTACCCATGTAGACATGTATGAAATATATTCTCCTTGGGTCGCGTACAGCTTCGATTCTGGCTTTCTTTGATATGATATTTATGATATTCCCTGTCCGAAACCAACTTGGAATTCCAAGTAGTTGCCTACCTAACTCTATTGAGCTGTTGACCTTGATTGAGCGATCACTGTATCTAGGAGTGTTAACCTCCCGGACCCCTTGCTTATAAGCGCCTATTAAAATAAAAAAAAAACACGACAAGATGAATAGGCTCTGGGGAGGACGCAAGGATCAAGACGATAGCCCGCGAGGCTCCTTGGACCAGGAACGTGGAAATGCTCCAAACGAACATACTCGTCTGCTCCCAAATCGAGTCGAGAGCACCAATTACCTGAGCCCGGACGACCCGGCAGTAAGCTTGCCTCACCAAGTACCTACAGTATGTTTCCGCGATGCTTACCATGACATAGGTTTCGCCGTATAACCTCTGGAGCGTGCGGATCGTTCGATACCTCACCATCCTCTTTACCGTAATCACCTTCGTATGGTGGATAATCTTGCTGGTCTCGACTTTCGTCACGCCTCCCGGCTTCCACACGAGGGGGTCGGGCTTCTTCCCGTTCAGCTATGCCAGCTTAGCGCTCGCCAACCTACTCTTTACCCTCGTCTTCTTCGCCATTCCGTCCAAGGCTGTTCGCATATTAAGCATAATCATGGGCGGACTCTTATTAGTTGACGCTGTCGTGTTGATCTCAGTTGAGAAGACAAGACACGAGGAAGGCTGGGTAGGGATGGTCAGCGTGCTGTGTAAGTTGACAACCCCTTGAAGAATAAGGAAGGGATTCTTGAAGCTAACGCTTATGGTGTAGGGGCGCTTCTCATGGCCGTATGGACCTTGCTCACGGACCGGTTGGTCCAATGGGGAAAGACTGAGGAGGAGGAACGGCTGACGGGCCGGGCCGAGACTCGTCGTACCCTGGGTGAATGGACCGCCGTCCTGCTTTCGACATTCTCCATGATTATACTGGCCCTCGTCATTCTGCTGACGACCTGCACCCTTATTCTTCGCGCTCTCGACGCCGGGTTGGCACCACCTGGTGAATTATTCTGGGTGGATGGGGACAAATACATGATGCATGTGTACTGCCATGGGAACAAAACGGATTCGAAAGGAACAGTTCTCCCTACGGTCTTGTTGGAAGGCGGAGCAGATCCCGTTGAAAATGGCCTATGGCAGTTTGCCGACGAAGCTATCAACAACGGGTCGATTAATCGATACTGCTTCGTAGACCGTCCCGGAATGGCTTGGGTGAGTCATTAGAGTTCCGTTGGCTCGAAAATGCATCGACTAATACTCGACAGAGCGATTCAGCACCGTCGCCACTGTCTGTAGGCATGGCAGTCGAAGCAATGAGCGAAGCACTAGCGAGAGCCGGAGAAGATGGCCCGTGGGGTAAGTTCTCATACAGGGACTATTTCGGTAAACTCCGTTGACATGCTGGACAGTTCTTGCCAGCGCCGGGATTGGTTCCATCTATTCTCGAATCCTTTCTGCACGCCACGGCAGCGACATCAAGGGTTTGCTTCTTATCGATCCGCTTCATGAAAATGACCTGGACGGTGTAGGCTCGCCTGGTCGAGGCTTCATGCTATGGCTACGCGGCATACTATCTCCTCTCGGCCTCGACCGCATTCCAGGCGCCCTCTTCAACGGCCGAACAAAGGAGGACCGTGTATGGGGCCAGTCGGCGTACCAGACGGGCAAATATACATTCGCAAAACTGCAAGAGAATCTCGTGGCAGACACCCTGTCAAAACGTGATTTGGCGAGTAGCACGGCCATTCAAAACCCCGACGTCCCGCTCAACATCATCAGCTCGGGCGTCAAACTGCGAGAAGACAGCGGGTGGGAGGACAAGCAAAGGGACCTGAGTCACCTCACGCGCAAGTTGAAGCACTGGGATATTGCCAACGAGGCACCGCATGAAGTATGGAGGACACGACAAGGACGAGACATTATCGAAAAGAGGCTCCGCCAGCTTGTGCACGGCGCTTGAGGTATTCTGCAAAGATAATAGGGGGTTTGTTGTTGCATAGTACTCCCCATTTGTATAGGGGAGATATTGGTCCGTCGTATAGTAATATTGGGAGTTTATAGGTTACGAATTAGGACCTCTGAAGGGAAATGAATGAGATGACTATCTATATCCTTCATCGTTTGATCTCTATTTCTGATTAACCAGTGCTGAATTAATAGAATACTTGAAAATATTTGAGTGAGTCTTCAGTGTCTTCAGTGAAAGCCTGGAGGAATATCAGATATCCCCCACTTCTCTCTTAACATAGGTACTTAGGTACTTACTCTTACCGCCTTCCTCTTTTGGAGTTTTAATCGGTGGCAGAAATACGTCCCCAAGCGCGTTCTTTACGCGTCGTCGGTAAGGATTAATTTCGAGCTGGCAGACTGGCCGCTGGATTGTTAAACAGATGCATACATGAACATAGAGCTCTAGACGTGCCTCCGACCTAATACTCTGATCTGCCTTCACATCGGCCACTAACTTAACCATCAACACCACAAATTATTCAGATTCAAGAAAGACTTCGCCATGGCGAGCTTCTTCGATCTGAAGGCTCGGAAAGCTGCAGCTGCCAGCGGCGCTACATCATCTAAGCTGGGAGATTCGAAGCAAAACACCAGAAAGCAGCCATGGGTTGAGAAATAGTATGTGATATCTTATGAGAGAGACATACGAGATGCGAGAAGAGCAGCTAACCATTGCTCTAGTCGACCCAAGACCCTGAGTGATGTCACGGCTCAAGACCACACTGTCAACGTCCTCCAACGGACACTCCAAGCCTCTAATGTATGCTACCCTGCCTGACTGAAACTCCGTGACAATAAGGACATCATATCCGCGTATCCATATTCCTAACATATGTCTACCTAGCTACCTCACATGCTCTTCTACGGCCCCCCGGGAACAGGCAAGACCTCTACGATCCTTGCGCTCGCCAAGGAACTTTACGGACCGGAGATGATGAAGTCGCGCGTCCTCGAGCTCAACGCCTCCGACGAACGCGGTATCTCGATCGTGCGAGAGAAGGTCAAGGATTTCGCGCGCATGCAGCTGACGAACCCCCCCGCCGGATACAAGAGCCGTTACCCGTGCCCCCCTTTCAAGATCATCATCCTCGACGAAGCCGACAGCATGACACAAGACGCTCAGAGCGCCCTCCGACGGACGATGGAGACTTACAGCAAGATAACCCGATTCTGCCTCATCTGCAACTACGTTACCCGCATCATCGACCCCTTGGCGAGTCGGTGCAGCAAGTTCCGCTTCAAGAGCTTGGATCAGGGCAACGCCAAGAAGCGGCTGGAAGACATCGCCGAGAGGGAGGGGGTCGCGCTCGAGGCCGGCGCTGTCGACGCGCTGATTAAGTGTAGCGAGGGCGACTTGCGCAAAGCCATCACATTCTTACAGAGCGCAGCGCGGCTGGTTGGCGCGATCGAAAAGGAGGGCGACGACGATGACAGCGGAGATAAGATGGACGTAGACGGTGAACGGAGGGCCGTGTCGGTAAAGATCGTGGAGGAGATTGCCGGCGTCATACCAGACCAGACTGTCACCAGATTACAGAAAGCGATGCAGCCCAAGTCGGCCGGCGCGACGTATCAAGCCATCGCAAAGGTGGTAGAAGAGATGGTGGCAGACGGATGGAGCGCCGGGCAGGTCCTCTCGCAGGTAAGTTACAGTCAACATAAGCTGAAAACAACATCAACAAGCTAATAAGTGCCTGTAGCTTTACCAGGCTGTCATTCAAGACGAAATGGTCCCGGATCTGGCCAAGAATAAGATTACCCTCGTCTTCTCCGAAGTTGACAAGCGACTTGTAGATGGCGCGGACGAGCACCTATCAATCCTGGACCTGGCTCTGAGATTATCGAACATACTAGCTAGCAAGGGTTCATCACCTGTATTCGAGTGATTTTCAGGGGGCAAGCAATAAGACCATTGTAGCAATACCCGATGACTGCAAGATCATAGCATGTGGCGTTGGGCAAAGAAAAAGGAATATACCGCGTAGTATAATGTTGATTTACTCAACAGTCATCAAGTTTTCGTGTTACTACCATGTTGGTGAAGCAATCGTGACCTACTCATTAATCAACCCGAGATTGCCGTCTAGTTTCGCGTAGATGCTCTCCCCCTTTTGCTTCTCTACCTTCTTCTCCCTGTTCTTCCTGACACGCGCCCTGCTGCTATCTTCTTCCCCGACCCATATGTCCTGCTCCGTCGCATCTTTGCCCTCGGAGAGCTCCTCCGGTGCGGCCTCCTCCTTATTCAGGAGCTTGCGGGCTTCGTCGAGGGCCTGCATCGCGTCCTCGGCCGCCACCTGGCCCTCCTCGACCTTCTCGAAGACGGCCTCGAGCGTGGCGATCTGGGCCGACTCGGCCGCCGCGATCCACGGCTCGACCTGGCCCGTCGCGTTGGGCCGGCGGGCCCCCTTCGTGGCCTCGCCGAAGCTGAGCTGGCCGCCACCGGGCTTCTTGGAAGGGTACTTGGGCAGCAGGTGGCTCTCTTCGACCAGGTGGTTGAGGATCTGGTTGAGGTCTTGCTGCTGCTTCGCGAGAGCAGTGTTGATGTGGGATCGCTCTTGGATGAGGCCTTTCTGCTCGCCTGAGACGGCTTGGAGCTTCTCGAGGTACGGTATGAGCAGGAACGCTTCGGAATCTATACTGGGCACTCTAGGTAGAGGTTCTTTGGTCGGTTGCTCTCGTTTTCGCTCTCGGTGTTGTGGTAGTTCGTCCTTTAGCTGTCTGTGTTGGCCTATGAGAGCTAGTATCTCCTTGCGAAGATCGATGTGGTGTTCATATTCCCTTTGGATCTCAGCCATCTGTGCGTCGTGGTCATATTTGTCACGGCCTGCTTGGCCGGGTTTGGTTGGAGACTCAAGAATCGACTCATCCTCGTCACCACCAGCCTTGGTAAGCATATTCTCGATCCAGTTGATCAGGCTATCTTTCACGGCGTTTAGTGCCTGTAGCTGAGCCTGCGGGGAGAGGCTGCCAGGGTCAACCGGATTTTTGGCCTTGAGTTTTTCGAAGTTTTGCTTTTCCCGCTGGGCAAATAGCTTGTTACGCAGGACAGCCTTCTGGAGGCGGGAAAGCAGCTCCTGGATTTCCCTGTTTGGCGCCTCTCGATCTTCAGTGAAGCTAGCCATGAGCTCCTGGGGCAGATCGGGGACCGGACTACAGTCCCGGAACATGGTCTTCTCATCCAGGAAGTCGGGAGCCGCGGCGGGTTGCCGATCAAGCTCACCCAGGTATTTGTCGACTACGCTGAGTCTCTCGTGCTCCTGTTCCAGGGCATTGACTTCGAGCTGGAGCTCGAGAAGTCGTTCTTGCAGATCATCCTCTGACGACGTCGGGAGGGAAGCAGTAGCCTCATCGTGTTCCTCTTGCAGCTTGGCGAACTCGGTTCGGATCTCGACGTTTCTTCGAGCCGCCTCGACATACTCTCGGTAAACGCCCTGCAACGCATCGGATGGCGTTACGGTGGTGTCTAGGTCGATGAGAGACAAGGGGCTACTGAGCTGCTCGGCCCCTAGACTTCGAGCCAAGTCCTGAGTCAAATGCCGTTTTATAGCAATGGCATCTTCTCGGGGACGAAGACGCTGCTCAATCACTTCTCGAGCCCTCTCACGCAGTTCCTTTTCCATCGTTCCTAAGGGATTGGTGCATGAAATTGCCGGGTACCCCTGAGAGTATAGAAATCCTGGATAGTACACACTTGCTAGCGGAGATCAATTATTATGCTGTTATACAAATCTTTAGTGTTTGCGAGCACTTGAATTTCTACTGTAAAATAAGTGAGAGCTGAGTTGCTTCTGTTACATGCAAGTAAACACCAAGTAAAGAGGTTATGTAGGTACAGGAGCCAAGTACCCAATCACGAACGGACTACAGCCCCACACCGTGGCTCCACTGTCAACGTACTGTCTGCTCAGGTTGAAAGTTTTATTAACTTATCCAAGCTATCTCGAAAAAAAAAAGGCAACAGCTTCATAAATTTCCCATCCCGAGTCATACATCAGAGCTTTTAACACCGACATATTCCGCAAGACGGTCGCGTGTCAAACGTAAATTAATATCGAAAACAAAAACAGACGAGAAATCTGTGTCGTGCAGCGTTATCTAAATGCTTTGTATGCAGACAAACGCGGCGCCTTCGTCCATTCGATAATTTGGACCCTGCTGCCGCTTCTCTTCTCACCACTCGATATCTACCTAATACCGTCGGCAAGTAGGCCATTGAACGCGAAAAGACACCAAGATGGCGGACCAGTCGCAGTACAAGTACTCGGCCATGTCCAACCTGGTTCTCCAGGCGGACAGACGGTTTGTCACGCGCCGAACCGACGAGGCTACTGGCGATCCCGAATCCCTTGCTGGCCGCCTGCGAATCAACGACATGGGCTCTAGAGTTGCGCGCGACGCAGCCCCCAAGCAGAAGAAGGCGACAGGCCTCCCCGATGTCGAAAGAGGTACTCTACAAGAGGGCCAAGATATTTTGGCCCGCGAGCAGAAGAAGCGAAAAGGCGACCCGTCGCAAATGCGGGTTACGGGAATTCTTGGTCAGACAGATCTCTTAGTCGAAGGTCTTCGATACCGTCCGCGCATACCCGCCACCCGCGCCACCTACGACCTGATACTGAGCATCGTCGCGAGCAACCTCGGCGACGTGTCCCACGAGATCGTCCTAAGTGCAGCTGATGCCGTCTTGGAATATCTCAAGGACGAAGATATGAAAGACTTCGACAAGAAGAAGGAGATAGACGACCTGCTAGGCGCAACGTTAAACCCGAAGCAGTTCAATGAGTTGGTCAACCTCGGAAAGAAGATCACAGATTATGATACCCAAAACGACGATGAAGAGATGGATACTGGTGCTGGAATGGCCGAGGGCGACGAGGAACTCGATGAGCGTCAGGGTGTTGCCGTCGTATTCGACGACGAAGAAGAAGATGGCGAGGCGTTGGTAGACGAAGTCCGGGACGAGTCTTCAGACGACGAAGCAGTCTTCGACAAAGACGAGCAAGACTTGGCCGACTCAGATGAGCAGGCCGCAAATGGAGAAGCAGGTGAAGATGGAGACCTGCGCGGCGATGATGAGATGGTGCTCGATTCTGGATTGCCGGATGGCAAGCAAGCTGGCGCCTCTAGGAAGACCAACTACATTCCTGCACGCCAGATTGATGCTTTCTGGCTACAAAGAGAGATCGGCAGCATATATACCGATGACCACATCCGCCATGAGAAGACCTCTCAAGCTTTACATATCCTTTCCGGTGAGCCTGACGAAGCTGGCGGTGAGGAAAAACAACTTAGAGAAATCGAAAACGACCTAATGGAGCTTCTCGACTACGAACACCACGAGGTTGTCCAGAAACTCATCGAAAATCGAGAGAAGATTGTGTGGCTCACACGTCTGGCAAGGGCAGAAGGGGAGGAAGAGAGGGGAGTTATCGAGCGGGAAATGGCTTCCGAAGGCGTTAGATGGATATTGGACGAGTTCCGAGGCAAGAAGGCAACCGAAGGCGCCAAAAAGATGGAAATCAAGATGGATATCGATGTACCGGCATCCTTCAGCACAGCACCGAAGGACGAGAAAGCCGAAGGTCAACTTGTCGGTGGTCTCCAGCCGCGAAAGTTCATCAATCTCGAAAACCTCGTATTTGACCAAGGCAATCATCTCATGACGAACCCGAAGGTCAGACTCCCCGAGGGTTCGACCAAACGAACGTTCAAGGGCTACGAGGAAATCCATGTTCCTGCACCCAAGAAACGCGGCCAAGGTGACGACGCCAATATTCCCATCACTGAAATGCCAGAATGGGCACGCGCGCCCTTCAGTTCGGCCAAGTCCCTCAACAAGATCCAGTCTAAGTGCTTCCCGACGGCTTTCGAAGACGACGGCAACATGCTTATCTGTGCCCCGACGGGTAGCGGTAAGACAAACGTAGCCATGCTTACTATTTTGCGAGAGCTTGGGAAGCACAGAGATCCGAAAACGGGCGATATCGATCTGGATTCGTTCAAGATCGTATATATCGCACCTCTTAAGGCTTTGGTCCAGGAACAGGTTGGGAACTTCGGTGCCCGCCTGAAGCCCTACGGCATAACAGTGGCCGAGTTGACTGGTGATCGACAACTTACCAAGCAGCAAATATCCGAAACGCAAATCATCGTTACAACTCCTGAGAAATGGGACGTCATCACACGAAAAGCCACAGATCTGACGTATACGAATCTCGTGCGGTTGATCATCATCGACGAGATTCACCTTCTACACGATGAGCGAGGACCTGTCATCGAGAGCATCGTTAGTAGGACGATAAGGAAGACGGAGCAAACCGGCGACCCTGTTAGACTTATTGGGTTGTCTGCTACTTTGCCTAACTACAGAGATGTAGCCAGCTTCCTTCGTGTGGACACTATGAAGGGATTGTTCCATTTCGACGGTTCGTTCCGACCGTGTCCTCTAAGACAAGAATTCATCGGGGTTACCGAGAAGAAGGCAATCAAGCAACTCAAGACGATGAACGATATCACATACAACAAGGTCATTGAGCACGTAGGCACTCACCGAAACCAGATGCTGATCTTCGTCCACTCTCGAAAAGAAACAGCAAAGACGGCCAAGTATGTCCGAGATAAAGCTCTCGAGATGGAGACGATCAACCAGATCTTGAAGCACGATTCGGGCTCCAGAGAAGCCCTCAACGAGATCGTCAACGACATAACGGACGCCGACCTGAAGGATCTTCTCCCCTATGGATTCGGCATCCATCACGCCGGAATGAGTCGTCTCGACCGTGCTGAGGTTGAGGGTCTATTCGCTTCCGGTTTGATCCAAGTACTTGTCTGCACGGCTACTCTTGCCTGGGGTGTCAACCTGCCGGCGCACACCGTCATCATTAAAGGCACGCAGGTCTACTCGCCCGAAAAGGGTAGTTGGGTGGAGTTGAGCCCTCAAGATGTTCTCCAGATGCTGGGTCGTGCTGGTCGGCCTCAGTACGACACGTACGGTGAAGGTATCATCATCACGTCTCAGAGTGAGATGCAATATTACCTATCGCTGCTTAACCAGCAACTGCCAATCGAGAGTCAGTTTGCAAGTAAGCTTGTGGACAACCTTAACGCAGAGATAGTTCTGGGCAACGTCCGAAGCCGGGATGAAGGTGTGGAGTGGCTGGGGTACACCTATCTATTCGTTCGAATGTTGCGGTCGCCAGGACTCTACAGCGTTGGAGCAGACTACGAAGGCGACGAAGCTTTAGAGCAGAAGCGGGTTGATCTGATACACTCTGCGGCCACCGTTTTGAAGAAGTCTAACCTGATCACGTACGATGAGAAGACTGGTAAGGTCAAGGCAACCGAGCTGGGAAGAATATCGTCCCACTACTACATCACGCATGGATCCATGGACACTTACAACAAGCTCATCCAGCCTTCGATTACGACTATTGAGCTGTTCCGGGTGTTCGCTCTCAGCGCCGAGTTTAAGTATATCCCCGTCCGCCAGGACGAGAAGTTAGAACTCGCTAAGATCCTGTCCCGCGTACCAGTCCCCGTCAAGGAGGGCATCGAGGAGCCGCACGCCAAGGTCAATGCACTTTTGCAGGCATACATCAGCCGGCTCAAGCTTGATGGCCTTGCTCTGATGGCCGATATGGTATATGTGACACAGTCTGCCGGCCGTATTCTTCGCGCAATCTTTGAAATCACTCTCCAAAAAGGGTGGTCCAACGTCACTAAGACGGCGCTCGACTTGTGTAAAATGGCGGAGAAGAGAATGTGGTTGACCATGACGCCACTGCGACAGTTTCCTCGTTGTTCTCGGGATATCATAGCCAAGGCGGAAAAGATCGATGTTCCGTGGAGCAGCTATTTTGATCTAGACCCTCCTCGGATGGGCGAGCTTCTCGGACTACCAAAGACAGGCCGTACAGTCTGCGACCTGGTTGCCAAATTCCCAAGGGTTGAGATCCAGGCGCAAGCCCAACCGATGACCCGCTCGATGCTCCGAGTTGAGTTATCGATCACACCGAATTTTCAGTGGGATGATGAGGTGCATGGGTCGGCAGAAAGCTTTTGGATCCTTGTTGAAGATTGCGATGGCGAGGATGTTCTATTCTATGACCAATTCCTCCTGCGCAAGGACTATGCCACCTCGGAAGCCAACGAACATCTGGTGGACTTCACAGTCCCCATCACCGAACCTATGCCGCCTAATTATTTCATCTCCGTTGTTTCCGATAGATGGATGCACTCGGAGACGAAGTTGGCCGTCTCATTTCAGAAGCTTATCCTCCCCGAGAAGTTCCCGCCTCACACGCAACTCCTAGATCTGCAGCCTCTTCCTGTTGCTGCGTTGAAGGCGAAGGACTTTGCCAACCTATACGAGTCTTGGAACTACTTTAACAAGATCCAGACGCAGACCTTCAATTCTCTGTATACCACAGATGACAATGTTCTGATCGGGGCCCCCACTGGTAGCGGAAAGACTGTCTGTGCCGAGTTCTCCATCCTACGTCTCTGGTCTAAACCAGAGATTGGCCGTGCCGTCTACATCGCGCCGTTCCAAGAACTTATTGATATCAGATACCAGGACTGGAAGAAACGGCTAAGTCACCTACGTGGCGGCAAGGAGATAGTCAAGCTCACCGGGGAGACGGCCACAGATCTCAAGTTGCTCGAGAAGGGTGATCTTATCCTAGCGACCCCGTCCCAATGGGATGTTCTTTCACGACAGTGGCAGAGACGCAAGAACATCCTGACCGTTGAACTTTTCATTGCTGACGAGCTTCACCTCCTTGGTGGTCCTCTGGGATATATATACGAGATCATCGTGTCTCGGATGCACTATATCCGCACAACAGCTAGCCTGGAGATGAGGATCATCGGCTTGAGCGTGTCTCTTGCAAACGCTCGAGACATTGGCGAATGGATCGATGCTAAGAAGAAGGACATATACAACTTCAGTCCTCACGTCCGTCCTGTACCGCTGGAGCTCCGCATCCAGTCCTTCTCCATCCCTCACTTCCCGTCACTCATGCTTGCCATGGCTAAGCCAGCATACCTAGCCATCACAGAACTATCACCCGACCAACCCGCCTTGATATTCGTCCCCAGCAGGAAACAAACAAGGTCAAGCGCTCGCGATATTCTGGCAGCCTGCCTAGCGGAGGACGACGAAGACAGGTTTTTGAACGTGGATGTTGATCAACTTCGGCCACTTCTGGAACGTGTTCACGAGGAAGCTCTGGCCGAGGCTCTCTCGCATGGCGTTGGTTACTACCATGAAGCTCTCAGCCAGAACGACAAGCGCATCGTTCTTCATCTTTATAACCAAGGCGCCATCCAAGTCTTGGTCGCGTCTCGCGACGTTTGCTGGGAGTTAGACTGCATCGCCCACCTCGTAGTAGTGATGGGTACTCAGTATTTCGAGGGCCGCGAGCATCGTTATGTCGACTACCAGCTGAGCGAAGTGCTGCAGATGTTTGGAAAGGCTCTGCGTCCGTCCCGGGATGGCCGCAGTCGCGGAGTTTTGATGGTTCCGGCTGTCAAGAGAGAGTATTTCAAGAAATTCTTGAACGAAGCTCTCCCGGTCGAGTCGCATCTTCACAACTTCGTGCACGACGCTTTCGTTACCGAAGTCAGCACCAAGATGATCGAGTCTGCGGATGATGCTATCAATTGGACGACCTTCACGTACTTCTACCGCCGCCTCCTAGCGAATCCAAGCTACTACAGCTTGACGAGTCCGACACACGATGGGTTAAGCAACTACCTCTCTGATCTCGTCGAAAGTACTCTAAGGGAACTCACCGAGTCGAAGATCATCGACTTCGACGAAGACGACGGCACCGTCGCCCCTCAAAACGCGGCCATGATTGCCGCCTATTACAATATTTCGTACATCACAATGCAGACCTTCTTGCTGTCGCTGAGTGCGAGGACAAAACTGAAGGGGATCCTGGAGATTGCGACGTCTGCCACGGAGTTCGAGTCGATCCAGATCCGGCGCCACGAGGGCAACCTACTCCGACGCATTTACGACAGAGTTCCCGTCAAGATGTCGGAGCCTGCATACGACTCGCCACATTTCAAGGCTTTCGTATTGCTACAGGCGCACTTCTCGCGCATGCAGCTCCCCATAGACCTGGCCAAGGACCAGGAGTTGGTCGTGTCGAAGATACTAAGCCTCCTCAGTGCTACGGTTGACGTTCTGTCCTCGGATGGGCACCTGAACGCCATGAATGCCATGGAGATGTCGCAGATGGTAGTTCAAGCTATGTGGGACCGCGATAGTCCACTGAAGCAGATTCCTCACTTCACGCCCGAGGTGGTGAAGGTGGCGAATGAATTTGGGTACGTAAAACATGGTCTTTTTGATGTTGAATCTACTAACTCGCACCGTCAAAGAATCAATGACATCTTCGACTTCATGGAAGCGATGAACCCGGAGGAAAATTCCAATTACGGCACTCTTGTCAAGCGCTTGGGGTTGTCGCAGACTCAGTTGGCTCAAGCGGCGGCCTTCACCAACAACAAGTACCCGGACATCTCGCTCGAGTTTGAGCTTATAGACGAGGACTCGATCCAAGCTGGAGAGCCGGCGTACATGAACGTCCAGATCGAGCGAGAAGTCGACGAGGAGGACGGGGAGGTGGACACAACGGTTCACGCTCCGTTCTACCCCGCCAAGAAGGTGGAGAATTGGTGGTTGGTGGTGGGCGAGGAGAGCACCAAGACTCTGCTCGCCATCAAGCGAGTCACTATCGGCCGGCAGCTCCAAGTCAAGTTGGAGTACACGGTCCCGACGCCCGGCAAGCACGACCTGAAGCTCTTCTTGATGAGTGATAGCTACGTCGGCGTGGACCAGGAGCCGACCTTTTCTGTCACGGTTGCGGAAGGCATGGAGGTGGATTCGGACGAGGATTCGGACGAGGAGGAATAGAAGCCGTCGAGGGATATCTACCGACGGCGGGAGATGCCACAGGTGGGAAGACGTCTACCTGATGTACGAAAAGCTTACTGTATATATAGCACAATGATTGACGCTCGGCAGTCGATGGAAAGAATAGGCGGTGAATTCCCAAAGACTGGACTAAGGACAAAAAGTTTTGATTTCTTCTAATTGCTGCCAGTTTGCGTGTTGGAAGGACATGTCGTGCTGTGTAGCCATCGGGGCTGGACGAGCTATCTACCTCCGCCGACCCTGCGGGAGCTCCGGTTCTAGGCCAGTGAAAGGCCGTCGTCTGGACCCAGCCACCCGAATCCGTCTCCCGTCCATCGAGAACATGAGAAGTTATTGGAGATAGGAGGTGGTCGGAAGCCATGCGGCGGGTATATGTACAGGTTACTGGCTTGAGGCCAAGGTTGGGAATAGAAACAAGTGTCGGGGTTGATGGAATGGGGGACAGGTGATGGCCGATGGCTGATGGCTGATAGCTGATGGCTGATGGTTGATGGCGGATGGTTGATGATGGCGAGGGGATTATGGCCTCACGAGGGAGTGTTGGCGCGGGCGTGGGTGCGGGTGTGGGCGTTGGCGTTACCGTCTGCGGCCTCGCTGGCGGTGAGTAATATGACCTAGCCAAGTACCTACTTACATATCTCGGTATCGAGATGGTGACATACATAGATAGACGGCCTGGGCGTAGGACGGGCAGGCATGTAAATAACGAGACCCACGTATTGGCGCAAATCTGACCACAGACGGGTTAACGGGCAACGGGCAACGCGCAAGGCAACGAGGGACGGGGTACTAAAGAGAGAGTATCTTCAGGGCTACCGCTACCGCTACCTTTCCTACCGCCCACCCTGCCACACGCAACAAACTTGTCCTACTTCGCCTTTGCAATTCCTTTCCCTTCCCTTCCCCTTCACCTTCGCCTTACAACCTCCATAATCTTGCCTTCATCAGGTGCTTGCTTGCTTGTCAACCTGACGTCCGCACACTCTCCTCTCTTCATTACACTTGACACCACACTTCACGCATCGCGCACCTCGCGGCCTGCACCCGCGACACGCAAGAAACACCCAAGCAGAAAAAAAGAGACTCGCGGAATCCCATCCTGATCCAAGTCACGTGCATCGAACAAGAGGAACTGCAGTACCGCAGTACCAGTAACCAGTAACCAGAATCAGTATCCAGTGAGTCCATCCTACGTCGTTCTCGGCGGCTTCCCATCTCGATCCTGTGATTTTTCTTGACCATTGGATCTCTTTCATCAACCGTCACACCTTTTTTTTTCCCTAACCCTCTTACCCTCACTTATCTCTCTAATCTTTTTTTCCCCTTCAAGTCTTCTTCCCGGCGGTCCACTCAACAACGCACCTGCCATCTGTTCGCGCCTCCCAATTGAGTCGCATCTATCGACGGCAGTTACCAGCTGTTAGCTCCGTTGGCTTCTCCAGTTAAAGAAGTCAAACAGGACGCGTTTTTTCCAACTGACCAACCCCGGTTGCCAGTTCAAGTCAACAGCTTTTTTCGCCGCAACCAACTTCGCCTTTTTTTAATCGCTTCCCTTCTTTGCCTTCGCACTATCTAATCCTACCTTAACCTTTTACATCCAAAGTCGCGATCGCATCGTCATACAATCGTCGCTACTGATCAAGCGCTATCCGGCATGTCTGACGAGACTGTTGCGCAACCTGCTGCCGCGCAGCCCTCCGACGCAGCTTCTGTTGCTGCTACCAAGGCTGACTCTGTCGCGCCCGCCGACGCCAAGTCAATTGACGAAGCTGCACCTGCTAGTGACGAGGCTCAGCCTAAGGAGGACGCCATGGCCGATAAAGCTACCGCCTCTCGAGGTAAGTTGCGCCTGATATATGTCGCCTTCAACCCCGACCTGCCAATGCATTCTGCATCCCTTCATGTTACCGCTTGGACGCGATCTCGCGAGCTTGGCAACCTCACACAAATATCTACCCTTTGTCACTTGTGCTTAGTTTACTCACCAATATTTTCTACTCAGACACCACTCCCGTCGCTGCCGACGCAGCTCCCGCTCCGACTGACGAGAAGCCCACCGACGTCGAAGACGTCGAGATGACCGATAAGCCTGCCGACGAGTCCGCTGTCGACCCCAAGAACGAGTCCGAGATGGCTGGTGCTAAGCAGGATGACGCGACTGCTGCTGAAGCTGAGCCTGCTGTGTCCGGTGACAAAGCCAAGTCGCAGGCGCGTCGCAAGTCTGCCGGTGACGCCAAGACCAAGAAGTTGAACAAGAAGGCCTCCAAGGCCAAGGTTCTGCACGTCGATGCGAAGCCTGGCGAGCACTACTTCGCCAAGCTCAAGGGCTTCCCCCTATGGCCCGTCATCATCGCTGAGGAGGACATGCTCCCCCACAGTATGCTCACCTCGCGACCTGTCACTGCAGCTCGACCCGATGGTACTTACCGTGAGGACTTTGCCGATGGCGGCAAGCGGATCCAGGACCGCACCTTTCCGGTCATGTACCTCCACACCAACGAATTGTAAGAAGATGCTTGAACAATCGCAACGGCATGTCCTGAGGAGCTAATGTTTTGGCAGTTCGTGGACGACCAACACCGATCTGAGCGAGCTCGATCCCTCCACTGTCGCCGGCATGGTCACGAACAAGATGCGCAAGGATCTACAGAGCGCTCACGTGTTGGCTGCCGAGCAGAACTCGCTGGACTATTACAAGAACGTCCTTCGCGAATTCGAGGAGCAGCGACTCGCTAAGCTCGAGGCCAAGAAAGCGAAGGGTGCTAAGGCTAAGAAGCTGGCCAAGGCGGCTGAGCCCGCCGATGAGGATGAAGATGTCGAAATGGCTGATGCTGAGGACGCCTTCGACGCGGAGCCTGTTGAGAAGAAGCCCAAGACGAAGAAGCGCAAGGCAGACGATGACGCCAGCGTAAGTACAATAGTTGTCTCGACACGTGGCTACCATGTGCTAACTCTACCATAGTCCCTTCAGCGCCCCGAGCCGGCTAAGAAGCCCAAGATCAAGCTCACCAACTCTACTGCCAAGGCTTCCAACGGTGTTCAGTCGCCCGCTCCCAAGGAATCTTCCAAGGCTTCGAAGGCCAAGGCCAAGGCCGACAGCAAGAAGGAGAAGGAGACTCCCGTCCCCAAGGAGCCGGAACTGAGCCCTGAGGAGAAGGCTGTGCGGAAGGAGGTAAGACGGTGCCATTCACTCTCGTCTACGTTAGTATGTGCTCACTAGTATGCAGAAAGAGATACTCTTCCTGCGACACCGACTTCAGAAGGGCCTTCTGCTCCGTGATCAGGAGCCGAAGGAAGAGGAGATGAAGTCCATGTCGGAATTCCTTGCCAAGCTCGAGACGTTCCCCGATCTAGAGGTGAAGATCATCAAGGCGACCAAGATCAACAAGGTGCTCAAGGCCATCTTGAAGCTTGAGACGATCCCTAAGGAGGACGAGTTCCAGTTCAAGCCCCGATCGCAGACCCTCCTTGACAAATGGAACGCACTCGTGGCTGCTGCGGACGCTGCTGGTCCTGGTTCCAGCTCTGCACCGGCCCCTACTAATGGCGTCAACGGCGGCAAGAATGGTACGGATGGTACTAAGGAGACCTCGACCGACCTCAAGGCAGAGCCGGAGCACGAAGACAGCAAAGCTGATGCCCCGGAGCAAGAGGCAAAGGACGAGGCGACCTTGGAAAAGGACGCAGGAGATGAGAATGCTGATGCTTCGGAGGTACGTCTCTTTAAGAAACACTTGTTGGAAATACTAACTCCCGAGTTACAGGCTGTCAATACGTCGGCCGGTGAAGCTGCGGCAGAAGTCGAGTCCGCGGCGTGAAGTTTCCGGGCGTGAGCCGGACAGCCATTCTCATGTTCGATGTCTACGAGGAGGGTGATCTGCACGTTGACTCTACGTGGGCGTTTGAGAGGAGTATACGATCAGGCAGGGCTGCAGCTCAGGCGAAAGCAGCCGACACAACTGGATGATGCATGACAGCAGTCGAGGTCTTTGGACCCGGAGTTGCATCCATCCCATGTAAACTAGGCGGTACGGCAGTACTTCTTTCTTCATAGCTGCTCATGCAGTGCCGTAGGAGTCGACATTGGTTCGGGAAGGGCCTTGGGGTTGGCGGGGGGGGGGTTCACGAAAAGTCTGGCTCTAACTACGTTGTCTTTTAGTACCCCTAATTCGCGAGACGATGGACACGAGACGATGGACAAGGGATGTCAACCATAGGGGGGTATCCGGTCTGATTTTTTATTCGACTATTGTTTTTCAAGCCCAAGGCTAGTGATGACCCATGAGAAGTCTTTGCAATAAATAGAAAAAAGGAGTTGCGTCGTCATTTACTCGCTGTTTTACTGCATGAAGACGAAGAGGTCCTTTTACTTGCATAGCCGCATGTGCGTCGCTATTAAGTTGCATATACGGGCAAACCCGAGGAGCTTGGGCCATTCCAAGATTTGCTTGCAGCTCTGCAGCTTTCAAGGCAAGGTACCCTCCATGTACATGTATGCGTGCCGTATGCGGATAATCCATACCTTAGGTACCCGTGTGTACATAAGGTAGATAGCAAAGTACAATGTACCGGACAAGATACACCCCACCTTTCCAGCACAATCCCGAGGCGCGTCATCAGCCGTCAGTGCCTGCTGTGCCTGATAATTTCATTATGCAACTTGTCGAATAGACGGCTTACCATTCTCGCCATCTCGAAGTCGACTCTCCGTCTGCTATGTTCTTCTACCTTCTTCACCTCTCCTACCTGCTTCCCTAGACTCTCATTGTATCGGTCTCAGACTTCAGCTTCCCGCCTAGTCTTATAACCCGCCTACCAGGTCTATTCTCTCTCCTCCGTACCTTACCGTCGCAACCCTACGACTAACGGCCAAAGAGGCGAAGTGCTCACCATGCTGCTACGACTACGAGGGCCGGATGGCATGATCCGGGTCAATATCGAGAAGACCGACACGTTCGCGGATCTCGGTCGCCAGGTATGTGCTCGACCTCGCTTCTCTTAACCGACTCGCCTGCTAACACCAAGGCC
Organism: Hypoxylon sp. FL1284; assembly: GCA_022432365.1. Lineage (NCBI taxonomy): Eukaryota > Fungi > Ascomycota > Sordariomycetes > Xylariales > Hypoxylaceae > Hypoxylon > Hypoxylon sp. FL1284. Next base: position 2,546,744 of record JAJJXE010000004.1, on the reverse strand, counting down.
CTGCAGCTCGTGGAGAAACTGCCGCCTACCGTCGACCCGAATACTATCTCCATGTCCCCAGACCCCCAAGCCAAAGACTCGAAAATACTGGTGGATATCGCAAGGTTCAAGCTGGCTCAGATCGGTCTAAAGTATTAAAGCTCACCTCTCTGCCCTCGCCCGCGCCTGTGGAGTATGTTAACATGGTATGCAGTCACGGAGACCTGATCTTCATCAACTACCAGCACCAGAGCGCCACCAACGGCGACGCGAACGACACAGCAGCATCCTCTACCACCGTATCGTCGACGAATCGATTAAACGGCAAGCCTATCCTACCTACCGAGGACTTGCCCATCGACCCGCCGCCTTTGACGTCCCCTACCCAAGTCATCAAGAACCCGTGGGAGGTGGTGCGGCAGTCGGCGCTAGATGACCGGTTAGACAGACAGGATGGAAAGATCTCGCGGAGTCGGGACCGTATGTGCAAGCATGGTCCCAAAGGCATGTGCGACTACTGCATGCCGCTGGATCCTTTCAACGCGCAGTATCTGGCCGATAAGAAGATCAAATACCTATCATTCCACTCGTACCTCCGGAAGATCAACTCGGCAACCAACAAGCCCGAGTTGGGAAGCTCGTTCATCCCGCCCCTGAAAGAGCCGTACTTCAGAGTCAAGAAGGATTGCCCTTCGGGTCATCCCCAGTGGCCCGAGGGCATCTGCACCAAATGCCAGCCCAGTGCCATTACGCTCCAGCCGCAGACTTTCCGAATGGTCGATCACGTCGAGTTCGCCTCTTTCGAGCTTGTCAATACCTTCATCGACGCGTGGCGAAAGACCGGTGCGCAACGAGTCGGTTACCTGTACGGCCGCTACGCAGAGTACTCGGAGGTGCCCCTCGGTGTCAAAGCCATCGTCGAGGCAATATACGAGGTGCCGCAAGTAGACGAAGTCGACGGAGTATCGCTGAACGCGTGGGAGAACGAGGTAGCCGTGAACGAGGTGGCCAAGCTATGCGGACTCGAACAGGTTGGGGTCATCTTCACAGATCTGCTCGATGCAGGAACCGGCGACGGTAAGGTCATCTGCAAGCGACATGCCGACTCTTACTATCTAAGCTCGCTAGAGGTCTGCTTCGCGGCTCGATTGCAGGCCCAACATCCTAAGCCGACTAAATGGAGCGACACGGGAAGATTCGGCTCCAACTTTGTCACATGCATTATTTCAGGCGACGAGACAGGTCAGATCGCCATCTCTTCGTACCAGGTATCTAACGAAGCCGTCGAAATGGCACGGGCAGATCTTATTGAGCCGTCGGCCGACCCCAACGTGATGCTTGTCCGCGAAGAGGAGGAGGACGACGGCTCGACAAGTCGGACGCGATACATACCCGAAGTCTTCTACCGGATAATCAACGAGTACGGCGCAAATGTGCAGGAAAACGCCAAGCCGTCGTTCCCTGTCGAATACCTTTTCGTCACATTAACGCACGGTTTCCCAGCGCAGCCCAAGCCGCTGTTCAACACGTCTAACTTTCCCATCGAGAATCGCGAGGTCATGGGCGAGACCCAGCAGCACAAGTCGGTCCTTATGGCACTGGACACCAGCCAGGGCAACAAGTTAGGATCCATCTCCGACTTTCACCTTCTTCACTTCGTCCACGGAATGGGTGTTCTGTCCAAGGTAAGATTATCATAAACTCGAACAAAGCTGACCAGTTCTTCTCTTCGTCTCAGAACCAGCTAACAGTTTTCCAGGAAGAGGAGGCGCTCCTCTGTCGAGTAGCGACGACGCACGATCTGGCCGACACGTACCAGCTGTTCTCGACGCCCGGCTGGCAGACGCTGGAGGCGATCCTACAAACGACTGGTGAGAGACCCCCAAACAAGCGCCTTCGTCGTTCAAGTGACGAGGGGGGCCGCGGTGGCGCCACGCGCGCCAGCGCGTCGCCCATGACAAAGTCGGGTGAACCGCTTGCTAAGCGCCTTGCTGCCGTTAGGCTAAACGACCGAAACGAACACCGACCAATCTTCGAACGCGCCAAGTTCGAAGAGTTGTGAAGAAGAAAAACATTCCTTCCAACCCTCTAACCAAGATAGAGTAGGAAGGGGTTTGGGAAGGAGAAAATAGGGGCTGGTGTCTTTAGAAGAGGGGTTGGTGGACAAGAGAGCATTCGACCGTGCCGGCAGCTTGGTCGGGCGTTAGGGGACGGGCGTTTTTCTTCATGTGCCAACCTTAAGAGCGGTATCTTATCGTTTGGCCATGCAGTGTGCCCGAGGTTCTCAGTGAGCTTTCTTTTCTTTCCTCTTTTCCCCCTTTCGACGCCAACAAAGAAAATGAATGGGAAGACGAATCGGGAAAACGATATACTGTTTATAAGATACCACTCTTACCAGGTGCGCGAGGCAGCTTGTGATAGCTGAGGCGTATCTCAGGTAGATATCGGAAGTATCTTCCAGAACTAATCTGACTGCCTATAACCTTCTGCTGTACTTCATGATGAATTCACATAACAACTCCTGTGATGGGGGCATGAGAATACGTGTTTCATAAGACATTTACGCTTCTCTCATCAGAGGCTGTTGCTTAATCTGAATGTGACATGCACTACGGAAGGAAAACCTCAAATCACATTTTTTCATTTCAACCCTTTTTTTGTTCTCCAGCACCAGAGCCCGTGAAAACTAGGTAATACCGGGGAAAAGGATAAAAAATCAAGCCGTCCTTCGTTCCAACCTCATTCCATCCCGAGAGGTTCACACAACATGCCGTCCTTTTTCATGAGGAGAGAGAGAATCACAAGTCAACGCCCCTAGTTCATAAATCGCGAATAAGATAGATGGTGTTTGCGATATCAAGGTTTTTTTCAGTTCCTTTCTTTCCGCCAAATTTTAGGGTGATAAGAAAACCGGGTATATCTTGTCTCCTATTCCCATCCCGAGAACTCTACAGCGGCTTGCCGCCGATGAACTCAGACCATCGTCGCACTTCGGACGGGATGCCCTCCTTCCTGGGCAGCTTCTCGTTCATGCATTGGGCAAAGAGAATTGCCGTCTAGGAGGATTTACATGTTAGCTCGTCTCGTTGATTGAAGTAATCAGGGGTGGCTTACCTGAGGCTCCATGAATAACGGGACGCCAAAGTCAACAGCGTTTCGACGCATGACATAGTCCACGTCCATGACTGTCTTACCCCGCGCCAAGGCCAAGTTGAAGACACCTCGGATGTCGTACTTCTGGAAGACTTCTCGGAGCGCCCGCTTGTCTTCCTTGGGGAACTCTATTACGTCCACAGTCACCTTGTCCTTGGTACTAGATTCGAGGAACTGCTTAATTTCCTCTTCGGCAGCGTAAAACTTATAGCCGAGAGGGGAGAGGTAGTCGGCAATGGTAGTAAGCCAGGATTTTGAGGTCTCGCCGCCAAAGAGTATACCCTCACCGGGCTCAGGTACTCGGAAGTTCATGGCCGACTGGAGAGAGGTCCAGTATGCCTCAACGAGATCTTTGCCGAAGCAGGCCATTTCACCCGTGCTAGCCATTTCAACGCCCAAGAACGGGTCGGCACCGGCAAGACGGGTCCAGGAGAATTGGGGTACCTTAGCAGCGAGGTAATCTCTCTTGACAGCCATGAGGTCAGCGGGTGCAGGAACCTCCTTGCTAACAAGCGCTTTCGCCGCGACATCGACGAAGTTGGTTCCGAGCACCTTGCTCACAAAGGGGAACGAGCGAGAGGCACGGAGGTTGCACTCGATGACTTTGAGGACCGGCTCTCCGCCTTCGGGGTTGTCGGCCTTGATGATCTGCATGTTGAACGGACCAGTAATGCTCCATGCCTTTGCTACCTTTTGAGCAATCTCCTTGAGTCGATCCATGGTCCTGTCATCAAGGCTCACCGGAGGGAGAACCAGCGTTGCGTCGCCAGAGTGAACACCAGCTTGTTCGACATGCTCGCTGATGGCGTGGAGGATTAAGCCACCTTGGTGGGCAACACCATCGACGTCAATCTCCTGAGCTCCTTCGATAAACTTGGTTATAACCACGGGGTGATCGGGAGAAACACTGCTAGCAGCCTCTAGCTTTTCCTTGAGATCCTCCTGGCTTCGAATAACGGTCATGGCAGCACCCGAAAGGACGTAACTCGGTCGCACCAACACGGGGTAGCCAACCTGTTCGGCGAACTTCTCAGCTTCAGCTACCGAGGTCAACTCTTTCCAAGCAGGTTGGTCAACACCAATGCTGTCCAGGATTTCTGAGAACTTTTGTCGGTCCTCGGCTTTGTCGATATCCCTAGGGTCAGTTCCCAAAACATTCGCCTTACCGGCCTCCTGGAGACGCAGTGCAATATTCTGAGGAAGCTGACCACCGACCGAAACCACTACACCGGATGCATTCTCCAGCTCGTAGATATCCAAGACTCTCTCGTAGCTTAGTTCTTCGAAGTACAGTCGGTCGGCAGAATCGTAATCAGTCGACATGGTCTCCGGATTGTACTTTGATGCATTGACTTCAAGTTAGCAGATGTGCCAAGAAGGAATATTTGGTGTGATTTATAGTTGAAACGGAAGAGATTCGACCCACGTTAATCATAACCGTCTGCTCGCCCATATTCCTCAAGGCCGATGTGGCGCTGACAGCACACCAGTCGAATTCCACGGAGCTACCGATTCTGTACACACCACTTCCGAGAACGATGGTGCCCTTAGCATCAAAGGTAACATCGTGAGAGCTGGCGTTGTACGTGGTATACAGGTAGTTGGTGTTAGCCGGGAACTCAGCAGCCAAGGTATCGATCCTCTTAACCCAAGGGCGGATGCCCATGCTTAACCGAAGGGCACGGACAGCGTCCTCGTTGCTCCTCACGGCGTTCGCAATCTGCTTGTCGGAGAAGCCCATCTTCTTTGCCTTGAGGATGAGATCGCGTTTCAGACCTTCGAGGCCACCGACCGCTTCCATCTCCTTGGTGCAGTCCACTATGTTTTGAAGCTTGTACAAAAACCACTTGTCGATCTTACTTAGATCATGAATTCGTTCGACCGTGTAGCCTTCGTGGAGCATTGCCTGGCCGACTGCTAACCAGCGACGGTCCGTGGGATGCGAAAGCTCATAGTCGAGATCGTCGAATTTGTCACCTTGGAACCCGACGAACTTAGGATCAACTTGGCGAATTGCCTTTTGGAACGATTCTTCAAAGGTACGCCCTATGGCCATGACTTCGCCCACGGATTTCATCGCGCTGCCAATATCACGCTTCACGTGCTGGAATTTGGACAAGTCCCAGCGGGGTATCTTTGTTACAATATAGTCGAGGGAGGGTTCGAAGTTAGCAGTAGTGGTTTTCGTGACAGCATTAGGTAGCTCGGGTAGACTATGTCCAAGCCCAATTTTGGCCGCAGTGTAAGCCAGAGGATATCCGGTAGCTTTTGATGCGAGAGCTGAGGACCGGGAGAGACGAGCATTGACCTCAATCACCCTGTAGTCGAGACCGTCAGGCTGGAGAGCGTACTGAACATTACATTCGCCAACCACACCAAGGTGACGGACAATTTTAATGGCAGCAGTGCGAAGCATGTGATACTCCTCGTCGCTGAGAGTCTGACTAGGCGCGACGACGATCGAGTCGCCCGTGTGAGTTCCCAGGGGGTCGAAGTTCTCCATGTTACAGACAGTAATGCAGTTGTTGTTTGCATCGCGGACGACTTCGTACTCAACTTCCTTCCAGCCCTTTAGCGATTTCTCGACGAGGATTTGTGGCGAGAGAGTCAAGGAGCGAGCGGCCATGTTGCGAAGCTCTTCCTCGTTGTTGGCGAAGCCAGAACCGAGACCACCCAGCGCGTAGGCGGCACGGACGATGATGGGATATCCAACCTCCGAGGCTGCTTTCAGAGCATCATCGACGGTGCCAACAGCAACAGATTGCGCTATGGGAATGTTGATCTCGTTAAGGGCCTTGGCAAAGAGATCTCTGTCTTCACTCAGCTCCAGCGTATGCACGCTCGTACCGAGGACTTTCACGCCATATCTCTCCAGTAGGCCCATGCGCTGCATTTGCACACCCAAGTTGAGCGCCGTCTGGCCACCGAAAGATAGGAAGATACCATCGGGTCTCTCCCTCTCGATAACATAAGCGACATACTCCGGGGTGACGGGGAGGTAGTAGACTTCGTCAGCGAGGGCATGGTTGGTTTGAATGGTGGCGATGTTTGGGTTGATTAATATGGAGGCCACGCCGGCTTCTTTGAGGGCCTTGAGCGCCTGTGAACCTATCCAAGCCTGGATGTTAGTATCCCTTGACTGGATCGGTTTATGAGTCACGGTTGACCGCCAGGCTCGTAGAAGGGCGGGTGGTGCAATACCAACCTGAATAATCAAATTCACCAGCCTGCCCAATTGCTAAACCGCCGCTTCCAATAACCAGCACCTTCTTTACATTCACGATATCCCTCGGCTTTATGACGCCGCTCTCCAAGTATGCTTTCGGGTTAGGAGCCTCTTGGGCTACATTGCTGGCAGAGCAAAGGGCGGTGACAGAGAACTTCCTGTCTTGCGCAAGGCCAGTCTTCCGAGTAGAGGCCAGAAGCTGAGAGGGACCTCGAAGACTTGCCGTTGTAAACTGTCTTCTGGTGACGGGTAGTCGTCGACCATGGCGAAGCAGCACCGGGGCCCTGCCTGCAAGCTTGGTTGAGAGGGCCATGACAAGCTGGAAGCTAGAATACGGGAGGTATAGAAGCGGCAAGGCCTCTCAAGACCAGATTTTGGGGCACCCTGCTCCCAATTGAAGTCAATTGAGCTTCTGGGGGGAGAAATCCTGAACGCCCTGAGCCCTGATTTGTATTTCGACTTGATGAGTAGTAGGAACTAGAAGCACCGGATCGGTGCTCTCAATATAAATTTCAAGGGCATGCCACTATCTAAGACTACGTGATAAGCCGATAAGAAAAAAAAAATTCCTTGAGCTAGGGCTGCTCTGCTGCGATTTCCGGAGACAGGGCGGGACAGGCCTGAACTGACAGCACTGACAGCGCTGATAGGAGCAAGGCAGGGAGGGAGCTGGGAGGGGAGCAATCTCTTGGCGGGCCCGATCAGCCGGGATAGACCCCCGTACGTGCGTGCTCTATTGCCCGCTTCAGCCAAGTGCCAGGTACATGGGGATACCTACCTGGTAGGTACCTGTCTACATGTCTAACACCAGGTAAACCATGGAAGTAAGTGCATACGCCTCTGCGATAATGACGTCGTCTACCGTGTCTATAAGCAGTATATAGTCGGGCGAAAACTTTGACAAGTCCATATATGGCTTCTCAGCTTCCAGTAGGACTTATAGCCGAAAGATCTGCTTGAAAATGGCTTCGGAATTTCTCATCTCTTTTCTTGGGGCTGTACAGGCTTCCTTGTCAGTACTGTTGACTATTGGATTCGGAGTTGCTGCAGCTCAGTTTGGATTGGTCACAACTCAAGCTGCCGAAGAAGTGTCACGACTCTGCGTAAAAGTACTTTTACCTTGCCTCCTGATCGTTAAGCTAGGATCAGAACTGAATATAGATCCAGCAGGGCGCTATGTTCCAATCGTTGGTATGTCTACTCTACTCTAGCAATCTGATCGATGAGCCGGCGCGCCTCTTTTGCTAATGCATAAACGTGTCTGCCAAAGTCTGGGCTCTCGTTACTACCATCACGTCCATCTTGATTGGAAAAGTAGCTGTGAAATTCTTTCATCTTCCTGCGTGGACAGTCCCTGCTGTCGCCTTTAACAACACTGAGTCTCTTCCCTTACTGCTACTCGAGTCGTTGGAAACAACAGGCGTACTAGCTACTTTGGTTGGCAAAGGCGAGGCGTCTGAGGGGATCGAGAGAGCCCGCACGTACTTCCTCGCCTGCTCAGTCATAAACAACATCATCACCTTTAGCCAGGGTGCCAAATGGATCACGGGGAAGCAGCAGTCACCTGATGAAGACAGCTCAGAAGACCCAGAGAACCAACAGACTCGCGGAAATGGGCAGGGTGGGGATACTTCCGAAGACATGGACGGAGTCGATGAAGATTCTTTTGGTGAACCTGGAGAGCGCACCTCTCTCCTCCCGAACAAAGTGGTAGACTGGGAACGTAGACTAGGGAAGGACTTTGGATCGAGACTCCATGGTTACTTTACCTCTAGCCTAAGGTCCGTACGGAGTACTCTGGCAGCCGTCGGGACCTTCATCAACCCGCCGTTTGTGGGGGCAGCTATTGGACTCATAATAGGTCTTTTGCCACCTCTACATCGATTGTTTTTTAACGATATGGACCAAGGCGGTTATCTAAACGCGGTGCGTATGGTTACTTGACTGTCTTGGAACTCACGTTGGAACTACTATAATTCTGCTCGAAAAACTCGTTACCCTGAAGCATTATTACTGGACTACATGGCTATGGTACCTACTGACAAACATATATAGTGGTTGACTTCGAGTATAAAAAATGTCGGACAACTCTTCATGTCTCTCCAAGTCATCGTCGTCGGCGTCAAGTTGAGCTTAAGCTTGCGGCTCATGAAGGAAGGTCAGAAAGCTGGCAAACTGCCTCCGGGTCCTGTCATTTTCGTGATAGTTGTTAGGTTCATACTTTGGCCCGCGTAAGTTTCCCGGATATAGTCTCTAGAAGCCAACGTACTGACCTCGATCTTATAGTATCAGCATACCTCTTATCTGGGCCCTGGCCACTTATACGAACCTCCTTGCCGAGGATCCGATGCTGTGGTGGACTTTAATGATGATGCCCATCGGTCCTACGGCGATGAAGGTCCTTGCTCTAGCAGATGTTAGTGGAGCAAGCGAGAACATACGGATGACGATAGCTAGGTTCCTCACGGTAAGTATCACCGCCATGCTGAAGGAAAGCCATCTTGCTTACTGTCGCTGCTGTAGCTGTCGTATGTCATTACACCTATAGTCTCAATTGCTGTGGTGGCTGCATTAGAGGCTGCGAAAGCTGCGAAGCAGTGAGCCTATCTCGAAATATAAAATAGGAGGATTTATAGAATCATAAACGAGTACAGACAGCTTGGCAACAAGTGAGTTTGATATACGATACTAATACCTGAAAATATGAGAAGTATATATAAAAGAAATCTTTAGAATTTAATTAATGTTTTTGTAATAAGAGATACGAAGTAGACAGGTGAAGCTCGGTCTTATTCTGTTATTCTGTTAACAGTTGGAACTGTACCTACATGTACCCTCAAATGTACCCTCAGATGCCCTAGGCTATCATTACTCAGCAGCCTGATAGGACCTGGCCTATCTTGGCACTGTGCTCATTACTGTGCGGACTTTGCTTGGCTCGAGCTCGGGCCTACCAAGCAACTTGGACCAACATCGTCAGCTTCCATTCTTGTCATTCGACAATCAACGCCGCACTTCGCGCTTCCTCGTCCGAAACCTATCGCGCCCACAGGCGACTCCTCCACCTCTTTATGACGACCTCACAGCATGTAAAGACACATTGTCCGGTGGCTTCGCACGTCGACTGAGGTGGAGCTATGAACAATGATTCCACCCCGACCACGCCGGCGGACCCTCATCGTGCTTCCCACGCTTATCACGAGGACGATGCCGATGCCGACGCCGACGGCCCAACACGATCCGCCCAGTTCGACCACGAGCTTGACACCAACCCCGATGGCAGCGCCGCCTCCCAGAACCCCTCGCTGTCCAAGGCAGCGAAGGAAGGCCTTAAGAAAAAGCTGCAGTTCATGATGCACCTCAGCACGAGTTTAGATACTGTCGTGTATGCTGAGCTATGTGCGCTATACTATATGGAGTATGACGAACCTCTCCAAGGCCCCCTCTATATAGAGGAACTGCGCGTAATTTGCAGCGCGCACCGGACCCTTCGCTAACTTGGACTTCACTAGTTGCTCGTTCTTCCGGCTGATGATACGATGGGTCGCCCAAGCTCTATTCATAAGCCCCAGGACCGACGACTCCGTACTGATCGTTCCCAACTTCCACGTCTCCGCAATCCTCGGTCCCAATGTCCTATGCATACTGTTACATCTACTTGCCTCTCTACCCGAGGCTAGCGAAGCCTCGCGCGGCTATCTCCACGGCGGCATACTGTTCGACTTTATCGGGCAGAAGGCGCCGTCATCCAAACTCTCCCTCCTCTTGCTAGATGTCATGATATTTGCGCTGCAGTGCTTCATGCTTAACGTCAATATGGAGAAGGAGAGGATACGAAAAGTGGTAAGGCCGAGGAGGCTACTCGATAGACAGGAGGATGCGCCAGGAGTAGCGCCTACTGGCCAGGATCTCGATGCGGAAGAACGTGGCGTACTGCGGGACGCGCCTGTGTTGGATGAGACGTATGATATCGAGATGCAGTCGCTAGGACGGAATAATCTTGGCAATAGTCAGGAAAGCGCCGAAGAGGGGACCGGTCTACTAAGACGGACTACGAACCCCACGAGCGACCTCGAGGGTCTAGCTGACACGCTAAGGTCTGGAAACGCCGTCCTAGCCACCTTTCGAGTCCGGCAAGCAGTCCGGACCGCTTGGAGTAACCGAGCCAACTCTCCCGAGACAGCTGCTGCTTATGCTATACAGAATGTCGGATACAACGCGACTCTCGCAGCTCTGGCAGCGCAGAGGAGAGCGAGATTGGCAGCAGCACAACCGAGACAGCCATAATGTTACCATATAAGATGATTGTACAAATTTCAGAAGGATATCATTACTATGCAATCTTTCTACCCACGTTGCCGACTCCAGTCCCCTTCACCGAGACTATGATGTCGCCCGCGTCGTCGTCGTCGTCGACTTCAGCGTCTCGCAAACCCCAACTGCTAGCCCCAAACTTTCTGAGATCGCGTGCAAGTTCTATAATTTCCTCCGTGCCTACCACGCTCCTCCCGAGACGTAAGCGACCAACATCTTCCGACCCCATGGCCATTAAGGTCAGCACCGTCCCAGCAGCTGCCCCGGCGACACAACCCCCTGAGCTTATGCACTCCAGAAGCTGATATGCGCATCTCTTGCCTATATCTTCTGGGACTATGCCTCCCTTGGGTGGCACGACGACGTCTGCTGAGTATAGGATGCCCACAGCGCTGGACTCTGCGACAAGACTCAGCCCATACCCTATGCCCATCCTCTTTTTACTGCCAGACTTTTCCGCCGCATCTGGAACCAGAGGCGCCTGGTCGTATTGTGCTGCGATGTGTATGTCGGAAACGAGAGGGTTGAGAATCTCGCGCGCAGAGTGTATCATGCGAGCATTGTTAGACGCAGACACGCCCGTCGCATACGCCACACCCCGTATTCTTTTTATCCTCCCTGGGCTCCTGTTCAGATGTAACGTTTTGGGCAGCCGAACCTGACTTGCGAATCGGAGCTCGACGACACCGGCACCACCGCTACCGTGCGGCCCCGGACATGACCTTTGGAGAACCCGCAGCTCTATGCGCGCCGCGGGAATGCCGAATAAGTTGTATAACGGGAGGATGGCTGTGCGGAAGGAGTCGACGGAAAGGTCGCCAGTCTCGGTGGCTGATGTGATAACGCCGGGCCCTGAGAACCGAACGTTCATATGCGACTTGGAGAAGGGAGCAAGGAGGCAGAGGGGTAGGAGGAAGTATGTTACACCCCGTGTGCAAGTGGCAGGTAGATTGTGCTCGAGAACATCGTCGATGGCGCCGATGTCGGGCGCGGCACCCGTTATTAGACCCGGATGATAGGTCATGGTCGTACCGGTATAGGATATCTGCATGGAGCTGCCATTCGTGACAGCCTCGAGGAGGCGAAGAAACGAGATCTCATGCGGGGCGAGACCGGGATTGGTAGGCGAGTTGGGACGGATCTTGGATATATGAATTGGCCGGCCCGTTAGAGTTGCGAGGACGAGACGCTGGGTAAATGATTTGTGGCCTGTGAATTTCAGGAATTCTGGCTTGGGAGTCGACATGGCTGGATCGATGGGCTGTAGTTACAGCCTCGTAGAAGCTATATCGAAGGCTTTGTCGCAACGAATGGAGATGAGCAAATTCTGCCGTTTTGACGATTTGTTAAAAAAAATTAAATACGGGTATGATAGCCCAGATAGGCAAGGCGGTGTGCGTGGTACGTACCTAGCCTAACCTAAAGCCAGCTGGAGGTGCTTCCAAGTCAGCTGTACAAAGGTACATGCACGTATCGAAGGTGGGTTGAGTTACGTGAAAAGTGTCAAGATCCCAGAGTTCCTAAAAAGGGCACAATAATATCTAATCTGCATCTGCATACGCCCTCACATCCATTCTTTCTCCAACCTTCTCTTCTCTTTCGTTACCTTTTCCCTCTCTGCGCAACACACATCTCATCATGTTTGACATAGATTGGACGAGCCTCGCGCTCCCGTTTGCGTACATATCTGTCCTCGGAGGTTCCCTTTACACATTCTCTACCGTCTACAGAAAGCGAAAGGCCTGTATGCATTTGATCGACCACGACATCATATGACAATACTAACAAATCTGTAGTTGAAAATGCCAACCTAGAGCCGTGGTTCCCGCCGCACCTCCAACGAAACATCTACCTGACACTCCTTCACATGGAACCTGAAGCCGGCCAAGAGAAGGCGCCGAAAGTGCCAGACAGCGTGATCCGAGCCGCACTACTGCGAAGAGCCGTCGAAGACATCCGCCGCATCATCCAGATCCGTACCTCGAAGCAGGCGCTCAACACTCTGTTACAGCGAGGTAGCGTAGGCGACGATCTGAACCAGAGATTCACAAGAGCCGAGAAGGAAATCGAGGAAGAGCTGCGTGATGTCGTGACGGAGGTGAGGGCGACCCTGACGGACTTAAACGGTTGCCGTGCACATGCTAAGACATTACTTTTACAGGCTAATGCCCTCGCGCCCGGCTGGGGCCAGACCATCTTTCAGTCAGCAAACGAAATCGCGGCCAACACCATGTTGCGTACTCGACTCGAAGAGATCGACGACCGAGCCGCGACCGACAAGGAGTGGTGGGAGAAACGACGCGAAGCCATCAAAAAAGACTTTATGAAGGAGCTAGAAGAGGAAACATCGACCAAAGGCTCTACCAAGGGCGTTAGTGACGACGAGGGAGTACTGGTCGACTCCGCTACGCCTGTCAGCACGCCCAGTGGGGCCTCCAAGAAGAAGAAGGGCAAGAAATGAGAGCTTCGATATCCTTTGGGAGGGAAGCGCAGAAAGCAAAAAGCAGGGTGTACTACTAAGACTGTCCATTATCGCCACGAGCCGAGGATATACTTGCATGTTCGTGTCCGGCGTTCAGGCGTAGGAATACAGAGATATCATATGTGCGAGAGAGCATCATTTATACCTACCCTCACGAGGTAGATGGCACACTTAATACATGCACGTCTTCCTAGCTGTGGCTTCATGATGAATGAGCTGAGGCTAGAGAAAGCCCATGTTAGCAGGGCAGGCGACTTGTGGTCTTACAAACCTTTTCCTACTCCCTCTTAATGCAAAGCGGCTGATGATTAAGACTACAAGAGCAAAGTTATCGCGTCACTGGTGTCAACATCCAGGAGAAGATGCGTTGTGAGGTCAGGTTTGTACCGACGTTGACGAGTGTATGTAAATTCATATATCGGGCTGTCAGACCACGCGGGATCGTTAGCTGTACCTTGGGTACCTAAGCTAAGCCCAACAGGGTAATAACTTTAGCTACCGCAACCCCTGTAAGCACATTTTATCTATTGCGCACTGACGTACCTATCGAGTACCTGCAGCAGCAACGCTAACTAAATGCCTGAGTAGAAGGTACCACCTGTGAAATTGTAGCTCTAGCTACAAAACATCCCTCATCGGCCATCCCACCAGCTTACCGGAGCCTCTAAATCTTTACGTATCCTCTTGAACATTCCGACATTGCATGCACGAGAGACGCAAGTAGGGCAACAATGGCAGATCCTCAATCTGCACCTGGGCTTTCGTTCCCTACCGATCCTGCTGCATTCGAAGAGGACGACCGCATCTCCTTCTCCAAGCTTGATAATAAATACATCGCAGTGCAGGACGACGGTTCCGAATTTGAATGGGATGCCCAATTGAGACGATGGATCCCCGTAGTCGACGAAGAACTCCTTGCTCAGCAGCAGCTAGCGTACGGCGGCGGTGCCACACCCGACGACAGTAATGACGGCCAGCCTAACAAGAAACGCAAGAAGGGCCAGGCCAACGGCTCGGGAGATCGACCGCGACCCCAGAAGAAGCAGAAGCAGCCCCCTCAGCCGCGCCAGAACACGGCCATATACGTAACGGGTCTTCCGCTGGACGTGACGGTAGACGAGGTCCACGAGGTGTTCTCGCGCAAGTGCGGCGTTATCGCCGAGGAGATCGACAGCGGCCGCCCGCGCATCAAGCTGTACACGGACGAGAGCGGCAGCTTCAAGGGCGACGCCCTCGTCGTCTTCTTCAAGCCCCAGAGCGTCGAGATGGCCATCATGCTCCTCGACGACACCGACTTCCGCTACACGTCCTCGGGGCTCACGAGCGGCCGCATGCGCGTGCAGGCCGCCGACTCGAGCTACAAGAAGACGAGCTACGAGAAGGAGGGCGAGGGCCACGAGGAGGCGGGCGGCGGCGCGCGCGAGGGCGGCAGCAACGGCGACCGGAGCAACGCCATCACGGGGGCGGGCAAGCCGCGGGACCGGGCGCGGGAGCAGGACAAGCAGAAGATCATCAAGCGGACGCAGAAGCTGGACGCGAAGCTGGCGGACTGGGACGACGACGACCCGTACGGCGGACAGCTAGAAACAGGCGGGCCGCGGCGCGACCGGCTCGTGATCCTGCGGCACATGTTCACGCTGCGCGAGCTGGACGAGGACCCGGCGGCGATGCTCGAGATCAAGGAGGACATACGCGACGAGTGCGCCAAGCTCGGCGCCGTCACCAACGTCGTCCTCTACGACCTCGAGCGCGACGGCGTCGCCTCCGTCCGCTTCCGCGACCCCGCCGCCGCCGACGCCTGCGTCCGCCTCATGGACGGCCGCGCCTTCGACGGCCGCACCGTCCGCGCCAACATCGCCGACGGCCGCGAGCGCTTCCGCAAGTCCGGCAAGAAGCAGGACGACGAGCTCGACGCCGAGGATAGCGATAGTTGAAAGGGGGAGGGGGGCAAAGGTCCAGGGTATCGGGTACAGAGATAGAAAGGAAGTGATGGATAGACCTGAGGGTCCTCTCCTCGTCAGCTACGTATGTGTTATGGTCTGTCACGGCGGAGTCACGATATATCATTGCTTCGGGCGAGGGAAGGCCATCTTGAACTGCTTGATTGAGCCTGAGGATTCTCTAGATGTGTTTTTCAGGGACGGTACTCGAGTAGAGTATTGCAATCGATGATCGTACACAAAATCCGGTTTTCTGCTGCCGACTACGATTGCTGGACGAATTAGTAAAAGTAAAAAGAGCTGCATCGACTTCACACATTCACTTAAGGAAGAGAGGACAGGGGGCATTCCTCCCCGGTGTCACAGTCCTGCTGGCGTGTATGGGTCGAGCAACTATTCTTATCAACTTTTATCATTTTTAAACGTCTTTTTTTTTGCATCAGGCTGTAAGGACGTACATGAGCATACCATGTCCTACGGGCATGCCACCTAGTACACGTACCCCGTACTATGACGATCCGGCCCACGTAGGCCACCGTGTCTAAGTACGATCCAGTTTATCATCGAGGTGCAGCCGTCACACGTGCAGTGCGATGCGCGTCTACTTCCGTCAATTCAAACTACGGGCGCCACGTCGAGCTTCCGCTCCTTGGCGCTGACCCACCAGCCGGCGGCCTCGATGATCTGGCAGACGACCTTGAGCTCGTCGGGGGAGCGGGGGGCGTAGACCATGGTGAACTGCTTGGGAACGGGCATCTTGAGGAGGCACTGGCTGGTGAGGGGGTGGCGCTCGCCCCAGCCCTTCTCGATGACCTCCTTGACGTCGTCGGGGTGGAGGTTCATGTGGAGAGAGTGGTCCGAGTCGTGGACGTGGCAGATCTCGCCCTGGCACGTCTTGTTGAAGGGGTAGAGCGCGAAGAGACCGAGGCCGTGCTTCTCGAAGCACGACGTGCCGACGCCCACCTGGTCCGCGTTGGCGGCGCTGTGCTCCTCGAGCGTGCGCCGCAGCGCCAAGTAGCACGCACGCGACCCGAACTGGCTCACTTGCCGCTGCGGCGCGATCCCGACTACCCGCGGCCGCGGCCCGCAGCGGTACGGCAGCGGCTTCTTGCGCAGTACCCCGGCGACGGGCTCCACGTCCGGGTCTGCGGGCAGCGGGCGCAGCGGGTCCCGGCACGCCCAGAGCTTCAGCCAGTTGATGCGGATGTAGCCGGGGAACGTGGCCGGGGTGCCCCCGGGACCGAGCTTCAGGTAGTTGTGGTAGTCGTTGTGGACGAATAGGATACCAGTGGCGAGGCCGATGACCAACGCCGCGGCAAGCGGCTGAAGGAGATTTATGCCGACGATAAGCAAGACAGTAACAGCGGAGATGGAAGGGCCGTCTAGTGTCACGATGAGCGGATCCTGTCTGATAGTGACATTGATGACAGGAGGGTCGACACTTTGTTTGGGACTGGTGAAGAAGTCGACAGTAGAGGGTGCCGTCGACGCCTCGGCCTGTGTAAGTGTAGTGGACATGATGTCAGGACAGAAGGATGTGGGCAATGGGCTCAAACCATACGAGTAAGTCGGCGGCTAGCTGCTACGAGAGAGCTGGGAGTTCTACACAACACGACATGGGAAGGTCGGATAGAGCACCTATTTATACATATTGGAGGGAAGAAGACAAATACTGGAGATCAGAGTTGACTGGCTGCTTCATGCTTCAGAGCTCTACAGTCTAAGGGTCAGACTGGAGCGGGAGGAGCACGTGTAGAGTAGAGAGTTAGGGTATAGGTAGTCACACGCTGCCAGCGGGATCGGGGATACAAACCTAGAACGTAGCTGTAACCCACAACGTCCAGCCCATGGCTGAGGAAGAGGAGCCGGGTTGGACGGGAATGGCCACTTGGGCTCCCGCACGTCGACGTATCGGGTCGTTCATACTCGTTACCGTCCACTCATGAACGAGCAATTGGTCCCCAGCCGAGCGGACGAGTTGGGAACAAAAATGAGGATAAAATCGAAATATCCAAGTCTGACATAGCTATAGCCGGACCTTGACGAAAAAGTGATGCATGGGATCTGGGAACGACCGTCTCAATCGAGTTGAAGATGGAGGACCTACCTACCTAAGGTACTTAGTCCGGACACTCCAACATAAGACACAAAGTACCTAGGTAGGCTGAGAAGGTTGCGTGACCTCAGGTATTTGTCGTGACTGGGTTGCAATCATGTCGCGCTATGTGCTTGGACCTGCATACGCCTAGGCAGATACGCAACTGCACAAACGAAGGAACATGTATGCATGCTGCGACGCTCTATATACGACGTCTTTCTTCAATGCGGCTGCACGCTTGTAAAGCCCGCGGTCGGAGGCGACATGGTAACACCGCTGCAGCACCGCTTGGAGCTGTTACCGCGAGTCGTTTATAGGCTCTTCCAGACAAGCCGAGATGGGCTAGTCGGGACGAGGATGTGTCGACGGAACCACCGGCGTCCCGAAACTGAAGCCGGGAGTCGACACGCCTACGAGCATAATACGGAGTTGGAACCTCACTCATTCGTTAGTTATCCTTGTGGGACATCAGCCCACTGGCCTTCCGCTTTCCTGTCTTCGTGATAGTTTGTTGGCTCTGCAGTATTCGTGACCACGTGGACGATTTGCTGTCGTAGAAATGGAGAGGCTTGGTCCGATCGAGGAGACGATATCGACTGCCCACTCAGCTATTCGCCCGCTGTGCACGGTATATCTGCTTATGATGCGAAGGGTAAGGGTTCTTCACTTCTTTGTCTCGGTCTCATGCAAGCCAAGTTGGGAGTTGAAGCGTTGACGGATGCTTAGCTAACCCCTCGTTTCGGCTCAGCTTAGCCGCTTGGCAGGCTTGGCGGCTTGGTGACACAAATACTATGTATATGCATATGTGCATATGTAGGTATCGTATCGGATGTCTTGTACGACAAAAGGCTCTCATTGGCTAATAATTACGTCGTTGTGACTTTAGGGAATCGCCGTTGCCAGGCCGCCCGTACGGGACAGGGGTAAATAGCAGGGATAAAGGGGCGACAGCCATTAGAAAGGGCTGAAAAGGGTGAAAATCTGGGCTTCCAAAACAACCATCGCGTATCGATTGTGGTCTGAGCATTTCTGGGCACGCAAACGGCACTAAGCCACCCAGAGCCCCAGAGCCCCAGAGCCCCCAAGTCTTCGGTTTCAACTTCGTCACTTTGTGTCTCTGCAGACCCAGTAAACATCTCTGCGAGAGTCCATCAGCCTGAACGCTTCTCTATCACGGACAACTGGCATCACATCGCATCACATCGCACAAGCCCGGCATTTACAAAGAGCAACCAGCGCTCGCTCTAGCTGGGAACACAGGTTTGTGACCTGTTTCCGAAGCAAAGCAAATAGTCTGCCAGAACAGCGTGATACTGATACCACGTTCCAATCAGCATTCTCGTACCCCGTCTATGATGGGCGTTCTCCCCTGGAGCTCAGCGCGCTCGCGCGATCGTCGACAATCTAGACTGCCCCTTTATGAAAAGACCAATACACCGATGAAGGAGCGCAACTCAAACGATTCGTACGACGACGATTCCGACTATGACGGCTACTCCGAGGCCTCGTCCTCCCCTGGAACTAGCAACTCCAGAATGACAAGCGCTTCCACATCCACTGCCACACCCATCTTGTCCAGGAAGAAGTTCGCCGTCTCTCGCGGTCCGCGCCAACCACTTACCTACCGCCTACCCAACAAAGTCATCCGCTACCTCTGCTTCGGCTTAACATCCTTCATACTCCTGATGATCCTCACCCTCATCCGCGCAAGCCACAACGAGAATAGGGCTATTGCTGAGGGCAGAATCGATAGGCCATCCTCGGCTCCTCCTGCATGGGAGTCCTTCCCCTTCCTCACGAGGTACTATGGCGGTATCCGGAATTTGATACCTTTCTCCCAAAACAAACCCGAGTATCCACTTGCCAAGGGCGAGCAGCCTGTAGACAAGATGTCCTACGTGAACAATAGCAACTGGGAACCCGATGTCCAGGGGCGTAGGTTGCCTGCTAGCAAAGAGTATAACCGATACCCTTCAAGCGTTTTCCAGAACGCACCAGAGGAGTTCCAGGAATGTTTCCTCGACAAGGCCAACAAGGTCCATGTGCCTCCTATTCGTTACTACGAAGGGCGGCCCAACGGATTTCCCGAGCCCATTCTCGGCTCCTATGAGCTCCTAGGCCTCCCCGAGGATATTTGCTTTGAACGCTACGGCCGATATGCACCATACGGCTTTGGTTATTCTGTTAGGTCAGGCGGCTTAGGCACTGGAGAGCTTGGCGAGAAAGAAGGATTTGAGTCCACCTGGGAGAAGGTGCCCCAGGTCGACTGGAAGGATATGGACTGGGCGGACACGCAGAGGCGCTGCTACCAAGCGAATGCCGGTCGCTACAAGAAAGTCGCCCCCAAACAGCCTAACCCTAATGGGTTCTATGTTAATGACGGCACCGCTGCTACGGACCTCCGTACGCGCGACGCTGCATCTCCTGAATCGCTTAAAGCTTCAACCGCAACCTCTGAAGGGGAAGCTGCCTCGAAGAAATTGCCAAGAACTGCTATTGTTATCCGCTGTTGGGATGAGTATTCCTGGAAGGAAGAGGATATTATGAACATCCGCTCATTGATCAGCGAACTAGTCCTAGCGTCCGGGGGCCGATACGATGTTCATCTACTTGTTCAAGTCAAGAACGACGCCGCACACCCGATTTGGGCGGACGCGGACGCGTATCAGCGGCGAATCGAAGAGACCATACCAGCAGAGTTCCGGGGTCTAGTCACGTTCTGGACGGAAACCCAGATGTTATCTCTCTACCAGGGAATCTTTGACCTGTTCGCGCGTGGGCCGGATCTACCAGTACATGGTGTTTATCGTGGTCTGCAGATGGCTATGCAGTACTTCGCCTACCAACATCCAGAGTACGACTACTACTGGCAGTGGGAAATGGACATTCGGTACATCGGCCACTATTACGATCTGTTGACAAAGATAGAGAACTGGTCCAAGGGGCAGCCAAGGAAAGGCATATGGGAACGAAACGCACGATTCTATCTGCCTTCAGTGCATGGAACGTGGGAAGACTTCAAGCAGATGGCACGCGTGCAAAGCGAGATGGGCACCACAGGTGCTGACAACATCTGGGACGGCCTTCCGGGAGCCGATAAGCAGGGCAACCGCGGCGAGAAGCCAATCTGGGGGCCCGAGAGACCCAAGGATCCCAAAGACTGGTTTGAGCCAGACAACGACCCCATGCCGGAGACAACATATGAGAAGGACAAGTATGTCTGGGGTGTCGGCGAAGAAGCCGATTACATCACGTTCAACCCCATGTTTGACCCAGAGGGCACCACTTGGGGTCTATCCGACGATATTACTGGCTACAACACGGCAGACGGCAACGGGATGCCGCCCCGGCGTGCTCAGATCATTACGGCATCACGCATGTCTCGTCGCCTCCTGATGAAGATGCACAGAGAGACCGCTTTCTTGAAGCACCACGCTTTCCCAGAAATGTGGCCCGGCACGGTCGCTTTACAGCACGGTTATAAGGCGATATTCGTACCTCACCCCCTGTATGTGGACCGGGAGTGGCCGGGAGAGATCTTCGCACGGACCCTTAACAACGGCAGAAACGGTGCCACGGGAGGCTCGCGCACGTCGGTATTCGGCCAGCGCGAGCACAACCTCGTGGGTCTCACGTGGTTCTACAACTCGGGCTTCGCGCCGAACTTGTACAAAAGATGGCTCGGGCTGAAGGTGAACAACGACGGCGGTGAGGAGTTCGAGCTGACTGTGGACGAGAGCAAGAATGGCACGAGCGTCAACGAGATGCGTGGCGGTGAGGGCAGGATGTGCCTGCCGCCCATGCTGCTCCACCCAGTCAAAGACGTTGCACTGCCGGTCGAGGCCATTCCGGACGACGCAATGGAAGTACCCGAGTCGGATCCCGGTGCTTAAGTAACATAGACCTTGAGAACATAGCGATGAAGACATCTGGATGAATGTATAGGCCCGGATATGTGTATAGGCCTTGTTCATATGGGCTGCAGGCACTTGTCAGGGGCGTTGGTCGGAATATTTACTCTTGGCTCTTTTTCATCACATTTCGAGAGCAGGCTGTGTGAAGGCAGAGCAAGCGCAACATTTCACACACAAGATGCGGCGTGGCGCATCATTGTATACAAATGGGAACGGCATGATGGGAATAGAAAGGGCATGATACCTACCTAAAAAGCAGGACATAATCTGACGACTGAACTTGACTACATCAAGATCCAGACAATATTACCTGCTCCGTGATGGAACGTGACATTGTATGTGAATGCTAAGAATTAGACTCGCATAGCTCCCTCTACCTTGTCGCAATCGCAGCCAAGAAAGGGGAATATCTTGAGGCTCTAGAATATCTAGGTGGATCACAGAAATAATAGGTAGACTGAAGTCATCGGCGGCAAGTAAGACGCAGGGGAGGATGAAGATTGGCACTCGACATGCCCAAATTAACAGACTATCGAAAGCTTGAATAATGGAAACCTGGAGGATTGACATTGATCTCGACCTGTCCATCATCGAAGATTATTGCCCCTTTTACAGTTGATTACAACCGGAGAGAGCCAAGCAGCAGCCCGGGCGACAGGGCTGTGGTGGCCAGCTAGCCTAGCAGCCCGACATCGATCCAAGTTTTCGATAATTTCTAGAGGGTTGTCGTGCCATCGACTATATCGTATCCACGTGTCGAGATTGGATAAGGACCAACGGCATAGCGAGCCCACATTAGGGCATGGAATCGCGGGTCTAACAACATTGCAACGAGTACCGCCCCAGAGCTGACAACTAGATTATCTGGGTACTATGCAGAGATCAAATTTGACATCCAATCTGTCGTTAGGCTAGAACTCGGGGCTCCAGGTCAGGCGGGGGACGTGTTATTGCACGTCTAATCTTGTCCAGGTCCACACTTCAGCTCTATTAAGGGGTCGGTCGAGGCTTAGGACCTCAAGCGCCTTTCGAGAAAGCACAGAAAAACTTGTTACGTAGGATTAATGCCATCCATAGTAGCGGAATAGGAGAAAATACGTACATGCTTCGTACATATGGAGCTAGATACTGTGTTGGGTAGGTGGCCAAGCCAGCTCGCCAATGTAACAGGCGGCACGTTGTCGGTCAAGGTAGGTTCCGGTCCCAGGACATCGATTGGCTTCAACCGGAACCGTGTGGGTATTGTCAAAGCCTGGGAATAGACAGACAGACTGAGTTCTTCACCGAGACTCGCAGACCCTTTACGGGTCCGTGTGAGCCAGGCACCAAGGTGAGCCGGGCAGAGTGAGGAGCCGACGATCTGATCATCGATCAGAGTGCAAGCATCCGAGATCACTGAGCCGTTCAACATGCAAGCCATTATTCTGCGAGCAAGTCGACGCTAATTAACTCAGTAAGGAGTAGTAGGTTACTATTCACCATTCCTTCAGATCTAGGTGACGTGGGTTGTTCGAGTTGGAAATGAGAGAAAAGGAGATACGAGCCAATCAGATGAAGGCGAGCCCCCGAAGGAAAAGGAAGAAGAGGAAAAAAAAAAAAAAAAGGAGTCCGTCATCTCAATTTTTTTCTCTTTCGCAATTCCGCTCTGCTTGTCCGGTAGTAAAGAAAGGCTCTAATAATAATCGTGTACGAAGATACTTCGTATTATTGACCCCTGCAGGTTTTCTCAGCGGCCTGCGTCCCTGACAGGGTTCGGCAGGCTTCTGCAAGGCTCTGGCATGGTCGGACGCAGGTTTAGGGCTTGAATAGGCCTAGTCAGGGCAGGATGTAATCTCGCTTGTCTGTCGGGTAATTTCCCAGAGCGTCAATGGAAAGACTCGATCCCCATACAAGTCCCCACCATCAAAAAGGCCGCCTGCCAGGAACGGTAGCAGTAGCTGGGCTAGTAGCTGTCTGATTGGCTCAATGCGTAAACACTTTATGAGCACAGGCACCCGATCCGGCTAGGCCTCCCAAGCTCACGTCTGTTTCTCTTGGCCCCTTTTTGGCCCAATTCCAACCATTTCCCTTCAACGAAGCAGCGCGAGGCAGCTCATCTTACTACGAGGTGCTATGCAACCATGCAGCCACGCAGCCCGGCGAGATATCATCTTGTTTACCCCGGTCTGCTGCGCGGCAAGACACCATGACCGCCTAACGCCCGTGGAGGATTCCGAGAGAGGCTACCCAGCAGCTAGCAGGCGTGCCAGCGACAGCACAGGCTAGACTGTACGAATAGACCGTGAGCTGGTCAGGCTCCTGGACAGGCTCCTGGACAGGCACCCCTGGCCAGGATCCATCCCATCACGTACACGCATTTTGCAGATGGCAGATGGCCAGAGGACGAAAAGGGACAAGGGGACAATAGCAGGGCTAGACGACGGGGACATTCAGGGATCAGCGGAGACCAAACGCCTCCATTGCAGGCACCCAGGCACCCAGGCACCCCGTCTTGCCCCCCCCCCCCCCGTTCCCAGGAACCGCCAGGCACTATGTAAAATTGCCGCTGGGCACTCCCCATGAAAAGGAAGACGGTGGCGCCCCTAATAAAACTACCCTCTCCGCCGTTCCCATGATACCCTCCTTTTCTCTTCCCTTTCCCCTACTCACACATCCCATTTAATGTCGATGCCGTGACGCGAAAAGCATCTCAGCTTTCGTCCTGTTTTCCGCCTTTCCCACCCACCGCTTCACTCTTTCAGCGGGCACTCGTTTCCACGATCACGAAAATAAACAAACAGCTATCTACATTCTTGAATTCGCGCAGCCCAGTTTTGATTAATCGAGGAGTTTTGCCAAGAAGTTGAGAAATCATGAAGGCCACTTTCACCGTTGCTGTGGCCCTTGCCGGCGCCGCCAGTGCCGGTAGCATCCACCACCGCCACGCTCACGATGCCTACCGCGCCCTCGAGAAGAAGACGTTCGACAACGGCACCTGTGGATGTACCACCATCTACAGCACCTACTACGGTGAAGCCACTCGTGCGTAGCCCATTGCTCCCTAGGTAGCTGTCGCCGTGATTCCTAACCTGTCTATCACAGTGTCCTTCCCCCCGGTGCCGACCAGCACTTCGGCGCCCCCGCCGCCCCCGCCGGCTACCACGACGTCGACTGCCGTTGTCGTTCCCACGCCCGTTCCTCAGACCTGCTCTACCACGGGTGTCTACACCTTCCCCGCCACCACCATCACCCTGACCGACTCGACCACGGTGTGCGTTCCCTCGACCACTGGTGTCCCCAGCGGTACTCACACGGTTGGTGGTGTCACCACCGCCGTCACCACCGCGACCACTGTCACCTGCCCGTACGCGACCGTCTCTACGAGCGCCGGTGTCACCACCAGCGTCATCGCTACCACCACCTACGTTTGCCCGTCGGCTGGTACTTACACCATTGCTCCCACTACGACTACCGTCGACCAGGACACGACCATCACGGTCCCGGCTGTGACGACCTACCCTGCTGGAACGTACACTCAGCCTGAGCTCATCACCACCATCGACACCACCAGCACTGTCGTGTACTGCCCGTTCGACATCCCCAGCCCCACGCCTGCTAAGCCTTCCACCACTGCTGTCCCGTCTCCCAGCTCTTACCCTGCTGTTCCCGCTACTACCGTTGCCCCCAAGCCCAGCGCCCAGCCGTCTGCCCCTGCTCCTAAGCCCAAGCCTAAGCCCAGCGGTGGTCTGGGTGGCGCCGCCGGCAAGCCCTGGGGTATCTCGTACACTCCCTACGGAACCGGCCCGTCTGCTGGATGCAAGAGCGCTTCCCAGGTCGAGGCTGACATTGCTGCTATCGCTGCAGCCGGTGTCACCACTGTTCGTGTCTACTCGACCGACTGCGACACCCTTCCCAACGTCGGCTCTGCCTGTGCCAAGCATGGCCTCAAGATGATCCTCGGTCTCTTCATTGACTCCCCTGGCTGCGATGCCAGCAACCCCAGCGTCAACGAGCAGATCAACGCCATCAAGGCCTGGAGCCGGTGGGACCTTGTCAGCCTCGTGGCCGTCGGTAACGAGGCTGTGTTCCACGGCTACTGCGAGCCTTCTGAGCTTGCCAGCCTCGTCACCAAGTGCAAGAGCGAGTTCAGCGGCTACAACGGTCCGTTCACCACGGCCGAGACTGTCAACATCTGGCAGCAGAGCGACTTCTCTTCTGCTATGTGCGGTGTTGTTGACGTTGCCGGTGCCAATGCCCACGCCTTCTTCAACACTGAGACCGACGCTTCCCAGGCCGGCCAGTTCGTCAAGGGCCAGCTCGACATCGTCTCTGACATCTGCAAGGGTGTTCCCGGCATCATCCTCGAGACTGGCTGGCCCACGGCCGGTAACGCCATGGGCCAGGCCGTCCCCGGTGTCCACCAGCAGGGCCAGGCCATCTCCAGCATCGTCAAGGAGTGCGGTGACAAGGCCGTCCTGTTCAGCTTGACCTCCGACAAGTGGAAGTCGGCCGACACCGCTTGCGCCTGCGAGCAGCACTTCGGTGTTGCCGGCTCCCTTAACATTCACCTAAGCCTGTAAAGGGATTACTAGGCGCCTTCGTGTGCTCGATGATGCTTGAACGCAACACTGTACATGTTTTCACGCCTTTGTTCAAACGATTGCAGCATGGACTCTAACCACGGGAGGGGTTTTCATGGTTGGATAAGGGTTGGCGGTTTAGTTGAGAGGTGGCCTTGGCTGTCCTGTGTTGTGTGGTTGGTTCCCTTTGTTCGGAGCAAATGTCGAGAGAGCGGACAAGGCGGCGCACGCCAAGTCAAGATATCTCAAGCTCGCAACAACCTTAAAAGATGCCAAAACGCTCCCAGGCTATCTAAATGTAGGGTCTGATTCATAATGTTGTAATCTACTAGTGTCTATTTATCGGATAACGCTGTTTGTCTTGACGTGCGTCACGAATATTTGAGAATCTTTTTATCGTTCAAGCTCTTGCGCTGTGTTGTTCTTTTACCTTCTCGGTGTGCTATGTCTGCTTCTGAGGTCGACATGGCTACACCACACCTTAAATTCAATTTTATTCAATTCTTTTTATGATGAGCAATGAAGAAGTGCAACTTACCTGGCACCTTTGTTCTGTGTGAAAATGTTACGCTGCTCCCGTCTGCTACGACGACTTGGCTCCTAGAGTTCATGTCGCTCTGGTCGCTTCAGGACGGGTAATATGTAAACCGGGAGTGACCAATGAGTCGTGTCAAGTATAGTGGTTTTACCTAAAGACCTTCAATGTAATATTTATGGATTAATCGTTAGCCCATGTCGTAGGAGTCTTCAACGATGAGGTGTATACTCGCTTGTCTCATATCAGCCGGTATAGGCTGAGTCGGTCGAAACAGCGTACTCTTATGTCCTCGAGGGTTATTATGCGACATATCTCTATTACACTTCGGGTCAATGTCCCGTCACACCCATGGGAGTGCCTTGTCTTTTAACCTCCTCTGCCTTTTGATCTTCTGTTACCGTGAGTATTCATGTTAGGTGGATATCACACGCACGACTTTTAGGAGTGGTGACCCAGCCCCAAGTGCTCACATTGATAAGAGACCGACTTGTTATTTGTTTTTTATCTATTCCATCCTAAATCCAATCTGCCCCCAAAGCCACGTAAATATCCAGAGACATAGAAGAGTGTACCTGAGAGAATGTGTCTAGATTGCTGACCTAGTCTGTACGTCGGTATTGGTCACTAACAGCCATGGCCCCGAGCCGGTGGCTCCTTTAAAGCTGTATCATAGCAGTAAGGCCCATGGACACGAGGAATATTGCGAGCTAAGCCTCGTGTCAGCGACAGGTATCAAGAAGGCGGGATATAGAGAGAAACTGACTGAAATGCCGCCGCTCACGACATCGGCTCCCCCTAGGGCGGGCACTTGCGTTTCCCCCGTGCTGCCGGCGCTGGTGAAACTACCAGCGCTAGCAGTAGCATTCACACCACCGGTAGCCATCGGCATATCGCCCATCGTCTCGGAATGGTGAGTCATGATGGTTGACGATGTGTCGACCATCGTGGCGCTAGGCATAGTGTGGTCGGACATGGTTTCCATTGCCATAGACGTCGTCTCGCTGGCGAAGCTGCTCATCGACGGCATAGAAGCTGTCAAGCTATCATCCGCGGCTGTTATGGTAAGGTTAGCCGGGCTATCGGACTGGTTGAATGAGTGTTTTGGGTAATCTCACTCATAATAGACGACATGGAAGCGTGGTCCATGCTGGACATCTGCGCGGAAGCGCCGCCGGCAAGTGCCAGAATTGCAAAATGCTTGATACCCATGATACCTCGCTGCATGCTCTCGACGCCGTAGAATACCTGTGTAAGCTAGAGGAACGTCAAGGGAAGCATAGTCGAGTAAGAAAACGAACGATAGGACCAAAAGACGAGGCGATGGGAAGAAGGCTCGCTAGCCCAACAAAGGGGATCACCCATGAGCCTTTGATGTGGCGGGATCCATTGTTTTATACTGCGGCCCGGACGACGAATTGCGGCCGGTCCTTTCACATTCCATAAGTTCGTCGGGATATGTAGCTGGCCATAAGTATGTCAAAACCACGCGAGTTGATTCTTATAAGACATGGGAGAATATATCGACGAATAGTGCTACGTCTCTGGTAGTTTACGTATTCGAGGAGCGTTATCTTCCCGAGACATATCAGCCATAGTCAAATTTTATGTACATTTTTATAAATATGAACTATATCCAGTCTATAGAGTAGAAAGTCGGTTCCGATGGCTTTTACGACATGTCTTACAAGTTACAGATGCAACAGCTATGCCGAGCCGACACCAGCTGAAGCAGTAAATGGACAGCTGGCATACAAAAGTCTCGGTGGACCCACTCCAGCTTGCTCACTCGCATAGTCGCATCATCAAAAATTTGCCACGAAAAAATTGATATGGGCAGAGCTTCTCAATGCAATCAAACAATCGTTCTATAATTTTGCATTAGTGCCATAGAGACCATGTTGAAGGCATCGAGTAAATCCTACATATGCTGGAGATGTGCCTCTCGAAGGGTCACATCACATAACACCCTCTCGAGGTTTGATACAAAGCCTTCAGCGAGCGTCTATCGCCCGCTATGGAGAAGAGTATGCAATGAGTTCTCCCTCCGCAATCTGCCCGGGACGCTCATCTAACGTGTATTCACAGAATATGGCCACGGTGCAGCATCCTGCATCAGATGGAAGCAATGCGGAGGGGGCTACGGATGAAGAGCGACGTGCAGAAGAGGAAAGGAGAAATCGACTCCCTATCCGTCAACGTCTGCGGATGTGGGATGAAGAGCACCGGGACGAAGCGGCGAAGACCATCCTGCAGGACTATGCCACCGATGGCGAGGTGTCCAACAGCTATACGCGGCCGCAGAACGAGTCCTTGGCTAATCCCGAAATTTCTTCGCCACTGTTTGATGGAGACGAACTTGAAGACCTCCGCTCCGAAGATGCCAATCTAAGTCCCGGAGATCTGGTCGAGTTAAGGTATGTAACCTCTTCTCTCTCTCTCTCTCTCTCCTTGCATACATCAAAATTAACCCGTGCCTGCAGTTCCGAAGGCTCTCGACGGCCACTATTAGCCGTCTGCCTAGGCCGTTTCAATAGCCATCACTATTATTACACGAGTAGTGGCAAGTGGTTCACAGGGCTCGGTGTCAGGACGCTCTTCGTTGTCCATAGATTTGCCGAGCCAGCAGAACTCGAGCCTGTCATAAGCCAGCTGCCGAAGGGCGAAATACCAGTAGAGGCCCTCAATGCTCTCCAAGACATCGGCCATGGCCCGTCAAGGACATATGGAGCCCCGCTACTGCGTAAGATGCTCCGTTTTGCTCAGAAGGCCGAGACCATCTACCAGGAAAACGCCGGCACTTTAGATGCTTCTAGCGCCTTTATAGGTGATCCGGTGAAGCAGCGATATCTCACCCTCCACGAAATCGCCGTCTTGCTACTTCCCGAGTCTCATCAGAACGATGGAAAATTCGAGGCCCACGCTCTGTATGCCGTGCACAGGGCTCTTATGCTAGACGAGATTTTCTTCCGACCGCTGAGACAAACCGGCCACAATCGATCGTATCTATTTGAAATCAGCCCCTTGAGCGAGGTTAATATCATACAGAGAGTAGACCGACTAGTGCGAGCATACTCAGAACCGTCGCGCAAAGGCCGGAAGAGCGACGAGTCACGCCTGATGAAAACCTTTATCGCCAATGCGCAAGTACTAATTCACCATAGTCGCAAACGCCGCAAGTGGACAGACACCGGCATCATTGGGCCCTCCAATAAACTGGCGCCCCATATAAAGCACGAGTGGTCTCCCGGCGAGCGGGAAATTTTGCAGTTCATCGAGTTATGGGCCAGCTACAACAAGTTCCCTACTTACTCGAGGTTTCAATGCATTGGCTCCGCTATCCTCCGAGCCGTCGATAAGTATCAAGAGGCGGAAACCCTTTCAGCATCAACAGGCTGGTCATTTCTACAAGAAGTCGGCTGGATCCCGTCGTGGGAGATCCCTGCGCGGTACAACATACGATTCCCCGGCGTCGAGATTAAGCCCGGCGGAGGCTATATTCGACCTTACTTTGGTGACCTCGAACGCCATATAAAGGACGATGCTCTAGCCCCATTGAGGAAGGTTTGGGAAGACGTTACCGCTTACTGCATCGACTCCGAGGCCACCATGGATATCGACGATGGCGTGTCACTCGAGCGAACTGCGCATCCCGACCAATCCTGGATTCACATCCACGTAGCAGATCCGGCTTCTTTTGTCCAGGCCGAGAGCCCAGTTGCCAAGTACGCTGAGCTGATCCCAGAGACAATATACCTATCTGGCCATTTCGAGCGCATGCTACCCGGCAGCATCGGCCAAGACATATTTTCTCTTGCACCAGACCGCCCTTGCATGACCTTCAGTGCGCTGGTAGACAAAGATGGCAGTGTTCCAGAGCACAGGATTACGCCTGGAACTCTGAAAAACGTTGTGTATATGACCGGTGAAGATGTTGCTTCGGCAATAGAGGATCGTCGAGAAGACCCCATCTTAGGAGAAGAGGAAGTAAGCGTGGGTCGGATCCCGGAGGAGAAACCAGCCAACAGAAGGATGACCCGGGCTGGGGATTTGAGCAGCGACCAGAAGGACGATTTAGCATTGCTTTCGCAATTGGGAAAAGCCATTCAAGCCCGTCGGCTTAGTAGGGGGGCAACTCCTTTCTTCCAGCCACGTCCAGAAGCCCGAGCCTTCTTTGATCATCTTCCACAAGAGGCACCCAGCAACTTCGGGGCTGTGGCCGGGGACCCTTCGATCCGTATCGCGTATTCCCAACGCACCGGCGTTGACTTGGTCGAGAATGCTATGCGGTTAGCGGGCGAGGTCGCTGCTCGGTGGTGCCACGAGCGTGGAATCCCGATTCCGTTTCGCTCGCAGCCAAGCGCTGTGAAGAACGCCGCTATTATCCGGCAGTACACGCACGAAGTATTCTATCCCCTCCTCAACGCCGGCATCCGGCCAGACGATAGCCAGTGGCGGCAGTTGCGGACTCTCTTGGGCAGCGACGAACTTACTACCACGGCTGGCCCGCACTTCACCTTGGGTGTCGACATGTACACCAAGGCAACGTCGCCCCTGCGTCGGTTCTCGGACCTGATCGTCCACTGGCAGATCCAGGCGGCCCTCAAGGAGGAACACCGGCGCTCGGCGAGCCTGGTGGGCAACAAGGACGATTCGTTCTTGCCCTTCAGCCGCGAGCAGCTGGACCGCATGCTCCCCATGATGCGGGTGCGCGAGAAGCAGGCCCGCTCGCTGATCAGCGGAGACGGCGGGGACCAGTGGATCTTGCAGGCGCTGGTTCGCGCATGGCGGTTCGGCCAGGCCCCCCTCCCGGACACGTTCCGCTTCCAAGTCGTGCACATCCGGGGCCGGAGCGCCGTCTTAGGCCGCCTGAACTGGTTCGAGCGCAACGCGATCATGCGGCCCGAGGCGCTGAACGACGTGCTCAAGATGGCCGACGTGCGCATCGGCGACGTGTTCGAGGTTAAGCTGAAGAAAGTCAACGTCCACGCCAACAAGGTCTTCGTGGAAATGGTCAGTGTGCTGGAGAAGTCGGCCACCGAGACACCTATCGGCCCGAGCCCTGACACGGTGGAAGCGCTTCCAGCTTGATCTGGAAAAACAGATGAGTCAAGCTTTTGCGATCTAGCAAGAGGTGTGTGATAGATTACTATGTAGCATAGAAGAATACCACGTATAAGCAAACCCAAGATCAAATCTAATAGATTTGCTGCGCAGCTGCCCATATCTTAGGTACTTGTCGCCTTTATCGAACCTCCTCCAACGTCTCTCACAATGGCCATGTATCGCCTCGTCGCAATATGAATGAAGAGTATCAACCATCCAGTCATCCTCCGGCGATCAACGTAGCATCGGCGTAAGATTCCAGGCTTCGCATAGAGAATGCGTCCAGTCGTTCACCTCGCGCCCCTGCATGGTCGTGGTCACAGGGCCGGACAGTTGTAATTTCCACCTCGCAGAGTTGCTGATTGCTACCCGCCAGGTAAGATGGAGATATATAAAAAAATAATTCTTCGACCAGAGACGGAGCTCTCCCCCCGCCCCCCCTGTTGCCAACCGGAGGCGGTACCGAGGGACGGACGTGGCTTATGTACATGATCACAGCGTCGCACACAGATATATAGACAGACGGGCAGGCAGGCACACGCATACACATTATACATACTTGTCATAGACACCCTGCCTGCCCTGCAGTGCCTGGGTAGCAATAGCAGAACAGCATGCTACTGTTACATGCGGTGCCGCATACCCAGGAGAAGCACACAGAATAAACCTCTAAAAAATGAAGATAAAAGATGAAAAACTCTCCCCCTTGGCACTTACTATAAGGAGGCATTGCCAGTTTCCGCACGCTTTGGGACGACGACGCAACACACATCTCGGCCGCGTTATATATATCATATGATACCCTATCCGCAGCTCGAGGTAGGCTCTATACATGCCCACATATGTAACATGTCCTAGGTAAACCCGAACGGCTTGCCTGTTTCTACACATGTAGGTACGGACCAGTCCAGAACGGAGACGCAACGGAGAGAATTGCCGCCCGCAGCGAAGGGATGCAGAAGGTGCGAGACCCCGTGGCGCTTACGTTAGGCACCCAAGTTAAGGTATAAGCTGTTGCCGTAGGGCCGATCCGGTCGGCTTTTCAAAGTTGCCGTCATGTCCATATTACGGCATTCCTCATTAAAACAGAACAGCTGCAATAGTAATCATCACTTTGCGTCAGAATGACACCGTAGGCAAGATTGTTTGGTAACAGCTCTCTTTTGGGACCGTATCAAAGGCCTTTAGGCCTAGTAAGTAGGTAGCTTGGTCTGCCTATCTGCTTGCGAATTGCCATATCGCATCGCCTCGGGCACGTCCACATATATAACACCTGCAACGCTTTTCCCACGCCCAGCCATAAAATCAACGGCAGGCCCTATTTTCATGTCTGTCTCCTGTGCCAGACTTTGAGCAAATATAGCTCCAAAGACGCCCCAAACACCGATTCGCAATGCCCGGCCACCGACTTCTCGTGGTGCCGATTGTCCAATTGGACTGTATAGAATTTTCAACCTTGCTAGAAGGTCGTCACCGGACCAGCCTCGGTGGCAACGACTTCTCCAAAGGCGTCCCTGTAGCGCAGTCCCGTAATACTGCTTTTCCCTTTTCTATTCGTCAACACCGCAAGACCCCTATCCCGCACGCGCAGTGGTCCCGGTGATCCAAATATAACACAAAAAAAAAAAAAAAAAAAAACGCCCCAGTAAGATCGACGGAGGACATGCCTCTTGTATGTGCCGTGAATCCGTTCCGTGTGATCACTTCCCGTGCTCATGTTCTAAGCAAGCCGGGGCAATCTGATTTGATCTGATTTGAAATGTGATTCATGTCCAAAGCATGATATTAGCGTGTTAGTCATCGGTTGGCTCGCCGCCAAATACTAAACAGTTTGACGTCGTCTTCCACGTTGGCAAGTCGACATTTTGTCGAGTTGTTCGTCTTGTTTCTTAGACCCAGTCTTGCCTGTTTCGTGTCGTCCACTTTTCTCTCAAAGGGAAGCGGGCCCGTCGATCAATCGCCACCGTGGGAGCGTGGATGTGAGCATGAGTCGGTACACGATGCCGACCCTTCATCTTCTCCAACCAACATTCCATATCACGTGTGCAATATCTCGGGCAGTGTTGACTGTGTCTATCACTCGACCGATAATCCCATCATTAGGCTGCACATTGCCATCTTCAAAGGGCATCAACATACCGCTCTCTGTTCGACGCATCCCGGCAGGCTCAGCACTGCCACTCGTCTGTGCTAGACGTTGGGAGCCTGTCTGCTTGAAGTGCGATATGGCATCCACTGGACTGGATTGTGGTGTCAAGCTGGTCTCGTCGTCGTCTTCGTCCTCCTCGTCGCCCACAAAAAAGGCACCCGAGCTTTTGGATGGCCTTAACGTCTCTTGTGAGGGAGACGGTGACAAGATCGGACTCCTGAGGTTACCGGTACTGTGCTTCATAGCCGTCTCCGGATTTGGCGAATCCTCCCGGTACTTTAACGTGGTCGAAGGTAACATGGCGATTGTCTTACTCTCGGTGGGCGTATTTACCGGAGACCGTCTGCGCGGAATGACGGGTTTCTTGGTTGTCTTGGTCTTTTTCATCATGATCGCACCATCATCCGAGTCGCTGTCGTCGCCGTCGTCGCCGTATCTCCAGCGGCAGTGGTCCACCTCGTCTTCCTCTTCCTCGTCGCACTTGGCATCCACAGCGATGCATTGTAGGACCTGCTCGTCAAAGTGAATATGCTTCCGTTCCGAATAAGGTGATATGACGCCGGAGGAAGATGTCGAAGGTGCCAGACTCGTGTTCTCGCCGCTCCTCTTTTTAGAGGAGAAGGGAAAAGTGATGCTGTCTGTAGTGGCCCGGTGTAACGCTGGCCGACCTACACGACCGCCGAGCTCCTTCTGTTGAGCCTGGACAGCGGCCGTAGCTTGTTTTAATAGAGAGGAGGAAGAGAGCGAGCGTTGAAGCATAATTTCCGACATACTCCTCTTCTTGAGAATGGGCTTCTTGTTGATGAACGAGTCAGTTCTCGACAGGGTAGAGCTCCCCTGTGCGTCACCAGTAAACAGCTTTCCCTGACGAGTTTGTAATGGTCCATACAACCAAGTCACATCGCAGTCCTTAAGCCTTTAAAAAATGTCAGATTTTGAGACAGCACAGTCTGGATAGAAACGTACCAGTTCAAGGTCTCTGGAGATACCGTTTTGAGCTTATACTTGGCTTTCATCCATGTTCTCCAGGATGCGTTCTCAAGTCTGGGCCCGTTGATATATTCGCCTCTCTTGGAGACTATATACCGCCATGACGACCAAATATCCTCCTCCCTCCAATCGTGTGATAGGTAGTCGACGTGTTGGGTGGGATGCCGCTCGACAGCGGTATCGTCTTCAGCGCGTTCAAAGGTGCCCGGTGACTCTGGGCGCGATGTGGTAGCTGAGGTATCTTGATCAGTCGGAGAGACAGTGTATGAGTCACCCGTTCGCGGACTCGGGGGAGGCTCTAGGTCCTCGAGCGGGCCGAAATATGAATCACGGTCAAATTCCGGGAGGAGGATGTGGTCTTCGGGATGTATGCGAATTTCGTCTTCGCACTGGCCGTCTAGAGATAAGTTGGTGGCGGGAGTAGAAGAATAGGACGGGTCAGCGGACTCGACGTGTATCGTGCGAGGAGAGGAGGGTGCAGAAGAAGGGCTGGAATTGGGCACTAGGCGAGTCGATTTGTGGTGGTAGGCATCATGAAAGGATTCATGGAATGCATCGTGTATCCTCGAGGCCGAGGCCGAGGTGTGGAAGTCGTGCTGGGTCGGATTTGATATGAATTTGGACTGAGAATGAGACCTCCTCAGAGCAGACGAGGAAAAGAGGTCGTTATCCTCCGAAGAAAGGACTACAGCCATCTCTTGACACTATTCTCCTCCCTTTGACACGAGATAAACCCAATTCCTCCAACGTTTACAACTCCAAGGTAGGTCTGGCGCCGGCCTTCATGGGACAAGAAATCATCGCCCCAGACGAGAAGAAGTGGGATGAAAGTGTCGGTGATTCTAAGATAGGACCTGGTCGTCGTCTCTGGCTGGGGGGGGGGGCTTCCGAGAGGCGTCACGAGACTAGCGAAGGTTGCGCGGCCGGGACGCTTATTACGGTAACACCGAGAGTATATAAATCTTGTCTTCCCCGGACGCGTCCAAGTGGTGCGAGCAGGTTATTATAGTCGACTGGGAAGAGTTGGCGAGAAGGCGGCCTGCAGGGTGAAGAAATGGTTTACGGGAGACGGAAGGTTGAAAAAGTGTGTGACAGTGCGGGAGCGGATGCGTTAAGTGTAGAAAAAGAAGGCGTAAGAGTGCATCTGGATTGCTGATGGAATTAAAGATGGAAAAAGAATCCGCGGCAAAATGCTAACCAGGTTAGTACAGTAAGTTAGCAGCCCTAGGTTAAGATGTACCTACGTATCTGGCTTAGGTATCTGGGTACCTCACCAAGGGCGCAAAGGTGCGAAGGTGGGAATTCCGGGAGATCGGAAGGTTGCAAGGGTGTCTCTCCTAGCCAAAGTCTAGAAGGAGGATTGAGGGGTTGATAAAAGTCGACAGGGCACAGGGCCAGCCAGTCGCCAGCCGTGGAGGGCTAGCTCGGTAGCATTGCTCTCCTGCTGCGGATTGTACATAGTATGTACTATGCAGTACCTGATAGGTGACTGGCAAACAGGGTCGCGAATGGAGGGCTGCGGAGAGTTGCGGAGGGTGGAGGACAGGCAGAACTGGGCCGGTGACTGGTGACTGGAGATGCTTACCATGTTAGGTGCATGTACATGTACCTCTACTTGATAGGTCTGGGGCCACTGGGAGGCCAGCACGCCCGTCACGCCCACCCTGTCACCACGGTCCGCTCGAAAAAAAAAAGACGGGCCAGAAAAGGTCTGTACCGAAGGTATATGCATGTGTGTATGTCTTATGTGCATACGTATGCACATGTATGCGTGCAACGGCGAATAGTAAAGCCAAAGCCAAAGCCATTCCCGTCCAAAGCACCATGATTCGCCCGACTGCATTATACGGGGTTTGATCTAGTGCTTTCCCGCTTTTGACCTGGATTATCACCTCAAGGGCACTGAGATAAAGATACATGAGCAGAGTACATGTCTACAAGGTATACCTTGCCTTCCTGTTCATTCTCGTGGACAGGGAACGCTACTGCGCCTGACAGGTTAGGCTGTTCTTAGCCCTGCCAAGTCCGTTTGAGCTCTGCCAGGACAGACAATATAAGAAATGTGCGAACGAGCAATATAGACGCGTGAATGAGAAGGCATGCAAGTGCAGTAGCAAGGTCGGCAAGCCAAGGTTTTCCTTTGCTCGACTCTCATGCGCGTACCTACATGCGCATACTGCCCACATAGACAGACATGTATGAAGGCCGCCAAGTACATATACCTACAGGTAGGTCATGTATCGTGCCGGAGCTAGACGAGGTGGAGAAAGCACGGAATCAAGAATACATAGTAAAATCTTTCATCAAAGCGGGCTTTCCACGCACGCTACTCGATGCTGCTATCGCTAAAGGGCCGAGCTCCCAGATAGGCACGAACAGTACAGATAGATACCTCGTACGTAGATATAGTATGGGATATTACATATGTATGTAGTATATAAGAAGCTGTGTATAGACAGCACGACATATGCAAGCCTGTCTGTAGCCCACTTGTAACCTCTGGTATGCATCTCTTGAACCACCCGAGGCCGCTCTTCGCAATGTGCAGAAAGGGGGGGTCTCGGGTTCTCTAAGCTCCCCTTGCGCTTAGACTCTGGTTAGACCGTCTTCAACTCTTGGCCATAACCCGCTGATAGGTAATATGTAAGTAATCGCAATTGTAAAAAGACCGAGATTCAGAAAGGGGAAAAAGATTTTAACAAATGAGAATTAAGGAAAGGATGGGTTCGCCAGATGTATGGGCCGAATCTAGAGTGTCTCATCGGTAGGAGATGGAACAGGGCCTAGACCACAAAGCGCTCGCCGCGTAAACCGTTCGTTTCTAAATTATTCATGTCCACCTGTAAATTTTTTTTCTTTTGTATCCGTCTCAACCCTATTCTACTTTCGGTCCATTCCAGAGCCAGAGAATAGGGTGAGCGCCTATCTAGAGCAAGATAAGGAAACGAGGACGATACTCCCGGGAACTATCGTCGGCTAGAGAATTTTACGCCAACGAGCTGCATGGTAGAGTCTACTTGGATCTCAGGTACTTATTCCCAAGCGCGTCCCGCTAGATGACCGGCCGCTGAAAGATGTCAATCGCACGATACGAGCATCAAGTCCAGCAGCTCTAGTGCTCCGATGGACGCGTAGTTTGATTTCCCCGGACGGGCTAGAAAAGCCTTATTGCATCAGCATTGCAAGGGGGGGGGCTAAGTTAGCCGTCCAGGCTGCTTAGGGAGAAGACGGGCATGGCATGAATGTCGTGAATGTCATAAGAGCCGTAGGTTCACGGTCTCTATATTATTCTTATTAATAAATATCGAATACTGCTCGGCGTTGACGTATACATCATGCTACACAATTTTCGTGATTTTATTTGGGTTGAAGCGAGGTGGTCACGATAAGCACAAGGCTTGTCTAGATGCTCGATCTAAAAAGTAATCTGAAAGTAACATGATGAAAGAAAGATAACCATACTTACACAAGGTATAAGGAACCAACGTTTACTCGCCTATCTATACGCTCGAGTAAATAGGAGGCAGGTATAGTATCGTCTCAACCCTATTTTGCCTATCTAAATGTATGATGAGTTGATATAGCAAAGACGACTTACAAGACTCTAACGGGCTGTCCCTAAGTCTGCACGCAAGCAGTAGTATAGTCTAGGCTTGCATTCCAGACTACCCAGATAGAGGCACTATCTCAGCTCGTTTAATGTAGGGGCCGAGATGCCAGTCCAAGCGGCATTTGTCCGAACAAGGACACCTTTTGTTCCTATTCAGCTATTCTGCAACTGTACATATGCAGTAAGTGAGATTAGGGCATCCTCGCCCGGGGCCCGAGGATCTGACAGGGACGGAAGGGAGAAGAGGGAGGGGGATATGCCCATCTTTTCCGTCAGTCCGTCAGCCCGTGGATGTAGCCGTATATCCCGTCTGGTACGGGTATAGTGGTGATCATCGCGGCGCAACTCTTTTTGTTACATATACCTAGCATACCTACCTACCTAGGTAGGTATACATGTACACAGTAGATACCGTACTCAAGGTCGCCAAAATGTCAATCTCCACCCCCGCAGCGGCTAGCATGTTTTGTGTGACGTATCCTCCCCAAGCTAAGATGCGCAGTTGCGAACTCGTCCTATTTGCCAATCCCATTTCCGATCTTGATCTCTGACACGGGAAGGCGTGGAGAATTAAGCCCTCTTCTCCTGATCTCGACGTCACCTTTCCCAACCTCGTCCTGCTCGTCGTAACAGAGAGCAGCGGAACTGTAGGCACATAGTCGGCATAGTAACAGTGCGACCAATAGTCAGCCTCCGGGGTAACCCGTCTCCATCCTCCACGCCGATCATGGTCCCTGCAGACAGGCGGCATGAAAGACGCCTGGATTTGGGCAGAAGCTGACGATCACCCTCGGTCACTTCTGGGTGGCTACGCAATCATGGACAGCATGGCTATATTCCTCGAATGTGCCCCGATGCGTGAGACACGTCGAGTGCCACGACCGGCACGACCTGCGCCCAGTCTTGGAGTCGTGCCACCGCACGGGGCTCCTCTTTAGCGGCCACCGTTTGCTAACTTGCTGCAGCTCCAAGACCAGGAGGCCCGAGTGTTGACTAAAAGAACAGGTCAACGAGCTGTTGGAGAGCCTTAGACAACAGCCCAGTCCGTTCCCGCGGGTCTCTTGGCACTGTTGCCATACCAGCACACATACAGTACATATTCCAGGGGATATTCCAGGGGAGCCTGGGGAGCCTGGGGAGGTGGGTGGTTCAGCAGAGCCACGGATTCGGCGAGGCTTGCCAAGCGAGCCAAGTGTTCAACTCATGGCCGTTGACCGATTTTCGGATTCCTTGCACACCGACTCGATAGCTGATGACGTTGACTTAACACGCTCGTCTCACCATCCAGCAGCAAACATAGAGATGGGCAGCATAGATGAGCAGCGCGAGGTTGCAAATCCATCTGCGATCGGGTTGTGCGACCAACCCAATTACCAAAGACGGAAAAAAATATCCAAACAACAATGAACCGCCTCGCTAGCTACCTAAGCACATCGACGATCTCACGAGTACCTACTACACATGCACAGGTAGCAGGCATGGCAGAGTGATAGCGTTACCTATTATTCCGGCTAACCAGCATCATCAAGTCTCAACAACCGTGTGCGTCACGCCATTGGCTCCCCCATAACAGCTCAGAATATACCTAAGACTAAGGAATAGCCTCATGCGGGAGCAAATACGCGACTCGCCAGCCGCAGTCGAAACATAAACATGGTTTAGTGTCATCTCCAAAGCCTCCATGTTGGAGACATGCAAGAATCGGTCTACTAAGCATTACATATCTTGCATACCAAGGGGTACTCGACTTGTCCAGACCACACTCGTAAGCCTTGAGTTTGCTTGATACGCAGGCATTGCTGGCTTGGCCTTTTTCCCTCTCTTCTGTTTTGAATGGCGTCTTACATTAGCACGACAGCTAAAGATGCGCACTGAGATCACCAGCCAAGTCCCAGGTCACGACTAGCAGACAAGCTATATGCCATCCTTGTTGCCGTCTGGTAACACGGCGCTCCTTTATGGCCGGCGAGAAACAGGAGCCTGGGTCGTGGTGGACAGACAACTTCGAGCCGTCCCGAGCTTGCGATGGCCCCGGACACGTTAAGCGGCTGACGGACCTGAGCAACTAAACTCAACTTAATTTCATCAGGCCAAAACAGCGTTTCGGTATTTGTTTAGACGTCGGAGAGGCTCGCCGGGACGAATCGTTTACTAATACTGGCCCATGTGGGTGGCGTTGTGCTTCCGCTGAAGCTCTTCCGCGTCTCCTCTAGGCCCCGTCTTCTTGAGGGGTAAGCTCGAGTCCAATCCGAGTCCAGCCAGTCAGTCAGTCGCTCGGGGGCTTCGTAGATGAGCTGGCAAAGAAAGCCAGGCAGCAGGTTATCCGCTCATGTAATCGGCTGCTTTCAACCACCGCGGCACCGTCATGGAATCGTCATCTGCATCGATAGTCTCGCATCTGCAAAAAAAAGACTATACGAACTGTTTTCCCGGCGGCCTTTTCAAAGTTGAGCCACTCGGAGGCATATCCAGCCGCTCTTATTACTGCGCCTTATCTTTTATGGGATGCGAAGAAATGGACTCGCCTGCAAGTGACCTCCATCACCTCTCTCATGTTCTCCGTATCGCATACAATGTGACACAAGACCAAGCCCAGAGTCGCAGCCCGAGCTTGCAAGCTCTTCTTCCCCCCTGTCTGCATATCTGGGGCCGATAAGTTCCCTGCCTCCTTGCCTGCCTACCTGCCCGCCTGCTTGCCGCGCTCGCAAAGTGCAAGAGATTAAAAAATACATGTAAGTAAGACAGAGAGGGCCCAGGTGGGTGCATTTTCCGAAAGACGGCCCTTTACCGGCGGAACGGAGCCTAGAAGACGGGTCACC
Organism: Hypoxylon sp. FL1284; assembly: GCA_022432365.1. Classification (NCBI taxonomy): domain Eukaryota; kingdom Fungi; phylum Ascomycota; class Sordariomycetes; order Xylariales; family Hypoxylaceae; genus Hypoxylon; species Hypoxylon sp. FL1284. Next base: position 2,505,870 of record JAJJXE010000004.1, on the reverse strand, counting down.
GGCTATGTTTGGTGATCGGGTTCATCCGTCATATAGAGCACCGGCCTGGCATCGAAGCCCGTTTTACGTCTCGAGCTCTCGAGCACGGTTGCGGTACACACGGCCGGCCGACAAGGATCGCGAAGCCATGCATCGCTAGCTCTGGTCCTCGCCTTGACCGGCGCATTACCATCACGTAATCTCCCACGCATCAGAGCTCGAGAATTCGGTCGAGCAGAGATATCATTTATGTATGTGGCCGCAGCAGAGTAGCAAGTTGCTGCTGCAGGGCGCGTCTAAACCCCCTTGCTAGTACGAACAACGACTCTCGAGTAGCAATCCAATAGGCAGCTCCAATCGCAACACAGGACCAGCTTTAGGGTAGCAATCATGCAGGCTTATCTGCATGAACGTTTTTCGGCTATCGCACCACCCTCCTCCCTCTGGTCCACTCGAATGGCAAGATAAAAAATAGCCATCTCTTCAGACAACGAGACAGGGAAGTATAACCCAAGCTATGCTTGATCCTGGAGTCTTACGGCTGGTTGGTGCGGTTCCAGGGGCGGCTTACCTGTCATGATCTCCAGGTGTGTCTGTGCTGTGTTTGTGTGTGTGTATCTATATGTGTCTGCGGACGATGGCATGCCTACGACGGGCCTAACGATCTGCGATGCATTTTGAGGAACGTTCCACGGTGTTGTGATCTCGGGCCTTGGGTGTCAGCGGACGACGTACATAGATATACAGCATCGCATGCAGCGAGAGTGCCCTTAAGGTGCCCTTAGGTGGTAGAGGCTGGTCCACCGTGGCGGCCTGTCCCGCCCCCAAGTCGAATGACTGAGGTCTAGACGCCCGCGTTCTCTGGACAAACTGCGACGCTGCCATGGCAATTTTCACATGCTTTCCGAGCGGACGACCTGCGAAGCTACGCATAGCTTCCTGCACGGCTCTCGTTAAACACCCAAAGCGGTAAACCGTTGCAAAGGGTTTCCTATCTACTACCCCGAGATTTCGCAATCTCGAATCCGATCAGTTTCGGGTGGCAAATGCTACTTCAGGGGGGACCCTGAACGATGCGCAGAACATGCGTTTGTTGGGCGCTACGTTCCTGACCTCGAGAACGGATACTTCGTGCGCGTTGTCAACCTGTCCCAGCTTCATCTCGATGCCGAGCTCAGACGAGATGCGCTCGCAGACATTCAGGAGCGACGCATCGCCGTCCGCCTTGGGCGCGAAGCAGTGGACGTGAACTACGGGCAGCTTGGTGTCGGTGTGCGGAGCGAAGAGCGGCTCGCGCCCGGCGTACAGGCCACGGAAATAAGGTAAGAAGGTGATAGCGGATGCGGGGAGGTTCATGACGAAGTGAGAGATGGTTGGAGGGATTAGTTTTCGATCGGGATCTGGAGGGGGCGACGAGTTCCCGGCCGCCCTCGAATTAGGATGCTGGCGGCGCTTCTCTCTCCTATTCGGCCCCGCGACGGCATATTCTTTATTTGCAGATGCTGCGTACACCAAGTCGGCAGCTTCTCGTATGAACGACCGGCCGTCCTGATTGAACGGCCGCACGTATTTTCTGACCTGGGGATGGCGTGTCAGCATGATACAAGACGCACATATTTCCCTTTCTATTACTTTTCGCCCCTTACTTTATTGCGTTGGATGTTCTGATCAAGGTAACGATAGCTCTCGGGATTGTAGTCATTTGCCCAGACAAAAACGCCCTTCTTGCCTGCGGGCACTGCGAAGGGGCCAATGCCGGCCATGACATCGCACACGACCTCGCCCGGTTGGAAGATAGCGATCAGCCGCCTGTGTTCGCCCTCAAGCTTGCTGTTCCAGTACACCTTGGAGTAGTCGAATCGGAAGACGCAGTCGTTCTCGCGCGCCTCGACGTCCATGTCGTCGGGTCCGGCGAGGACCTCGTAAGCAAACGTCCGAAACTCGGATTCGTTACCCACGTTGGCCACCTTGTTGATGACGGTCCTGACGGCGGGGTTCTTATCGAGCAGCACCTCGGCAATGAGCTTCTTGTAGGGAAGAAATGCATCCTTTAGGTTCATGTGCGCGACGTGCCCTGCCTGGTTGAAGCCCGCAGGGATACCGTCGTGCTCGTCTCTCAGCTCAGGGGGGAGCAACGATTTCATCACATCGTCTGCAGAACGGGTTAACCTGGCGCCTCATTCGAGTTGAAGCCTGGTGAAATCTAGTTACCATAAGACCAGTAGTCGTAGTCGAGGTGCAAGTCGTACGGGACTATCCCTAACTCATTACTTGCTATCCCCTCTCGGAGTATAGGAGTCCACGTCTCAGGCACTGCGGATATGATCGTCAGCAACTACTAACACCTCTACAAGCGGGAAGACACCCGTAGGTCCAACACAGACAGTACCTCCAGCCTTGATCTTCGGATCGAGGAGTAAACATTTTGTGCCCTGCGACGCAAGAGCCTGGTCCGGGTGTGGCACCACGCCGGGTATCCTTTCGGCGGCCAAGAGCGCCTTATCTCCCTGCAGATTCTTCCGCCACGCGGCTATCTTCCTCCTGTCGGCGACCGCGGCAGCAGACAGGTTAAAAGTCTTGCTGAAGAGCGACCGGTCAAGCACGCCCAGGGCAGAGCGGATCACCGGTGGACGGAGAAGGCTGCCCATGTCGTCGTCCTGTGTAGTAGCGCTCTCGTGATCTAGCATACTGTCCTGGTCATATTTTTTCTCCGAAAGTGAGCCCGAGCCGAATATGAGGCGCGTTACGCAAAAACCTTCAGATGCCCGCTCAAATCCGGCCCTTTTGGTGGGTTTGTGCGAAGAAAACGTGCCCGGCAGCGTGCCCGAGCTGAGGTGACAGCGGACGATCGACAAAATTTGGGCAGGGATCGGTCCCGCGCTAAAGATGCAAGGCTGCGAAGCTGGCGCCAAGGCCCGTGTAACATCACATGCAAGATGGGAGGCTGTATTTTATGAATATGAACAGAATAGCTACCAGGGAGTGAGAATGGCAAGGGGTAAGTCAATTGATTTCAGTTCTCTGCATTTGAACTGCAAGGCATTATGCATATTCTGCTGTGACTTATTACAACCCGACCAGTAGTACACGAATAAGTTAGGTAAGTAACAAATAAACCGTTACCAAAACCAAAGCCATGTATTAAACAGAGGTCACAAAAATCATATCTTAACCTTGTCTAATTCTTTATCTCTAATAAAACACACTCATTTCCCTGTTGCCCTACTTCCCTAGCTTGAAGGTTGCTTCGGTGTACTTTCGCAGACCTCGGAGGAATACTTGATATCCGACGCCTTCGTTGTCAGGGGCGCAGTATATCTCAGTCAGCCGAATTGGCCACGGCGGGTACCCCTGAAGGTCCACGTACGGCTCGAACGAGAGGAGCAGGTCTGGCTCCGGCATCACGGCTTCAGACAGTTCGTTGTCGAGAACGTCCGTCGTGATATCCGCCGCTGTTATCTTCTCCTTCTGTACCATCTGGACTAGAACCCTAGTAAGGTCTACCATTGCTTCTCGGCCGTCTTCTTCCGACACAAGCATGACTTCGAGGCGAGGCGGGTCATGTGCTAGATACTCCCGGCTCACCGATCGAATAGTCGATGCCCCGCGAGAGGATAGAGAGAGCGGCGGACACTGGCGCTTTCCAAACCAGGCCATGAGCTTGTGTACCAAGGCACGATGCGTCTGGGGCATGTAGCGCTTGAGTATGCCTGCGGGCACATGTTAGTTTCCGTAGGTTAATGCACCTCAATCTAATACAAATGGAGCCATGTTGCCTCACCGCTTCGCTCATATATCGACAGCCGAAGAATGCCAGCCGAGGCGCACCACGCCGCTATCTCGGAGGCCTCGTTGACAAGCTTCTCCAGTGCATCTCCTGCTCTGCCGCCATCTTCCAAGGTCAATATAACACTGACGTGTTTCGGTAATCGATTTAAGGTGCTGACGTCCCGTCGGATATAGTCTGGTGTGTTGTGGTGGTGCTTGAGTATGGAGAGGATCCGAAGGGACACGGCATGGTAGGCCATGCGGATCCGTATGTAAACCGAGAAGATTGCGTGTACGATGATGTACAGCAGCATATGGAGTTGGGATCTGAGGAATTTCCTGATTCCAAAATGGGATGTCTCCTGTCTCTTGCGATTACGGCTGCGACTTCGGGATCGAGCGGGCGGAGCGGGCAGGTAGTTCTGTAGGAAACGGGCATATTAGACATGTGCTTTCAAAGTCTGACAGGTCAAGACCTGCACTCGAACCGGAACTCGAGCTTGAGCTCAAGCATGAGAACAGGGAAAAGACAAAATTGGGGATAGCATGCATACCTTGACAAGCTTTTCTCGGTCGTCGACGCCGAGAATCTTATGCCCGGCCTTTTCGTCATCCCGATAAGCTTTCGTGTCCTTGGTGGTGAAAGACATGGCTGCGGTTACTTGGAAGTGATGGGACGGGACGTAACCATGCCTGAAGACTTATAATTGAGACCAAGAAGGGGGCGGGATGTAGGTCTTAAGGAGTCTCTGCTGTGTACGGCCCAGGTGTTTGGGTGGTATGTATTCGTATTCTGACGCGCAATGGAACGGGCTGGGGGAGCAAGCTAGAAAACGAAAAGTTGGGATCAGATGTTAATAGCTCTCAGACAGGGCTGACAGGCCAGCTGGCTGGGTGGCTTGCAGGCTCGACTTTTAGGAGGGTTATGCTGATCTAGGGCAGCGTATCACGTCAATTTATGTGCTCAGCCACAACTATTAAAACGTAAGACCCGCATAGGTACCCCGGTATCAGGATAAGTACTATCGATAAGGCGCATCTCGTCCCCCTGTAGAATCATGCCTAGGTACATACATGTATGCAAGGTAGGCTGCAATTCGTCTCTGCCTCTGCAAGCTTCATCATTATAGATGTCCAACTTCACTTCGCTCGTGCACACAGCCGATAACTCTGTCTAATCGCAACTCCTGTGCCCAAAGCGGTATTACACAGCTCTCCCGCACCGCTCCCCATGTTGTAGGACAAATCTCTCATTGTCTCTGAAAGCAATGGAGCGGTCGGGCTCCGGATCGCGGGCCTTGTTTCCAAAAGGACCAAGCTTTACCGTCGACGACTTCTCCAATAAAGATTTTATCGTCCGCGACTTCGTTGACGACCTTGCTGAGAGTTCTGTGTCTCTGAATCGCCGCTCAGGTCCTGCCCAACAGGCCTTTGACCCCAAGCCTCTGATTCGCACTTTCGAGAGTATGGCTGAGCCCCTCTGTCCGATCCCAATGGGAACTGCAGTGCTAATACCCGCCTAGACGCCCTACAAGGCCTCGGCAATCTCTCCGAGGAGCTCCAAGCAAAAGAATCCGACCTTCTATCGCAAGTCCGCCGTGCTGAAATCCAACATGACCAAACCCTCGACACGCTTGGCAATAAACTAGACCAGTCCATCGACCAGTTCGAGGCTTTGGACCTCACGCTCAACAACCCCAATGAAATTGATCGAAGTAGCCGCGAGGCAGGAGGAAACATTGCCGTCCAGATTGGAGAGAAGCTAGAGGAGCTGGATAGGAAACGAAGGCGGGCGCTGGACGCCAACTTTCTAATACAATGCTGGCTCCAGGTCAGCGAGACCGGGGAACTCACATCGCTGCAAGACATTCAGCGCCAAGGCGGATCCGAGAATAAGGTAAGATGTGCCGTGATTGCACATCAACTGATGCGCATCAGCCAAAGACTCGACCCCGTTTCCTGGGGGCATGCAAATGGGGTTCGAAACGGGGCTATAAATGGCGACGACGACATGGAGAGGAGACACAATACTCGAGAAATACTAGAAAAATTCTGCGAAACGCTGGAACAAGACCTGTTGAAGCAGTTCAACAACAGCTATCGAAAACAAAACTTTGACGACATGATGGAGTGCGCCAAGGTCTTGCACGACTTCAACGGCGGCGCCAGCGTCATCGCCGTATTTGTGAACCAGCACCAATTCTTCATCGATAGAGACCAGCTGATCACCGATGAGGTGATGATGGATGGTGAGACCTGGGACCAGTTAGCCGACCCTGATTCCGAACCACCGGGTGTCGAGCCGAGTCTACAATCACTCGTCGACGAAGTAAAGATAATCATGCAGGAAGAGTCTTTTATCATCAAGCGGGCCTTCCCGTACTATGAGACGGTGCTCATCAAGTTTATACAACGAGTATTTCAACAGTCAATACAGCAACGGCTAGAGATGGTCTTGGAGAAGGCTGATACCGTCTCATCCTTGGCTTTTCTCCGATCCCTACACGCTTCTAGGAGCTACATCGGTGCTCTGGTAGAAGACCTGAAATCACACGGCCTCACGGAGCACCCAGAGCCTTGCTCATCCGAGATATCTCAAACGCTGGATCAGCAGATGGAGGAGTTATTCGTCCCCTATATAGTGGGCAACTCATACATCGAGCGCGAGAAAAGGAGCTTAGAAGAACTGTTCAACTCCCTGCTCTTCAAGTACAATATTTATCACTCAAGACGGAAAAAGGCACCGACCGGATTTATGGCTTCGTTAGCCCAACAGACCAATCAGCTCATGGCATCCGCTAAGGACGCGTATCTAGAGCGGCTTGAATCGTCCGATCTTACCGCTACGCAAAAGGCCATGATGTTGAGAGTCGCCGGCGTCCAGGAGACAGATAAGAATAAAAACGAAATCGAAGTTTCGGAATCGGAAGGCGTGCTAAGTACCGCCACTGCTAAGAGGATGCTGACATGGCTTGCCGAGAGCGTCCGGAGAACGTTGGAGTTGGGCAGCCAGAGCGAAACTCCCAAAGATGTCGCCATACTACTAAACCTCCTGTTGATGAACATGGGCCAGGTATATGTTGAGACGGCTCTAGAGGCGGCCCTCGAGAAGGCGACGTCTCAGGAGAACGTAAAGACGGAACCGGATCTTGGCTACTTACCATCGGTTCGGCCAGCCGTGACGATCAGCAGCATGATGAACCGCTTCATCAACACGGTGCTGATCCGCCTTGCGGAATCCAACACGACGGTGCGGCGGAGCATGGAGGCGCAGGCCAAGATGGGCATCGAGAGCATCGAGAAGAAGGCGGGCAGCATCATGAAGAGCACGGTGGACGTGATCGTCAACTGGGTGTCCAAGTCGCTGGCGCAGCAGAAGAAGCTCGACTTCCTGCCCAAGGACGAGTTGAGCATCATGGAGTCGCTGCAGACGCCGACGTGCACGTCCATCTGCGCGTTCCTGTCGCGGGGCACGCGGCTGATCGGGCAGGCGGTGGACGGGGCGAACCTGGAGGTGTTCAGCAGCGAGCTGGCGCTCGAGATCCAGCGGCTGGCGTTCGAGCACTTCAAGAAGTTCAAGGTGAACGCGACGGGCGGGCTCATGGTGACCAAGGACATCGCCAAGTACGTGGACACGCTCCGGGAGTGGCCGCTCTCCAAGGACGTCGAGGCCGCCGTCGAGCTCCTGTCCGAGGTCGGCTACCTCTTCATCATCGGCCCCGAGGCCCTCCGCGAGCGCTCCCGCAACCTCGCCACCGGCAACGCCGCCGCAGCCGCCAACAGGGGCAAGCTCCGCAAGGCAGACTTCAAGGCCTTCATTCAGAGCCGCGACGACGTCCGCTCCGCCGGCGTCCAGAGCGTGCTCTCCAGCTTGTGAGACAGACGAGCAAGCAGGGAAAACCGACGGGCCCGGAGTCAGGAACTGGGGGCAAGCGGCGGGGAATAACAGGGATTAAGGCCGCGCCGCTTTACAGACGCGGAATAGGGGCGTCTTTGGCGACTACCGGGGGAGACGGGAGAACAGGCGCGTGTTGTGGGTTGTGTCGTTTGGATCGCTGCCTTTTTTTTCGTTAGAGTTCTGTAGTCACGAGTTCAATGAGAGATACCAACTTGAGGGACGAGACACATTTCTCATGTATATACACCCTTGATCTTTCATCGAGCATCTGTGTATTCGGCTTTTTACGTATACCCTGCTTAGATTCTGTAACTGTGAGCTCTGGTCTAGATTATCTTGGGTGACTGTAGCCGTATATCGACAGACAACAAAATTCGCCTAGGCACTACAGGATCATACGTATGGCTTTCATGTTGCTACAGGTAGACCTTATCACAGTCATGCAGTATGATGAGTAGTTTAGGTATGTATACACCTAAGTACCTAAGGTAGTTCGAAGGGCGAGTCAAGTTTCTTAATACATCGCAAAGCTCTAGCAGCCAGTAAACACACTGCCAGCAAAGACGAGTTTGCACAAACCCTCCCTATCTTATACCGCAAGCGTGGAAGGACGGAGGACCCAGAGCATCGTAAACCACCTCCCGTCAACCCGTGATAAACCAGGTATGAGGTAGGAGGTATATATAGTAACACTTTTCCTTTGCCGTCCCCTGAAACCGATATCCCCTTCCTCCATAGATACCTATTCCACAAAACGCCCATACTCAAGTTCCCCGGCCTGAACATCATGCTCGGCATGATATCTGCCAAGCCGTTACGTCACGTAATTTCCGTGCTTTGGCCACTCAAGCCCCCATTCAGGTGGCAACACGGCCTTTCTTTCAAAAAGCAATCGCCACCGGAAGCACTATCGTCCGTTCAGCGCCAGTTCCCCTGGCTCAGCGAGAGCAGTCCCGCGACGCAGTCCATATCTCCGCGCTTGCCAGGGCTAACCTCACCTCGCATGAAGCCCTCGACCTCAGCACCTTCGCGCTTCGAGTTTTCCTGGGCGCCGTCGTTCTCCTTGTCCTCGAATATCGCCAGAGCGGCGGTGTCGCGTGGTCGTGATGACGGCGCAGTGTTTGCCCGGCTCCCAGGCAGCAGGGAGCGTTTAGCCGAAGCGCGGTCCTTCTCGCCAAGTACGCGTCCGACGCGGCGCGGATTCTTGGTTGGCAGCGCCGTCGCCGAGACCTTGGGCGAGGGAAGCGGGCGTCGGCGGTGGTGGGGGTTTCCCTCCTCGTCCGGACTCCAGTTCTCCTTGTCCGAGTCACCTGAGGGGCTCAGCATGACGGATAGGCCACTCTTGGCCGGCTTCTTCTCCGGGTCCGCCGACGTAACCGCAGTATCAAGCGGCGCGGGAGGCAAGCTCTGCATACGCGCTACGCTGCTGGTCGTGCGGCTAAGCTTGGCTTTCTTGGCCCCTCCCTCTCTATGATTCGATTTGTGTGCGGGCAAGTTACGCTTGCCCGAGTTGGGCTGAAGGACGCCCGTGCTGTGACCATGGACCAGGTTGCCGAGGCTTGCGGACGAGCTGCTGGAGCGCAACAGGCTAATGGCTGCAACCGCAGACCCCGAAGACTCGTTCTCGGCTTGCTTTGTTAGCTCGTCACGGGTCTCGGATTCACAGCAAGATTCCCACGCGTGTACATCTCGTGATCGGCCTCGCGCCAATTGGGGAGGAAGATGCGCAGTGAGAGTAGAAATTGGGGGAAGAGTGATTCCGGGCAAGGCACTTCGACTTCTATGAAGTGTCCTGTTGGCCCGGACAGGTGGTAGAGTGTCCGCATCTCCCTGAAGTTGTAGCTGGGCAGGACGCGGCGGGGATGGCTGCGAAGAGACCAGCTCGGCCTTTCCATCCAGGGAGAGAGAGAGGCGGACCTTGGACGACGACGACGAGGGTGGTGGAAGAACAGAGGCTGGTGGACTGCTAGCATTTGAGTTGAAGGAAGAGAACGACTCGACTCTAATAAGTCTGTTAGCACTTCAACCCGGTCCTGGATAGAAGACGACCACATACCTCAACGAGTCGTCACCAGCACGTCCTAGGGTGGAGGGAGTTGAGAAAGAGCTTTCAAAGCTTCGCCGGTGGGATGTATATGTTGCCGGCGTCGATGAGATCTGGGAAAATAAGGGCCCCTCAGGCTCGAATTTCCGGGACGACGGCGGTGTGTTCTTTCCAGAGGACTCATGATCCACGCTCGTTGTTTTGACCTCCGCGTCGGGGTCGACTGGTACTATTTTTGGTGAAGATTGAGACGAGTGCTGAGGTGTCGCGTCTCGGGGGCTGGGAGGTAGCTTATCCACCGCGGGGGACGCCTCACCCTCAACACGCGTGTCTTCTGGCGTTTCTACCGACTTGGACGCATTAATTGGCGTCGGAACTGGGTCGGAGGATAGGATCTGGACGCCGCCACCATATCTGAGAGCTGCAATCTCTTGCGGGGAAAGTGGACGCGACTTTCGACGATCATTCTGGCGACGGTTCTGGAACCAGATCTACAGAGCGTGTCAGAGTCAGTAAACCAAATACGCGACAATTGGAGACCATCTAGTCTTTCATTTTTATCGTGCTGGGCGAACATACCTGTACTTCTTTTTCGTTAAGCGAGACGCGACTCACGATATCGAGACGCGCTGCTTTGTCGGGTTTCGGGTTAGAGGTATACGCAGCTTCGAGGATGGCCTTGTCTTGGGTCCTGCAAGCAAAAGGAGAGAGAAACATTTAGTAAATACAATGGCAAATGATAATAAAGGGCTTTGCTTCGAGGTACACACGTGGTTCTCTTCCGCTTGCCCTTGGGGTGCTTCTCGGTGGTGGAGTCATGGGTGGGATAGCCTGATTCCAATCTGAACGAGGACTCGAAGGACATGGTAGACGAGTCCGGGTTACTGCTCTGAGAGCTAAAGGACCCTCGGGGATCGTAATTGTCGTGGGTGTCGTGAGTGTCGTGGGAGGGCGACATGGTGGGAGCTGAGGACGCGGCGGAGGGTGACATGTTGGATGATCTGCTCTATACAAACACCATATCATATACGAGGCACTCACGGACAGGAAGCGAAAACGAGAGACAAGTCCAGGCCACGGCGTGTATGAATCGTGGAAGTGACGTCGAGAATAGGTGTAGCAGACGTAGATTTGTAGTCAGTGGAAGGAAGGAAAGAAGAGAGAGGATAGTGGGGACCTTTCGTTTTGGCGTGTCACTCGTATGTAATCAAGCGCAGCCAAACCGCGTCTCGAAATTCAATGCAGGAGCCTGGGCCACCCCTGCCATTGGCCAATCACAGCCTCAGTCGCGTCCTTAGTCGGCCGAAAAGGGTAACTTATTTACTTGGGCGTGACATCTCCAGGTAGACCAGCCCCAAATTCTTCTAGTTGTTACCAAAACACTGCAGAGGCAAAAAATTGGAATGTGTTATGATTGGGAGACGGAACAAGGCAACTGTTTAATGAGACTATGCGCACCAGCTCAGAGCTTGCGGCTAGAGCATGCGCCTCCTAATCAGACGCGAGAATGGTGACTTGATTGATACATTTCTCATATAAGCCGGGTAACGTATATGAGGCGCGAGAAGTGAGATTTTGACATGTTAAAAAACGTCAAAGCCATCCGTGCAACCCAGGCGCGATTCACGATCTGCTGTGAGATCCACCCCGCAATTATTCGCAACACTAGCGACGCGCGTCTATTCTTATCTCTCGTATCTCTCTCTCTCTCTCTCTCTCTCTCTCATAAAGAGCGCCGAGAGCGCCATTCCGTCCTCATTCCTATAGCTAAGGGTCGGTAGCTTTGACGCCAAGTAGTGTCTCTTTACTAGCTCTTATAGCCGACGACGGATGATAATCATGTACAGTAAGTAAGGTCGGAGATAATTCAGAGGATGAGTAACTCCATAGTGCCTAGAATGCCTAACTCACCCTCTACATATGTACTTATTGTAATGGGTGAGTGGATGATCCCGCCCTTATCATATGCTCGGCTAAACACGGTAGATGTTTTAGAATATCCATTCACACAAAAAATACCTCAAAATCTTGACACACGTAGACAAGTATATCATCAAGAAAACGAAAACAATAGCTACACTTCGATTAATGATTTACCTGTAGCAAGTATCTTCTTCCGAGAATAGACAGTCTATGGTATTTCCGTGTCTTACATGCTCGTTTCACTTGGTGTCCTATTTTCATCGCATTGCAACCAACAGCATGTTTGAGAAGAATGTCACAGTCATGGAAAAAAAAAAAACAGGTTTGTTTGCTGTAGCCCTCTTTATGATTTCATTTCTTTAAGAGTGTCTACCTAAGTGGCCATCAATGTGGCTCACGAGATGAAGATGAGCAATCGCTAAAAATCGCAACAACATTGTCCCTATAGATGGACGGGATATCCCAAAACTTGCCACGCGGGAAAAAGATTTGTTCCGGTCTGACGTCGCAGATGGAACAAAGGAAAAATCAAGGCAGGCAGCTTCGCCAGCCGAGCGCCGATAAACTCCTCGAGATGATCTCGATACTCCTGAGTCTCCGAAGGGGGAAAAAAAGGCCCACCATCTAATCCGAGCTGATTCTAGATCTATGCTTCCCGTCTACATTCCCAATAGACTCATCTGGCGCCGCAGGGGGCTTGCACTCGTGCTGCCGTCTTCACTAGCGTAGCAAGCAGAATCCGTGTCAATATCCCATTCCGGCTCCTCCTCCTCGGCAGCAGCGCCGTTCTGGCCGGCCTTGCTCTCGAACCCCTTTTGGGTGGCAGCCCGCGTGTTCCACTGTAGCGTACGCGAAACACTGTCGAACCATTCGGTGGGGGAGCGCATCACGGTCGGGAACGGATACTGGGAGGCGGTGATTGTTACGCAGTCGCCCTGCTTCAGCTCGACTCTGCCCTTTCCATCGAATGCGCAGTAGGCCGTAGCACGCGAGTTGCGCGGGATAGAGACGCGGAGAAGCATCGTGTCGCTGAGAACCATAGGCCGGAAGGACAGCGTATGCGGGCAGATAGGGGTAAGGAGAATGGCGGGAAGATCCGGGCTTACGAGTGAGCCGCCCGCCGAAAGAGAGTAGGCTGTTGATCCGGTAGGAGTGGAGAATATGCAGCCATCCGCTTGGACAACGGTCAAGAGCTCGTCATCGCCATACAGTTCCAAGTTAGAGACGTAGGGAGACGGGCCTCGGTCGATGACGAGCTCGTTGAGAACTTCGAACTGCTCTCCTTCCTCCATCTCCTGGCCCGAGGCGCCATTGCGGTAAACAGTGCACGTAAATCGCATTCGTAGATTCACGCGCATGCCTTCCTCGCCCATAATTTTGTTGAGGTGTTGCTTGTACTTCTCGAACTCGAAACTAGTCAAGAAACCGAGACTACCCAGGCTGAAAGAAAGAACGGGCGGGACAACCCGTTGAAATAGCCACGAAGTAAATAGGACGGTTCCGTCGCCACCGAGCGTCAGAACCAGATCAAACTTTTCCGGGTTGCTCCAGCAAAGATCGGGAGTCCAATAGCGGAGCATTGACTCGAAACGGGGATTTTCGTCAATAATACTGGGAGCACCGAAACGCTTCGAGTTGCGCAGCTTTGCGTCGACGTAAACATTGACGCCCACGTCTGACCCGTATCGGGGAGTTCTTAACAGCCATGTGGCCAATTCCCTGGTCAGGTAGACCAATTCGTTATCCCGGGCCTTGGTGACGATCATAACGTTGCGAACGGCGCGGCGAATAGGTCTCCGCTGAAGTTGTTTTGATACTTCACGGACGCCGGTGGCTGTCTGGACGAGTCGCGAATGCGACATCCAGTCATCGTTGTTGATCTCCTCAATAACCTTGTCGAAATTGACGGCGTCGGCAAAGCGGTTGTGGTAGAAGCATGGCGACTGGAGATTGGGGAAAGCAGTGGTGGGAGTCATTCCACTTGCAGTCAACTCAGTAAGGCGGTCGCAAAGTTGTTGAGAGGAAGACGGGTTAGGGGCTTGGTGGGCTGGGTGAGCGGTCAGCATACTGCCGAGTGAGAGTGCTTCAGGCTTATTGTTTCGTGCGACAGAGGCCAAGGCTTTCATAAGAGTCTGGCGAGGGACGGATTCGACTGAGAGTGCGTTCTTACGATGACCGGACGACTGAGACTCAGACGCGACGACGGGACTTTTTATTGCTAGAGCAGCAGGCTCGTTTTGGACGTCGTCAGCGGTAGCATTGCTTAGAGAATTGCTTAGAGTATTGGGCTGAGTAAAATGGGAAAAAAGAGGCGGCGGGCCCTCGGAGTTTGAGTTTGTAGGCGATTGTCGCAGGGGTTGGTCGGGGTGATCCGCAATGGCGATAGATGATACAGACTTAGTAACGGGCCCGACACCAGTACCGATCTCTTCGTCAGCCGAATCCTTCTGGGAATGGCTGCCTTCGCTGCTGAGCGCAGGATGGACGCCCATTGTTGGAGACGTGAATCCTTTCTGAGACATTGCTGCACGCTAACTGTGCCTCGTGTGCTAGGTGGCCGAATGTACCGTGTCCCCTGTGCGTCCCCTGCGTATTCCCTAGAACGCAGGCCCTAACAAGGTGTCTCTAGGCTAGCTAGCAGGCTGGGTGACCTAAGACGTAGGTGCGTAGGTGCGTAGGTACCTAAGCTAGGTACCTGAGGTGGGGGGTGAGGGGGTTCTGGAGCGGACAAAAAGAACCCGAATCCGAATAATGCTGCAAAACAAAGGACTTGACGGACGTGCCACAATTGCTAATTCCGAACAGTGATGTAAGCCTGGGGCAATGCAGGGCAAATGTAAGGGCAAGGGATGCACTGATGTAAGACGCAGTTCCCAAGAAAACCCGCCAAGTACAATTGGTTCGCTGTCAAGTCCGTTTTTGACTTGAATCTTCGATATCCCGGTCTTACTACAAATCGCCATTTTGTCAGCCCGGGCTAATTATATAATTGAGGCTACACGACATGTGTATTGCAACAGAAAAAAAAAGCATCGTGATGAAATACCACGAGACACGCCGACAGATAGCGAACTACTACCGTAAAGTAACCTCAAAGTAGAGTCGCATCGATGGCAGCGTACTTGGCGAGGGAACAATGCGGTGATAGCACACCATAAGCGCTGTTGGTCTCGGGCAAATCACACTTCGGGAAACTCACACAAGGCTGTATCCAGCTGTCGCGCTAGCGCTGTGATATTAATTTGGAGGACGTGACCACAATATCGTCACAGCGGCACTTCGATCCCTCGGGAGGAGCGTGATAGGACGGTCGCGTCGATGTCGTGCAGGGCGATAAATTCCGAAGGCTGCGAGATCCCGCTCGACTTGAATTAGACAACGTGTTCCGGAATAATGTCGGAGCAGTCTATTATAAGATTACGGCCAGTTTGTATGGTCGTTCCGGTAGTCGTGCGAGTTTAGCGATTCGATAGGAGAGATGAAGGTCGGAGGGACTAAGCAGCAGGCAAGCCTATTATGTATAACGATAGAGGAACTAGAGCTCAACTCTACGAGTCTGAAAAGAATGTATAAACTGAAAAAAAAAAACGAAAGGGTCAAAAAAAGGATGAAAGCAAGGCTAGGAGGCAATCAACGATGGATAGTCAGTCGGTTGCGAGAACTTCCAGAGCTCTGCTTTGCTTGGAGAAGAGAAAGGCTTGGGTCTAGAGGACTGAGGAAGCAAGCTAGACGAGGAGCACAAGAAGAAGACCGTGCCCGGGCGTCACTTATTAACATCTTGAATCCCAATCTCGTGGCGGTAGTGATAAATCAACAGCTGTGGATATGCTTGGGCGAATTGCTTCAACAAGCGACAAGCCTGCAAGCTCGGCTGCCCCCGTCAGCCCCCGTCAGCCCCGTGCATACTGTAGAGGGTAGCAGCTGGGTGGGGACCGGTGACTTGGAATGGGTTTGAGGGTCCAAGCTGTCAAGGTACGTCTATGCAGATACATACCCGTTAGTAATCTCGGACGCAGGAGGCGAGGGAGGACGATTGTTCAGCTGTCATAGAAATCCCTAGAGGAAGCAGGGCGAGGCGGCGCTAGGGAGTGCTAGTCTGATGTGCTGCGCTGTAGCGTCCTGTACTAGGTACGGCAGCGGACCCCGAACGGAGCGCCGCCAGCTCGGCCGCAACAGCTGGCGATAGTCTGCGATAGTGACAAGAAGCCAGGAGACGCCAGAGGTAGAGTGTACGTGGCGGCGGGTTTGACCCACACGTCGCTCCTGTTTTCCCTAACAGACGTGAAGCCGTTCCCACGCCCGGTCTCACATTGTCACCCTTGATGAGCAGGGGTGGCCAAGCGAGCTGTAAGAGGACTAGGCTCGTCTCATCTACCCGGCTCCCAAACGCACAGCTCGCAGCCATCTCGCGTCGCTTTTCCTGTCGATGAACGGGCTGATCTGCCGAAAGTCGGGAAATCGGCGGGAACTGGGGGGATTGTTGAGCCTCCTTGATCTCCTGCCGACATACCTGCATAATCTCAACTTGTTTTGAGCCCTCTCCTGAGAACAAATCCTGTGTCTGGGAGCTTTCTCGGGCAAAACACGAGCCCCCCTGCGTACATCACACATCTAGAAACGGCCGTTAACCGCCACTCTACCAGGGCGCTCTCTCCATTGGATCAAATGAATATTTCGTATTCCGAGAGGTTGACAGTTCGTCTCATTGGCATTCTCGCATATCCTAGCTGATAGAAGAAGATGCTATCAACTATGTATGTGCAACGGCTATGTATCTCTAGATAGACACGGCACAGCCTATGAGGAGGTGGGCTTTTGTCTTCGCGCTCGGCAAGTCTTGCGTGACCGAGATGCGATGCTTTCCAACTCAGGTCTGTCAGGTCGCAAAGCGACGATATGTCGCATATTCGATACACAGGTAACAAGCCTGACTTGTCAGTCGAAACCTTGGCAGAGCATGGATGAGGGCATACCTGATCGTGATCATACAGTACATAGTAGGCTTACTAGGAAAGATGCCGCTTTTCCCGTCCGTTTACTAAAGGCCAGTCCACCTCACTAAAATGATCTACCATACCCGGGAGGAGATCAGGATATCTTTGCGTTGACAACGCGTCCGTTCGGGACCATCAAACTGTCTGGCCAGGGCCAGCCTTGTATGCACATTGCAGATCGACAATGGTCTACTGTGTAGGCGAGGCAGGTCCTGGATTACAAACTGGCGGTCTGGAACTTTGGAAAACTCGACCAGCCATGTCCTCAAATGGTAAGTCGTGGCGCCGTGGTGGAATATCATTTGAGTTGGAAGTCGGAAGCGGCCCTGTTTACTTCCAATGCAGATCGGAAATTATTTTACCCTCTAGCGTTGATCGCGTGAATTGCTTCAGGTTCGTGCTCGCCACGTTACCGTCGTCCATGAACACGTCGTCGTCGCCATCGTCAGCAACCGTCGGTGGGCAGCATTGACGCTGAGCAACGGTAAGGGCGTCGTCCCAATCCTTCGTTGTAAAGCTCCCTTCGCTCTCTACCAAGATTAGTTCGTCATGCGAGGTAAAAGAGAAGACGTGGAACGACTGCGAGGTTTCGATATCTCGCGGAGAAGGGTTCAAGACAACCTTCTTGGACTGACTCTCGGGGACGATGGCCAAGGAAGTCGAGGTTAATGTCGCTGTCAAGGGGAGGGCGGCCGAGAGGAGAGATAGAACCGCCGTTTGAAGCAGAGCAGGTAGGATAGCGAGGTTCTTAGGCAGGGTGCATCTGGTTAGTATATTATATTTCACCTTATTTATGTAGAAGTGTGGCTTACCGTGCTGGCCTGGACAACCTTGGCGTTCACATATTCGTTTTCTGGAGCGGTGGTTACCTGCAAGATAACCTGGATGAGGGTCCGCGGGAAGCTGTCGACGAGGATGAGCTGGCGCAGAGCCGACTGGATGAGCGACTCGAGGTGTCTTTCTCTTGTGCCTGCAAACCAGTAAGCCATGTTTATATATGTGTGCGTGTTTGATAGAAGGAAGACGGACCTCCAACCCCTGCAGCCGGTCGTACGATCACGTCGACGGCTGCCTCCTCTGGGATCTCGTCTCGTCTCTGGACCTCGATGGGCCCATTAACAGCTCCAACTACGGTATAGCCTGCGTAGGAGAACGTAGCAGAGCCATCGGCGCTTGGAAGGTGAGATAGCAGGGCTTCTGGCTCGGTATCGACAGTCATTTTGGCTCAGATGGACGTAGTCTCAGACTGGCCTGGGTGTGGTGGCTGTCGGGTATGAATAGAGAAATCGAACGGTTGAGATGACGATGGTTCGAACTTTTCTGAATTTGGGGTAGCGGGCCTTCCCATCAACCCCACTCGAGCTGTTTTAACTCACTAACTGAATTGTTTGCAAAAGGTGATATGGAGGGGCAATATTATGGCATATCGTGCATACGTTCATTATCCATATTAGTTCACTTCCAGATTTCCATCTCAGCCAGACAACAGTCTACCATATAATCATACCAGCGAACATCATTCACACCCTCGCCCTTGAGACGCCTACTCGAAAACAGAAACAGCATCTACTCACCTAAAGAGGAACCGGCTAGGTCCTCCTAGAAAAACACAGCATGGCTGAGTACAGCACGGCTGCTCCCTCTACGATCCCGAATCTGAAAGACAAGATTCCCAAGCTGGAGCCGCGTCGCAAGCGGCCTCCACCCTCGAACCCTCTACCATTTCCAGAGACACCGTCGCTGCCGCCGCCTCCAGACACTTCCTCCTACACATTCCGAGTCCCCACGCGGCGCATACTGTCGACACGGGACCACGGGCTCTTCCTCGCGTCGCCGACGTACACGCTCGTGCTCGCCTTCGTCTTCGGCCTCTCGGACGCCGTGGCCGACACCCCGATCTCGGCTGTCCGGGGCGACGACGACTGCAGCCCCGCGGTGCGGACGATTGTTGGCATCCTCGACGAGGCCGAGGCGCTCGTGCGCTCGACGCCGCCCAACGAAGCGGAGGGGTCTCGCTTTGGCAACAAGGTCTTCCGGACCTTCCTCGACAAGGCGAAGGCGGCGAGCCCCGGCTGGCACCGGCGGCTGGGCCTGGCGTCGGACGAGGCCGTGGCCGAGGTGTCGACGTACCTGGACCAGTCGTTCGGCAACCGGACGCGCATCGACTACGGCTCGGGCCACGAGCTCAACTTCGCCGTGTGGCTGCTGTGCCTGTACCAGCTGGGGATCCTAGCTAAGACCGACTTCCGCGCGCTGGTGCTCCGCGTCTTCGTCCGGTACCTGGCGCTGATGCGGGCGGTGCAGTCGACGTACTACCTGGAGCCGGCGGGCTCGCACGGCGTCTGGGGCCTCGACGACTACCAGTTCCTCCCCTTCCTCTTCGGCGCCAGCCAGCTGCTGCACCACCCCTTCGTGACGCCGCGCGCCATCCACCAGGAGCTCACGCTCGAGGAGCTCGGCCGCGACTACATGTACCTCGGCCAGGTCGCCTTCGTCAACAGCACCAAGACGGTCAAGGGCCTGCGCTGGCACAGCCCCATGCTCGACGACATCTCCTCGGCCAAGTCCTGGGCCAAGGTCGAGGGCGGCATGCGCCGCATGTTCGTTGCCGAGGTCCTCCGCAAGCTCCCCGTTATGCAGCACTTCCTCTTCGGCTCCCTCGTCCCCGCCGTCGACGGCATGAGCACCGAGTCCGAGGCCGGCGTCGCCAACGAGGAGGACGAGACCGAAGGAGGAGGCGTCGTAGTCGAGCACGATGGGGTGAAGCACGTACACAATGCCAATAGCTGGGGCGACTGCTGTGGAATCAAGGTTCCCAGCGCCATCGCGGCTGCTCAGGCGGCGAAGAAGAACGGTGCTGGGGAGTCTCTGCGCCGGATACCTTTCGATTAGGTACTTTATTTAGAGCAAGAAAAAAAAAAGAAAATATAAAGCATATTCTTATCACCATGCCTTCGTAAATGCTCGTCAGAACGCGAGGATCTTCACAAAGGGTCGTCACGATCTCCTACTCCTACAGTATTGTCAAGGTGGCAACTTATCTATTGTGATGTTACCATTTCTACCTACAACCCCAATACCCATAGAGTATCCGTGTCCTTTGCCCTGCTATTAACAACCGAAAAAAGGGGCATCTTTCCTGTCCCGAAACCCAAGTGTACAGTTCAATCAAACAGTATTCGTGTCGTCGTGATAGCCTCTAAAACGAACAAACGCCTCCCTATAAAAAAAATCAAACCGCACCAGCGCCGACCCTACTCTACCCGGTAAGCACGTAAGAGCGTAGATGGCCGTCCGTCTAGCTCTCGCGGTACAGCTTCATGAGGTCGGTGCGCATCTTCTGGCGGGCGTCGGCGTCGAGGCGGCGCTGGTTCTCGAGGTCGGTGACGCGCTGCCGGAGCTCTGCGACGCGGGTCTCGGCCTTGCGGGCGGCGTCGCGCGACGCGTCGTGACCGCGCTCGAGGCCCCGGGCGCGCGCCGCGTGGCGGTCGAGGGCCGCGCGCACGTCGCGCAGCACGGCGCCGTCGACGGCTTGGCCCTCGAGCAGAGCCATCACCTCCTGCGTCACGTTGGGCGCGTCCTTTCCGGGCGTCCGGGCGGCCTCCTGCGAGGACGACGGCGAGGTGCCGAGGGGGCGGTTGTGGATGGACGCGGCCAGGCCGCCGCCGGCGTGCGATTGCTGCTGTTTCTTGTTGGAGTTGCCGTCCTCCTGGGGGTCGGCGAAGAGCACGCGGCGCACCGGCTTCTCCGTAAGAGGCGACGGCATCCCGTCCTTGACGACGTGAGTCGGGGTCGCAACCTTCGTCGACGCGGGGGTCTCGAAGGCGTTGCGGTGCGTGTCCTGGGAGCTCTGGCTGGAGCTCTTGTTGGCAAGGGCCACGAGCGCCTCTTCCTCGGCCGAAGAGAGGTCGCTGTACTCTTCGACGTCAGGCCGCTTTCTCTTGGCACACCCTGAGGGCGTGGCGTGCGTTGCGCTAGGCCGCGATGCGCCGTTTGTAGCCGGAGCCGATAGGTCGTCCTCGTCCGAGCTGAAGAACTTTTCCAGCTCCTCGGGCGACATTCCCTGGGCGGCGACGGGGCTTCCCTTGACAGTGGAGCTTGCGGCGGTGGCGGAAGGAGAAATGCCGACCATGCGGTTCAAGTTAGATATGCTGGTCACGGGCGTCTTCTCGGACCAGTGTCTCTTCTCCTTGGCCGGAGTTATGCTTTCGTGGATAGTCCTCTGCCGCTTGGGCTGCCGACTCGGGGTGTCCTCGGCCTCGCTGCGCGAGTTGGACAGGACGGCGCCGACCTCGCGCTGGGTGGCCTCCTCTGCCCACAAGAAGAAGTCGCATTTGTTTGCCTTCTCGCGATTCTTCTGACAGGTGTAAAAGGCGCGGCCCTTGTTGGGCGTGTCTTTTCTGACGATGAGCCTAATGGCGGGGAGGCGAGGGCTGCAATTACCTAACAGAGGCCAAATTAGCTCCCGATGTCGCCTCGGTCCGTGGCAAAGAAGTGGTGACTTCGGACGAACTCAACCCTAAAGTTGTTTGCTACTTACAGTGCCAAACGCCGTTTCGGAACAGGCCCCTCTGTGCGACTCTGCTCGACGGCGTGCTGGGGAAGCCGGTCGACTGCATGATGAGAGGTTAAATGGGAGTTATTGATTCAGTTTGAGTTGTAGCAGTCGCATAGCATAGTCATGAGACATTGAAGAAGAGGAAAAGAACTGCGAAGCTCGAGCTGTTTGAATTTAAGACAGGAATTCGTTTGCAACAAGACGAAATGATGAAATGAGACGGATGTTGGTTCCAGACTGAAGAGCTGCAGTGGGACCGGGGCAGCTTTGGTACGTACCCGTGTGCCTTTTTTTCCTGGAGGCTGGGAAATGGTGGGGCTGAGCGCTGAGCTTAAAGACTCCACGCGCCTTACAGCACGTGGCGCTCGGGAACAGCCGCAAGGAAGCAGCACACTGGGCAAACTGGCAGGCTGGACCACAAGGCTCTGCCATCTTCTTCGGCCAGGACAAAGCATCACAGAAGTCACAAATACTAGATCGTTTACTTGTCTTTGATCGAAGCATCAAATCTCAATTCAGTCCTGGGTATATAGTCTACGCGCAACGAAAATCAAAGTGTGGTATCGAGGGACAAAACAACATTCGTCCCGTCTAGACCTCCCCTGCACGCGAGCCTTCTTGTGCCAAACGACTTGAACAACCAGTCAAAACAGTCGCTCCTCCTACACAATTCAGCACTAGCTCTTCGGCTTATGCTATCCTTCGAGTCCTCCCCTCATACGACACCTGGCTCAGATCTCGTACCAGTAATCGTCGTCCAGTCCCTCTCTACTCGGAACTGCCCCAGCGCCTTCAGGCGGTCCGGAATACGTAGCTTCCATACGCACATTCAACAGCCTGATCTTCATTCCATAGTCCTGTACCAACTTGATCAGCTTGTTCGTTTCCGCCGTGATCGGAGCTTGACCAAGTAACATCAGCAAGCCGTCAAGCCACTCTGATGCGATGCTGTGGTTCAGGGGGTGTAGAGTAAGCAGAGGATCCTCTTTCAGCTGGCTGAGGTCCTTGATCTTGGCTACCTCCTCGTTGGCGTAGCCAAATATGGTAATCTTAGTACTATTGCTAGCATCCGCCCCGGCATCGGTCGAGGGAACGAATACGTTGGACGCCACAGAGCTGACCCCTCTAAGGTCTATCTTCTCGCTAAGCGCATCTAGACCAGGTTCCATGTTCGTCCGTAAGGCGAAATCTGCATAGTGAAGATACCGACGGTTATGCGACAGCTTGGCGTATCTCCAAAGTGTCCCGTTGGCCGCACGTCGGGGCTGTTGGCCATCACTTTGGCTGTCTTTTCGAGGTACAGGCTTGGCAAACCACGCACCACTCAGCAGACATCGAACGCGTTGCTCCTTAACGAACGTGAGAGCCTCTTGATTTAGGCCCTCCCGGACCTTGTACAGATGCTGGCCCCACTGATCGTCAAACGAGAGCTCTAGGAGTTCCATCTGCAATTCACGTAACCGGCTAAAGTCGTATTCGACGAGATCTTCCTCGACCTCCTGGACATCTTTCGATCGGCCGGCTTGCCCTACGACCTGGTCGACAAGTATCCGAACTAGCTCGGACACCTTCTCGAAATCATCCTGCTCTGCGCCAGTAGACCTCCACAGCTTGAAGAATGCATTGAGACCAGCCGTATGCAGTCGAGACCATTGTAGGAGCAGCGGCCGGAACAGCTTGTCCTGCTGCTTCCCGTCTGACAGTTGGTAGTCCCTCAGATCTTCCATCTCCGATCTGTCGCAGTCGAAATGCTCATATAGTATGAGTGTGACCGCTAAACTAGATCTAGCAATAGGACAGCGCTCGTGGAGTGGTTTGGTAGACTGCTCTAGGAGTAATTTTTGGAAGCCGTCTTCGTTCTTTCGTACGAAATCGGCGAGGTCCATGAGGCCGAGAAATCCCGCAGTATCGAACTCGGCTGCCGGACTCTCCGTCTCGAAACCCAGTCGTCTCCATTTTTCGGGATTGTGTCTTCTACTGCCCTTCTTTCCAGATTCTTGAAGCTCTTCGATCTTTCCCATTCCGTTCACGTGGTCTCTGTTCGGCGCGCTGGCAAGATGGAGCCCCTTAAGTGCTCTCCTATGTTCCGGCCTTTCGACGTCGACCTGAACTTGCCGCCACTTCTGGAGCAGTACCTTAGTAAGGGACTGGAACTCCAATAAAGGGTGGGCCAGGTCTTGCAACGCAGAACTCTGCATCAACGTGTATGCCGCCTTGATCAATCCTAGGTCTTGAAGCCTCCTGATGAACTTAGGCCACTCTTCTCCAGCACTCGCTTTGGTGTTTTCGTTCGGCTCGCTCGAGACGGCGTCCCTGATGAGGGCGTTGATGAGCATGAGGGCATTGGCGCAGAGCGCATGGTCGGCCGACTGTAACTGCTGGATGACGAGTTCGAAGAATTGCGGATAGACGGCCACGGCGGGCTTCAAGGCGCGGAACCCAAAAGTTATCGGGGAGTGACCGCTGGAAGATGTCGACTGGGAATGGCTAACGAGTGCAACGAGAATGGACATAGCACCTCGGAGAATATTAACCAGTGGGTTTGTCACAATAAGCTCGACGACGCGCTCGACTAGGTCGCTTGCTGTCGGGCCTTCGAAGATATCCCAGCCCATGTCAACTTCGAGAAGCCGGCTCAGACTTTGTAGGGAATATGCGAGTGTGTTTCCGCCAGTGTTCATTATTAAGCGCCTCAGAATGATGAGGCCGCCGGAAGAAATGAAGACATCGGCAAAGGAGGGGTCGTTTATGGAGGACTGGAGCTTGAAGACGGCCATTTTTCGGGCGGCATCTTCGTCGCTGGCCAGCCGCGACAGCAGCGCTGGTATATCTGCTTGGTCCATGGTATTGTTGGGAGGTACGCGATGGTGATGGGCGGGTTTGCGACTGGGATGGCGGGAAGGGTTCAGTCGTCAGGGAGAATCGACATGAGCGAGCGCGATACGGTTGCTGAAGGGATTGGGCAACCTCAAGGAGAGACTATAAGTACATAATAATCTGAAGCCGTGCGGGACGATATACGTCTGGCTTGCAGGTGTAGAAGACGTGAACGTGGGTGGGAGGGAAGATATCGCGTAGATGTACAGATAAGGGGAAGAAGGTACCGTGTACCACACAAAATTATCGGATTGGCTCCCTGAATGGGTCCTTTGCATCGGGTTTGGGTAAGGGGAAAATTAGCAACCAGAGCGCCGAGTGGACCGGACCCCTTTCCTATCTTCAGCGAGAGGTACCGTGTATGTACATGCATACATGCATGTACGTGACTGATATGCACATGCACATGCAAGGAAGACGCTTTCCCAAGAGAAGAGCAACCTTGGTATCTGCATACATCTCTGTACGAAGTACATCTTATTTAGGGATACTGTATAAATTTGAGACTCCCCTATATGCATGCACCTCATGTGTTACATTATGGGTAGAACATTTGAGCCGACAGTCTGTTCTTTTTCTTTCACTTTTCCTATCTCTATAACTGAGACGTAGACGCATACATGCATACACGCACACACTTACACAAACGCAACACGCACAGACAGATAGACATCTCCCTACTCTGTCACACGAGCAACTTCGCTCGTCGCCGTCTTCTCCACTTCAGGGTGTAATTCTGCATGGACCGTCTCGCCCTGCTCCTTGCGGTGTAGCACGGCCTCGATCTCGGCTTCGAGGCGAGAGCCGCCCTTCTTCGTCTTCCAAGCAGCCGGAGCACCCTTGGCGAAGAGAAGCTCGATCTCCTCAATGGTTTTACCGCAGGTTTCGGGATACGTCAGCCACGCCTGGATGGCGGCGCCGACGCAGAGCACGCCGAAGATGATAAACACCTTGTACTTGATGTTGAGGAACGCAGGGGGCGTGAATAGGCCCAGCGCGAAGTTGAAGAGCCAGTTTGCCACGGCAGCAAACCCCATACCCGTCGCACGCGTTCCAAGCGACCAGACCTCAGCTGCGTAGACCCAGGCGACGGGGGCCAGGGTCAGGGCGTAGACGATGATGAGAAGGTAGCTGAATGCGATAACGCCGTGAGCCGGAGAGCCTGTGACCCTGATGACCACGTTGTGGTTGCCGCCGACACCCTCGGGGACGTCGACACTATACGTGCCCAGAAGACCACCAACCACGAAATGGCATACGGCCATCCCCAGAGCACCGTATACAAGCAGGGTTCGACGGCCGGTGGTGTCGATGAAGAAGAACATGATGGTAGTGAAGCTAGTCACGGTAAGTAGGTACTTATGGGTCGGGTGACTCAGTCGACTTACATGATGAAGAGCGCATATTGGATGCCGGAAGAAACCAGGTTGACGTCTCCCTGAAGGTCAGCCATCAGGAAGACGTATCC
The DNA here is from genome assembly GCA_022432365.1 of Hypoxylon sp. FL1284. NCBI lineage: Eukaryota > Fungi > Ascomycota > Sordariomycetes > Xylariales > Hypoxylaceae > Hypoxylon > Hypoxylon sp. FL1284. The sequence continues at coordinate 2,480,361 of JAJJXE010000004.1, read as the reverse complement.
AATATAGTACACGATGACGTTGGCACCGCTCAGTTGCTGACAGCTTGTTAACCTCATTCAAATCTGCGGAATTTATAGGCCACAGGTTACTTACTTGCCACGCCTGCACGCTCATTCCGGCGACAGTCCGCTTCCACATGCCATTGACGAAGAACTTTCTCCATCCTCGAATGGCTTCGCGCTCCGCCGTGAGAACGGTGTAGATCTCCTCCCATTCTGCGACAACAACAGGGTCGTCTTTGTTACCACCAGCCTGGATATTGGCAAGGGTCTGGATTGCTTCCTCCTCGCGCCCTACTTTGGCTAGCCATCTGGGTGAACGAGGCAGGAAGGGAAGGCCGATCATGAGTAACACGCAGGGAATAAACTGCGTTCCCCATGCCGTTCGGAAAGAAGCGGGACCTGGAATCTTGGAGCACTGAGGTATCGAGAGTTAGCAACCGCCACGGTCTAGAAGAACGACAGAGAGCCAACACTCCAGAAATTAAGTGTCTACTCACCCCATAGCCGATGAAGTACATGATCAAGATACCCCATTCGATAGCAAGCTGCTGGATGACGATGATGCGACCTCGGGAATCCTACGACTTGTTAGCGATCACCAGAACCTCTATATGATACCACTTGTGTCTATTCAGACGCAGACTTGACATACTCGCTGGGCAATTTCGGCTAGATAGACAGGAACTTGGGAAGAAGTGATACCGACGCAGACGCCGTTCAAGACGCGGCCAGCAATCAGGGATCCAACTCCGTTCGTGGCAACTTGGACCGCCGTTCCTACCAACCACCAGAGACAACCAAACATGATGCTATGCGATATGTCAGATTGAGCGCTCGGGCATATACTAGTAAGAGGCATCATCATACCTATCACGTCGACCAAACTTGTCAGAAATGACACCGGCCATCAGACTTCCCACGACAGACCCGGCAGCCAGAGCAGACCCAATGGCTCCCTGAGTCACGCCGGACGGGTTGTTGAAGTAGTCGATATACTGGTCGGTGATAACGATGGCGGACATGGACGAGATATCGAAACCGAAGAGCATACCTCCCACCGTGGCTATAACAGCCATGAAGTAGGGGTTGGCTATAGATGGGAGGTCAGCATTGCGCGTAAATACGAAGAAGTGCACGTTAACATACTGATCTTTGGAAATCTCGACATCTTGACGGCTTTCCTTGTAGGATTGTCACGCAGGAGGAAAGCAGACAAGTTGACAATGCATGCAATGAGAGTCGAGGAAGAAAGGTAGCAAGCAACCCGAGAAACGAGTTACATGACGGTGGGGGTGAGAGCATTCATATAATACCTGAAGCTCAACCTATATATGCTACGCGCTTCTAACAGCACCTCCTAGGGGCATCTAGTCATTGGCTTCCTCGTGCTGACTGCGTATGTCATGGAAAATCTTGGACCGAATCGGTTATTTAGCACCGGGCAAGGAGGACGCGCCGGGCCACAATCCCCATCTGGGGGAGTTTCACGAAGCCGGTGGCCAGACTTTTCACAGTTGGAGAAGCGGAGAAGCAGACTCGACCCAAGGTGAGCCCCCAAGATTGGGGTCGGCGTCGCGTTGTCATCTGCTTCCATGATCCTTCAACGACAAGGCGAGCCTATCACCGTCGCGCTCGAGCTGCTAGGCCGCGCTCGAATGTTGCGGTAGCCTTGGTGCTACCAATCAAGCACGTTGCTGGGTCTCCGGGGTCCTCCACATGCTGTCCTGCGAATACGGGGTAAGTTCCCGTTGAGACAAGGTGCGGAGGCGAGAGATCAGTAGAGGCTTTCGAGCTAACTGTTCGTCGGACCGACTTCCCAGTCGGCTCATTGGCGCGCTTAGATGCTCGAGATCGCGAGAAGGGATTAGGGTGGGGATCGTCCCTACTTAGTCGACGATAATTCCTGGGGACGGCCTCTGGGGGGAACGGGGCCGATTCTACTCTACATGGCATAGCGAAGCGCAGCATGATCCTTGGAAAAAGCATCAGCATATTGTGTAATGATGATAGTACGGATTATCATGACAGTGTAGTGTACATAAAATGAGCGCCGGTCTAGCTGACTGCGAATTGGGTATCTTGAGTAGTGTGTCTACACCTTGAACTCATCGGCACCTCGAGAGTTGAGTTAAGATGTATCGGAGATACCGGGATGTAGACTTAAGATCGCCTGCACGGCCCTTTTGGATATGAGGCAGTTGGAAGAGAGCAAAGAAGCGAAGGGGCATGAACCGCGATGTCTATTGGACCTCCCGGTCTCTAATATAATAACAATTACTACCCTCCCCTCCCCCGCATCCCGCATCTGGCCGTCTAACAAGCTCACGGTGTAACACCGACAAGCATGCAAATCCAATACATCTATAACCAACAACTTCCGTACCAAGATTGACATGTCCGATGCTGAGGCAAGCTGATGTCTCTCAGCTGCGTCGTCACGGGCGCGGCCCTGGCGGAGGAAGCGCTTCAGGCCCGAACGACAAAGGCAACAGCTAGCACATAACATTTCAGCGCACGCTCATCACTCTGATGAGAAAAGCAAGTCTTACCGCTTCGAGATGCACTGCTGTGTAGTTCTCGTCCTTGTCGAACATGATGATCGGGGCCTTGAGGTCGCAGAACTCCCGGATGCTTCGGGTTTTGACTTATCAGACAGAAAGCTCTAAGAGAAGAGAGTAGAAGAGGCTCCAAAAGAGAAGAAAGGCAAACTCACAACTGGCGACACATGCCGCACGGGCTAGCCGGGGGCGAGATGTCGGTAGCGACGGCGACGGCCTTGATCTTGCGGTGGCCGGCGGTGACGGCCTTGCCGAGGGCGACGCGCTCGGCGCAGGTGCCGACCGGGTACGACGCGTTCTCGACGTTGGCGCCGTCTATGAAGCAGGGGCCCCCGTCGGCGGCGGCGGCGGCGCTCGACAGCACGGACGCGCCGACCCGGAACTGGCTGTACGGGCAGTACGCCGTCGCCTTGGCCGCCACGCACCGCCGCCGCAGCTCCCCGAACTCGTCCTCCGTCAGCCCGTGCTCCCGGCACGTCGCGCTGACCGCGCCCGCGTCCGCGCTCGAGACCATGTCGAATTGCGGCGCCATGTCTTTCCTTCCTGATGTGCGTTCTGTTCTTTTTTCCAGGGAGAGGCAGACGGCCAAGTGAGGGGAATCGGATTCGCTGATTCGTGGGGGGTGGGGGATCCCAATGGCAAGGCGTATATGATTGGCTAAAAAAGGAAAGATATGGCTAGAACGGCTCCGGTTGAGGTTCCCTATACCTCAGACAGGTTAGGTGAGTGTAGGTATCGCCCGTCTATCAATTAAGCGCCTTCTCTTGATAACGGTGGTTACAGGCAGGCAGTTCCCTTTGCTGCCTCTTCTTTTCACTCGAACTGCGTTAGTGAGACCTTACTAAAGCCGGTTGTAAATGCCTGATGCACTGTCAGACAAAGGGCTAGCAACACAGAGGCGACGATTCGACATCAATCATCAGGGGACATTACAGGAAGCTTCACTTCATGAAATATCCAGTGCTTGTTTCTATGTTTCACCAGTTCCACCCAGGCTATATCATATTGGCCTTGTTCGATCGGTGCTTTAGGATACCATTAAATCGCTCAGGGAAGAAACATTGGTGATACTGGCAGGTTTGAATTGTATGAACTACCCTAACTGTACCTAATAAGACAGATTCCTGCTCTCAACTTCCTCGATAGCCCTCAAATAGGGATCGTCAACGGGTTCATCACACTGCGGCAGTTCGATGTTAGTTATGAGGCATGACAGACAGAAGCACTCGAGGAGCTGCCTTACGATGCGCCACCGTCTACGATCATGTTCGCGCCGGTGATGTAAGACGAAAAGCCACTGGCCAAGAAACCGGCAACGCGTGCGACCTCTTGGGGCTTGCCTGCTCTCTCCAACCCGATCGTCAATTTTTGGGTCTACTCTCTAGTCAGCATGCCGCGAGCAATAGATATGGTTTACTTCTTTCGATTACTTACCTCTGGCTTCTGAAGGCTTGGAGGCGGAAACTGGGATGTCATTCCTCGCATATCGAACTATTCAGGGTTACGACTTTGCTATTGGTTTCCCAGATGAATCTCACTTACCCCTTGAAGGTCAACACCGCTATCAACCTGTCCCGGTGATATCTATATGGGCCCAGTTAGCGACTCATGGACAGCAAAGAGGCAATTGCCTGGAAATACTCCTTCCTCTCGGGAGGATATCTAAAAAAGAAAAGGAGACATACACAGTTGATTCGCACACCACTACCTTTCAGGGTCGCCACGCCTGCCTTTACTACACCGAGCGCGGCATGGGATGTCATAGTATAGCATGGCCCCTATCCAAAGTCAGCTTCTCCTGCTGAGGAATGATTCCACTCATCAGCGAGTATGTAATGGCTTACCCAGCATCCACCGTGGACCGACGCGACACTACTGATGACGATGATGCTGCCATACTTTTGGCTCTTGGGCGCAGCATTCGGGTAAGTACCCCTTTCGGTCAGCTTAGCCATCGCAGCGGGAGTGTACTTCAACGCGAAGAAGGGTGCTAGGGAATGGACCTCGAAACACTTCTGCAGATCGTCGGGCGTGGTGGCGTCGATGGAAGGCGGTCCTAGGAGCCCGCTCGAGCAGACCCAGACGTCCAGCCTGCCGAAGGCGTTGAGGACCTCGTCTATCAGGACAAGAGTCTCTTCTTCCTTGGAGACGTGGAAGGGGTACGGGATGACCTTGCAGTTGGGGAACTCTTGGTTCAGCTGCTCTACCAATTCCTTGTATGAGTCCGGGCTGGCTGTCTTGTCGCAAGCTGTTCATCGTCAACAAATCTGATGCTAACTAGACAGGAACGAGTCCACCCGAACAAAACATTACATACCGTATATGCAAGCCGCTCCGTGAGCTTGACATGTCGTTAGCCTTGTAAGATGCGGTAAATGGGACTGTCAGTCAGACCTGCTAACTCTTGGATGATAGCTTGACCGACGGGCTGCGAGGCCCCCGTCACGACACAGACGAAGCCGTACTACCATGTTCCGCGGGCTTAGTGATTTGATTGGCTTATTGTGTGTATGTGTAGACTGCAACTTACGAGCTTGCCATCCGCCCTATATGGACTGAAATCTTCAGTAACGTCCATCTTCGCCCCTTTACACACTCGTCCTCCTTTATTTCTTAAGTAAGGAAGCAGAAGATATCGAGCGCAGTCTATAATACGCCCCAAAAAGCTATCAGGAGTCGATTTTATGCTAACGACTCAGAAGACGGCGAAGATAACAAAGTATTTGGGGAAAGTCACAGCGAGATTCGCCCCCATCCCGCAGCGAATCTGAGGACTAGACTCGGTGTTGAGTTGCCATGACTTTTGTTTATTAGCACAAGCTTCTCTGGCTATCTACATCGGGAGCGAACGAGATGATGCTTCTCCGAGGTACTCCACGGATAAGGAAGATAAGTTAGATGTAAATGCTAATCAACCAATGGAGGTTCCTGACTCGATACACTCGGGCTTTGGAGTGAGTTATCGCTTTCTTCGAGTCCTTCTTGAGACAGTCGATATCTACAAATAACGAGCCCAAGCTTACTCGAACATCGATGCTTCGAGTCGGTTTCGTATGCGATCAATCAAAAGGCACTTATCACCTGTCGCACGCGATTTTTTACATTACGTATTTCTTACAGTGCACATGAGGGGTTGGCAGGGGTGGCAATGGTGGGGGAGGCTCGAAATATCCCAATGGTGAGGACCTTCATTTAATGAACCTCATACGCATGTCTAACCTAGCGTATTCACAGCGTTCTCGTAAATATTCCCAAGCTACCTCTTCTTCATAACATCTAGAATGAGTACATGTGCCATTCCCATGTTCAGAGTGCACGGCAAGCCTCTCGTCACGCGTCGCAAGTGGTACTGCCTGACTGCCTCATACGATGATGAGGACGTAGCCACGCCGAACAGCCGGATCGAGATTCCTCAGCCCCATTACGAGGTGCAGTACATACATAAGGCCTTCGTGATTTGTCTCAGTGACGCCAGTGGCCACTGTATTCCACCAGCAAAAACTTGGAATCGCGCCGTGCGTCGCGGCTGGAAATCAGGGCAGGCGCTCGTAGGACAGTTGGAGGGGACCGGGGGTTGTGACGTCACAATGTTCACGACGCTCGTCTTATAAGCAACACGAGTGCCGGCCTGGCCAACGGCGGACTTGGTCCTAGTCCTAGTACAAGCGAACTAAGGTAATTATAGCTCGTAGCTCCCGTCGTCCCGGCCTGTCCAGAAGGAACCAAGTACCTGCGGTGTCAACCTGTCACGAATATCGACGTTGCGACAAGTGAAAGTGAAGGGCAAAGAACAGAACCAACCATACGACTAGAGGGGAAATATACCTATATCACAACAGCTGGAAAAGGAAGAAAGTAAAGAAAAAGGACCAAAAAGACCATAACCATGCCTCACCCGTTCCACCCAGACGACTTCCCCGTCAACCAGGACGTGGTGCTGAACCCGACGCGCGTCTTCTACCTCAAGGGCTGCATCCACTTCAAGACGTCGGCCAAGATCCTGGACCTGACGGGCGCGGTGCGGCAGCCCTTCAGCGGCGACTTCACGCACGCCTTCCTCGACGACGCCGAGCAGGCGGCCAAGAAGCGCGACGACTCGCCCGCCTACGAGATCAGCTCGTCGGGCAACATGATGCGCACCCTCAAGACCATCAAGGACTCCAAGTCGGGCAGCCGCGTGTGCGACCTCAACATCACCTTCGTCTCCTTCGGCTCCTCGGTCGTGCGCTTCCCCGCCGGCTCCGAGCACTGCCGCCACGAGGTCGAGATCGCCCCCGTCGGCGGCAGCGGCACCGACGAGGCCAAGCATGAGGCCTTTGTGCGCCACTCCATGCCCTACTTCTGGGACATGACGCGTGGCCGCGTCGGCATCCTCTACAAGTGCCTCAACCAGAAGCGCGTCGAGGTCGGCCGCGTCGCCGGCTACGGCTTCGACAAGGACGTCGTCCTCGTCACCAACGGCGACGAGATCGACGACGTCGTCGCCATCTCCACCTGCATCATCGTCCTCAACGGACGGGATGCCATGGACGCGTGAGGGAGATGTGTGAAAGAGAAAAGAAAGAGAGAGAAAAGGAGAGGGAGAGGAGGACGAGCAGGTCGGAGTTAATCGCGCATTTCAACCGGAGGAGAGGCGTACTGGATGGAATGTGCCTACCGGAAAGGAATATTTCCATGTACTACTAATACTTTGTAATCAGGCTTCATATATATAATGCTATGTATGACTCTTCATATTGGAAATCTACCTACCCACCCCTTCTATTTTTCTACCTTGACTCTACCTGGTACCCCCGTCTCCCGCCCGATCTATCTCTATCCGGTCCGGGATATCTATCAAGGAAGGGAAAAAGTAAGAAAAGAAGAAGAAAAAATTAACACTCTCCCTCCTCACTTCTTCTCGACGCCCCAGAACTCGTAGATGCGAGCGAGCGTGTCGGGCGCGTGAGTGAAGGGGAAGTTGTGGGAGCCGGGGACGACGCGCCAGTAGACGCGGTCGGGGCCGCCGAGCAGCGGCAGCGCGTCCTCGACGTAGTCGTCCTTCTGGATGAGGTTGTCGCGCTCGCCGAGCAGGACGGCGGTGGTGCCGGGGGCGCGGGCGGCGAGCCGGCGCCAGTAGTCGTGCTGGTCCAGCAGCGGCGCGAAGCGGATCGTCGACATGAAGGCCTGGACGAAGCCGCGGTGGAAGTCGAGCGCCCAGTGCACGTACCGGACCACCTCGAGCTCGAACGGCGTCTGCGGCTCCTCGTCCGCCGGGTCCACGGCCTCCTGCACGGCCACGTCCCCGAACGTCTCCTTCTTGTCTCCTGCTCCCGTGACTGCCGTCGTCGCCGTCCAGACCTTCTTGGACACGGCCGAGGCGATGGGCTGGCGCAGGCGGATCTTGGTGAGCCACGCGAGCAGGCGGTCGGGGACGATGCCGGACGTGAAGACGAGCCGGCTCGCGCGGCCGATGTTCTCGGCGCGGATGAGCCCGGCGGGCGCCAGCAGGATCAGCGTCTCGACCATGTCCGGGAACGTGGCCGCGAAGTTGGCCGCGATGCCGCCGCCGAGCGAGTAGCCGACGACGCTCAGCCCGTTGCGGCCCGTCCACGCCAGCGGCGACGACGCGAGCACGAGCAGGATCTGCGACACGAACAGTCTCGTGTCGTAGGGCACGTCGCCGGGCGCGTCGGTAAAGCCGCGCCCGAACAGGTCCTGGGCGGTCTGTTAGCCGAGTGTTGCGTAGCGCTGGGGCCAAGGGGGTGTGAAGCACTCACGAAAAGCATGACACGGCAGCCATTCTCGGCGAGCGGTTTAGCAATCTCTTTGAGAGTCATGCACGATGTGCTAATGCCATGTACGAATAGCACTTTGCGGCCGTCTTCGGGCCCGAATTCGTATACACGAATATTGCCATACTAGAAGCTCCGCGTTAGTGCAAATAGGTCTCGAGGCAAACCCCCGGGAAGGCAGCTCACCGGCGTGACGACATCTCTAGCGCCCGGGAATAGATCATGCTTATAAGGGATCTTGTCGATCTCGGCTTTCGATAGCTTGGGGAAGCGGGTGGTCAGGGGTCCGGGAATAATGGCCCGCTTCGTCGGCCACAGCGCATATCGAGCGAGAGAGATGAGAGTGACTGTGGTCACTACGGTGGTCGCGATGAGTGCTGTCGACCGCGACCCTTCCGGAGAGTCGAGGCACTTGGATATGGCCTCCATGAGGCTCGTGTAGGTGTAATGTTCCCTCTCGAGAAAAGTAAAGGAGAAAAAAAAAATAGTAAAAGAAAATTAGAAAAGAGTTTGCGGTATTGCTGCAAGCATTGGCTTACAGCAGTTGTACCAGCAGTCCCTTGGGTAAGGGTAAGGGTAGTGACCTGACGGATGCCCGGGACTCGGCGACGTATCCTGGAAGTCAAGTTGAGCAGAGTTAGATATCCATTCAAGTCATAGAGGTGCCTATCCTGTGACTACCCAGGCATCCGGCTGAGATATGCTGTTTGTTTTGTTTCGTGAGGCTAACGATGTACAGGTAGTCAAGTGGAAAAAGCAGCTGATGTATACATCCGCAATGCGCTACAGCTACGTGCCCGTACTCGTAATAAAATAAAATATAGGGCCCCCTCCACTGCCACCCAAGACTTCCCACGTGGCGGGCCTAGAAGGCTGCAGGTGCATAATAGGGATTCCCCGGCACCGGATCCCCCCAACTTTCAGCACTGTTTCTGCCCCTAAGGTACTTCGTACCTAGAGGTACGTATTGATTCAAATGTTGGTCGACACCCGACTCGGTCTTCAATAATCTAATGAACACAACACACATCTACCGATGAAAATACCTACCTACAGGTAAGTATTATTTAGCTCTAGTATCTCGCCCGCATCTCCTGGAATTCAATAAAAATGATTGCCACCATGTCTCCATCCCTTGGGCTGAACCGAGATGACGAGTAAGATTCCCGAATCCTCTCAACGCCACCGAACTATAGCGTGAAGCCGGCGTCCATGACAACGTTGACGCCCGTCATGCTCTTACTTTTGGCCAGCGTAAAGACCTGCTCCGCGACGTCCTCGACCGAGACGAAGCGGCCGAGCTTGGTCTTCTGCAGGTGGGCTTCCTTCTGCTGCTCGGTGAAGCCCTTGGCCCATTCCTATAAACATATCGAGAGAGTCCTCTCATTAGATCTCCTTCTTGTGAGAGCGAGATGAGAGAGGAGCGGGGGAAAGTGGCTTACGGTAAGTAGCAGTCCGGGGGAGACGCTGTTGACCGTGATCTTGGGCGCTGCCATGGCCGCGAGCCCCTTTACCAGGTGGATCTGCGCCGCCTTCGTGACGGAGTAGGCCTTCGTCTGGTGTTAACATTGATCATATATCGCTACAGTTTCGGGTTTGCTTGCCAGAGAGCTGCCGCCGACAATGACCCCGGCCGTGGAGGCAGTAGTGATAAAGGCACCCTCGGTCTCTTCAAGATGCTTTTTTGCCGCCTGCATCAGCCACAAATGCGACTTTACGTTGATGTTGAAACACTGGTCCCAGTCTTCCTCGAAATCGTTGTCGTCGATGCTGCTCATACCACGGCTGGCGAAAGGAGAGTTAATCGTCTTGGGAGAAAATGTTCAGATTTTCCATAATGAGTGAGTGCGGGAAGGATGGCAGAGCTAGTGTATGCGATGATGATGATATATGATAGATGCCAACTCACAAGCGAGTCCACCCGCCGTTAGAAAAGACGACGTCCAGGCGGCCAAACTTGTCGATGCTCTCCTTGACAAGGCGGTTGATGTCGTCACGACTGCCCAGATCGGCTTTGATGGAGACGAAGCGATCACCGCCGTCGCCGTGTGAGGTGGACAGAGCGGGCAACTCTTTAAGAAGCTTGTTCGCTCTCTCGTCGTTGTTGGCGTAGTTGACGACGACCCGGAAGCCGTTCTTGGCGAAGAGCCGGGCGGCTGCTGCCCCGAGCCCGGCGCTCCCCGCTGTGATCAGGGCGACAGACATTGCAAGCTGCGATGGGTGCGACGGAAACAGCCCACGACAGATTCTCTCGAGTTATTATAGTGCGATCGCTTTGCTACGTGATGAGGTCGGTGGGAAGAGAATGCTTTTTATTTTCTGCCGAGTCCGTTCGGCCTTGCTCCGTAATACAACTGAGGGGTTCTCACCTCGGGATTGACCCGAGAGCTCTGGATACGACTACCTCAGTTAGGTATTGCTGCCGAGGGCTTGGCACATACAAAGGTTTATTCATACTGGTATTTATACTGATATTCTAGGTACATGTATCCTTACATATATCCTATACAATAACCTTAGATTACTGTATGGGAACACATTACTGCATAAGTCGGGCGTCGTCACTGAGAGTTCCATAACATCAGTCTTGACTATTTGTATTCGTCTCCCGTCTCTCGTGGTACATGACGTCTCATCACCTAGCTCGCCCTTGACGAGCTCGATCGTGGCCTAGCTACGGTGTGACTGAATTTGAACAGTTAAAAAGTTGTTTCTGTATACACATTATCCATGGCATGCATAAGGTACATATCAGCATCTCCGGATGAACGAGGCTCGGCTCTGTAGTCGACTCCTTATTCCCGATCTCATTCGTCTGCCAGGAATAGCATTCGCCTTACACTCATGCCCTTGTCATTGGCGTTACACCATACTCGTAACCCTCTATTGATATAGCCACTTGTCCGGTTCGTCCTCTAGTAAGTTCGCTTGAACGGCGGCACAGCCTTGCATTCGTTCTCGTCCAGAGTCGTGCCGATCACACGTCGGTATCCGAGGTCGACGTTACCGTGCGGTTTCTTCTGGAAGGTGAGACTGTGCTTCATCCAGTTCTCGTCGTCTCGCTCCGGGAAGTCCTCGCGGGCATGAGCGCCACGGGACTCTTTTCGGTTGGCGGCAGCTGTCGCGGTTTGGGTGCTGGTAAGAACGTTAGCTTCGTCTTTCTCGTCCGGTCAGGGTAACGCAGCACTTACGCGCAGGTGAGCAAGTTTCTAAGCTCGAGCGTCTCAACAAGATCCGAGTTCCAGATCATGCTGCGATCCTTGATTCCAACCTGAGAATAGGTACCGTCGATCTCGGTAACCTTCTTCACACCCTCATCCAGACTCTCCTGCGTACGGAAGACGCTCACATCTGTTTGCATGGCCTTCTGCATAGCCAGTCTGATCTCGGCCGTGCTCTTGGGGCCGTCCGAGTTGCGGACCTGGTCGAGGGTCTCGATGGATCCCGCACCGGCGTCGGCGCTGATCGGCTTCGGCTTGGAACCCGGGGTGAAGTTGTCTCGGATGGTGTGGGAAACGGCGCGACCGAAAACAACGAGATCCAGCAGCGAGTTGGCACCAAGTCGGTTGGCGCCGTGTACAGAGACGCAAGCAGCCTCACCGCAAGCAAACAGGCCAGGAACAACCTTGTCGTTTCCGTTCTGGTCGACAGTAAGAACCTCACCAGTGTACTTGGTGGGGATACCACCCATGTTGTAGTGAACAGTCGGTAGAACGGGGATGGGCTGCTTGCGGACGTCGACACCGGAGAAGATGGCCGCGGTTTCCGAGATACCCGGCAGACGTTCGGCAAGAACCTCAGCGGGCAAGTGACTCAGCTGGAGATAGATGTGGTCCTTCTCAGGGCCGACACCTCGTCCTTCACGAATCTCCATCGTCATGGAGCGCGAGACGACGTCACGACTGGCCAGGTCCTTGGCCGTTGGCGCATATCGCTCCATAAATCTTTCACCCTCGGAGTTAAGGAGGTAGCCACCCTCACCTCGGGAGCCCTCGGTGATCAAGCAGCCGGCTCCGTAGATACCCGTAGGGTGGAACTGGACGAATTCGAGGTCCTGGTTGGGAAGCCCGGCACGAGCAACCATGGCCATGCCGTCACCAGTGCAAGTGTGCGCCGACGTGCAACTGAAGTAGGCTCGGCCATATCCACCCGTGGCTAGCACGGTGTTCTGCGCAAGGAATCTGTGAAGCGTGCCGTCTTCCTGGTTGTAGGCCACGACACCGCGGCACTCGCCGTCTTCCATGATGAGGTCTAGGGCGAAGAACTCGATGAAGTAGTTGGTGCTGTGTCGGAGCGATTGGCCGTACAGCGTGTGTAGCAGGGCGTGTCCGGTTCGGTCGGCGGCAGCGCAGCAACGGTACGCCTGTCCACCCTTTCCATACTTCTGCGATTGACCACCGAAGGCACGTTGGTAGCTAGCGAGCGGATGTTAGTTGTCGTCGATATAGAACTAGGCTCAGACCGTAAAACTAACATTTTACCGTCTTCGGTTCTCGAGAACGGGCATCCGTAGTTCTCGAGCTCGATGATGGAGGCGGGGGCCTCTCTCGTCATATAATGGATAGCATCCTGGTCACCGAGCCAATCCGAACCCTTGACAGTATCGTACATGTGCCATCTCCAGTCGTCTTCGTGCATGTTTCCCAGAGCTGCGTTGATGCCACCCTGGGCGGCGACGGTATGACTTCGAGTCGGGAAGAGTTTCGATATACAGGCCGTGTTGAAGCCAGCTTCCGCAAGACCGAAGGCGGCGCGCAGTCCAGAACCCCCCGCACCAACGACGATAGCGTCATATTCGTGGTCCTGAGGTCAAGTTAATCGCCATTGCTATACAGGGTCTCTCTGCTCCTTCGGAGGCGAATTGGGACGTGCGACATACAATAACGGGGTATTTGCTGCTAACGTGCACCGGCGCTTCCTTGGCTCGCAATGGGTTGTTCGCGATGATCCGAGCTGGACGAGAGTTGGTCAATTGGAAAGCCACTTGATTGGGTAAGGATCAGAAGCACATACAAACAGGGCGAGTGGACGAGAAAGTTCTGGCCTGGCACCTTGCTGCACGAGAGAACTATAACAGAAAGAAAAACAGTCAGCGGCTCTATCCTCGACGTGCTTCCGCAAGCTTGATGCGACTGGAGCAGGTTAGCCCAAGCAAGGGAGACTCACTGCAGAGCCGGCGGCCAGCCTCCTCATTGCCATTGACGAAGCCATTGTTGAATGAAAAGGTGAAGCGAAGGAGGGGAGAAGGGCCAACAGAACGCTTCTCTTGTCCTGCAAGTTCGGGAATGGGCAAAAAAAGAGGGCAAAAAGTGGTGATGCCAGTCAAGTTCAACCGCAGCTTCCAGGCGAACCGTCTGGTCCAATGGCGTCCATTCTGATTACCGAGGGATAAAGCCGGCATTGCCCACTCCTTTTGCGGGTATCTACCTCTGTTACCTGCATACCCACCTATGTCACGTATGTACATATATCTGTATAATAGTAGTAAGCATTTTTTGGCCATCACCAACTATCACGTGTCACGACGACGTCTGAACATGCATCGTATTATCCCTTTTTATTTGAACTGCCTGTCTTTGACACCGGGCGTGTATGTCAAGGTGTACATACATACAACGTGCCGTTCAGACAAGACCTTTTCTTAGTACAGTAAGTAGGGAATCTAAGCATAACTAAAACCCTATCTCTACTCAGACTCACACGAAACCAGTCGCGAGACACAGTTGGAACAATGCTTTATTGCCTTGCCTAGAATTACATCTCTATGCATCCTATTAAGACGTATCCATACTTCGGCCGCTCCCCCCCTTCTTACAAATGCAAACAACCAATGTCGCTATCCTAACCCCCAGTTTCCCCTATTCTACCCGTGGTCTTATCAAGTCGACCGTGAGCGAATACTCCTTTCAAGAAGCCAATACCTGTCGCAACATGGTAATAAAGTTGTCTTTTAACGTGTGAACCTCACTGACCCCTGGCTTCTGGGGCTCGCCGGCCCTGGCCTTGAGGCGATCTTGTCTCTTGGCCCGCCTTCGTCTCTCTGCTTCGATCGGGTCCAGTTCATCTTCTTCTTCCGCCTCCGCCTCATTATCCGTTCCGTCGTCGTAGCCCATGTCTTCTAGGTCCGTGTCGTTGAGGCCGAAGTCACTGGCGTGGAAACTGCTCATCCCCGGCACTCCTGAATCAATACTCGCCGATCCTTCAGCAGCCATCTTCTGTCGCGTTTTGTCGTGATGCCACTTCTTGCGAGCCTCTTGCCAGGAAATGAGCTGGTTTATCTCCTCGATCGCCTTTTCCTTGTCTAGGACACCGCTTGTAATGCCTCCCTCGAACAGCGCGTTGATATCTAGCGAGCCGCCAGCTGGGCCCCTTCTTAGAAACTCTAGGATGCCTTCGATCCACCCCATGAGCTGCGTGAAGAGGCCGTTGTCATGCGTGTGGACCTCGTGGACAAACTTGTAGAAGTTATGCTCGTGGCGCTGACACAGATCTATGAAGGCTTGCACCGTTTGGTTAGGATCAGCCGACGCGTCCTGCTCTCTACACTTTTCGACCACCTGTTCCCGTGTTAGTGGTTGTATGTGACAGACTCATAATATACGTACCTGAATCATGTCGTCGATAAATACTGCAAAATCCGTGATGCTGTTGTACACGTTGGCCGACTTGTATACTCTGACGAGGGGCTCGTAGAAGATAGTGAAAAGGTCTCGGAGCAGCTGCAGAGTCACAGGCTCCTCAATGAGACTGAGCATCATTGCCTTGTCGCGTTGTCTAGTCTGTAGTTTGACCAGCTGCTTGAGATACGAGAAGAGCTGTGCGCCTTGCTTGAGTTCCTCGTCCACGTTCTCTACTGCGTTGTTGAAGGCGACGTATGCATTGTATAACCTTCCGATTTGCTCGCCCGTAAGCGACGGAGCGAAGAATTCGGAGCGGAGGATAGCCACGATGATATCTACATCCTCAGATTCCGCCTCTTCTCGAATGGCAACTTTGAGGTGCTCCTCGGCCTCGGTGAACTGTTTGAGCTTCTGCACGAAAACATCGTCTCCGATCTTAACGGCCAGAGCGTCGATGGACTTCTGGTAGCTCCGGATTCCATCGTTCAGAGTCAGCGAGAAAATTCTTTGCATAAGAGAGCGTGATCCAAAAGGTTGCGCCAGAAAGATATCGAGTACCCCGGACATGACGGCCGCAGGATTTGCGATGCGGATCACGTTCTTCATGATCGTGTAGGGAACCAAGGAGTGTATTCGCTTTAGCTGAGCGAATAATTCAGGCGAATTGTCTTCTGCGAGGAAGAGGTGGTATATGGTCGCTGCGATTTCGATGCGAAGCCATTCGGCAAACTTCTGATACTGCAGGCTGAGGTCTTGAATCGTCTCCTTGTCTTTGATCTCCTGGAAAAGCTTGGTCAATCCGTTGCGCTCGACAATGTCCTGACGGAACTGTTCCATATACACATCCAACTCCGCCGCTCTCTTCCTTGCTATTTCGTAGAATTGCTGCTGCTCTTCCATACGCCTCTGGTCGACAGCTTTGCGCCGGGCAATGTCGTCTAGATCATCGTCGGCGGGTGTAAGGGGGTCATTCGTCAGAAACTGATGCAGGGCCTTGGTCTGCGCGATCTGTGGGTTTTGCAGGAGGTACCGCAGAAAAGCCCTCAGTGATATTCGCTGGTCCTCGCGCCAGAGGATTGCATTCTATGGATGTTAGCCGACGCTGGATATAGGGCCAGCAGAGGAGGGCTCTAAGAAAGAAGAACTCACATCGGATTTCGGGCTCGGAAGTGGGCTTACGGTACCGTCCATGGACGGGCGTGGTGATGCGCGATTCGAAAGTGACGACTTGTTCCGACGGTGGTCTCTGACCGACAGGTTCTTCATCGACTCCGAGAAGCCATTACCTTGAGACGCCGGGGCGAGGGTGGAAACCGAAGAGATGGACGAAGTATCTGAGTCGTTGCCGCCATCAGTCACACGCGACAATAAACTTGACGCATTCGTGTCGGATTTGTTCTTCTTGGGCAAGGGTGGCAGGACTTTGCCCGGAAGTTCCGTCCTGATTTCCCTATGCAGCCGGGAGAAGTCACCGTATCGTTTGCCCACGTAATATTCGGGTTCGCCCGCCCTCTTGACGCGCATTATGAACTCCTGGAATAGGTCAGTATGGAACAAGCCTGTGCTAAGGCAGTATGCAAATACGCACCGCATGCTTGTGACGTCTGATATTTCTCTTGATCTGTGTAATGCGCACTCCAGCAACATTGACGTCCCACCCGTTGACGAAGTTCCCCTCCGGCATGGTGTTTAACATGCTGGTGTCTATGGCATCTCGGTCGACGATCTCCATCTCTGCGAACCTTATCCGCTCTTCGAATCCAGAGGCCGTGGGTACTCCCGACACCATCATCAGTTCGACTAGCTTTCGGCATTTTAAGGCCAGTTTACGACGCTTGGTCTCCTCTAATCGGTCTTCGGAGGAGGATATGTTCTTGCTAGCAAAGGACTCGAGGAACTAGGTACGCGACACGGGCCATGTTAGTACGGAGGTTATGCGCAACGAAGCGACGAGGTGACGTACGACTTGCAGCTTGTCCTGCCAGAACTCCTTCTCCTTAGCTTTATCCAGGAACGGGAACTCCCGCACATGGTGGACGAATATGTAACGCAGGATAGGAAGCTCGGACTCGTAGGGAGTAACCTCTCCGAATTCTGATCTGAAGGGAGCGCCGAATCTGCGAAGGGCGGTAGGAGAATTGAGCTCGGATATTTCCCAGTTGACTTGTTCGGATATAAGCTCTCGTTTCAGGTCTGGGATCGCCAATTGTCAGTCTCTTGATGGGGACCATCGGTCATTCGCAGTGATGAGTACGAACAGTGCTCTTGCTTCCCAGTCAGGGTTTGGCGCGTAGATGGAGGGGCAGTCGAGGCGTCAGAAGGATCGCGGGGCGCGCCATCTTGAGCGGAATCGACAGCAGACATGGCTGATACTGGACTTGTCCTGATCCCTTTCCCCCCTGCTGACTCGAAGGTGATGGTATTCTTGAAGAAAAAGACTCCTCCTCCTCCTTGCTCTTGTTTCCCGCCTTCTCGGGAAGTTTCAGCACCAACCCAGTGTCAGCTGCTGTGATGGGCGCCTAAGTTGTACAGTAAGTGGATTATGGCGGGGGGATCGCTAAAGTTGAAATGTCGTCAGCCACAGCTCAGGCCTATTCCGCAGGAACTATGTACTATGTACTTGGGAATGAACCAAGCAAGAGGAATCCGGTGAACCCAATGTAACTAAGGGGTATTGAAGAGAAGGAGAAGACTTCTTTTGGAAAGGAAACAAAAAGAAGAAAAACATAAAACAAAATTAAAATATCAAATAAGAACAAAAAAAAAAAAAAAAGAGAACCGAGCTTTGGGATCAACGAGGCAGTGACTTGACCTTGACAGACAAACCCGCCGCAACTTGTACACATACATGGAATTCCTGATGTGCCGGGGTCATGGTCATGGGTGCTAGGGGTGCATATGGACAAGATATACGGTGCCTTACCTGTACCCGCCGGGGCTGTCGACTGCTCCAGCTGGCCCGGCAGCCCAGCTAGACCAGCTAAACAGGCGCCAGGCAGGCTTATGTAGGTCTGTAAGTTGTTCATGACGTCCTGTATTGTACCAGTTGACAATACATGGTAATACACACCTAGGCATACATGATAATATTCATGATAATACACATGATAGCACGGAAACAATACATGCCCAGAACGCACTCGGCGCTCTCTGGCGGTTGGTAACACACCGGCATCTGCACCGCAAGTCTGCATATAATAATTTCATACGCCACTTACAGCGCCCGCACGCGTGGTTGATCCTTGTGCTTAGGCGGTGTTGGAAACATTGGCGAGCTGGGCTTCTCTTTTTGTCTGTACGCAATATCCCTAATATTTCATCAGCTGGAATGCCTACATACTGTGGCACCGTGCCATATGCCATATGCCAGTTAGCCCTCTCACTACCAGCTTGGCCGGTTACTAGTCGTAACCGTGGCTTAGAGATGACGTCGGTACACGAAAGGTCCATCATGTGCCCCACCAGGGAGATATTAATACTTGCTGCTTTGTGTGTGTACGCGCAAACATGTATAAGAGACATGTAGGTGACGCCGTCGTGTGCGTGTCTGTCCGGTGTGGTTGCTCAGTAACAGCAGCGGACAGAGTAAAAACCAAGCTTGTTATAATTCGCATGTTAAGTTCCGTAATCTTAAGGGACCTATAC
Organism: Hypoxylon sp. FL1284; assembly: GCA_022432365.1. NCBI lineage: Eukaryota > Fungi > Ascomycota > Sordariomycetes > Xylariales > Hypoxylaceae > Hypoxylon > Hypoxylon sp. FL1284. Next base: position 2,461,761 of record JAJJXE010000004.1, on the reverse strand, counting down.
ATCCTAAAGTCAGTTACTTACCTACCTAGGTACCTAAGGTACATAACTCGACCGTCAACATCAACATTCACTCTACTCTCTCTTGATGTTTTCTCGAGTTAGAAGCGACAAGTATTAGGCGACATCGTGTAAAAGTGCAGCAGAGTAGCTAAGATGAGCCTGTCTACACAGCCCTATGATAATGGACAAGATGCCATGTTTTCCGACATGTACTTGTACTACGCGGCTAAGACGGCTTAAGGAAGAGTCGGCATCGAGGTTTAGGCCGGCCGCCACACTTTTTACTCTCCTGCCGAGTCTTACTCCATTGCCAAGTTCCCGTCTCCGGTAAACTAACTGTCTTAGCCCGTCAAGCCTTCTCCGGTAAACCGTCTTAACCCGTTAGACCTTCTCGTAAACCCGGAAGCTATGCATATCACGTACATATGTACATGTATCCCGAGAGATCAAGCACGATGCTATAATGAATATATGTATAGGTGAGTAAACAAATTGTGTATCTTGAGAAAGCACAGCGATGTTATACTTGCAACAGATTCATGTCTCAAACCGACGTGAAGAATCAAAATATCAACTAGAGCTGAATATAGTCGTCAGCAATGCAATATGGTATTACTACACCTACCTAGGAACGCTTTGGTTAAGGCGTCGCATCTAGACAGAGCCACCGTATCTATGCGAAGGGTTGGCTGAGGGTATCATTAACTGCTGAAATCAGTTCTCTGGGGCAACATCTCATCTTCATGGCTGATAAATGTCCGCGCCCGGCATCACAGCTCGTCAAAGGCTCGAAGCACATTGTCCTCGGCCGGCCTGTCACCTCTCCCCCTGCTGCTACTGATTGCTTCTCTCACCCCATCCATCATGGAAGCAACCGTCTCGCTTCTGTTGCCAGTTATCCCGCCCAAGTCTGGCTGTCCACCTTCCTTGCCCATTGCTAGACCCGCCAGCGCGGATATGTCGTCGGATGAAGGGGCGTACTGGGCCCCGATGAAGAGGAGCACGAGCGAGAAGACTATAACAGACATGATGACCCATATAATCTTTAGGCGTTTCCTCGTCCTTTCTTGCCACTCCATATCGGCTCGTTCCCAGCCTTCGATCCGGTCCCGTACTACGTCTACCCTTTTGCTGAGAGTATCGACCTTGTCGCGGCCGGCATGTATACGTCCTCGTAGCTCGAGAATGCGCTTTTCCTGGTCGTCAAGTTGGCCGAACGACTCGACCTGCTGCTCCAACTCATCCACCAACTCCTGGGATTCCGTCTTGAAGCTTTCGTCCAGCTCCTGTGACATGCCCGCGAGCTCCTTGAGATCGGTTATCGTGCCTTGAAGCATGTTAAGCTTCTCGAGGATGGCATAGTACGTATCATCCAATCGTCGCGTCGTTTCGGTCGAGAAAGTGCCCAGTTCCACCAGCGACTTCCTTAGCCCCCTAGTAGATATTAGTTGGAATTCTGCACATGTCGATTTGCAAGTCCGAAGCGACGAACGCTATTCTTGACGCTACCTTGTCCCTTTGCTCGCGCAGCAGCTCTTCCTGTGTTGGCAGAGACTGCTGGGGCGTCGCAGACGTAGCGTGTTGCGCAGCATCGTCGGATGCCGTGCTTAGCATATTAATTCTCGCATTGATATCAAAAGCGGTAGATGGTGTGGCGCCTTCGGATCGTGGCAGCTCGACGGGACCGTGAGGGAGTTGAAGCACGGGGCCTGCGGGTAAGGCATCGTTGTCGCGATCCTTTCGGTGATGATGTAAGTGGTGATACCGGGGCAGCTTTAGCTCTGTAATGGACCTCTTTACTTGGTGACGAGGCCCCTGGGGCGAGGTAGCGGCAGGTTTTAAGAGGTCGAAATCTTGATTCCTGGACATGATCTTGGTAGCGCGACAGGCTTGTAAAGGAGGGTAGCGTCTGCTTGGACCGCGGGTTGTCTCGGATAAGATGAGTAATTTGGCGTCTGCTGTACGACCTCCTAATCTACATAGAACACGTAGGTAACATGTAGGCGACGTGTGCAAAAGATGCAAGAAACGAGAAACGGGAAGCTTGGAAGAGATGCGTTTGGCGCTTTTTTTTTTTTTTTTTTTTTTTTTGGCGACAAAGCCCGTCCCCCGCTAGCAGGTTAGGTACTTGCCTAAACTCGCTGTATGACGGGATGATACGTCCGCTTTCACATGTCAACTTCTTTCCGCTTTCCGCCGTCCACGCACACGCAATTCTACTCATGAATCGGCCAGCACAGCAATATATGCCAACGTAGCGAAATGACATTGGTTCAGGTATCCAGATGCTGAGGATGATCTTGTATTTGTCTAGAAGCGCAACTACCGCGTATTCCACCCTTTGTAGCTCGCCGGCCTGTCTACCCCAGGTTGACCTTGTATCGCCGCGACGACATTGCTTTCACCTCGCAGAACCATGTGCAGCATATATGCTAGATACTATCTCTCCCTTGAGAGGCAAAAGGGTATAATAAAGCTTATGCCCTTATCCTAGTGACGCCGTGCTATTATCCTCATTTACGGAAGAGCTGTCTGGTTTCGATGTGTTCGCGGCTATCAAGTCGACTGGCTTTTCTTCGACCACGAACCCTGCGCAAAGTTGGCCCTTTTCATCGTGGGGAGAATATTGCAAGGTAATAAATATGTTGGTAGGTCGAAGTGACTCTCGTCAAGCACGAAGTCGAGCTCACGAGTTGAGCAGCTTGTTGCGCTTCTCCTTTCTCTTCAAGCGCTCTACTCGTTTCTTGTGCATCTTCTCGGCCATCTTCTCGTATCGTTCCTTTTCTTCCTTCTTCGCCCGCTTCTCCTTGATAGCTTGCACTCGTTGCTGTGTCTCCAGTGTCAGCTGGGTCTCGCTCGGTACACTCTTAATCTTGGAACCGTGTCCAAAAATACCTGTCTTTCTTCCTCCTTCTCATCCTTCATTTCCTTTTCCTTGGCCTTCATCGCGGCCGTCGCCATTCGTAATTTTGCTCGCTGGTCGTAAGAAGTCAGGCCGGAAGCTGGACGAAACGCCTTCCGAGATGGATGCCACTGCTTGCCTGTATGATTCTTGCGTCAGCCTCAAGCTCGGCATAGGAATGTAGGCATTTCTCACCATTCTTGCGCATGCCCTGAGGCTCTTGCTTCTTGTCCGCCGCAGCAGTACTGCCTGCCATGCTGGACTGCGCAATGCTGTAATGATGGTCGCCGTAGTAATTTGTCTCTAATTGCTGCTAATACTGTGGTTTCGTACCGTCCCTGGCGAGCTGTTGATCAAGTTGTGCTCACCTCGACACCTTATCAGTTGAAGGCATTGCGATAGAAAATTCAAGATGTCCCGCAATCGATAACGGGCACTATAGATAAAAGTGGGGGTTTGCCGTGGATTAACCATTTTTTAGGTACGTAGGTACACTTTCAGGTACCTGACAGATCACAGTCGAGAGACGACCCCTGCTGTAGTGCACATTCCCATGCGAGCCATTGATTTCGACCTGGAAGAGCAGGGGCGTCTAAGCCAATGATAGGTCCAGTCAGATATGATTTGATCAAACTTGAAACAAAACGGGCATTTTTGCACTCTTGCCGTTCCGCTGGTTTGCTCGTCTTCTCTTTCGGTAACCTCTGCATCTCCAAGAATCTCGAGAAAGTTCCTTAAATCCCACCACGCTGCTACGGTAATAAACATGAAGGTATCACGCATGCTACCTACATGTATGTCGCCTCCAAGGCCGGTGCCTGGGCTGGCTTGGCATCGCGAACAAGATGACAAGGACGCCTGTCGGGCCAAGTCGTCATCATGAACGATATTCATGACCCGTTTTCGGGGTAGGATACGATTTCGGCTGAGCTAACCTACATGTAGACAACAAGTCCTGAGGCTTGGGATATCACGAGGTGCGAAGTAAGGATTAACCCCACAGGTCCAATAAACCTGCCGAGCCTGCTAAAGACAAGGGGGAAGACGAATGAGGTGGGCAAGCTAGCTGGCAAGACGGGCGAGATGGGCTCATCAACTATCTTGTCCATCAGCTGGCTATATCGCTATATCCCCTCCATAGGCCATCTCCATCGGCCAAGCCCTCGTCCCCAACGCTCGGCAACCCATCTATCCTGTCCGGCCTGTCCATCGCTGTCGTACGTGTGTGCCCCCGACTCGCCGTTCCAACATAGATACAAACAAAGTATATACACAGGTGCCTCTTACGTACGCCCGGGCAGCGTTTACGTATATAGAACTCCGTATCCGTATCCCGAATTAAACGCATGGCCAGGACAGCGTGGGGAACGAGGCTTAGGCATAGCCGCTAGCAACACGCGTAAACTGCGGTTGTGTCATTTTGTTGCGCGCGGCTTAAGATGAGCTCGCCTTGGGAAATATGACGGCTTACGATCAAGAATGGTAGACGAGATTGCCTATTTGTCTGTTTTACTGGCGACGGCGATGGGATATTCTTAGATACATGTACATAATAGATAGAATGCAGTACATAGTAGATAGAACAATACTATTTATCTGCCTATATCTATAGTAAGTTATTAAGGCCAAGGGCATGTCGACGACTCCGGGAGATGAGTTGTTAATAGCACTTGTTAATAGCACCTGGCGGATATACCTTGGGTTAACTGATAACATCCCTATTCATCTTTCAGCTTGGTATACTCCCTCATCTCCTAATCAAGGCCTATGAGCATACCTGTTTTGAATCGTCCCGAGTCTTTTTTGCATGTCTCAATGGAGCAGGACGGCCGTACAAATTGCGACGTAACAGCAAGATCGACTGCTGATGGGACTGTTTATCCGGCCGAATACCCACTGGCTTACGCACAGTTATCTGAGCGCCCCCGGATTCGCCCAACCTGGTTGGCTGCCGAGCCGTGAGAGCGACATGTATCTGGACGGTGGCGTAGGCATGTCACGTACGAGGCGAGCAGGGCATGTACTATGTAGTAAGTTCGTCGCCGCGACGGCTAGGTCGGCTGCTTGCTCTGCGCTAAGCCGACCTGGCAAAGCGTGGGATGAAGGTATCATCAGCGTGGCATCAGCGTGGCCGGTCTCGTATACTTAGCTGCAGACATACTACATAATACACCCTTGGCCTTGGGGGGACTGCTAGGCTAAGGGACTTGCCGCCTGCGTGCCCCTCGTTTGTCTGTTTACTTTTGATACTGCTCTGTTACTGGTGTCTCGATGAAATATACGACACAGAATGCCCTTACATAGGTAGTGCTTACAGCTATATAATTACACAGATTTGCTATAATATTGCAAAGATCCAACCGACATTGCCCAGAGATCCATCGCCCATGCAGCTGGTAGGGTCTAATATGAGCAGACACTGCTTTTTTATTTACGGCCAAATCTTACCGAGAGAAAATGTCTATGCGCGGGACTGGCTGATCTGGCTCTCAAGGCGCCCAGCCCCAGATCGACAAAGCAAGAGCGAAAGGTGGGAAAATCCAGGTTGCACGATGCCGAGAAGGGATATGATGCTGCAGGGGAAATCCGAGGGCTCCAGAGGCTACGGCCCAAAGAGGAAAGAGGCCATCAGTTGCACCGTGCTCGCTGACACGTACGCAGATGCATAATTTCCAGGGTCTCCTCCAGAGTCTTCTCCACGGTCTCCTCCAAGAGATGCCCGAGTCTGAAGTCTGAAGACAGCCAAGACGGCGCTCAGGGGTTTGCAGGAATATCAGGTACGCTGTGGCAGTGTGGTAGGCTCGGCTGGGCGAGTTGTGGGCAGCTGGGGGACAGCCAGGGACAGCCAGGAACCGCCAGGTTGCCCAGTGGGCCGGAGCCAGGTTCGCTGCTAATCAGCTAATATATTCATAGTACATGCTATGTAGCGACAGGATGAACCTTTTCAGGGGGCTCGATTTTGTCGCAATTGTCAGATTGGGATGAAGATCGTGAGGGTCACCGAGAAGATACGTAGTACGTAGCACTATGTAATTAACCCCATTTGCCATCCGCCGTTTGTTTTTTTTTTTCTCTTCCCTTGCATGTATCCAACGTACCCAAACAGCCAAAGTTCCTATCCGGAGCTTGATTGCCAGGGAACTTTTAGTGCTTTGCTGCTGCGCATCGCAATAATATCTGCAGTCTACTACATAGTACATAGTACGTACATAGCACGCACCACTTGGATTATTGCCTATTCGTAACAGAAAGATGCTTAAAGCGACAATTCACGATGGCCCGGCGTTTGGAATGGCAGACGACATGTCCAATCTCCACGGCATCTCCGTCATACCACGCACGAGCCTTAATCAATTCGTAAACGAGGCAGAGCAGTGCGTGTATTCGTGGCTTCGTGCTCATGTATGTCGTGGTCTCTCGTGTGCTGCTGTGGTCGTCGTCACGAGCCAGTCGGAATACTGTTCGAATCTTGCCTCTCGGTCCTTGCAGGTTGCATGTAGAGTGATCGAGACACGGCCTCTTACGGGGAATTACGATGTTCTCGGCATCGGTCGTGAAATGTATCCCGTCTACGCAGGCGTAATCTTTCTGCAGGGACCCTTATGGAGAGGCGTTCCCCCCTCGGTGTGACTGCAGATCGTGTACACGCCGGGCACTCTTACTACATATATATGTATGTACTATTCGACATACCGTGCTGATAATAGCAAGTCCCTCTCCTATACATGCGAGGCATATGTTGCATACCATAGCAGGCGTCCAAATCAGACAAGAGGCGTCGAGTGGCTGTATGCGAGGCATGAAATAATCCGGCCTCGCTAATTGAGCGCTGATACATGTATACATGTAAGTAAGGATTCAAATAGGTACAGGACATTTCAGCTTGTTATTAGACACGGCACAACACAAATCTGTCTTGTCTGCATCTGGCTAGCATCTGCGGAGGGTCCATGTACCTGCTGCATGTACGGTACCTACGCTGTAGCGGTCGTAGCAGGCGACAGGCCCTTCTCTCTCTCTCATTAACCCCCCCCCCCCCCCCCCCCCCTGCAAGGCTCCAAGCCCTGCACGCCCTGCAAGCCCTGAGATCCTTATTACCTTTTAGGCCTAGGTGGCACTACATAGTATTACGTACAGTGAGTGTAGCGGTTCAGCACAAATGCCCGCACCGTTCCTTGACGGGTCCAGGCCAGTTGATCCAATAGCCTAACAGCGGCTGTTTTTTCCACTGCACCTCCATCTTTTTCCCAACTTCCCAAGCAACCGCCTTCGAGCGTCCGGGCCGTCTCCTCAATCCTTCTCCTCCCGCCTTCAATTCTCAATCTTCCCACCCTTCGACCCTCATTCGACATCTCTTCAAATCTCTCTGGCTCAATTCCAGTCGGCAGGTCTTTCCTCTGAGAGATTTGCCCTGGTCTTGGCCGTCCGCTCCTTTAGAAAATTCTTTTTCCAACTTGACTTATCTTGGCTTATTTGGCGGCCGCTCTAGGGCGAGACAAGAACAGCAGTAAATCAGCATCGTTCTTTTTTTGTTCCCGACCGTCCGCACATCCGCCTACGCCCTACGCAAGAGGTACGACTCAATCATTAGCCTGGCTTTGTGCTCCCCTTCAAGCTAGGGGGGTTCTATTACTGTAACCACTGACTCGGTTGTCTTTCTAGGCCTAGGCAAATCCTGCGATCTCGTTCCCTCGCGCATCGCTAAATTGTTATGTTAGAGCAGCTTATCCGTCCCTGCTATCCTTCCACCGGAACGATCCTGGGACGACGCTCTATGATATTCTTCCGCATCTAGGTGCTGCTCCGTCCCTCGCCACGGAGCGGGTCAAAGGAAAATGGCGACCGTTCTAGCTACCACTCGCCCGACCGAGGCCACCGCCATGTGCGGAATGAGCGACGTCCCGGCACGACAGCTCTCTGTCCCTCGACTTGAGGACGACGACGCCAGCCAATCTTACGTACCGAGTCCCCAACCCTCTCCGCGCATTAACTTGCCGCCACCGAACCCGCCTTTCGTTTTCCCAGCGCGCCCTTCTTCGTCTTCCGCGCCCTCCTCGTTCTCTAGGTCGACTGGGCGAAGACCACAGTCTGTCATAGAGTTCCCGAGCGGAGGCTTTGACTTGGGGTATGAGACGACAACCTCTCGATCGCCGGCTCTGCCTGACTTCAGCTTCAATCCGGGAGCCAGTCTGAGCCCAGACACCGCTAGCCGACCTTCCAGATCTCCAGCCTTGCCCGGTTTTTCGTTCAACCCCGGCGCAAGTCTTTCGCCTACAGAATCGCTGCTCAGCCCACCTCTTTCGCCCCAAACACCACGAATAAACACAAATCGCGGTGGTCATCGTCGCGGTACAAGTGAATTCGTGGGTGGTAAGCTGAAAGCAGGGGAGTCGATATCTGTTATGAACACAAGTCCGACCAGATCAGAAGGTGGATTTGCATCGCCCAAACTGTCACCCGCCGAGGGACCTCCTAGGAGGGGGCACGCCCACCGACGCTCTGGCGCGATCTCGAGCCACGACCTGACCATGATACTGAAGCCGAACAACGTACCACCGCTGAGAGGTAGTAGTGCACCTAGTAGCCCAGCCGACTTTGGAGACATGTATCGCAACTTTCCCGAGCCGAACGTCGAGCCTCCGACGACAGACCCAGCTCCCCAAGAGACAAAAGAAGAGGTTCAGGAAACCAGTGCTCAGCCTGCGTCGGAACCAGACCCGCCGCCCAACTCGACAGCACGAACCCGAGTTGGGTTTTCCGACACGCTCGAGTTCATCCCGCGACCTCTGTCGTTAGTATCAACTGACACGTCAAGTACTTTGACAGTCCGCCCTGGCCATAGAGTATCAGGGAGCCTGTCTTCCGTTCTGTCGATGACCAATCCCACTTCTGCAGACCGTGATGTTCCTAATCTAGTAGGCTCTCCTGCCTCCCGCTCGAAGACCGAATCCCGACCCAGCACCGCGGGCGCCGTACTGGAGCGAATCCCAAGTCTTCGTGTGCTCGATGAAAATTCCCCGTCACCGCGTCGACGCAACTCAATTCCGCTCTTAATGGGCCTCCCGCAGGGTGACGTTGAAGCGCCTGCCGATCCGAGTCCTTCAAAGACCCCGAAACGATGGTCATTTTTCGGCTTGGAACCTTTCGTGGCTGCTGGCTCACCGACAAGAACTAGGCCGGTCAGCTCAAGTTCGACTGATGCTCAAGAGAAGAGTTCCGAGTATACTGGTCCATTAGGAGACCCCGAGCACAAGCCGAACCCGGAGGCCGATATCCCTCATTCAGGTGACGTGAAGACTTCGGGAAGGAAGAAGAAGCAGAAGAAGGTCAGATCCTGGGCTGGCTCTATTCTCACTCGGAAGTCTAAGTCAAGGACCAAGAAATCCAAGTCAATGCGTCGGCGCTCGCAAACCCCGCCAGCACCTATGCTTCAAGATGCGGATGACTTTTTACTCGGAGTATCTGATGTACCTACAACGCCCATGGTTCTAGTCACGGGGCCGACTCAGTCTCAGGCTGAGCCTGCCAGTGTAGCCCCTGGCCGAGAGCACGACGAGGATATCTCTTATCCGATGATCGATCTTGATGCGGCTCTCGGTCCGTTCAATACTCCATCCTCCCGCGATCCCCAATGGGAAGAAGCGCAGAGGGGTGGCGCCGCGCCCAAACGTCAGCTTCACAGTGCCGCCGGTATGAGGGGCTTTAGTGGTCCAGGAATGCATTATCACCGACGTGCTGAGAGTGCTCCTGAGATGCCTCCTTTTGAGGCTGCACGCTTTGGCATTCATCGATTCGGCAGCTCTTCGACCATGGCAGACGTGTTTGAAGAAGAGGAGGAGGAGGAGGATGAAGAAGAGGAAGAGGAAGATGGCGGGAGCGCAAAGACTCAGTCCGATGTGTCTACCCCAGATGCAGACGGATCCGCTGACGAAAGCAGCTTGTCAAGCAGCCACGACGATGCAACCTCCACTCCAACTCAGGAGTGTGAGCCTACACAAGCTGTCTCGGACGATGTCCAGCAAACGGCCTCGTCGGTTAAGCGTAAAGGAAGTGGATCAAGCTTGGAAATGCAGCGTCCTGGATCAAGGATGAGGACCGAGAACGTCACCGGTGATCTTCGCGAAGAAGTTATCGTAGAGGAACCTAGCTACGTTACATCTGGCCGCTATATCGTTCTTCCGGGTCCTTCAGAAGCCCTGGCCTCGGAAATGCCATCTCCTCGCACGATTCTGGACAGCGAGGTCGATCCGCTGGATAGCAATTGTGCCCTGGCTCCCTCCGCCGCCATGGCGCCAAACACTCCGTACTCAACGGCCTATTCGCCCTCGTTCCCGTCGCCTCGCTCGCCTATGTCTTACGATGCTCATAGAATCTCGACTGCGCCATCCTCGGTCGCCGATGAGAATAATTACCATTCGTTACTGATGGGTGAACCTGGCCCTGAATTGGTACGAATGTCTATCGAGGTTCCGTCGTTGACGAGCAGCATCTCGACAACAACACGCGAGAGTTCTTTCCCTGGTGTCCGGCCTAGAAATATGCCCTTTCATGATCAGCGGCCAGCTTCGTTTACTACCACGGCTTTTGGCCGTCGCAGATCGAGCCTTGTCAGTCTGAGCAGACTAATCAGCACTGCTCACGGAGGGGAGCGCAGCAAGCTGAGCATGGAGGTACCATGCGACAGTGAGCCGGAAAAGAAGAAGAGCAAATCCAAGCGTCTCAGCCGGATGATGCAATTTTGGAAACCGAAAGGGTCAGCTGGACCTTGAACAATGCTTCGGTCTTTTCAAGCTTAAAATCTCGTCCTTACCTAGGCATTCTCAGCCATGCTAGGCGGAGGCACGCGGATGAAGACGGGTAACACGACAAGCCTCAACGTGGATCTGACCAACCCGATGAAGATCATGTCTTGAACGCATTTCTCTGTACCTCCACAAAACCCGGGTTTCATGTTCGTGGGAGGCTCCTTTACTGTATCAGAGACAGCATTGCTTGACGATCTTGCGCACCTGCTTCACACTGACTATGCGCTCACGAGAAGCTAGATCTCGGGGTTAGATCTCACAATCTGTAATTATACCTTTACGAGCGCATGACGGCACTTGAAGCCACTTCACGACGACGGCGCTACTGCTTTCGGTTTCGCTTAGTCTATTTTCATTTCTTCGGGGACGAAGAAACCGAATGGCTATCGAGCCAAAGAAAAATAAAATGAAAAAAAAAAAAAACAAGGAGGATGATGGCATCCCATCTGGGGGGAGCGAAAGGTGTTATTTCTCTGGACATAGCATGCGGAAGGACAATTTTGGAGTCACAGTCAAGGAAGTTGTTCGATAGTGCTTTGAACTCCAGGCCAGTTCTCACACGACTTGCTCTAACTCGTTGCTCACTCATCATGGACTCTCCTGAGCCTCCATGTTTGTACACAGATATGTAGTAGCGAAGATACATACATACCTAACCTATACTTGGCTGCTGCCACTTGGCTGTTTTGATGTGATGGCATATTTCGTAGCTGAGGGCTTCAGTGTCTGCAACCATGTCTCGATGCCAGTAGCATCAAGGACCCTTGGCGAAGATGTGAAGACTTAAAAATATTGGGCGGTCTGGTCGTCCACTTGGATAGAATAGTTCAATATCCGATTTATGCTTAACTGCATACGACCCCCATGTGAAGCGAAGCCTCGGCCTAAGCCATAAACACGGACCCTTATGCAAATCGTCGCTAGCCAGGTACTACCCAGTATCGTAGGCGCACTGAATCTATTTACGGCAGCATTCTTTGTGTTCTTTTTTTCTTTCTTTATTCTATATCTTCCCGAGCGTTCCGTTTTCTCGTATATTCTTCTGGCGGCAATTCTGAGACGAGACGAAGAGAGAGAGAAAGGGTGGGAAGATATCGGTAAAGAAAAAAGTGAAGGAAAGAAAAAAAGGGTCAAAAATATCAACAATGACAGCTTCGCCGGCGCCGTCGAGGGCAACGTCGTCCCGCAACGCAACGAAACGGCTGCTCAAGGAGATCGTCGCCTGGCAGGAGAAGGAGGCGCCGACCGAGACGGGCATCGAGCGCCTGGGACCGGTGGCCGAGGACGAGCTGTTCCACTGGGAGGCCGTGATCAACGGGAAGGGGGTAGGGTGCGGTTACGACGGTGAGTTGGCTTCCTCTCCACTTCTTCTTCTTTATTTACTTCCCTCCCTCCATCACTTCCGCTCTACCGCAAATCCAAGAGCGTCGACCGAAAGCATATCGACTAAACAGAAGCGGCGCAGAGGGACGGTGGCTACTGGACATCTCGATACCGGCGACGTACCCGCTGCAGGCGCCGCGGATCGCGTTCCGGACGCCGGTGGTGCACGCCAACGTGGCGCTGCGCGGGGGGGAGATCTGCCTGGACCTGCTCAAGGAGGCGTGGACGCCGGCGTACAGCGTGCTCGAGTGCGTGCGCGCCGTGCGCCTGCTGCTCAGCTGCCCCGAGACCGACAGCCCCCTCAACGTCGACGTCGCCGCCCTCCTCCGCCAGGGCGACGCCCTCGGCGCCCGCCGCCTCGTCGAGTTCTGGTGCCGCGACGACGCCGGCCGCTACGACGGCCGGTAGAGGGTACCGGCTCGTCGCGAACCACGGTACTTTACAAACACGAACACGATCGATCCCCCCCCCTGAACCGCAACCGAGACGGAACGGAACGGACCGAGCTACATAGCTGTGAGGTGGGCAGTTGGGCAGCAAATCGACGGAGTAATAACGAACTACAAAGCAAACTACGAAAACTCGGTATACAATGGGTATATCAGAAAGACGAACATGACTAGGGAGGTAATACCCATCGCAGCGGAAAGGGGCGGGCGGAGAGGAGGGCCAAGATAGACCGGCGTAGGCGTCTTGTCTTACATTTTACATTTGCAAGATCGATACACGGCGCAGGCGTTTGTCGGAGCACACAATATCTAGATCTCGGGCTACTGCCTCGATATCAACATTGCCGTCACCTTGCTGTTGACGATGATAGGATACCTCAAGAATACTTGGACAGCGTTTACGGGAAAAAAGGAAAACCATTCACTCTTGCTGTTATGATCTTCAACGTGTCTAAAGCCGTACGGGCCCCTTGATTCCGTTTGTTGTAATGCCGTTAAACACCGCCCGTTTGGGCTTCCCTCGCCAGGTGTGTGACAGTGTTGTAAAAACAAAAAACACGATGATCCCCGTCCTGCGATGCTGAAATAAATATCTACAGGAAGAAAGCCCCCCCTTTTTCTACCCCTCTCGACTAGGTACTCTAACACGACCACCGGAGCACTTTTTCGCGGGCAGCTCACGCCTCTATCGTCGCAAACACGGCGGCTTCAAAACTCCTCATCTCCAAATGCAATGTTCCGAGACTCGTGACAGATTACAGTGTTCGTTATGACAAAAACGCGCTTCGAATCGCATTCGGGTTCCCTCCTCTATTCGTTGTAATGGTAGACCTGTGAGAGAAACATTAGCTGTGCGTACTTCCCAAGCGGGTTAAGACAGGTATAGGTACCTTGTAGTTTGGTAGTCCGGTAGCATGCCAGCCTAATCTCCTCGCCATCTTCGCGAATCCCTCGGTCTCGATCAGGTGGTAGAACGGGAAGGGCGGGAACATGGCACCGTCACGGTGAACATCTGCCCTGACGAGTAGGGCCGTGCCGCCTACGCCGTCCAGATTCACTTCCATCATCTTCTCGCCGCCGGCTTCGTACATGTAGGTCATCAACGAACGGTAGGTCGCCATCTCGGAGTAACCCTCGAGGATAATGTCGTCCGGCTGCATCTTGGCAGCGATCTCTTGCGCGGTTGGGCTGTCTTGCCAGCTGTTGAAGTCGTATGGCCGTTCGGCAGCTTTGCCTGTCGCAGGATCGGTGAATCTCTGGTAGCAGTTCGGCACGATGATGGGCTTGTCGTGTGCGGCAAGGTCTTGTATAAGAGTATGCGGCGTCTCGACGATATCAGAATCTAACCACAGCACCCACGACGTATCGGCTCCTAGCGTCGTGAAGAGGAGTGAGTTTCGTGCCCTGGACATGGAGGCGCGTCTCGCCTTCTGATTCTCCATCTTGTGACGCTCGCTTTCATCTTGTGACGAGAGCGGAGGGTCGAAGTCCTGTCGCTCGATGATGACGCCCCTGAAGCGATCCTTCGCGGGGCCTTTTTGCGTCTTGGTGATTTGGGCCTGCAGCGCAGTCGTCGCGGCATTGCCCTCCTTGGTCTTGGGCAGGATGAAGCCCAGGGTGATGAGGTCGTGGGGATATTGTAGCTTGACAAGATTGTCCCAGTATTCTTGGTAGAAACGCGCCATGGGCGTCAGGAGCAGGACAGCCTCCCGATTGCCAATGGGGTCAGGGGTAATTGTTACATTGTTCAGGTTGAAGCGTCGAACAGGTGGTCTCTCGCCAATGAGGCTCGACTTCGCGGCAGGTTTACGGGAAGGGGCTCGAGTCGCGTTGGCGGGTTGCGAGCTGGAACCAGTGTGGGAGAGGAAGTAGATTATGAAGATACAAAGGACGGCGCCGATAGCCAAGGTGAGATAGTTTGTCCTCCGCAGACGAACCGGCCCCAGAGGGCGCGCCATCGTGAATCGAGATTTATCGCCCCGGATCAGGATTGTGCAGAAAACTCGGTTGCAGGATGGAGGTGGTGAAGGAGCGTTGATCAAGAATCAGCAACTGACACGGGCCATCGAGGGCGTGCGCGTGCAGTTGTCGAGGTACGGGTCGCGCAGAGGGTTGAAAAGACGGGCGCAATGGACAGCCCTCGAATTATTACGCCGGGGGAGGGCGACGATGCATGAAACCGTCAAGTTTAAGCGGATGAAGCGTGGTTGGAGGCTTTGGGGGGAAATTTTACTTGTTCAATTTCCCCTATAACGTCGACTTTGCCAGATAACAGATTTGAGGTGAGATGGATCGTTAGATGCATACATGTATGTACCTGAGGTATCTGCTCCTACCGCATCTGCGGCACCAAAAAGAACATATTCTCGCGAGTCCATGTACCCGAAAGTCCCTGGAGCCAAGGCTCGTCTGCCTGTGGTGCGCTAGGACAACAGCGGCTTGGGCTCGCTACTATGTACACGCTGTATCGAGTCCCGCTCAGCTGGTTGCTGTTCACTACGAGGCCCTGTAACCTCTAAGCCCAGCCCTGCCACCGCCCAGCTGCCAGGCCGTTAGCCGTATGGACAGCTTTCAATAGAGGACGACTACCAATTATAAGTTCTTAACAAGCTGTTATAATAAGTTATGGCCAGACAGCCATATAACACCCTGCTTGCTAAGACACAAGGTATCAAAACCCCTTATGATTTAAACAAAGGTTGAGCCATTATGCAGACACTTCTGATCTTCTCCGGGATGGCTCGAGGTTCATACCGTCAAGAGGTATGTATATCGTTGGTGGGAAGTCTCTCATCGCCGGAGTTGTTTGCCAAATATAGATCTATAATCTCGCCTCATACATCATACCACGCTTCTGCTCGAGTATGTAAGCTCGTAACATTGAATAGCCTAGCTGGCTATGAGGAAGCAGATGCACGTAGCATTATCCATCTCGAACTCGGGGCTGTCGGTGTCTTAAATGATTACCCGCGAGTGAAAACTGGTGAATCTGAGATGTTGGCGAGTCGATTTCACATGTTTGCTCGCCAGATGGGGCATTCGTTCTAAAAACGATAGGGTCACGCAGCTCTGCCAAGTACCGCCCACATTATATTCTACATCGAACATGTATATATCCTATATTAACGTGTGATCCCCAACCGGCTTACCAGCACACAGCAGCGAGTCCCGCGAGCTGACATTCGCATATACACATGCGCGTACATATGCACTTAGGAGACATTATGCGCCAAGGCATCTCGAATTACAGGGTCTGCGGACTAGCAGCAGAAAATGGGGAATAGACAGCTGTGGGGGACTCGTGGCCTGCGTGGGGCTGACGAGGGAGCCAATCAGTGGTGGAAATTGCAGGCGTTTGACAGTACAGCAGCGGTACGCACTTACCAAGGGAGGCTAGATCGGTCTAGCCCAGGCCGCCCGCGCATAGAGCACGACCAAGCACGACCAAGCACCACATAGGGTCGCCCGTAGTGACTATGGCACTATGGCACTATGGCACTATGGCATAGGGCCATAGTAGTACCTGCTGCTAGCGTGCTACAGGAGGACTGGGAGCCACTGAGAGCCAAGCCCACCGCGCCAAATGCAGGTGATCTACTCCACATGTGCTTACCTACCATTTTGATGTATGTACCTAAGGTATGTACCTAAACCGAAAACGCACCACCGCATCTCGACCGTCGACCATCTTCACGTTCGCCCACTCGCCCGCACTCGCTCTCGTCCGTCCAGAACCCCCTCTTCTTCGCCTCCTCGACACCGAGAAAGGACAAGATTAGGGGTCGGAGATCAGAGACCCGGAGATCGCCTTAAGGGTCGCCCTCCTTTAGTATATAACCCGTTTCCCCAGTCCCGAAAACGAAATCCCGGGGATATTATCATCTTTTACTAATACCGCCTGACCCTTCTCCCCCAAATACTTCCCCTCTGAAAGGTCCCTGAGTCCCTGGCATCGGATCTGCAGCTTGATCCAAATGCCCAGGTCTCGCCCACATATGGACTCGTCCACTGCCAGTACCATTCCGGCCAGCTAAGGACGACGAACATAACTAATTCCCTCGCATCTCCTGCCTGCAATCGCCCATCCGTCTGTGCACTGGTGCACCTCTGGAGCGAAGCAAGCACCAGCCGCTGCGAGGTCACGACGTGAGCTTGGACTCGTCGAGACCGAACTCGGTACGACAATCCCATCTGCATAAGATTCAATTTTACCTTCTCTTTGCACCCTGACGGCCCGTTCCACCACACTCGGAATTCGGTGGAATTTGCAGTCACATATGAACCCACCCATCTCTCCCTTCACACCGAATTCTTGACTGCTCGTAGCTTGCCAGTCCTGAAACCTGCATTCCAGAGTTTCACACGGCACAGTCTATCTTAAACACTCGTTCCTCCGGCCATCTCGACTTTACCCCCCAGCTGCCACACACCGACATTCGCACATTCATGTCTGTGAGCAAGGCACCGACACAACTCTGGTAGGCCATTGTCCTCGTCGGAAATGGAGCCTGTTCCCGAGACCGAGCGGATGGAGGAGTTCCGCTCCTCGCCTCTGCCGACGCTTCGTCTACATCAGCCAATGGCCATCACCACCACTGGCCTGGATTCCGACATCAAACCTCCTACCCTCCGCCGATCGACCGACCCTGCTTCGCCCATCTCTCCATCGTGGTCTGCTACGGGCTCTCTTCCATACCGACCTCGAACCACTTCACCTCTCTCTGGTGGCCACGGTCGATCCAAGTCTGTAGCCAGTCTGGCACCACCCACCATTGGTCGTACACGATCTATGCCGGGCGTTGACGGCTCAGGCCGTATAATTTACCCGCCTCTGTTCCGTCCGGCCAGTCCTCTGGGTTCCCCTAGCAGAAATCGAGTGCCGCGAAAGCCTACGGATGAAGCGTACCCTCCCACCTCGCCCATTCGATCCTCCATCCTAGATGGCGAGAAGCGACACCCGGAGCTCCCCAACTCGGCCAGCCCCAGCATGGCAGCATTGAACAACGCTACCCAGGGACGAACATCGTCCCCCCTGCGGTATACGGCCTACTCCACACCGAGCACTACATCGTCTTTGCCCGGGACCCCGCTGATTGCTGCGAGCTCGCCATCGTACCGACTCGAGAGCCTATCGAGCACTTCCAGCTTCCCTTCCTATTATCCGTCATCGTCAGTTCCGTCGACACCCAGCTCCATGAGATCTCGTAGCCCTAGTATTTCCAGCTTGGAAACTATCCCCGACTCTCCTGATGCCGAGGAAGCTGCGTTGGAAGCCGACAGGATTGCGCAGTTGAAAGCTGCTGCGGAAGCTGCTGAAGAGGGAGACTCTGGAGATGGCAAAGGCCGAGGCGGTGTCGACGTTCCTACCCGCGGAAGGACATTGGGTATCGGAACGAGAGACAAGCGCAAGCGTTGGAGTGTCTGCGGCGCCGAGCGACGTGGTGATCTCGACCTGGAGACGATATGGGAAGACTGATGGTTTCGTAGCATGAGAGCACCGAGGAAAGGGTCAGCCGTTGCACAGTGGTGAAGAGAGCATAAGAGCCAGGCCTGGTCGGAATAGCAAGCATATCTGTTTTTGTTTTTATTTCCTCTCTTTATCTCTGTCTCTCTTGCTCTCACTCTCTCTTCGGTCAGGTCAGGATGGTCAGTTAGGCGTTCTGCAAAGGCTGCTTGATACCCTATTGCGTTGCATTTTCGACAGGCAGATGACGAAAAAGTCCGGCAAGCATTACTCTACGTAGCCTCAATAACACGATCTGGAGTGGATGAGCTGGTCTATCTCGCTCCATCCACTCCTTCATTACAACATGCCTCTTGGTTTTTGACTTGCTCTCTTGGCTCTGTGTGAAATTGAAATTGAAATGTCCCTCCCTCTCGGGACTCTGTAGATGCTCAAGAGAACGTGTAACACATACTCAAGCAGTATTCTTCACTTCGATATTGGTAACCTCGTCTCTGTGGAGAATAGGTTCTCTCAGCTACTTCCCGTCATCCCATCTGCTGGGCAGAGTCCATGTACTCGCCAATACTTGTAGCATATCAAGTCTGAAGGGGGGATGTTTCATAGCTGTTGTAGACTTCAGCTCCTTTCAGGCCATAAGCACTTTAGCCCGAGACAACTCATAGGTTACGCCGTGATAGCGGTCGCTACGCCAAATGATGATGAGACTGGGAAACAGCTGAGGCTGCCTGTTGTTTGTATCTTGCTGCTTTGTGCTGATAAGTCTAGGATTCGTGATGCCTGGTCAATTTCCCCTTTACCTGTGTCTAAGCTGAAACCTGCTCGGACGCAATCCCAGAAGCATATCTTCGGGTCTCTCGGGTCTGGCTATTCGGGAATGATAGAAATAGTATTGACTTCGAGTTGCATCTCCAGATTAGATCTGATTCTATATAGTAGGCTAAGAGAATGAAAGTGTAGTGTTGACGCCGGTAGACATATGTGCGAGACGATGTGAAAGAAAACTCTAATGCCATAGAGCAATAATGTCAGGCAAGTTCAGAAGCAAATAAGAAGAACATAGAATTGGTCCTGAGAGTTAACAATGACACAACGACGGAAGACCTAAGAAGTTCTGTAGAGGCATAGGCTCCTCGATCAAGGTCACGAAATCATAGAGGATTTGGTGTACAACAATTGGACCTGAAAAATGCTTGTACCGTGCTATCTGTTTTGTGATTTCCTTGTTGCTACATGATTGGGGATGCGGGAAGAGAGAGGTGAGCATGATATACAGCACCCGAATCCGTAAACACGATGACCACCTTTGGCTTTATATAGCACATCGACTACATCTCTTCAACAGCATCAAACTAGACGATATCTTTTCCCTGAACCAGAATGAGTAATGAAGATCGATCATGCCCAGCTCCTATCTTAGGCCCTCCCCTGAGGCCATCTTCGTTTAGAATTCGATGACGAGCGTCTCCGAGGCGCCGAGCGCACCGTCGCCCCAGATGCCGACGACCGCCATCATGAAACCGATGCCGGCCATGGCAGTCTGCACGAGCTGATTCCGGACGAAGAACTCGACCTCGCTGCGGACCTCCTCGCCGTTGACGTCCTCGTCCAGCTCCTCGCCGCTGGCGCCCTCGTCGCTGTGGGGGTCGCCGAGGACCTCGTAGCTAGCCTCCATGCGGCGCGCGGCCCGCTTGTCCTTGCGCAGCTGGGCGGAGGCAGCCCGTCGTTGCGCGGCAGCCGCGGTGCTCGACGTGGGCTCGCCGAAGATGCGCGGCGTCACGTAGTCGGTCAGGTGGGTGCCGAAGCAGAACAGCGAGGTGTAGAGGAGATACGGGTGCTTGAAGCCGCGCGGAGATAACGAGTAGGCGAGGAGGAAGGCAGAGCCTGATATGCCTGTCAGGACATTAAGGTGGACGGACGCCGTCGATGCGAGAGAGCGAAATGCCTTGGCGGCGGAGGAGGCCGAGGGTAATTGAAGCAGGGACGGGATCGTCAGAGCTGATAGGGTGTAGGAGGTGCCCTGTATTCCAGTGAGTCAGAAATATTTTTTCCAGCAGGCGAGTCATTAGAGAGAAATCTTGATAGAATTGTCTCGTCTCCTCGCGTGGTTCGTCGTGGATGCTGGCTCAACGCGGGGAACCATGGAGGGGCAATTCCAGCTCGAGAAGACTTACAGTCAAGAGTCCCAGCGAGACTGTGCCCACGAACTTGAGAAGAGACACCTTTCTTGATGCCATGGTCTCTGCCTAGATCGAAGACTGAGTGGCGATGAAGAATCAAGAGATTCGGGATATAGGATGTTGGACTTTGTACAAAGGTAAGGAAAGAGTCAGGCCGTGAGATGTTAAGTAGGCAGTATGCGTGTGTGGGGATCGGGCGCACGTTGCGCTGTCTACCGACGCATGTGCTGTAACGGCCGGAGGAGATTACCTAGATACGCCTTGGAGGGGTAAAGGATTAGGGTGAGGATGTGGACAAATGGATATAGAATGATTTCAAAGTGTTTGGCTGCAACTTGGACATGAGTTCAGGCCCGGAGGGGAAGGGAGGGAAAGCTGAAGCGCCAGGCTACATATCGAGACAAGACTGCCGGACTGCCTAGCGGACAGAAGCTATGGTGTACGTAATTGGTCTGAGCTATACTGTACAAAGACTCAGATCGCTTGCCACGATTAGAAGGCGGCGGGCACAGCGGGCTCTAACACCGAGAGTAGAACATGGGGGCTGCCTTACTCCGCCAATGTACAAAGTACATATGTACGTGCTGAAGAGTGGACCTCCGGCCCTTCTTGCTTTGTACATGTACTTTTCGTTCAGATTAGTTGAACCCGTAAATCCTGCCGAGGCATCTCGAGCTCCTACAATCGTATACATCTTCAACGTCTCTGCCCCTTACATACATCCCACGAGCACATATATTTCAGCAGATTTCTCTTCGTCCTGAGTTTATAGCCCGTGCTTGATATATGTATAAAATTATACCCACCTACTAATACTCACGACACATATACGCCAACATAACAGAGACAACCTAGCCTTTTCTACTTGCACATAAGCACCATTCAACATCATGCCAGTGCCGACGTCCAAGTACGTGAGCAATGTCTGGAAGGAAGGAATATTTGGTTAGTCTCGAAAGGCGAAGCGACCCAGCAAGGCTGTGACTGACTCGTGCTGGATAGATGGTCGCGTTGTATTCGTGACCGGCGGTGCCGGTACGATTTGCAGCGCGCAGACAAGAGCCTTGGTCCACCTAGGAGCCGATGCTTGCATTATTGGCCGTAACCAGCAAAAGACAGAAGACGTCGCCAAGGACATAGCGACCGCTCGAAAAGGCGCAAAGGTCATTGGAATCGGTGGATGCGACGTAAGGAATGTATGTGAGACGTTGTGCCCCGGTTCTTCTGCCTTCTAGTCAGATACTAACCACGCCATAGCCGGAGAGCCTGGTCAAGGCTGCTGAAAGATGTGTAAAGGAGCTCGGTGCTATTGACTTTGTCATGTATGAGCCCCTGGCTAAATAAGTGCCCAAATATCTTGACTAACTCGTTCTTCCAGCGCCGGCGCTGCAGGCAACTTTGTAGCCCCCATATCCGGTCTAACGTCCAATGGGTTCAAGACTGTCATGGAAATTGACGTGCTGGGAACGTATAACACCGTCAAGGCCACCATACCATACCTTATCGAATCGGCCACCAGGAACAAAGACAGCCAGAACGGACTGACGGGAGGAAGAATCATTTACGTCTCGGCCACTTTCCATTACACGGGCATGCCAATGCAGGCTCACGTGATGGCGGCGAAAGCCTCGGTCGACTCTATCATGTCTTCCGTGGCGATAGAGTACGGCCCTTACGGCGTCACTTCCAATGTCATCGCCCCCGGCGGCATCGCAGAAACCGAAGGCATGGAGAGGCTCTCGGGCGTCAAGGTGGACCCCGGCGCGGGTGCGCCTCACATCCCCCTGGGCCGGTTTGGCTCGGTCCGGGACATAGCAGACGCGACCGTCTACCTCTTCAGCGATGCCGGCAACTACGTGACGGGTGAGGTCCTCGTCGTCGACGGCGCCGACTGGAGAAACAAGGGCATCGGCGTCGGCTTGGACGTCGGCATGAAATACCCCGACTTCTTACTCACGGGCGAATTTTCGAAACATGTCAAGACTGGAAGGAAGGAAAAGTCGAAGCTCTAAGTAACTCGACTGTGTTTATTATAGATTCAGTCGAAAGGCCTTGGGCTTAGTAGGTAACGTTAAGACTGCGTGAGCGGTTCGCGTTAACAGCAGTCCGAGACATGCCGTCCCGGTTGATAGGAGTTGATAGAAATACCGATGAGGGAATGGAACGCAGGGAGCGAGACATTTGGCGGAAGCGGTATAAGATATAAACAGCATATAACGGCGCTTGCTGGCAGGCGATCTAGTTTCTTGATTGCCCCTTTTTACCTCTGCTAGAATTAAGACGGATCACCAGACACTCGGTTGTTTATAAGCAGATCATTCGGTCTTGAATTTCCCGTATTAGCTACTACGGCATGGCCCTTGGTCTGCTGATGTATCATACCCAGAGATGAAAACTCAATCTACTCTTTCATCAAGGATTCTCTTTCATATTAGCTTCGACCATAATCTCGTCCGCCAACCCTTATCACTTGCCGCGTCATGACACCCGCAAAGTCGATGGCAACATTTCAGCACCTTCCATCTTCTACAGTATTGAAGGCTTGTTCAAATTTAAGATATACCTGATATATATGCCCCAGCACGGAGCTGAGTGTAGAAGAGATATTGAAACTCCTTGTTCTTAGCCCCCCATAAGTAACACCATCAACAGTCGCCCGCACCATCTCGTCGCCTCCCTGAAGCCTTGCCAGTCACATCGCTCATAACCATAACCGTAGTGCGCGCCTGGGTATAATATAGCACCGGAGCCAAACAACCATGACCACCATACTAACCAGCATCATCCCACAAAGAATCTTTCACCTGCCTTTTCCAACATCGCTAGTCTGCATCTTCTATAAGATATAGACACACAAGCAAACAAGGGGGGACAGGTAGATCAAGTATGAGGCCAGCGTCGATTCGATTGCACGAGAACCGGCCCCGAGGCCATCACCTGGGTTTCCTTCCGGCTTAGTCGGGCCAATACCGCTTCCATCATCATCATCATCATCATCATCATCATCACCGGTGCCCGTACCTGATTGTTGGACGACTGTCGCGTCGCCTGGCGCGAACAAGATGCCGACGTCGTTTGCCGACTCGGCATCGATCTCCTCGGGCGTGAGCAGAGGATTGTTGACCGAGTCGCAGGGCGGGTTGAGGCCGGTGAACATGATGTTGTTCGTGACCGAGATGGGGACGTCGAAGATGGTGTAATGGTCATCCCCGTTCAGGCGGAAGTTCTGGCGGATCGATATCTACGTAGGACGTTAGCGTCGTGATCTCCATGGAATACACACCGGCTGGCTTGAGGATACAGACGTTGTAGGTCCCGCGGTCGTTGTCCCTCGTCATCATCGGCGGCGATGGCGGTTGCTTTGGCTCTGGCTTTCCGTCGCCGATGAGACAGGTCGGCCAGGCCCACCTGACGTGCTTGACGGTGCTTCCCGGCTCCGACTTCATGATGTCGCCGAGGCTAGCATCGCCCTTCGAGGCCGTGCCGTTCGTTATCGTGAAATTCCTTCCTGTGTCGTAGCTGTAGAGGAAGATGGCGATGCTGTTGATCCGGCTGGGACTGTCGTCTCCGTACGGAGGGAGCTGTAACTTTCCATTGGCGGTCACGTCAAGGGCTACCTCGAGAGTATCCCCGCCCAGAGGGGTGCCCGGCTGGGGCGCATCGAGCACGGCGAATCCGGGCGTGAATATCTGCCCGTTGGATATCGTGAAATCAAGAGCTGTGGTTTTGGCGATGAAGGTTACCAAGAGGAATATGGGTTTGAGTAAAGACATTGTTCAGGCCGGCTGAGTCTATTGCTACCTAAGGTAAGGAGTGAGGAAGGCCTGGTGAGAAGGTATGCGATGGACCATGACCATTGGTTGACGAGGTATAATAGAGAGAGCGCATAGTAGAACAGGAAATCCGGCATATAGCCCTCACTTTAATAATGCCCCTTGTCGTAACAGACGGATCAAGTTGGGTCGTTCCCGAGAGGAAGGACGTGTGCTGGGGCCCCTTGCAACCCTGGCATAGCAGCATGATCGATCACAGTTAGATATATCTTGGCTTTTCTTCGGTGTTGACGGTAGCCGGCACAGTTTCCCGTCAGAATAGAAAAGCTCGGGTCGGGTAGAACATCAAACCCAACCCCAAGATGTAGTTCTTCTGTCGTTGCTGGAATACCTGGGGTAAATCATATGTCACTCATTATACCTTTATCTCAGCCCGCAATGCTGCTCGCGGGATCGAGGAGAGGAGAGTTTTAAGATGACGATGAAGCTGAGATGGGCCCATGTTTCAGATTGGATTTCAATCTATGCGATATGCTAGCCTGCCAGGTCCCAGTTCTAACTTCTTAGTGATTATAGCGAGGGGCACAAGGGGATCTTCAGCGCCTTGCGGGTCGTTTTCCGCTGTAAAAGTACCTCTTAGGTATCCCCTCCTGCCGTACCAAGCCTGATTAGGCGGGAGAGATAGATCTTTACCGCCACAGCTTCACCTCAACATTGACCAAAGGGCGCATCACATATCCGATTCGGAGACTGGCGCAGCGGCCGAATGTCGATATAAAATGAAGCAAACATAACAAGTGTTATTCACGTCGTCACTTGAGTCTGCGTACTGCATTCCTCCAGCAAGATCGATATCGTTCGTATGCTTAGCAAAGTTCCGCGAGCGTCTCTCCCCCCCCTCACCCCTCACAAGTTACTGAATAAGTCTTGATAGGGGCTAATTATTATGACGTGCCTACGTCAGGCTTTACCATTAGCTAGGGGTTGCCATGGCTTTACCAACCGGCAGACCTTACTTGCCCGTGCCTGTCGGCGGTCATTCTCGGCCGGTCAAAGACTAAGCCATGTATCGACTTCCGGTAGTCTCGCGGCGCTGAAGAATGTTCTCAAGGTGTCTGAGGAAGTCACGGATGCATTGGCTACGAACAAGCCTGTAGTCGCTCTCGAGTCTACCATCTACACCCATGGGGCTCTAGGGAACGACTTGGATCTGGAGGGTGTTGTCCGCCGCAATGGTGGCGTGCCTGCTGTGGTTGGCATCCTTGCGGGTGTGCCAACGGTTGGCCTCTTACCTGAAGAAGTGACCCGTATGATTGAAGGTTCCCCTAGGAAGGTGTCTCGACGAGATATCGCCTATCTGGTCGGCATGGTATGTATTATACTATGTCATCATCCCTTATGCGCAAGTCTAAACAGCTGTAGGGGATGACCGGTAATAAGATTCATGGAGGAACTACCATTGCTGGTACCATGATTCTGGCTAGGCTTGCCGGAATTCGAGTCTTTGGAACTGGGGGACTCGGTGGTGTTCACCGCGGCGGGCATGAGTCGTTCGACATCTCTGCCGACCTCACAGAGCTTGGAAGGACGAGGATTGCGGTTATCAGCAGCGGTTGTAAAGGCTTCCTCGACATTCCCAGAACTTTGGAGTATCTTGAAACCCAGGGCGCGCCCGTGTCAACGTTTGCCGATGGCCGAGCAGGCAGTGTGGACTTCCCGGCCTTCTGGGCACGGGACAGTGGTACCAAAAGCCCGTTCGTTGTTCATGACGAGAGACAGGCGGCTGCCATGATCTTGGCGCAAGAGAGCTTAGGCATCGAATCGGGCATGTTATTTGCCAACCCGATACCCGACGAGTTTTCTATTGCGCGGGCTGACATGGATGCTATGATTGCGCAAGCGGTCAATGAATCAGCACAGCAAGGCGTCCTGGGTAGCGACAACACGCCGTTCATCTTGAACAGGATCAGAGACCTCTCCAGCGGCAGAAGTGTATTAGCCAACAAAGTCTTGGTACGGGCAAACGTAGAGCGGGCTACCAAGATAGCCGTGGCACTTTCGCAACTTACTGCCGGCGAGTCAGTGCCGACTAACAAACTGTGAGCCTTGAGCTCTTTTCGATTGTAGCCATAATATCTAACGCACAAACTGCAGGGTGATGCAGCAGAATATCACTCAAATTTCGCAACACAGGAGCGCCCCGATAGGTGAGGTGCTCGGAGAATCCGAGGTAAGACTGTTTACCTTGCAGTTACACCGTGACATTGAAAGCTGTGTAATGGTTAGAAAAGAAATTTCAATATTCCTATTTGACATAGACTGGGGCAGTACTTCGGACAAGGCTAACAATGACAGATGGTTTCCCAGGCCGATGTTCTAGTTGCTGGCTCCGTGGCTATAGACTTGAATTGTGATTATGTTGGCGAAGACTCACTAGGACAACCGTCACCTCATCTTCATACGTCGAACCCAGCTCACATCGGCCAATCCATTGGGGGAGTCGGTCGCAATGTGGCGCTTGCGGCCCAGAAGACTATGCAGAGCTTCAAAGTTCGACTTTGTAGCATGATTGGTGATGACTTGTAAGTTATGAAAACTGAATGTTGACGAGGCACTTGCTGAATTCATCATAGAGCTGGCTCAACTGTAATGTCATCACTAAAAACAAGCGGGATGGATACATCGTGTATTAAACAACTGAGTCGGGTGCAGTATCCAGCCAGCCGAACTGCCCAGTACGTGGCTGTCAATGACGCCAACAAGAACTTGGTCTTGGGTATGGCGGATATGGGTATATTTACTGCTCACTCGTTCCCTGGACACTGGACTTCTACGGTGAAAGCATCGAAGCCGAAGTGGCTTGTGGTGGACGGGAACTGGGCGGATCGTGACATCCGGGCCTGGATGGAGGCCGGCAAGCAGAACCGTGCTCGCGTAGCCTTCGAACCTGTTTCAAAGGAGAAATCCACCCGTATCTTCTGCAGCGAAAGAGGCCTTGAGAGTCTGGGAGTCTTTCCCTGTCCTAAGGTTGATCTAGCAACGCCGAATCAATACGAACTAGCAGCTATGCACGCAGCTGCGCAGCGTAACGAATACTTTGAGGACCCACGATGGTGGGAAATCATCGACGCTTTGGGCATGAGGGGAGCCAGAGATCGGTTCGTCAAGCTCACGTCTGCTGGCATGGCAGACGCAGGTATCCCGCAGCAGGTCATTCAGCTTCTCCCGTACATACCGACCATCGTCACAAAACTGGGCAGCAACGGGGCCCTGCTGACAAAGATCCTGAAGAAAGACGACCCATGCCTATATGATTCGGCGTCTGAGGAATTCATTCTCTCGAGGTGTCTTAATAACCATCCCGAAGTTGGAGGCGTCTACATGAGGCTGTTCCCGGCAGTCAAACAGGTGGATGATGTTGTGTCGGTAAATGGGGTGGGCGACACATTCCTCGGCGTGCTGATTGCAGGTCTCGCGCAAGGAGCAAAGCTTGAGAGTCTCGTCAACATCGCTCAGAAGGGCGCCACCCTCACACTTCGCAGTCCTCACTCTGTGAGTGACGATCTGGGCGTGTTACGAAGCGAGATTATTGCTGCTGCAGCGGCCACTGCCACTTCCGCCACAAACTCTTAGGAATAAAAAATAATGTATCCATGAACCGTACACAGGTCTCGTTGTCTTCATAGCGTCTTATCTGTCGCTTTTCTTCGATGTTAATATAAGGTGTCGTCTTATAAAGGCAGACTGGAATCTTGATGGTACGTACCGTTGGGTCCGTGCAGGGATTTGAGCTCCAAAGTGGGTCTTGATGAAAGGCTTCTGATAGAAGATAAGAAAAAAAAAAAAGATTCAAGAGTCGAGCTTCAAGCGTCTCTGGTCTCGCTCATCTACACGACTATATTCATCCAATTCTAATACCTCTAGGCTATTTACTTCCTACGATAGATACAATGGAGGATAACGACCCCATGTCCACCTCTAGCGAAGAGGACTCCGACTTCGCCAGCGACGAAGAAGTCACACGACAAAATCGAAAAGCGCAAACGATCGACAAGGACTCGGACGAGGAAGAGCTTGAACGATTTGTGCTTGGAGATACTGCCAACTTCCGGGACAACTTATTTCGAGAGGACTCGAGAGTTGGTGACGAGGATTCCCGTCTCGCCCGTTTTGGCAACGGCGAGGAAAATGATTCTGAGTCTGGACTAGAGGAGATCGACGATGCAGACCTCTTCACCTTTGATGTGGGAGGTGTTGTACCCAGCGGCGATAAAGACCTCCTCGGGCCAGCAGTCACCAAGGTCGACGAGGCTTCCGAAAAAGATATACCTGCATGGGAGGATAGCGACGATGAACGCTTGACTATTTCTCTCGCAGATACAGCTCAACTACGAAAACTCCGGATCAGCGAGGCAGAGGATGTCGTAAACGGTACTGAGTACAGTAGAAGGTTACGCCAACAATATGTGCGGCTCAATCCTCTGCCTGAATGGGCACAAGAGGCCGACGGGCGTCCGGCGAAGCGTCGGCGTCGATCATCAGCAGCAGCAAGTGACTCGGATTTATCAGACCTCTCCTCCATTGACGACGACACCGACGCATCTGCGCTACCCCTAGACGCATTCCTCCGAGATGCAAATGCACTGAAAGACCGCACCATTCAGGTAGCGAGGAAGCTTCGCCCCGAAGTCATCGATATTCAGAGGTCGCGGGATATATCCGACGCACATAGAGAAGAGGTCACTTCTCTCGCTTTTCACCCAGAATACCCGGTTTTGTTGTCGTCCAGCACATCTTCTATAATGTACCTACATCACATCGACCCGACAGCTCATCCAACACCAAATCCTCTCTTGACATCTGCTCAAGTCAAGCAAGTGCCCGTGCGCAGGGCCCAATTCCTATACCCCTCGGGCGATAAAATCTTCTTCGCGGGGAGGCGACGGTATATCCACTCCTGGGACTTGGCGACGGGGACAATACAGAAGACGAATAAGATGCAGGGCCATCAGTTGGAGCAGAGAACATGGGAGCGATTCCGGCTCAGCCCTTGTGGACAATACATCGGCTTCATCGCTACGACGAGGAAGGGTGGAGGGGTCATTAATATCCTCAACGTCAACACGATGCAGTGGATCGCAGCCGCCAGACTGGATAGCCGTGGTGGTATTATCGATTTCTCCTGGTGGAGCAATAGCCACGGCCTCACGATCCTCGGCAAGGGCGGCCACGTTGGTGAGTGGAGCATGGCTTCGAGGCGCTTTCTGGCTATCTGGAATGACGAAGGTTCCAACGGCGCAACGGCCATGGCATTAGGAGGCCGCAACGGTCCTGTCGTGCTCGGTGGAGACCGATGGGTCGCCATCGGTTCCAATAGCGGTGTTACAAACATATATGATCGACAGGCCTTGATATTACCTTCATCAGACGAAGAGCTGGATATTCGAGAGCGTCCAGAACCGGCACGGCGGTTGATGCAACTCACAACACCCGTCACAATCCTGACGTTCAGTCCTGACGGCCAATTGCTGGCTTTTGGCAGTAGACACAAGAAAGACGCGTTGCGGTTAGCGCATCTGCCGAGCTGTACAGTCTACAGAAATTGGCCAACGGAGCAGACGCCTCTTGGCAGGATCTCAGATGTGGCATTTGGGAGGAAGAGCGACATGCTGGCCGTTGGCAACGACACGGGAAAGATTAGACTGTGGGAAATTCGGAGCTAGATAGTCGAAGAACACTACAGTCTACCCCTAACAAACGTTGCTCACATCCTGTTCCCTAATCTGCGCTTCTAGACCTCCGACTTGTTGTCTGAATACCCTAGGTATTCCAAGGCCTCTCCTACTAGTTACGGTGTCGACCCCTCGGACCAAAAATGTGTGCCAGCAGCCTCCTAAGTGGACTTTTCTTCGGAACCCTATCTCTAGGGAAGAACTTCTTGCTTTCTATTGTGTATTGGGAAAGTTCAACTTCGTTGTCGAATCGACGTATTTCACGGCCTGCCTTGGTATCGTCGAGGAAATCCCTGATATTCACCCAGACATGGGTCAGAACCTTAGAAGGGGGCGAAGCAAGTTAGCAACGGGCGTAATGAGAGGTGCGGTTCCGGAAATGAGCAAACCTTTCGACACTGGTTTTTGCTTGTGAACTGCTCAGTGAAGCCAAGGTCGGCCATCAGGCGCTGCCAGTCGGAGAGATCACCGGACCCGAAATACTCTTCCCAGTCTGCAACGAGCTTTTCGCGGGCTTCGATTCGTTTGCTCTGCGAGGTCTTCGCCGTGGTGGCCGAAGCGGCCGAATTCTTGACCTTCTTCTTTGCCATGGCCGGTGGTGTTGACGTACGACCTATATCTACGCTGGACGTGCAACTGAGATCCGGAGGTTCTAGCTGCTCGTCACCAGTAATCCGACGGCTAGTACTCGACGTTAAGTTGTCGGCTATGAAGCTTATGATGGCGAAGGGAGAGAGCATTCTGCTAGAAGTAAATAGAAAGAGCCCTGAACATATTTCATCTCAGGTCTCAGATTTTCTTTCATTCTGCTTGACTGCATGTTTCCTTTTTGTCGGTCTCCCATACAGCTTGAACCGGTCTACAAACGAGATACTCAGGGAGAAGCGGGCAACGCGTAGCAGCCGTGCATGTCCATAGGGTCTCCCGGAGCCTCAGACATCTCCAACAGAAAAGCAAGAGCAATTTGGGACAACAGTCTGTGCGAAGTGAGTAGTCATATGACGATAGCGTGGCAAGGAGGCGGCGCGAGTAGCAGAACGGTAGTGATTGTCTCGAGACGAGGCTTCTCTGACTGATGAGGGGACACAGCATCTGCAAAGTAACTCACTGGGCCTCTAGGGAGAAGACGTTAGGTTCCGTCTGGTCTTCCACGTGCATACTTACATCAGTGTGAGGGCGACTGGCTCAGGATGAACCACGGCGTCTTACACTATTAAATCTATTAAGCATAGTTGGCTACTTAAGGTATAAGCCGCATATAAACTTGACACTCAAGTGGTGGTTTCAATAAGCATACACGCAGTTTCTACGCAATTAAGCACTTGAGACGCCCATATACTTTACTTAATGCTGCGTTGTCATGTCTACTTGGGCAAGTATATATCATTTCGTGATCTCACAACTTGTCAGCTCGTCTCACAGCTTGGATTTCCCGAGTACTCCAAGCGCCAAGGACTGCGATGGCTATGATTTCCAAAAATGGAAGGAAATTAGGAGGGTCGTCCCGCCGTCCCAAGTTGGCCAGGAAGTCCTAGGTAGTTCCAGGTACCCGGGTCTTTAGTGTCGAGTGCCTACCGGGAAGCACCGAGCATTGGGACTTTGGGCGGGGATTCCCTATTCACAAGCTACCAGGTAGGTGCATAAACCTCTCGCCTCATCAGTTACCTCGTACATACATGTGTGTACTACCTCCATGTAGGTATGTATTGCCAGGTACCTCAAGTACGCCATCTCCTAACAGGACCAAGGAACCGCGATAACTCGCATCTATTCTGCTATTGCAGCCGTTGTTCATTATTAGGCCTGGGGCATGGATAATACGCATACACCCAGACTGTCGGACTGTCAGGCTGGGGCCCTGCTACCCAAAGGCGTCCGGATAAGTGGCCGAAGGCGATGCCATGTGTATCCGCCCTCATCGAATCTCAAATCGATCGGCTCAAGGCACGAACGTATGCCGGTTTCAGGCTCGGCTATTCAAGCCATTGGCATCATCGGCTGCAGGACGATAATTCTTACTTGTCAGCATCAGACGAATGAGCATCACACCACTGCGCTGTTCCCACTACTTCTCCTACACGGCGCGGACGCGCGGTATTAAAACAAAAGAAACAGTAGTATGGACAGCCAACCGGGACCCGCCGCCTTATGAGATGTGGTGTGTTGTCGGCTGGCGATTTGCTGATGGGACCTTCGTTTCCGGTGATCCAAGCTTCCATCGTCTTCCTACCTAACCCGCCGACCCTGTCGAGCCTGTCGTTCCCGAGTCTGCTCCGGCTAGTCCCTGACCTGCCTGCGCAAAGACGCGCCGATGGTGTGCATAAACTGGCAGAGCGGGCGTCGAGGCCTGGCAGAAGAAGGAAAAACAAGCCCGAAAGCCCTAGTGCCCACTTGGGGGAACGGAGGATTCTCCATCACACCACCCAACCACGTTAAACCGCCTAACCCCTCGCGTGGCGGCGAGTGGACCTAGCTAATGCTCGTAATCTTGTGGGCTGTTATGCACTATCTTAAGCCGAATGCCACGGTTACTCGTTCGCTTCTCCTGTCCTGCTGGCCTGCCTCTCACCTATAGATTATCGGCATCATGGCCTCTTTTTCTGCCTCTCTACCCACTCCAGCAGGGGACATGCTCCGTTGCCAATTCATTTGCTGTACCGCCCGCGCTGGGTGCGTAGAGTGCTAGAATGGCGTCTGCCACGCCAGTTCGCAAGCCCAAGTCAGGCGGAAAGTTTAGAAGCATCTTCAGCGATATGAAGAAGTTCAAAATCCACCGCCGTGAGAAGAGGAAGTTTGAGGGTGAGGGTGTGATCGAAAGTGTCATGGCGGATCCGGCCCCTGTTCCCGTGCTTCCTCAGGCCCCTGAGATGAAGGCCACCTCAAGGACCGTCTCGGCGCCCAATTCTCTATACGTGGGGAATCTCGCCGTCCAGGTTACCGTCACCTTCGACGAACCGCTGAACTACTCATACAGTCGCAACTATGAGGCCTCGCCGTCACTACAAGCGACCGAGACGCTATGCCAGGGGCTGCTGCGCCGCATCGACCATTGCTGTTACGAGATGATCACGCGAAAAGACGCAACCGCCATGGAGTACGCAGCTGCGAGCGGCCCTGACAAGCCGTTGAGATTCGAGATCCAAATCGACATCATCCGAGGCTGGTCCGAGATCTGGGCTTCTAGGACTTTCAAGTCGTACCAAAGACAACCCCTATCGCCAGAGGCCGCAAGCCAAGTCATCTTATCGACTCACTATATCGTCGGCTTGTTCCTGAGGCGCCACGACGACGGATTTGTCTGGAAGAGTGGCCCGGTACGAGATGACCCGTCTCAAGAGGTAGGGAAATTCCCTCACCGCGCCGGCCGTGTCCAGCCCATGTCATGCGTCCCGCGCTTCTACTTCCTCGAGAGGCCGCAGTCTTTCGAGTCCATCCCCGGATTCTCTATCAACTTCTCCTTTACGAGCCGATGTCAGCGACGACACCCACCCGAATGGCACACATCAGTCGAAGTCAACAGTCATCAGACGGCGCCTCTGAACTCGATAGGAGCCGAAACCCTGTTCTTCGAGGCGTCTTACGCACTGGAAGGCGCCTTTAGGGCAGAAAGACATGCATTTGAAGCCGTACATAACGTATGTGCGAGCATAGACGGGTGCAAAAACTGCCGTCACCATGATAATGACGGCTTGGAATTACGAGTCTCAGTCGCTAACAACCTTGGACCCCAATTCCCTAACCTAGAACGAACGATACATTGCAACAGCAACCTTTCCTTCCATTCCGACGTTCAAAACTGCGTCAGATTCGTCAAGAGAGTAGAATCGTCTCTCTCTAGAACCCGAAACGACGCTGATGATATGATCAGCCGGATGAACGACATCGAATTTAGAATAACAGAACTCCGGGGTCGCGGTTGGACCCTGGACGAACCACTCATTTTCATCCTCGGTCCTTACAAGTCCTTTTCTCAGAGGACCGTCACGGCGCTCCTGGATAGGATCCAGGCCGGCGTCGCAGACGTCCTCCGTAGCAACGCTATATCCGTCCGTATGACGGCTCACAAGCGAGGTCACTTCATTTTAGACAAAACACTTGTCGCTCGAGAGCCCTTCGAGGCGACAGGAACCCCGAAGACGAAAGCGGCTCGAAAATCCAAACCCTATGTCATAGACCGACTACGACAGCGAATCGAGCGAGATATCCAGTTGGTCTGCAAAGACACATTGACGGTTGATGATATTGAAGAAGAGATTAGGCTGTCCGAGAGAGAAGCGTGTGTGAAGAGCCCTGTCAGTCGAGATGCGGAGGCGGATGCGGACGTCGTAACCTCTTCGTCAAGCGAGTTTGCCGTTTCCGAATCGATCTCAAACGGTACGACGGGTCCACACGATGATTCTACGTATCCAAGCACAAACCCAGAGACAAGCTTTGCCGCGTCCGCTTCAAAGAGTAGCATCAACGACGAGGATCCAGCGTGCCAGACCTCCGATTCCGCAGCCCCTGGGACGGAAGAACTCACAACCTCGTCTGACGCACGACCGGGACCTGCTCGGCGATCGTCAGAGCCTATACGCTGTTCCAATACCGGTGCTCGGGCTTTTCCTTTAGTACCGGGCTTGAATGATTTTACAGATCCAGATAGCTCTCGCACGTCTGACGGCTCTAGCACTACGAATCTACACAGATCTGTATCTGATATACCTGCCGTTCCAAGTCTACCGGCCAAGTCGTCGCGTCCAAGCACTCCTAACAAGGCTGGGGGATCTGAAAAGAAGAAGTCGGATTCAACAACAAACCTAGGGGAGGCATCTGGATCAGCTGCGATCTACGATCCTTCTATTGCTTCATCAACTCCGAGCTTAATGTTCGGCGGTGGCTCCCCTAGCAGTAGCTTCTGTAAGTTCATCCCCAAGTTATTTACAAGTTTTTACGACTTGCCATCCGATCCCGAAGCCATTCATAGCATTTGCTAATGTAGGATACCGCAGTGATCACCCCCAAAACCCACCGCTTCGATGCCGAGACGGACTACCCCAAGAATGCCATCGTCGACAGCGACGACGACAGCAGAGACTCGGAGAGCATCAACTACGAAGCGCGGCAGGACGTAGCCAAGGTCCCCTCGCCCAAGCTGCGACACGTCACGAAGCCAATATCCTTCTCGCCGCTTCGCGTGACCCAGATGGCGCCGGAGCAGAGCAGCGTTATCAGCATACCAGAGAGCGGCGGAGCACCGCTACGCGACACCCCAGAGACATCCAATGTAAAAGTCGAGCCTGAACAGCCGTCAGCTGCTTCCGAGACACTTGGAGAAACCTCAGCTTCCGCGACAAAAGCCGAGCCAGATACTCCCGCGCCCGCTCAGTCCGAGGCCGAGCGCGACAGCAGCCCTGAGTCCAAGGAAGACGTAAGCATCCCATCCATCGAAGTTGAGGTCGACACCGAGCTTCCCGCACCCGACGTCGAGCCGCCAGCCGCCGCGACCACCGCCTGCAACGAGAGCAGCGACAGCCTGGGCGACCACTTCTCGCAGTCCAAGCACGACTTCGTCTTCTCGTCGCCGCAAGCGGTAACGCCCGAAGGTTCAGTGGCGGGCGAGAATTACTCCGCTGCCGCCACCGCCGCGGCGACGTCGTCGGCGAGCCCGGACCCGGAGCCGTCGGACGAGGTGGACGCCGACGTCAGCAGCAACGACCCGCTCGACACAGACATCTTCTCCGAGGAGGCCTCGCCGCGGCGGCCCGAGCGCTCGTCACGCAAGTCGTTCGGCAGCGCCGGCATGCTCGGCTTCCACGAGCAGATGTTCGGCTCCGTCTCCCTGCGCTCCACACTCACCCGCTCCCGCTCCCGCCCCCGCGTGCCCTCCGGCGCCATCTACGACATCGCCGTCGATGCTATGCCCGAGCCCGTGCGACCTGGCACGGCTATGTGAGGGTCTTGATGGGTTATTCCTCGTAATCACCTACGAAAAGAAGCTTTTCTAGTTGCTCCCTACCTGGGTACCGATATACCTCCCAAGGTAGCCATTTGCTTCAATATACAAATTGTTCTATTGTTCAGGAGTTTTACTGGTCATCGAAGAGCTCGTTTACATGACTACGGCGCAACGGGAGCACATTTTTCTTCTTCGAATGCATGGCATTGCGGTATCATCGAGTAATAAGGGGGATATCATATTTTATTGTATATTCGAACAAACAACAAAAGAAGTGACGAGCAATCATTTATACGAACATTATATCAATACACATTGGTTTTCCTTTCAATCACCTTGCCAAAATGTGACATGAAGATACGTAAGGCTAGCCAGTCACACATTCATTCGTAATGCTGAGGCGAATATGGAGTGTAGTTTCATAGCATTAGATAATGATATTTACATACAATTTGAGACGAGAGGCCCGGCAGATAGATAACTCCGTATGGTACATTTCTATACAGGTGAGATTCCGTATCCGTTAATGCGCCATAATGCTTTTCCGTTCTGTTCCCATGTTTCCCCCCTTTCCCCTTATGAGCTACCTAACCGACCAACACCATGAAAGAATTGGACGCAACAGGGTCGACTACGACGAAGATGACGCCGCGCTCTGCTCCTCGGCAGCGACGGGCACCGTGTAGGCCTCAAGCCCGGAGTCGTCGTCCTTGACACGGACGGCAGCGCGGTCGCCGGAGCGGAGGGTGCCGCGGATGATCATGTCGGCGAGGGCGTTGCTGATCTCGGTGGTGATGAGGCGGTTGAGGGGGCGGGCGCCGAACTTGGGGTCGTAGCCGCGCTGGGCGAGCCAGTCGCGGACGGAGTCGTCGACGGTGAGGGCGATGCGGCGGTCGTCGAGGCGGCCCTGGAGCTCGCGCAGGCGGATGTCGACGATGTCGCGCAGGGCGGCAAGCGTGAGGCGCTTGAAGACGATGAAGGAGTCGATGCGGTTGAGGAACTCGGGCGGGTAGCTGGCGGCGACGACGTCGAGCACGGCGCTCCGCACGTCGGGGCTGACGGCGCCGTCGGCCGTCTCGCTGTACGGGTGGTGCGCGTCGGCGCCGACGAGGATGTCGGCGCCCAGGTTCGACGTCAGCACGATGATGGTGTTGCGGAAGTCGACCTTGTGGCCCTGCGCGTCCGTCAGGTAGCCCTCGTCCAGCACCTGCAGCAGCAGCGCCGAGATGTCGCGGTGCGCCTTCTCGAACTCGTCGAACAGCAGCACCGCGTACGGTTTGCGCCGCACCGCCTCCGTCAGCTGGCCTGCGTCGTCGTAGCCCACGTAGCCCGACGGGGCGCCGATCAGCCGCGAGATCGTGTGCTTCTCCTGGAACTCGCTCATGTCGAACCGCACCACCGCCGACTCAGTCGAGAACAGGAAGCTGGCCAGCTTCTTGCACAGCTCCGTCTTGCCCACGCCCGTGGGACCGAGGAAGAAGAAGGACGCGAGCGGTCGGTTGTCGCCGCTCAGGCCGGCTCGCTGCATGCGCACGGCGTCGGCCACGGCTTTCAGCGCTTCGTCCTGCCCGCGAACGGATTCCCGCAGCGTGTCTTCCATGTGTATTAGCTTTTCGACGTGCCCCGAAGTCAGCTTGGTCACGGGGATTCCGGTGATCCTCGAGACCACGTTTGCTATGTCGTCGGCCGTCACCGAGTCGTGGATCAAGGTGTCGGGACCCTGCATGCCCGCAGCCTGTTCACCATCCTTGGGCAGTTTCTGTTCCAGATTCGGGATGATGCCGAAGCGCAACTCGGAGGCCCGACCGAAATTCCCTGATCTTTGTGCCTGGTCAAGCTCAATACGAGCCTTATCTAGGTCTCCCTGTACCTTTTTCAACGCGTCGATCTCTCCTCTTTCCTTCTCCCATCTTTCTGATAGGCTCTTCTCTTCTTCTTGCAATCTCTTAAGGTCTGCTTCGAGTTTCTCTCTTCGTTCTCGGCTCGCTACGTCTTTCTCCTTGCGCAGACTTTCGAGCTCGATCTGGATTGTCATGATCTTCTGGTCGAGGCGCATGATATCCTCGGGTTTGCTCTCTTGCTGTAGTCGCAGCGAGCTTGCCGCCTCGTCCATCAGATCGATAGCCTTGTCAGGGAGAAAGCGATCGGTGATGTAGCGATTCGAATATGTAGCAGCCGCTACGAGAGCGCCGTCCGTAATTCTGACACCATGATGTACCTCATACTTGTCCTTTATTCCTCGAAGTATACTTATCGTGTCTTCGACCGTAGGCTCGTTTACTACGATTGGCTGGAAACGTCTAGCCAGAGCCACGTCTTTTTCGATCATGCGATACTCGGCCAGAGTGGTAGCACCGCAGCATTGTAGTTCGCCCCTGGACAGAGCCGGCTTGAGTAGATTCGAGGCATCGATGGAGCCCTCGGCCTTCCCGAGGCCCAGGAGAGTATGCAGTTCATCGATGAACAGGATAACCTCTCCTTGCGCTTGTTCAACTTCGGTCAAGACCTTCTTCAGACGCTCTTCGAAGTCGCCTCGGAACTTGGCACCGGCAATAAGAGATCCCAAGTCCAACGATATGACTCTCTTGTTCTTTATGCTCTCCGGAACGTCACCTCGTACTATGCGCAACGCCAAACCTTCCAAGATAGCTGTCTTTCCCGTTCCCGCGCTTCCGATTAGGACCGGGTTGTTCTTGGTACGCCGCGACAGAACCTGGATCGTCCGTTGTATCTCAGCGTCCCTGCCAATAACAGGGTCCAACTTTCCGTCTTTCGCTCGCTCTGTGAGGTCGATTCCGTACTGTTCCAGGGCTGGCTTCTCGGGCTCGCCGCCCAAGTTCATTCGATGGGTGCCCCCGGGTGGATGAGG
Source organism: Hypoxylon sp. FL1284 (assembly GCA_022432365.1). Lineage (NCBI taxonomy): Eukaryota > Fungi > Ascomycota > Sordariomycetes > Xylariales > Hypoxylaceae > Hypoxylon > Hypoxylon sp. FL1284. The sequence continues at coordinate 2,423,266 of JAJJXE010000004.1, read as the reverse complement.
TCGACCATTCGCATAGGTTCGAGACGTGTGCGTCGGTAGAGTAACAGAATGTGCTACCTTTGCTGTGCCTAGCAGCGCCGCCCTCGAAAATTGTGAAGGAGCTGCATTCAATCGGGTGAGGCCTCTCGACGAGGCGTCTGCGACTCGTTTGGAAGAGTTGAGAAGTTGCCTTCTAGCTAACATGATAGCATGAGAGGTACCTGGGTATGTTCAGTAGATGGTGAAGCACTCGAGAGTAGAAAACCGTAAGGTCAAGAGGCTTCTCTTGTAGAAGAAATCATGTCACAAAACTTGCAATCCTCGGATGGTTCTCGCATATCACGAGAGCTGTTACCGCCAACTCTAGATCTTTCTCGAATTATCCAGTCGCAAGTTATTGGGTTATCGATAAGGGTAGCTCACGATACTTTGTAGGCGCATTTCTAGACTTGGTGGTGGCAAGCTATGGCGCCAGCAGCCACCAGTTGGGCAGAGCCGTCAGACAGGCGGCAGAGAAGCAGGTGGGGGAACTGTGGCTAGCTTCCGGGTGATTTGGCAACCCTGGCTCGTCTGGCCCGCCAGATTCGAAAGAAAAAAATTGAAAAAAAAACATCCCGCCGACTTCAACCCCACCTTGACAACTTCCTATTTCTTCACCAGCTTTCCTTTCTTTTTTCCATTTCCACCCCAAAGATACCCGAGATTCATTCTACAGATTCTCTTCTCTCCTTCATTCCGTACTGACAAGATGGGCTTCACCGACCTGCTCACCGACGCTGGTTCAGCCGGTATGTTCTAGTCCTCAGAACCGCACTCCGTCGCCCTGTCGCCTCGTCGCGGGGTACTGGGTGCTGGGTCTATCACGCATCTCGTAACTGAGATTCCTCACGGCTTCGCCTGCGGCTAACAAACCGTTGCAGTCCTCAACAGCTGGGTTACCACTCGATCCTACATCACTGGGTAAGTCGTCCTCGTTCATCTCTACCATGTGAACAGCCCCTCGAGTGCGGCGCGGATGATAGTCTCGCATCGTTTATTACGATCCGCCTACATCGTGTACATATGCCTTACGAGCCCAACAAACCCACCTTTCCATGATGAGAAACATTGGTCCGTGTTTCTGAGCAGACTCAAGACCTGTCAAAAGAGGACAAATACAATAGCACTCTGTGCATCTCTGACTATAACCCCTATCAATCCATATTCTCCCTCCTGGCGTGTCCTCTCTCCAAATGCACCACCAACCTGCCACTGACTCATCGCCAACAGGTACGCCCCCTCCCAAGCAGATGTGGCCGTCTTCAAGGCCCTCAAGTCTGCCCCTGCAGCCGACAAGTACCCCCACGCTGCCCGATGGTACAAGCACATCGCCTCTTTCGAGGACGAGTTTGCGACGCTACCCGGTGATGCCTCCAAGCCCTACACCGTCTACGGCCCCGACGAGGCTGCCGTTACTCTAAACCCCGCCAAGGCACCTGCTGAGGCTGCCGATGATGATGATGTCGATCTATTTGGCAGTGATGACGAGGAGGAGGACGCCGAGGCTGTCCGCATTCGTGAAGAGCGTCTAGCCGCCTACAAAGCTAAGAAGGAGGCTAAGCCTAAGGTCACGGCCAAGTCTCTTGTTACTATGGATGTCAAGCCTTGGGGTAAGATGACAGATTCCGACTCACTAGTCAGACTACTTTGCTAATTGAGCCATCCATAGATGACGAGACCGACATGGCCGCTCTTGAGGCTGCCGTCCGCGGAATCGACAAAGATGGCCTGGTCTGGGGTCTTTCTAAGCTGGTTCCCGTCGGTTTCGGTATCAAGAAGCTACAAATCAACCTTGTCGTAGAGGACGAGAAGGTTTCCGTGACGGACCTACAGGAGGAGATCGAGGGCTTCGAGGACTACGTCCAGTCTTCGGATGTTGTAAGTGCCCAACGCATTAACCTGTCTACACTTGGCATACTAATAGACAAAATAGGCCGCCATGGCAAAGCTGTAAACTACAGCGGTTGGAAGGCAACGTTACTACGTCTACACTCAACGCATGATGCACGACTTGAAAGCCACAACGAATGGCTTATGATGTGATGAGTCAGGATGAGTGACACGTTCTAGGGAAAAGGCACTCATGAGATGGCCGTGGATAGAGGCCTGGGAACACAAACCGAGGCCAGAAACTAGGTAGATAATCGAAACAAATGCCGTTACGAGGGTCTTCTCCCCAGCACTATATTTCGAACTGTTTCCGGTTTTATTCGTGCTATAAGCCCTAGCTATAAGATGACTGAACCCCTTAAAGGATAGTAAGAGAGGACGTTTCTAAAAGTAGTCTGTGTTATGAGAGTAATAGTAACAATGCTCTAATTCCGTCTTCTTTTGTCTTAATCAATATAGCCCAGAATGTTGAATCTTTACTAGAGCCGGGCGTTAGATTGCCGCGTACTCGAGAGCCCCCTTTCTCAAATCAGCAGCCCATTCCGAGTATTTTAACCTTACCTAACCTGCTACTTACCCAGGCTCCTATACATACGAGGCCCCTTTGGTCACTTTTGGGTATCTACCTAGGTATCTTTTGATTTCTTTGGATTATTTGATAAATGTTTTCATATTTGTCCTTTGCTTTCCTTTTTTTTTTTTCTATTCCATCCAGCCAGTCTGGTATCCCTATTTAGTGGTGGAATAGACGAATGTTCTGTTCCACGAAGACGATGCCGAGTTTCTCAGCCGTCGAGTAGACGGCCGAGTCGTTCTGGCTGCCGCCGGGAGCAGCGACGTACTTGGCACCGGACCTGTGCGCGCGGTAGACGTTGTCGACGAAGGGGAACTTGGTTTGGTGTCAGTATGTCATCTCCAAAGCCACAAGGTAGGAGAAAAGGGGGAAAGGGGGCATTGCTTACAAAGGCATCGCTGGAGACAGCGACGTCGCCCAATTTGCTGAGCCAGCTGTTCCGCTCCTCTTCGGTGAAAGCGGCCGGCACCTCCTCGAAGACCGCCTCGAACGCCTCGCGCTCGGGACCGTTCTTGGGAAGCTGGCCGCTCACCAGCAGATCGATGGCATTGCTCTTGTCGGGTCTCTTGGTGCCCTTCTTCCACTTGATGCCCAGGACGCGGGGGTGGAAGCGCAGCCACCAGTTGTCGGCCTTGTCGCCGGCGAGACGCGTGCAGTGGATGCGGGACTGCTGGCCGGCCCCGAGGCCGATGACCTGTCCGTCCTTGGCGTAGCATACCGAGTTGCTTTGCGTGTATTTCAGGGCGATGGTGGCGACCGTCAAGTCCCTGGTGGCGCCCTCGGGAAGAGCAAAGTCTTTGGGCGTGATGGTGCGAGAGAAGGATGCCGGAGAAATCTCAATGTCGTTACGGTGCTGGGTAAGGGTGATACCGTACACGGTTCTGAGGTCGATAGGATCGGGCTGGTACTCCGGGTCCATCTGCAACACAAGGTACTTGCCGCCCTTCTTCTTCTTGAGAATCTCCAGTGCGGCATTCTCGTAGCCAGGGGCGATAACGCCATCTGACACTTCCTTAGAGATGATGCTCGCGGTCGGGACATCCACGACGTCACTCAACGCAATAATGTCTCCGAAGCTGCTCATGCGATCCGCACCGCGCGCTCGAGCGTACGCCTGAGCAAGTCCGGAGGTCTCGATACCCTGAATATCGTCGACGAAGTAGACCTTGCGTTCCTCTGCGCTCAAGGGAACGCCAATGGCGGCGCCAGCAGGCGAGACATGCTTGAAGCTAGCAGCTGCGGGCTTTCCGAGAGCCGTCTTCAACTCCTTTACCAGCGGCCAGCTGTTCAGGGCATCGAGCAGGTTGATATATCCAGGAGCACCGCAAAGAACCTTGAAAGGTAGATTCGTGGACTTGGCGTATGCAGCGGCAGGTTTCTGGTGGGGGTTGGCGCCGTATCGAAGAGGCAGATATTGCTGTCCTTCACCAGCGTACCGTGCTCGGAAGAAACCAGAGATGTGAGCATCGTAATCGGCCGTGTGTTCGAAAGCCTTGAGGGCATATTTGTTACGACTCTCTTCCCTGATATCGCCGCTCTCTAGTTCCTTCAGGAACTCAGCATAGTCCTGGGGGTCGCTGAGGATCGTGACGCGCGCGTGGTTCTTGGCCGCAGCTCGGATCAGCGTAACACCGCCTATGTCGATCTCTTCAACGGCCTCGGGAACGGTGACGTTGGGCTTGGAGATGGTATCCTTGAACGGGTATAGGTTGCAGATGACATAGTCGACCTTGTCAATGCTCTGCTCGGCAAGGTCCTTCTCGTCGGCGGCCAGGTTGCGCGCTAGTATGCCTGCGTGGACAGCTGGGTGTAGGGTCTTGACTCGGCCGGAAAGCATCTCGGGGGCCTTTGTGATAGCTGATATGTCCCTTTGCGGCAGTCAGCTTCGAAGTACATATGTTCGAACAGTGAAGCCGGGAGCCATCTTACTCGACGGGAAATCCAGAGTCGCGAATCATCCTGGCAGTGCCTCCGGATGCCAGAATTCGCACATTCTGTTGCACGAGGCCCTTGGCCAGGTCCAAGAGCCCAGTCTTGTCAAAGACGGACAAGATGGCAATTCTCTGAGCTGGCGACATGGTAGCGAACCGAGGGGTTTTCTAATGCGACTATTTCGCGAGGAAGAGGAGAGCTATGGCGGAGATGGGATAGATGTGAATAATATGGGAATGAACTAGATCACAAGGGAGACGCGAAGCACACGACAGACTGACGATATGACTATGGCTTGACGCCGGGATGACCAGACTAAGAAGGTTATCGACCAGCACAAGACAATGGTAAGTTGAAGCGACTTTTATCTGTCTGCGACCAGCAACAAGATAATTGCGCGTATTACGACTTACTGCTCTGCTGGTGATGGAGTGAAATTTCTCAAGCGCATAGCGGGGTTATTTGTTCATTAATTTTTTTTCCTCGTCTCAACCAGCTCACCCCACCATCCAGCAGCCTGCCCCTCAGCTCTAACCACGCAAGTACCTTGCAAGTATATCCTCCGCCATTGTGTCCCACGAGATACCTTCATATACTCTTTCACCCCAGAATAGACCAGGCTCGACCCCGCGACATTACTGGCTGAAGCTCATGACAAAGAATGGAAATGAACGCGTCTTAATCTTTACTTTCGTACGCGCTTCTTCTTTCTAGCCGAGCTTACACCGACGTAAGCTGTCTAGGGACCTACTCAGACGCCAATCGACATTTCGTAAAGCCTCCGGACGATCATGTACGGTGAACTAGGAAACAAGCTCGTAAGGAATTTCAAGTCATCTTAGGTGTGAACTTCAACTCAATTCATCCAGGTCCAACATGCCAAAAGGACGCAAAACTTGGCACATCTACCGCCGTACCAGACCGAACTAGTCCGCGCTGTCACCCGCGAGGTTCGCGATCTGGATAAAGATACTATGGAAATGCTTGAGCCCTTTCAAGGCTCCTTCAACCCCGACGATGATCAAGCTACGGCCTGCACTCTGCTAGTGAACCACCTCTCCACGAGGCGGAATAAACGCTGCCTACTGGCCTACCACAGAACACGAACAGACAGGCTAGAGGAGCTCGTCTGGAAAGGCTACGACGTCGTCGATCTGGCTGGCCAGCAGGTCAGAGACGGGGGACTCAACAGTGGACATGGTGCGGGAGCTAGGAGCGGTGGTACGAGCAGCTTGAGTCCGCAGGAGGAAGATTATGTCCGTCAATATAGCGACCTGTTAGCGGCATACAAAGGCCAATGGACGGATATCGACCTGACGGGAAGCCTTGAGCCTCCCCGGGACCTGTTTATTGACGTGCGGGTGCTAAAAGATGCCGGGGAGATCCAGACCGAATACGGGTAAGATTGATCAGAGGTGATACGTGTTGGGTAAGAGATATGCTAATATGCCCGCACAGCGCCATCACACTCACCAAGAATAGTCAGTTCTATGTTAGACAGGGCGACGTCGAACGGCTAATTGCCCAAGGCTATCTCCAAAAACTCAGTTGAGGGGAAAGACTGGGGTCCACGTGCATCTGTTCCAGCTTTGCTCTGGAGGGCAAACGAGGAGTTGCGTCCCTTCTGTCCAGCTGACGGACCCGTGAAGAGGACGGCATATATAATTGGTGTTTCGGATAAGCAACCGCTGGAAATGGTTCGATCGGTGTAAAGAAGAATCCCATCACGGTGGCACGAAGCCGCTTCCCGAGAGCTCATCTGCGTTCGGGGAGGGCTAGCAACATATATGCTCATTGTGGTTTATACGGCCTAATCTTCGTTGCTACGGTTGCGTTATGATTGAGCAGGATTGCAATTCTGACGAGATCAATCGCAACCAGAGGCATAGATGACGACTCAACGCAAGGTGATATGGCAGAGTACTTGTCTTGGCCTACCGTCAGGAACCAACCACTGGGAAAAGAAAAGATAGTACCGAAACTCAACTCCCAATGGCATGTTTCTCTTTACCTTGACATGCAGATGCAGCGCTCGGAGGGGAGGCCTATTCAATCGCGAATCGATCGACAAGTTAACCTTACACAAACGAGTGTTCATAATAATTGCACCACAATGAGCATCGATATACACAGCCGTGATGGGGTTACTTATGCAGACGCGACATCGATTGGCGTGTTCCAGCTCACAGCTCATTGCGCAGGGGCGGTTGAGCCGAAGCGAGTACAACAACGGTAGACTGGGCGCATTGGACGTAGGCCTGGGCGGTCCTACTGGTTGCGGGGACGAATGGGAGGAGCGGCCGTGGGGCCGGCGTCGAGGCTCCTGAGAAGATTCAACCTCACAGCTGACGACAAAAACTTTTCCGAGTATGCGTCTCACGGGCGGGCTGGGTATGAGCTGCGTCGCAAGGGACGAGGTCCGTTCCGTCGAAAGGGGTCTTACAAGGGAGGCTGGCGAATACCAGAGCATTCAAGTACGTAATCGACCGCAGGAATAAGAAGACGGCATCGGGCCATGTTGCTTTGGCCGTGGAGGAGTCGGAGGGGTCGGGTGTCGGATGCGTGGAGAGGCTGCATATGCTTTGTCTTCTCAGGAGAATCGATTGTGTCTTTGCATGCTGGGCGTACTCAATCACTCCACGAAGGACGAACAGACAGATGAACCAGACAACCAGACCATCCAAGACCTCACTCACTCCATATCGTTGACGAAGAGGCATAGCCAGCCATTAGGAACAAGTGAACGAATAAACGGTATCCGCAGTCGGGATGCATGGCCTGGGATGGGTTGCATGATATGCAGCCCGAAGATTTCAGACCGGACCCAAAAACGATCTCAAACCCCCTTGGGACTCGGATGTGAGGGGGTGGTGCACTGTATATATCGTACCTCGTGTACCGTACTATATGTCGCCCGTCTCCACGGTCTCGTGGCCGTATGCAAATGCGAATTTCCTCTCCACGGTGGGCTCTTAGCAGAAGACTCTCACCAGTCGACATACATATGTGTAAGTGATATAACGTACTAGCGTACCTCTTGTTCTGAATCAATCTAGCCGGTATCGTGACACTCAGATATTATACAGCGCTCGGCCAGTATCCAATCATAATATCTTGTTCCATTGCCGTGCCATCAAGCTTACCGCCAATTATCTTTCATCGCCTTTCTAAAATCGGAGATGACCCACTTCATCACCCCTGTTATTTAAGCGCGAGCCACATGCCAAAGTCCTACTACATACGAGGTACATGGCTACATGCGCTGCCGAGCCGCCAAGCTGCCCTGGCCAAGTACCTCGATGTACTGCTGCGCTCTCCATCCATGGCCAGACACATCTGGGCTACGTAAGTATTCCGTGCTACCGTTACCGTTTCCAGCTAGCTCTACAAGCGGATCTAGAAGCTGGTGAAAGTTTGTTATCTGGTGATATCAGTCTATCTCATCCTATGCCATAACGATATCGGTTTTTTTTTTTTTTTTTCCTTTCCTTCGGATTCTCCCATATATTGCCAGTTGATATTTGCTTCTTTCCTACGTATACCCGAGCACGTCATAGCTGTTCAATTGCATTCCTTGCCAGAAATAATCTACACTCGCCGCGGCATATTGCCATCCTGTTCCGGCGCAGGTGACTTACGTGCCAACGACTAATACCGTACCTTACCTTACGTATACTGACACCAGTCTCGCCTTGCCCGTAAAGAGCTCTCGATGTATTTGTCCAACGTAGAAGGCCTAACAAACGCTCGACCATAGAAACATGGCGGCCTCTTCCTTTCGTTTCAACTCCTGGAGAAGGAGGTCTCCCTCTATCGCATCCCAACCAGACCCAGTAGATGTCCCCGGCCAGATCATCAGTCCGAACCAGACGGCCCGCATGCCAGTCCCTACCGAACAGCGATTGCTCTCGTCTTCTCTAAACCCGCCGAGCTACAGAGAGCCGACAAGGTCATTTGTGCCAGGCTCTGTGAGGGACAGTCTATGTAAGTGGAAAACATCTGCATCACCACGGTAACTCGGACTAACATGCATGTAAGCTCCCGTGGACAGTGCTAGCTTTGCTCGAAGCGTTCGCGAAGACACGGCAGAGCTTGCTTCGTACGTTCTTTCGGACAAGAAGGACAGGCGGAGCACGTCATTCCTCAATCGGATCTCGTCTACTTCGTCCCTCCCCAACCGCGACCAGCCAATCACCCAGCATGATGCGCCATCCCTCGGGGACTCACACACCACAAGCGCAGACACTATAGATGAAGCCTCCGAGCCCTCTTCCTTAGGATCGAGGACGGAGGTCATCCACGACCCGGGACCCTCGGCACTCGCAACCATGCTCCAACGCTCGCCGCCCCAGTCTCCGGACGACGCAGGCTTTAATAACACCTCTTCGCTTGACAAGCATCTGCCGTCCATGGACATACCTCAACCGAGACCCGATGACGAGGTATCGGAAACGACGCCCTTGATTAGGGCAATTTCGCGCCGGCCAGACTCGCCAGACACTACCACAGACATTGACGACCTCGAGAACCAGAAACCAGTCCAGGTGTCTCCTTGGCGATCCCCATCAGCAATGCTCAGGGAAGGCTTTCAGCGTCAAGTACGGGCCTTTACAGGCGCAGTCAATCCGAAGACTTGGGACAGAAGGGCCGTCTGGCAGAAAGCCGTTATAGATCCTGTACACTGCCTGCCGGCCGTCATTGTCGGGCTGCTGCTGAACATCCTAGATGCCCTATCCTATGGTATGTCATGATTAGAGGCCACTCCTTTACATTATGGTGATGCTTATCATACTACCAGGAATGATCTTATTTCCACTGGGAAATCCAATCTTCTCTAACCTCGGACCGGCTGGAATATCCATCTTCTACGTCAGCACAATCGTGTCCCAGCTGACCTTTTCATGCGGCAGTCTATTCCGCGGCGGAGTTGGGTCAGAACTGGTAAGGTCTTTATCTTATATCGACGGACATGTGTTAATATTTTCTATAGATCGAAGTCGTGCCTTTCTTCCATAACATGGCAGTTACCATTACGTCGATCATAGGAGAGGATCAACCTGACGCAGTCATTGCCACGACAATAACCTCTTTCGCCATCAGCTCCATGCTAACCGGACTTATCTTCTACCTCATGGGGAGATTCAGGCTAGGCTACGTGGTCGGCTTTATCCCTCGCCATATTCTTATCGGATGCATTGGCGGTGTGGGCTGGTTTCTTATTGCTACGGGTTTCGAGGTCTCAGCACGCCTCGAAGAATTCAACTACGACCTTGATACTGGGCGAAGGCTGGTCCAGCCGGATACCTTACCCTTGTGGCTCACTCCTCTTGCTCTGGCTATTGTCCTCTTCGCCCTCCAGAGGAAGATTACCTCAAAATACTTCCTCCCTATTTACATCCTATGCGTGCCTATCATCTTCTACTTCTTCGTGTTCTCCATCGACAGCTTAGGTCCAGAGAATCTGAGACGTACGGGATGGATCTTCGAGGCGCCAGAGGCCGGGCAACCGTGGTGGTACTTCTGGACGCTCTATAGTAAGTTCACTACCTACTTTCTGACATGATGTCCCACTTGATTAACAAAGACCTGCAGAATTCGACCTAGTCCGCTGGGATGCCATCCTCGAGACTGTCGGCGCTATGTTTGCTCTGACCTTCTTCAGCTTGCTCCATGTTCCCATCAACGTACCAGCCCTGGCGCAAATCTCCGGTGAAGATCATCTCGACTTGGACCACGAGCTGAAATTGCATGGTTATTCCAATTTCCTGTCCGGGGCTGTGGGCAGCATTCAAAACTACCTGGTGTTTGCGAACACGTTGTTCTTCATGAGATCTGGCGGTGACAGCCGTCTAGCTGGTTTCATGTTGGCTGCTCTCACATTCGGCGTCATGACGATCGGGCCAGTGATTATAGGCTATATCCCAATCATGGTTGTGGGCACTTTGATATTCGTCCTCGGATTCGAACTGCTGTTAGATGCTCTCATATCCCCAAGGCGGAAATTGAAGCTGCTCGAATATCTGACGGTAGGTTGTTCAACGCCCATCTTCGATATTTGGACGAGACTAACTTAGCATTTACAGATCGTGGCTATAGTTTTTACTATGGGAATATATGACTTCGTTGTCGGTATTTTCGTCGGCATAATTCTTGCCTTTGTCTCGGCCATCTTCCATGCATCTCAAGTATCAGCTATTCGGGCAACTTACACGGGCGACCAGGTCGGTTCAGTGGTAAGGCGGAACCCATCACAGCATCATTATCTACAAGAGGTCGGCAGCCAAACCTACGTGATCAAATTGTCCGGTTTTCTCTTCTTCGGCACCATTGTCGGTGTTGAAGAGAAGATCCGCAGTCTCATTTCCGACGACGTCTTCAAGATGCATCCGATCAAGTATCTAATCCTCGACCTATGGCATGTTACGGGCATCGACTATTCAGCGGCAGAAGGATTCAAGACCGTCAATCGACTCTTAAATGGTAAAGGAGTTCATCTTCTCATAAGCGGGAAAGACGCTGAGAGTGAGATTGGTCGAGGAATAAGAGCTGTTGGATTGGGAGTTGACGGGCCCGAAGTCATGTTCATGCCCGACTTGAACTCGGCCCTGGAAAGCTGCGAGAATGAGCAACTTAAGACCTTCTATGCTCGTCAGGAAGCTCTGCGGACATCCCGGCCGGCACCGTCGAGCAGCCTCGACGTCCCTAACAAAGGCCAATTTGGCCAGTCACTAGAAATCCTTTCGCAATCCCCGAGAAGGGATCATCTCCACCAAGCAGCAAGAAATGTCCTGGACCAGCATGAGATAAGACGCTCGACAAGATGGCAGAATATCAGCGAGCCTCTACGGCTCATGCTACAAGTCTTTTATGATGTCAGCGACAAAAACGAAGACTTCTGGTTCAGGGCAAAACCGTATTTCGTTCGCAAGGAATACGCCTCCGGAGCCATGCTATATCAACGCGGCGAACCCGCACGTGGCTTCTACCTCCTGGAGAGAGGCGAGCTCCGGGGGGACTACGAGACGCCCCAAGGCCGCCTATCGGAGCCAATTGTCCAGGGCACAACCTGTGGCGAACTTCCGTTCTTCTCTGAGACAGATCGAACCGCGACGGTGATTTCGATCAAGGACAGCGTTGTTTGGGTTATGGATACAGAAAACTGGGAGAAGCTGCAAAGGGAAGAGAACGAAGTCGCTCAGGAGCTGCTAAGGGTTTCGCTCAAGCTCACTAGCGAGCGGATGGATGCCATGACCAAGTACATCTCGGCAGTCGGGAATTAACTAGACGATGAACAGGATAGATAAAACGAGAAAAAAAAAAAAGTGATGACATAGACCTGTTTCGTAATTACGGCTTTCCTCCACGCCATCGTGAGTGTAGTCTAATCAGGGTGTGATTTGCTTACCTGATGGTAGCGGAATCCTTCCGCGCTCCAAAACAACATAACTGACAAAGCAATATCAAGCCTCTACGCTGAGCATGACCTTCGCAGCCGCGGATAGATGGAAAATGAGTATTCTCCGCGACAGCATTATGCCGCTGATTAATTCTCTGATTAATTCACTATGTGTGACTTCATTCTCCGAAGCCGTGATCGTCCTGGAGAAGACGGGTGAAAAACGCGAGAGCACGAGAGAGATCTCTATATAAGACCTCTTTTGGCCTGGTATTTGGGTAGAGTTTCGCCTATATTATCTCGAATACAAACCCCAAGGGCTTCTATACTATACTTCACTCATTCCACCACCCTCAGCAACTTCCAGAAGCCAAACGCTATCATCGTCGTTACCATCGCCATCATGAACTACACCAAGGTCCAGCACAACAAGCCGTACGCAGCCATCTCGCCCAAGCTGCCGCAGCTGTCGGCGGCGTCCAAGACGGTGCTCGTCGCCGGCGGGTCGGCAGGCATCGGCAAGGCCGCGGCCGCCGCGTTCCTCGAGGCCGGCAGCACGGCCGTCGCGCTGACTGGCCGCCGCGAGCCCGCCCTCGCCGCCGCCGCCGCCGAGCTCCGCGCCGCGCACCCGCGCGCCACGATCCTGACCTTCGTCGCCGACGCGGCCGACGCGGCCGCCACCGAAGCCGCGTTCGCGGGCGCGCGGGACGCGCTCGGCGGCGCGCCCCTCGACGTCGTCGTCAACTGCGCATACCACCAGCCGCCGCTGGCCGGGGTCCTGGACGAGGCCAGCTGGTGGCGCGCGTTCGAGGTCAACGTGCGGGGGGCGGCGACGGTGGCGCGGTGCGCGGCGCGGTACGGCGCGGGCACGGGCTCGGTGCTGCTGCACCTGAGCACGGCGGCGGCGGTCGCGCCGGCGGGCGGGCTGCCCGTCGCGGCGTACGCGGCCAGCAAGCTGGCGGCTGTCAAGGTCATGGAGTACGTCGGCGCTGAGAACCCGGGGCTCCGTGTCGTTAGTGTACACCCTGGTATTGTTGTTGATTCGCCGGGGGGCCGGAAGTTTGTTAAGGATACGGGGATTGATTGGCCTGGTGATGATAGTGAGCTCTCCCTCCCCTTTTTCTCCTTCAAACCCTTGTAAGGAGAGATAAAGAGAGAGAGGGAGGCATGATGTGCTAATACGTAGTATCTTTTCCTAGTCAACCTACCCGCTCACTTCCTCGTCTGGGCTGCCAGCAAGGAGGCCGACTTCCTCAAGAACAAGTTCGTATTCGCCAACTGGGATGTCGACGAGCTCAAGGCCAGGAAGGACGAGATCTCCCAGACGCCCGAGCTGACCATCGGCCTCAACGGATTCCCTCGCAACGCCTAGGTTCGGTGTCTCGACTGAAGAGTAGCGGCCAAAACTCCCCCCTTTTCTTTTTCTTAGTCAAACAGATATGCAAGGATGGTCTTTGGAGATGCCTGCTATGTAGAGGCGAGCACGTGTCCTCAACAGTTGTCAACTATGATCTTGTAGATCCACTCGTTAATAGATCACTTATCCACATCGCGGCCTCGAACAACTGTCCTCTTATCAAATCTATTCAGTAGAATTATCCGTAGATACGTACCACATAACATAGTGACTCATGGGTAACATACCGAGGGCCTGTCTCTTCTTCATCTAGTGTCACAAATGTACAAAGCGTTGTCCTACTCATGAGTGACATGAATATCCTCCCCCCTTTTTGAATAGTCCGCCGTCTTAACTGCCCAGCCCCAGAGCCCAGCCCAAGATACGCCAGACTACCTAAAAATACGATGGAAAAGCGAGAAAAAAAGTCCTTGTTGGCAAGATCTTATACGACTCGCTTGACCTCGAAGAATCTCCGTAGCCACCATACCTGGAAAAGGGACTCTCCCACCACAACGCCGATAACAAACAAGTTCCACCACTTAACTCGGCTATTCGTGCTCTCGGCGGTGTTGCGGTGGGTGCGTTCTCTGACGACGATGTATGATTGTTCGTCTCTGACCATCTCGACCAGTTCGGTAAGTTCCTTGACTATGAACCGGTCAGTAATCCATCCCATTCCGGCCCAATACGGTGTAAACCAAAGGTGAAAAGAGACATAATACGTACTTTCTTTCTCCAAGGGATCTTGAGGAGCGTCGGCCTCGGACACGTATACTATACCGTGCACGTTGAACGAAACCTCCTTGCTGTTGGAGCCCCAGTGTTCGTTACCGAAGCAGTAGAGGAACTTGCCGTCGTGCTTTGCGGTAAAGGAGAAGTCGCCGTTGGAAACATCCTTCTGGAAGGTCTCGTACTGGCCCATGGGGTTCGTGACCTAGAAGAGGGAAGACAACTGTGTAAGTTAACGTGTTCATCACCTCTCTTGCAGCGAGAAGCCATACCCAGAAGTCAATATCGAGGTTTCCGGCACCGCCAAACTCCCTATCGCCGGTCTGGAAGGTAACGGTCATGGTATCATCTCTGTGGAGCTCCTCGTGGAAGCATTCGCGGCCGTGGGCAGGGAGCTGGATATTGTGGGCAAGCGCAGCTTGCAGGAAGCTGGCTGCGAACAAGAGAGCTGTCGCAGGGAAAAACATGTTTACTCGGGGCAGTCAACGCGGCTTTATCTGTTCAATTCCTGCTTGGCCAAAGTCGATTGCTGCCGAGGGATTGCTTGTAGAAAGAGAAGGACGACTCGGATCAAGCCTAGACAAAAAGAGGCCTGAGGCGTTCGAGATGGACAGTTGACACTTTGGCGATTGCCAAGAAATGAAATGTGGATAGAAGGCTCTAGACGGCTTAGCGTGGCTTTTTCCTTACAAGTCAGCAAGCCTGCAGGCTGCAAGTGGGCGAGCACAGGCCAAGTACCAGAAATACCCGAAGCAGGACCAAAGCCTCTGAAGCCTCCGTAAACCCCGTAAGCCCCCTGTAGGTCGTAAGCATGCAGCGCATGCCCCCTTCAAGCCCCTTATCAGGGCCACTAGGCAGAACAATGTACCTACATAGTAGAAGAGAGATACAGCCCCAGCACCGACAAAACTGCGGCGCGAATGCAGGCGAGTAATTGCGTCCCCTTTCCATGGTACTTTCAAGGTTAGCCCGGGTCACCCATTTTTTACAGTAGCAGCCAGCGGCCAGCAAAGGCCAGCAAAGAGCAGCAAAAGCCCAGGCCCCCCTACTGGACCCCCCCGGAAGGCCAAACAGCCTAGCCTCTCCAGCCACATTGCATTTTTATCTACTTCGGAAGTCTCTAAAAAAACAACACTTCGACTCTCTTCACCGATCTCCAACTGCAAATCCGCTCTCAACCCCCTTTTGATAACGCATCATCACGAGATCTCTCCTTCGCCGAGCAGGTCTCATTGTTGCAAAATTAGTAAGTCTGCGTTGCTCCCCTAACTGTCACCAGTTTTTTTTTTTTTATATCTTCTCTCGACAAAGAGCTATATCTCTTTGGACCATAGCACCGTCACTCGCCTGCATCTGTCGCCCTATCCTCTGCCTCGTCCGTGTCATTCGTAACACCTTTCGGCCCACCTGTTCATTTCTCGCCTCCTATTGCGGCAGCCTAGAAACAGCGCGGGTCCTAGCAGCCAACGACATCGAACCTAGTCCAAGTTGCTTGCGCTGTTTTGCAAGGAGGAAAAAACTGACCCATCTGTCCTCATCGCTGCTTGACACGCCAGATAAATCCCCGACTGGTCTTTGCCAATTACCCATCAGATCATCACTCCATCCATCTGTCGCCTTCAAAGCTAACACTTCCCTCTTCTCTCGCCAGGTCTTTGCGACGCCGTCTCGTTAAACCTTGAACCTTAATAGTTATTTGTCGCATATTCCATCCACATCGCAGCCATGGGTCTCACGTTCTCTAAGCTGTTCGACAAGCTCTGGGGCAAGAAGGAGATGAGAATTTTGATGGTTGGTTTGGACGCCGCCGGAAAGACCACCATTCTCTACAAGCTCAAGCTTGGTGAAATCGTCACGACTATTCCCACCATCGGTATGTTCTTCCACCCGGTCCTCTCGCGGCCTATGCTGTTGTTTTTGTAATTATTTCTATTGACACGCGACGTGCCCTCTAGGCTTCAACGTCGAGACGGTCGAGTACAAGAACATCCAGTTCACCGTGTGGGATGTTGGTGGACAGGACAAGATCCGTCCCCTATGGCGACATTACTTCCAGAACACCCAGGGTATCATCTTCGTCGTTGACAGCAACGACCGAGACCGTATCGTCGAGGCTCGGGAAGAGCTGCAGCGCATGCTGAACGAGGACGAGCTGCGGGACGCCATCCTACTAGTCTTTGCCAACAAGCAGGATCTGCCCGTACGTATCCTTCTCTTCTGTCACCGCCTTTAGGTCTACTCGAGATCACTAACGTGTACTGCAGAACGCCATGAACGCTGCCGAGATTACGGACAAGCTTGGTCTGCACAGCCTGAGACAGCGCGCCTGGGTACGTGCCGAATCCGTGCTATCGTCCCTATACAGCCCCTTACCCCTGTCGCTAACACGTGGTCTAGTACATCCAATCGACTTGCGCTACTTCTGGAGATGGTCTCTACGAGGGTCTGGAATGGCTTGCTACCACCCTCCGCAAGGCGGGACACCAGTAGAAGAAGAAGGAGACGCATTTAGCATTTTCGCATTCCGACTCGTGCCCTTGTTTCTTCGTCAGTCTCTATGGGTCGGTTGTAACTCGCAAAGTCATGTCCCCGTCGGAGCAATCGATATAGTCCATAAACAACGCTCATCTCGGTACCCCTCTCTCGCTTTCTTCGGTTGCGGGCGGACCTGCAAAGTGAAGACAGAAAAGTTGACTTTGGAAGCATAGGAAGGGGAGCGGCGTACTGGGATGGAATCTGTACGAATTGATATTACGGAACGTAAAAGAGAACTCGATGCGCTTGGCCGCCCTTCATCCAACCGTCGCTCTGGCTTTTGGACTTGCGAGCGGAGGCCTCTCGCGCTTTGTTTTCCTTTTTTTATTTTCGTCTTACGAGTCATTTTTCCCGTCTACTTTTCCCTCCCCTTAATTAAGAATGACAAGTACAATGCGTTTACGATGTCTGCGGATCTTCTCTCTCGAAAAGTATAGGTAGAAAGTGTGTGTTCCTTGGTATATTGCCATTCTTCCCCTATTTTCTTTCTCTTTTCCCATTTAACGCTGGTATTTACGATATAGAACGAGATTGGAAGATTTTCGTAATTTCTACAGCAGTATTGGTTCGTGTGTGTGGCAATATATAAGATCGAGTATTTAGTCAAGCCTCGAGAGGTCTCGGTTTTCATTACATCGGAGAGTTCCGTTGGTGATGGCCTTACGTGAAATCATGACTATTATACGGTGTTTCTCCTGTCCCCCCGATAACTGACATTGCCCTCAGGGACTCGGAAAAGACGCGAGCTCCCTTTTTATATGACAAGCTCGGGGCGGACTATTTAAAAGGGGACAAATGCCCCGCCCATATCCGCAATCGGCGGTGAGTTTGCCGATGGCTCTCGATTTATATTATATCGAAGCACCGGTCCACAGCGAGAGACCTTTCCTCACCTGCTCTTCTTCCCCAAAGTCGGGCCAAACCGAAGACTACCTGCCAATCAATTGCGCCAATTGACCCAAGATGAAGACGTCCAAGGTTCTGGTCAGAGCGAAGAAGGGCGTCCCGACCTTCCAGGGTTCCAGACAGCGTCACGGCCTGTCCTCTCTACCGACCCGTGCAGCGTCCTCCTTATCAGCTACGTCAGCCAGCAGCTCTTCCGCAACAGTACCCGCCCGAACGCTCCCCCGACAACATGCGTTACCCACGTCCAGCTCAGCAGCAGCAGCGCTTCCCGCGCGCCTGGGTCGACGGAGCTACGCATCGGCGGCCGAGCCGACGGGGCCGCTGAGCAGGACGGCGCTGTACGACCTGCACGTGGCGCGCGGGGGCAAGATGGTGCCGTTCGGGGGCTTCGAGATGCCGGTGCAGTACGCGGGGCAGAGCGTCATCAGCGAGCACCAGTTCACGCGGTCGCACGCCTCGCTGTTTGACGTCGGCCACATGGTGCAGCACCGCTTCGAGGGCCCCGGCGCCACCGCGTTCCTGCAGCGCGTCACGCCCTCGGGCCTCAAGGAGCTGGCCCCCTACCACAGCACCCTCAGCGCGCTACTCTGGCCCGGCACCGGCGGCATCGTCGACGACACCATCGTGACTAAGCTCGCCGACGACGAGTCCTACTACGTCGTCACCAACGCCGCCTGCCGCGACAAGGACCTCGCGTACCTCGGCGAGCAGCTCGCCGCGTGGCGCAAGGACCCCGCCAACGGCGCCGTCGAGCACCGCGTCCTCGACGGCCAGGGTCTCGTCGCGCTCCAGGGCCCGCTCGCCGAGGAGATCCTGGCGGGCGTCCTCGCCGACCCGGCCGCGACCAACCTGCCGGAGCTGTACTTTGGGCAGTGCCGGTGGGCGTCGGTCAAGGTGGCCGGCGGCCGCGTCGTCGGCGACGTGCTCGTCAGCCGCGGCGGGTACACGGGCGAGGACGGGTTCGAGGTCTCGGTGGCGCCGGCGGACACGCCGGCCGTGACGGAGGCGCTGCTGGCGGCGGCGGGCCCCGAGCGCCTGCGCCTCGCGGGGCTCGGCGCGCGCGACAGCCTGCGGCTCGAGGCCGGGCTGTGCCTGTACGGCAACGACATCGACGACACGACGACGCCCGTCGAGGGCGCGCTGTCGTGGATCATCGGCAAGAGCCGCCGCGCCGAGACGGCGCTCGAGCGCGGCGCCTTCCACGGCGCCGCCGCCGTGCTCGGCAAGCTGAACACCAAGGCCCAGGAGGGCGCCGGCGGCGCGCCGCCGCGCCGCCGCGTCGGCTTCGAGATCGCCAAGGGCGCGCCCGCGCGCCAGGGCGCCGAGGTCGTCGCCCGCGAGGACGGCAAGCCCCTCGGCGTCGTCACCAGCGGCTGCCCCTGCCCCTCGCTCGGCTACCGCAACCTCGCCATGGGCTACGTCCCCTTCGGCTACCACAAGGCCGGCACCGAGCTCGACGTCGTCCTCCGCGGCCAGCGCCGCCCCGCCGTCGTCACCAGGATGCCCTTCATCAAGACGAAGTACAAGAAGGCGCCCGCGTAGGCCGGCTGAGGGAGAAGAGGATCGTTGTATCTTGGCTAGATTGGGGCAATCCACCCCCCCTTTCGTGGTGGTTTGTTCAGCGAGGATTTTTCAAAAGGTTAAAAACCTTTCTTTTTCAACACCTCGGGAAATCGTTTTTTTTTATCCGTGGCGTCGGGTCGGAGTCAAAAGAGGACGCGGTTGAGTCCGGTGTATACAGAGAATACAGGAGATACGTGTATGCATATCTGCCTACCTACCTGTAGGTAGTTCAATACTTTCAACAATAGCACCTACAAGAAAGAGAAAAGAAAGGGATACCTTGTTTCGTTAACGCACTGCTAAAGCTTCAGATATGTGCATTTGTGTCTGTGTGTTGTCGTGTTAGAGCAGTCGACCATCTGCTCTATACTTGGCGGAGGCGTCCTCATTTTCTGTCGTGTCATATCACGTCTGTGGCTTCGAGGACAGCCTGACGATAATCTAGACACTTTACATTCTCTCCTAACATCACTCAAAGCAAAAGCAGAGACTAGCAGAATCTACGTGTTCGTCTGCCATGGCCTTGAATCTTTGTTTGAACGTGTGTGAGAAGCTATCTTGCGATCTGCCTATGCTTGCCCTCCTCCGTAGCTATCTGCGTCGACATTACTAGCAGATAGGAAGGTAGTCCATCCACCGCTCCGGCTTCGTCCCGTGCCCGTGCCAAATATACATCATGAGTACAGCTCTCGTTGCCTACACAAGCGCAACCTCATCGGGGCTAGTATTGCCCTCGAGTTGACTACCTCTTAGTAGTGATAGGTCAGTCAACATGAGAAGGGTATAGGAAGTAATCTCTCTCTCCTCCCCCAGAAGGTATATATACTAACGGCCGCGCAACTTCGGTTGCTTTGCCGGCTCCAGAACGTATGAGCGACATCTCTTAGGACATTTGCCTCGAGACGTCGTAATCCAATCGTATAATATACGTGATTCGTCCGTGAATCATGACAAGAAAAAAGAGAGAAAAAGATTCGTCAGGGGGAATAGTAGAGACACAACAGAAATACCGAGACCCAATGCCGTCGCTTGCTACCCATTTAAATGCTCGAGTTTCCTTGAAAACGCCTTCCAATCAGGTCTCTCTCGACCTCGCCCTTATGTACGTCCGACCTAGAAGGTCCAGTTTTCCAGCATAGCTGCCTGCCGCCTCTTCTGGGTAAGGGTTGCTTGCGACTTGGATCTGGCCACGGCCTGCTCCGGGCTTTGCGCCCAGTCGTATCCGGAAGTATTCCACCATCCGCCGTCCTCTCGGTACTTCCGAGGCTCGTAGCCGTACGTGTCTTCGGCCCCGGCATCGCACCGTTCCATACGCATGACGCCTCCGCGAGAGAGATCGCAGCACAGGGCGACGAGATCATTTCCGCCGTTGGCAAACCCGACACCCCCCAGCTCTCCGAATATGTCAATCGTCTGCCTGGCGTCAAATGTCTGGGCGTCGATCAGGTTGATGAAATCGGCCTCCTCGGCGGCGACTAGGATGCGTTTTCCCGAGCCGAGGGGAGAAAAGCGTAGGCTGCGAGCACTGGCTATCTCGGTTCGTACTACGGCGAGCGAGGTGCTCTCACCCTTGGAATTCGTCCACTTTCGCGCGTCCCATATCCTGATGCTTCGGTCTTGGTTCCCGGTGGCGACGGTCCAGCCATCCTGTGCCCAGTCACACGCGAACCCAAAATCTCTGTGACCCTCAAGGCTCTGGAGAACTTCACCCGTCTCGGCATCCGCAATCAGCACGTTCTCGTGGTCTCCAACCATGACGCGTAGTCTCATATCCGGACTCAGCGCTGAACAGTTCATCGCAAAGTCATACATGGTCTCCGAGGTCATCTTGTTCAGAGCCAGGTCTACTACCCTAAATCCGCAGTCGTTGGACGCAAAGGCCGCCAAGGGAGTCGTGGAATGCCTCGAGGAATGAAGCTGCACGTGGTTGGTGATGTTGCTTGCGTGCTCTGTCAGCTTTCCTCCATGACCCTCGACATCTCCTGGGGAGTCTAGGTAGCGGTAACGGTAGGTCCCGCAGAAGCCACCAGCCATGAGGATATTTTCGTTGGCGGTCAGCGTGGATATGATACGGGCATCGCTTTCCCTATCGAAGCGCATAGCCACCTTGTCATGTCCGGTAGTGGGATCATGCTCCCTGATAGTAGTAAAGCTTGGGTAGAAGACCCTCGTGCGCGATGCGACGCCGAGGATGTTGCGCAGTTGGAAATGTAGCAGACGTACATCACGTCTGATATCCATGCTCTGAAACCGAAAGTAGTTTTCGGTACGGCATGGAAGCAGACCGGCCGAGCTGGTACGCCACGAATCCGAGTTGGGGCGGTTAACGTAGTTGTGAAAGGTCGACTTGCGACGGTGTCGCGCAACAGGCCTTTTGACCCTGAGGTCCTTCCAATTAATGCCTTGCAAGTCGTATCGGTCGCCGTTGAGCTGGTGGTACTCAACCCGGCTCGGGCAGTCTCTGGTGAAACGGCGGATATGGGCGAAGGGCGAGATCGGGGCGATGGCGCCGAGAGGTGCTTGCGCGTGCTGTTGCCATTGCCATAGCTCAAGGAACTGGATGATGTGCGGGTTCTCTGGACCAAGCGACATGGGATTCGCATTGCTCAGGGCGATAGGATGAAGTCCAGTAGCCATGTCGACGACGTCGTCAGGGTCCTGCATCTCTGGTACTTGCGGCGGGGCCATCTCCTCCTCTTCTTCTTCTATGCTGGACAGAGCATCGGGGATGGGAGTGTCGGGGGCAGTGACATAAGGCGAGTAGGGAGCCAGGGCTTGGGTCAGATCCTCGTGTATGATGAGCGAATCGGCCTCGTCGTGGTAGGAGTCGTCGGTCGTGTCGCTTTGGTCGTCCATCATATAACTCAGGGAGGCGCCTCCCTCTTCCTGGTCGATGTCCATCATATCGTGATCTACGCCAACTTCAGGGCCGCCGCTGCCGTCGTCATGCCCGTACAGGACTCCGTGTTCGGTCTCGAGGCCGGCATATGCGACGGGCGGGGGAGTGGCGAGGAGCGGGGAGTGGTCATTCATGGAAGGATGGTTCAGGTCGTCAGCGTGAAAATCGGTAGGTTGGAGAGATGGGAGCGGGAACGGAGGAGGAGCATCTTGGTCGGCTTCAGGACGATCTGGAGCGTGGGACGGAGAGACGGGTGGGGAGCGCATCGCTTTTGTTGGAGGCGATTCTAGTCAGTTGCCAAGTGCGAAGCCTAACCGCCTTGGTTTTGGGGGGGGGGGGGGGGGGGGGGGAGTTTGGGGGTGTTGCTTTTTCCCTTTTGTCTGTGATGCAGGCTGATCCTATTGGCCGGCACGGCGTAGGGGGAGCGAGCGGAGCCGGGGGAGGTAGATGGAGGTAGGGGTTAGCGACGTAGCGACGTATCCACGTATCGCAGATGAACGGGTAGATGGCTGATCTTCAACAAGGGCGCCAAGCGTTGGCCCAAGGTAGCGATTAGTTTGCGGCTGTCTGGGCAGGCTTGTCGTCTCGGCGGTTCGCAAGTATGTACCTAGCTATGTCTACCGGCTGGATGTATGTATCGTACAATGTATCGTGCAATGCCTACAGACGTGTGTACCTAACCTGAGGCAAGTATGTATGTAGCTTTAGCCCGTACGGATGACGGGTTGGCTCCGGGTCGAGACCGAACCGATTCGAGGCCGATGGTAGCTAACAGGTCCGAAGGAAGACGAAGGAAGCGGAGTAGGCTGCGCAGCGGTGCTTGGGTGGTGCAGTTGTCACATCCTTTATATCTCTCCCGCAAAAGTTCGCCACAGGTAAGTGGTGTATGCGTATGCGAAATGCGAAAAAAAGGTCTCGAGAGTTGCGGCACCGGTGCTCGACTCGACTTACCGATCGATAATGGATGAGATAAGAGACGGGGTTAGGCTCTGGTGAGAGTGGGTGGGATGGATGGATGGAGAAAGATGGAGAAATAGAAGCCCGATAAAAGAAGAGGAAAGTACGGGACATTAGGTTAGGTACAGTACCTACTAGGTAGGCCCTGTAGACGAATGCAAGCTCGATTGCTCTAGCTGACTTGGGTGCCCTTCACAAACTTGAGTACATACATGCCTCTGGGTACATATATGTTTGTACGTGTAGTATAGGTAGCTTCACTTCGCTCTTTGCTGCTTGAGTGGAGGATAAAGATGCATAAATAGCGGACGAACATGACGACCACACCACCAGCTTGCCGCCCTCATAGGTTCCCAACCCTCACCGAGTAGCCCACCAAACCCACCAGCCAGCCCTCAGCAGCCCATCACGGCGCACCTGCGAAGGTACCGAGCCAGCCTGGCAGCCTGCCACCCAAAGCACCATGAG